>CM025923.1:1143216-1208428 GCA_000753965.2 Amaranthus hypochondriacus | reverse complement strand
ACATACACTTGGTGAGTTTCATTACTTCCCAAAACCATAGTAGGAAGAGTAGTTCACCAATTATATATACAAGTCAACAATCCACTATTTTGTCGATGTGGAATCTTGTCTCACATGTGAAGTATTTCCAACTGAGACAACATTTTAACCCTTAATATCTCTAATTGTTTTTAAATTAAAAATTATAAAAGTAATTAATAATCTTTGTATTGAGACGAATCAAATAAGATCCCACATAACTATGTTTTAACTTATAGATTAAGAATAAAATACAAAGTAAGAGTGATAAGTGAATAGTGAAAAAAAATCAATAGGACTAATGGGTAGAATAGGAGGGAGTATCATATATTATTCGATGAACAAAGAAGACAGAGACATGTATGGTAGAAAAGAAAAAAAGCTTATTATATTATGTAATTATAGGAGAAAGAATATAATATATAAATGGTTGATATTATATTGTACTGTACCAATTATTATATATAAATCATGCATCTTTGAGGAATGAGGATTTATATTTCAAATTTCATGAGTAAAATGTTAAAAGATAAAACAAGAATGAAAGACATATCTCCTTATATTTCTTAGTGAGTGATTTGGTTTATCTTATCCGACCTTCTCACTACTCAGACCACTATTTTTAATTCCTCTCAACTGCCAAGTCTTAAATACAACATTTTACATTTTTTTACCTGATAAAATATTAATTGTTTTTGTTTATAGATATATTTGCAAATTAAAGCCTTTGAACTATGTGTTTCTGTGAATTATGGTTTTAAGTTTTGTTTTTGAACTATAATCGGTAAATATATTTATGAGTTGTTTTAGTGATTGAAAACTTGTAATTTTATCTTATAATGGAGTTAAATTATTAGAAAATATATCTTATATATGCTGAGGCGTCAAATATTACTTAAATTTTTGGTAGACTTAATTTGTTTATGTGGCATCAGAGCTAGTGTGACCATCCGTTTCTCTCGTCGTCTTAGCTACCATTTCTCTCGTCGCTATTTATCAAAAATAAAAAAATTGACCGTTTTAATAGTGGCGTCCAGATGTCGTCCACCCTCTCTTGTCGCCATCTGTTTTTAGTAAGTGGCGTTCAAATTGCGTCAAGCTCCTCGTCGCCTCACTTTCAGCGTCCAAAAAGGTGGACGCCAGTTGGTCGCCGTGGGCGATGAATTATTTTCGACGCTGTTTTTCGACGCTATTCTAATATTTATTTGTAGTGTTGAATATCAATTACCTCTTGTTTAAAGTGGAATTTAGTATTCGTATTTCTATTATCTTAAATGAATTTGATAGGAGAGAGCAAACTATATAAAGGGCTTAATGGCATGCCTGGTGTTTTAGAGAAAATTTATGACTTTTTTTATTCAGTTGGAATGCCTAGTCCAAGTGGGATTTTTGTCAAATCCAAGGTGATCGAACCATTAAATTATGGATAGAAAATGAATTAAAGCCATTTAAAAGGTCAGATTATACAATTAATTGGTCAGACATCATGAGCTCCGTGGTCGAGAAATCAACTTTATTTACACACGGCAGCTAAAAGATTCTGCGTCTGAACGGCGAAGCTTCTAAATCATGTGCTACCTTTTTCTTTTAATTTATTTCTCTTTATATATGAGTTAAGTAGATTATTCTAAGGGATATTTTATATTTAAGCACTAATTATTGTAAAAGGCAAGTGGTAATATTTTTATTTTTTTTTCACAAGTAGTACTCAACTCTTGGAAAATCAATTATAGTAACACTATAGAGATAAAAACGTTTACTTTCGTTAAGTTTTGGTAAAAGTCAAAAATGCCGTTTATAAATCTTTTTCTTTTTTAAATACCACATTTTTCGAGGTAATGTTTTGAGATCGAATGTAATCTGATCCTCTCTTTCCCTCAGCGGCTCATCCAACTCTCTATAATCCGGAAAAAAAACTTTTCACTTGATTTTTTAGAGCCCCTAATAATTAAATAATAAGTAAAAAGTTGTTTACAACCTAATTATTCTTTAAAAATATATTTTGAATTTCTCAAATTTTAGAATATATTTTTCAAAGGTTTTATTAGTACATGGAGGAGTGAATGATTTCTGTCATTGACTTTAATTTTGTAATTAAGTATACTTTAATTTTGTAATTTAGTATACTTTAATTTTGTAATTTAGTATACTTTAATTTTGTTTCATGGAGTATGTTAGTCATGTTTTGCAAGTAGTTCTGTAAAATGTACTGATATAAATATGTTAATTATTTCAAGTTATCCACATAATTTGTTATTATTATGATATTATGTATCTCTTGCAATATTTTTTCTATTGATGTATTGCTATAGGAGATCAATTTATGTATCTCTTGCAATATTTGCACAAATGAGTATATAATATAACCATATATAAAATTAAAAATTAAAGACGTGGCATATTTAGAAAATCGGTTAAAGAAAATTTAGCAGGTCATACAATTTATTACGTAACGTTGAAACTAAATAATTAATAAGGCCTATTAGCTCAGCTGGTTAGAGCGTCGTGCTAATAACGCGAAGGTCGCAGGTTCGAGACCTGCATGGGCCAAAATTTTAACATTTTGCTTTCTTTGGTTCTCAACTATGCATTTTGTTCTCAGCTATGTAACTCGCAGCAAGAACAACTGAACCAAATTTGACCACGTTTATGGCGTTTGTTATACCCTACTTTCTCCCTCCAAGGACCAAAGTTGAAGAAGACAAGCAGACAACCCTCTATTAGAAGGAACTAGTAACACATGAATGTCACCGTCTATACCATAGTTATATAGAGGTTTTCATTTAAGTCATCGTGTCTTTTCCGGATTAAGTGTCTCGATTTGGTTCAATATCAGATTTTGAATCTATTTTTGATTTAACATAATCGTAAATTTATTTTTAAAGTTGGGCTAAATCAGGTAAGAAAAAAAATTTGAATACATATCAAATCGTCAAGTATGCTTTGAATATTCATTATTTTCATTCAAAAAGTATATTATAGGTGCTTGATGAATGTCACAAGAAATTATTTTCCAAGATGAATTCAATGAAGTATTAAATAAATATACAGTTAACTGATTTTAGATGTCAGTGTTATGACTAATTTTATTTTCAGCTATTAGATGATAGGTAAAATTTAGAAAATCAAAGTCAACCACAGTTATTTGTAAATCACATAAAAGTACTGAAATAACTAATGAAATAATTAAAATCATTAGAATAATAAAACAGTAAATATTTGCCTCCTACATTTGATTTACCAATTTAGTAAATACCATTATTTACCTAGCAAATCTCCGTAAAATTTTACACAAATTCTCGTGAGAGACGGTCTTTATGAGAGATCATCTCTAATTGAACTGGCCCATAAAGAAAAATGTAGAGTAAAAGTAGATATTAAGTTTTAATGGACTAGGCCCGAAAGACGGTCTCTCAGGACACAGGCCCGAAAATTTTATGCAGGACTACATGATTTCTGAAAATTATTTGAGTGGGCTAAAATCAAAGACTTCAACATGGGCCCATCACAATTTCCTAGAGAATGAGTCTCAGAATGATTACAATGGTCCAGTCCAATGGGAAGAAATCGGATTCACAAATTTATCACATGACAAACGGACAAGATTCCTGATAGACGCTATTGCCCATTGTGTGTCAAAAATTGCCCATTTGTAAATTACTACAAGGAGACAAAAATAATAATAATAAAATAAATAAAATTAAAAAAAATAAATTAAAAGAATTAGGGCTGTTTAAAAAAATTCGAGCCGCTTGATCCGACCCGTTGACCCGCAACATAAATGGCGGGTCAATTTTCAATAAATTTTCAAAGTACCGGTCCCGCTTAAAGGTCCCGCTTAAAGGAAGCGGGTACCCGATGACCCGCTTAAAAAAAAAAATCAAATACCTTATTTAGGGTTTTTCAAAAGCTATTTTACTTTTTATTCAGTTTGTCACTGTATGTCTGTATCACTTATGGACAGAGCAATTGAGTTTAATTTACACAGGTTTTAGCATGCTTATTTGTAGCATAGATTTTTAATTGGATTTCCTAATAAAATTATCTATGTACTATATTACCATATTTTGTTGCTTTGATCTTATTGCTGTGTTGCTTGGATGAAACTACACACCAGAACTGATGTCTTACTCATTGCTAAATTTCTGTTCCGCAACACATGATTTGGAGTCAAGTGTGGAACATTGTAAATTGTGATCAATGGACTATTTGTAGTTGCTTGAGTTAGAGCAACTATACATATCTCAGGTGGCAAATAAGGCACATTTTCTCTTTTAGTTTGTCAATTGCATGTGTTAATTATTGTATGATCAACTGTTGCACCCAAAAGTTTTCTGATTTATGTGCAGTACCTTCAAATTGGGAGATGCATGGATATGGGCAGCCTATCTATACTAACACAAAATATCTTAATTTACAATACAATCTACCCAAAAAATTTAAAATTAAACCGGGTACCCGGTGTCCCGACCCGATTTATTCGGGTACCCGCATTAATCGGCCGGGACACGGGCCGTTAAAAAAGTACCCGACTTTCCGGGTACTCGAAATGCCGGGTACCCGCTAGTGAACACCCCTAAAAAGAATAAAACTCTCAACTTATCAAATCCTATCACATAATTGTGTTACTACTAGTTACCGATTTCTAACAACGAGATCGTTTCATTTAAGAATTTGTAAATTTACATATTGGTTCCCTTTTTCCTTCTGAAATAGTGTCAATTAATTTAAATATGTAAGAGTTTTTTCAAGTTGAAACATATTAAAACACAATTCATTTAAATTTTAATGTAAATTTTACAATATCAACTTTTAATAATTTTTAATTAGGTATACCTGCACAATAAAAAAAATAGTGTCACTTAATCAGTTTCCTGATTGCAGTTGCAAAGAGCTCAACTATATTTATTTTTGATATATTTTAAGATTAACGTCTTTTTAAAAACATAAACGTACATTTTAACTGAACTAATTTAGAAGCATAAAGTAAAGAAGTTCAACCAAAGTTATTAATGATATTTGCCTCAAAAGTATAAAATAACGATGGATATGGAATACAATACATCTTTCTAATTTTAATTTTATACGATGAATTTAAAGAAACAATTTTAGAAACGCAGATGTCTACAATGAGATAATTTAGGATTCATTAAATATTTTTTTATCAGATATCTCCGAAAAGACGAACGTTCAACTCCTCTAATCTCGATCAAAACGAGAACAAGTATGCATCTCAAGTTAACTGGTTGAGTGTTGACAATGTGCACATTGATGAAAAATAAATCAAACAAGTAAACAGATAAAAATTTAAAGGTTCATACATCATGCAATGACACCTTTCATGTCAAAAATTAAAGGCAAGTAGCCGAACACACTGACGGACGGATCCCCTTAGGCCTTTAGGCTTCAATGCCCTGTGAAGGAGTACCGAAGCAACATATTTAGCATTTATTTACTATTTCCTCCATTCTGAAATACTCGCAATATTTTTTTATAGACGCTACTCATTATTTAAGTTTATTTTATATATTGCGACTAATGTGTAAGAAAAATTTTAGTTAAGTAGGATCTTATTTGAATCGTCTAATTACATATTTTCATAATATTAATGTTTTATAATTTTGAGACGTGTATAATTTAATATATAAATAATCAAAATAATGTATTGAATTGCGTAAAAACTTAAATGTAGCAAGTGTAGTTCTTTTATTCGAATTATGAATTCACTCTTACTACCTCTTATTCAGCCTAAATGTCTCATATTTTTTTTGTCACTATTTACTTATCACTCTTAATTTATATTTACTCTTAATCTATAAGTTAAAACATAGTCATGTGGGATCTTGTTTGAGATATTAATATCAACTTTTTATAATTTTTAATCAAGAATGATTTGAGATATTAAGGGTTAAAATGTTGTCTCGGCAAGTGTGAAAAACTAAATGGGACATTTAGACTGAATAGGAGAGAGTATAATATTGAAAATGTGAATTCTCCCACGGTTGCAAATATCGGAATTATTTAAGGAGTAGTTTTTTTCAATTGCATTGTAATTACTTAAAAAGTTGATTAAATTTATAGACATATCTTTGTCATATAAAGTACGAACATTTATAATGAGCAGTTGTTAAATTGATTGTGTGTGCAGGGTGGTGACATTGTGTATCATAAAATCTCAGTTGAGAAGAATAGTTTAGCCTCTAAGATAGGTAACTTCAGTATAGTACTGTCCACAAATTGATTATTATTATTAATTACTAATTAATTGCTTACCCAACTTTTATTATTTTATGGGAAATGACAAAAAAAAACTATATACATGGTTGCATATGCACATCATACAAATAAAAGCAAGAATAATTTACAAATTACAGTCTTAAAATTTAGCACTTTTGTAAATTACAGCCTTAATGTTTATTTTTTGTGAATTATAGTCACCAAAATATTAAAGTTAATTAACAAGTTCTGGCCAAAACAAAGAATTCCGACCATTTTGGTGGTCGAAATTTTACATTAAGTGGTCGGAGTTTCTGTGTTTTGGCTTAAACCTGTAAACTTTGATACTTTGATGGTTGTAATTCACAAAAAATAAACATCAAGACTGTAATTCGTAAAAGTGTTGAACTTAAAGAATGTAATTCGCAAATCATTCTTAAAACAACTAATTCTTGTACTTAACAATTAATTAAGAATGTATGTTTGTATTTGATTAGTATGAAAAAATGAAATCTATGAGAGTATACTTCTAGATTGTATCCTTCTTCCTCAGCCAGAAAAGAAAAGAAATCAGTAATAAAGCTACTTTGATGAATGGGTTGGCCGGTTTCTTTTCATCCTCTTTATCTGACATTTTAATATCATTGCGCTTAACAAAAACAACAATTACATAATGCTACAAAATATAGCAATATGATTAAGTAGGATTTACTATGTTTTTGCAAAGTTATCTAATTGCGCTTTGGATTTTATTTTTATAACTTTTGTCATTTTATATAAACCTTTTTATTATTGATGATTGAATTATACAATTATTTTGTTATAGCTAGTGTATTGATTATCCAACTATTATATTTTTTTATTGTATCAAGCATTTGCCTCCCTTAATTAGTAAATTACCGGCTTAATTGCCGTTATGTGTAGCAAATTGATAAATAATACTCTAACAACCTTATGTTGTAATTTAAAAACAGTGATGATGAAAAAAATAGTACTTCCTCCTATCCTTAATGTTCCATTTTAATTCTCCTTAAAATCCGTAAAAAGTCAAATGAAATACCTAAGAGAAATATATTTTACAAAATAACATGTCACTATAGTAAATGTTTGTAAGAATTGATCACTAATCTTAAACTTTCAGAAGTCATATTCCCACTAAAATTATTAAAGTAGACTACATTTAAATTACTACTACCTCTGTTTCAATATACTTGCAAAATTTGATTTTTCACGCGGTCTAATTCACTAATGTAGTGTTTGGGGGCGTGTTAGAATATATAACATATTCTAAGAGTTTCAACCATCAGCTTAAACTTTTAGTTGAATTGGTTCCTCGATAAACTTTTCAAACAAATATTATTTTAGACATTTAAATAACAATCCTACAAAAATCAAAATGATGGCCAAGCATAGGGTTTTAATGGTTCATAAAGATACTATACTAGCTAGGAGACGATAAATAATGATAACAATAGTTTTACACTTACAAGTACAGTAAATTGTTGTTGCCCATGTCGTTATGACTTGCATTTTTTTTTAGCTTTTAGTTTCTCCTTTAATGTAATAATTTTTTTTTATAATTTATTCTATTTGATTTGTATACAACACTCTTAAACTATTATCTATATAATTTAAATAATTATATTATTTTAAAATTCTTTTTTAAACGGAATATTGAGTTGATGATAATAATATTATTTTTAAATTTTAATTTTTATATAAAATTTTGTTTGTCATACACAAGTGAGCCTAGGGAGATGGGAAATTTTTTACTATAGTTCAATGAGGAGTACAATTAAATGAGGCATTAAACCCAACTGATGTTGACCATTTCCTTGCCACTTCTAATGATTTAAAGCATTAATAATTGTTGTTGTGTATTCCAAATCCCCATGTCTTTATTTCATCAACACAAGGTAAAAACAATTTTTTATGCTGCTGCTTTATGAATACTCAAGGCTCTTAGGGACCCACTTTCTTTCACCCAAAAAAACCATGATTAAAAATGAAATATCACTTTTGACCATAGACTCATGAAAAAGTCCCAAAAAGATTTTCTCAAGGACCTACAAATTTTGAAACACATTAGAAGCAAGATACACTTTGTCTCCTCCTTGGGATAGCTCTTTAACTACATGTGAAAATCCATTAATCTAAAGTTCTTTTTCTCATCATAATTATACTCTTAATTATATTCAATTTTTTTCCAAATATATTGTCTAATTACCAAAGAAAAATAACTGATAATAATTTAAAGATATTTATCAATTTGAAAGGTCGTAATCTATTACCCTTTTGAGAAGTATTGGTTAACTCGATGAATCAATCTCATAACATCGGCATTTACTATATAAGGAAATGAGTTAAATAGTTCCTTACTTAAAATGTTCATACCAAATGGCTATTAGTTGAAGTACAATAGAATTATATATATAATTGTATATAAATGTTATAAATAGTATGACTTGAGATCAATAAGTATTAACCAAGTGTGAATCCTAGTATAAGAGTGTATTATCATCACTCACCTACAGAGAGTCCCAAAATATTCTAACAAAAAATAATACTAAAATTGGATAATCCACATATCACAAATACTTCTCCGTTCCATAATACTTGCTACTGAGTGTGACATGTTGTATGGGAAAATATCACTATTAATAGCAAACATTATGGAACGGAGAAAGTAGATTAAAAATTAGGAAAAATGAAAGAAAAACCCATAAATAATAAAGCATCTTTACAATTGCTAGTCACAATCACTTGATCATGCCTTACAAAACACTACTACATACTCATTTGAAATCATTTCATCTATTCAATTTACTAACATTAAAAGATTTCACACTACAATTAATCTAGTATTACCAAATTACTACAACTCTAAGTCACTATTTTTATTCATTCTGTCAGGTCAGATGCACGTAACCTTACTCTTATTAGCCTAAATATCATACGATTTAGGCCTAACATAGAATCGAGGAGAAGCAAACTCAGGTCTTCCAGAAAAGAAGAAACTATTCCCCAAATCTCAGTAAAAACCCGAATAATAGTCCCATGAAGAGTAGGACAATTAAGCTGCAAGAAACAGTTTAAGAGTTGTTTAAGATCATCCTTAGTATAAATCTCATTCTCTACAATCATTTGAAGCATGGACTGCCTGAAATCCACATATGGGTCATTTGAATCCTTTTGAACAGCAACCGACTTAGGCCCGACCCGACTAAACCCATCAACCATAGATGAAGATGGGTTAGAGGAAGAAGAAGAGGAAGTGGTAGTATCCATATAAGGTGAGAAAGTGGAGTTTCTAGAATAATGACCATATTGATCATAAGGAGAAGAAGAAAAATTGCTACTTTTGTTTCTAGTAATAGTGCTTGAAGACGAAGAATTAGAGTAGGAATAGTTGTGGTATTTTTGGTAATTGGGTGTTTTAGATTTTGGTTTAGGGTTGAAGATTGAAGAAAGTTTTGGTCTTCTACAACTACAACCTAAGTTTACTGAGACTGTGTTTACAACAACTTTTCTTTTGGAAGTGGACATTTTTGTGAAAGAGAGGGGAAATTTAGAGGGAGAATAATAGGAAGGATATCGGATTGGATTTGACTTAGAATATAAAGGGGAGAGCCTTGACAACTTAATTATGTGTCACTATAATATTTTTGAGAACTAAGAGACCAACTCTTTCGTGAGACGATCTTATATTATGAGCTTATATTTTTATAGTATATATTAAATGGACTATTGAACTCATATAGTATGAAGTACGTCTTTCGAGGAGATCGTCTCATACAACAAGTAAATTATACTTCCTTCTATTCATAGAGAATGTGATATTTACTTATTGGGTCGATTCACTGAAATTGTCTCATTTCTATTTTTGTTATTGTTTTTTTTACCCTTTTACCCTTACTACAACAACACAACAACACATCAATATTAATACCCTTTACGGAAAAAGAGAGTAGTTCTAAAAGAACTGCAACATAAATTAATATAAATTAATATAATTTTAATCATTTGATTTTGGGTCAACTAATACATCAATATTTGATTTTAGAGCAATTTTTTAATCTGATGAAGATAGGTCACAATTGCCCACCTCTGTAATCTGTATATAGGTATAATTTGTGTGCATGTGTGGGAGTGGTCATGAGAATCATAAATCTAGGATTACATGTGGGTGCTTAATTGAAGATGAAAACAACCCATAAAAAAAAAACAAAAAAACAAAAAACAACTTGAAAACATTAGAACTATGTGCTACTACTACTGATACTCTATAAATTGACTTTTTTAGATCGGCTTGACTTTTTAGCCAACTAATCAGCTTTCAAACCAAAGTAATGAGACTAGTTTTGTTATGTTTTTCAATGGCCAATGGGCGATAACCAATGCTAATTATACCAATCATCTCGCTTAAAAAGTAACTAACCTAAATCAGTAGTACTTACTTAAAAACCAACAAAAACAGTTAACACTTTTAACAAATTAAACAAGTCAACTGAAAAAACCAATAATCAATAATCAACCACCATTTGTTTAGCTTTTCTTAGATGGAGTAAATGGGAAGGGATGATGGGGTGACATCATAATAAAATCTAGGCATCAAATATTTAATTTGGGCAGCGTTACCTGCTTTATTGCTCAGTATTATCTGCACAAGTTATAGTACTTCACAATTCACATTATTACAATTACTTCGGCTTTAAAGTTTAAATAAGTGGTAGGAGCGTAACTTTAAAGAGGGACGTATCCGATAAAGGTAATTGTAGGTGCTATTAGCCTAATACTCTCGAGTCTCGACTCTATTTAGTTCAACATAGATCGTAATTAAAATTTAATATACAAACCATTAATTTTCAACATCTAGTTTATTTTGAGTTTACGTGTCATAATCATAATTTTGATTTGGCATGAACATGAATGGAACTGACACAGATCGGCCAAAACAGTTGACTTGTAACCTAGCCGACATAGCTCACCTACTGCCACAGTAGGTACAGCCCATGTGGCCCTTAGGTAATGCCCACCGACATGGCCTGTCAAGCGCATCATTTTATAAAAAATTTAGAAAAAAAAAAAAAAGAAATTCGAGTTACGCCCCGCAGCTCAACTTGACACGGCAAGGACAACACTTGGGTTCATTGTGTGTCACGGGCTATTGTTTGAGTGGCTAGTACGACACGATACAAACTACTACTATACATGGTCTGCCATGGCATTGCCTCTAGCAAAGCCCACGTTGGCTTTAGATGGCATGAATTCAACGTCTAGTCATAATCATAGTACAAAAATATTGTTTTGGTCACCATCAAAAAAGCTTTTTCAACTAATATAAAATAATTTTACGATCATCTCGTTCTATAATTCAATCGCTATAAATTTGGATGATATTCTACACCAGGGTCACAACTCTTAAGCCATAGCAAAATTGTACCCAAAAAATGTTAATCACAAAAGATTGCAGTTTCTTTAAGATTGTTATTGATAATGACATAAAAAAATTATGCACCCTTCCTTCAAAAAGTTCGAGAGGCTACAAAGAAAGTGTATGTGCTTTGGACAATGACTTAAAGATTTGGCTTTAATTACACATCTTTTGATCTTCTGTTTATATTGTGAATGTACAGCTATCAGACTTTTCAAAGAGTTTCAGATCTTATACTAATCTAGCCTCCTACTTGATTATATTATTATTATAGCTTGTTAAATCATGGGATTATTATATTACTTATTAAATTAAATGCTTCAGTAACTAAAACTTGTTTTATAGCTCTAATGGACAATAATGTCACATAAACTACTAAATTGTCTCTGTGTACGCAATGACTCTCTTCTAAGCATATAATCTTCCCTGACAAATTTTTAGATTAATTCAGAAAATTGAATCATTCTAATTCAAATAATGCCAACAAGGTACTAATTGATACTCTACTATCACCTTTGATACATATGTAGCAAATTGACACAAATATATTAAGGAAAAGAAATTAGTTAAGGAAAATTCCATGGGATGATTATAAGGTTTTGGGGTTTTCACGTGATAACCAAAAAATTTTGAAAAACCGTGATAACCCTGAGGTTTACGTAATTGTTTCATCGTGACCTTTTTGCACATGAAAACGTTAGCAAACGTTAATTTTGAAACTTTAAGGTTGTTGTATGCCTAGTTATGCGACTCAACATTTCAAATGCTATGAATTTTAACCTTTTTCCCCAAAACATAAACCTCAATTCTACCATCTTTCATATAAATCATATTTTTTTTTCCCAAAATCCAAAGATGGTAGAGTTAGGGCATATATTTTGGGGGAAACGGTTGAAATTGATGATATTTGAAATGGTGAATCGCATAAATAGGCGTACAACAACCTTACAGCTTCGAAATTAACATTTGCTAACATTTTGCTTACGTTTTATGTGCAAAAAGGTCACGGCGGAACAATTTAGTAAACCTCAGGGTTACCGCGTGGATTTTTTAAAAGTTTTAGTTACCACGTGAAAAATTTAAAACCTCAGAATCACCACGTGAAATTTCCCATTAGTTAATGTCTGAACCAACCAAATAATTTTAAAAGATACATTAAAAGAAGATATTTTTGTCAAGCGTAACAATCCTTTAAAAAGTAATGGAGAAAGAAGGAATTGATAAAGCATATCGAAGGAATAACATTTCCGTTCCTCGTAACAAAATAAGATGATAATCTCTTCTTTGTTTCCTTCATCCTCCTCACAACATATCATCTTTCCTTTGTATTCCCATTTAAATTAACTTTTACCTATCTTTATTTTCATAGTTTGATTTATTTCTCCTTTAAATATTTACCCTTTAGGGCGTGCTTGTATTGGGTGTAAATATTTAAGGGAGTAAAAAAAGTCAAAGTAAGAAAATGTAGTTGATAAATGAGAAATTAGTGAACTTTGATTGTTGTAGAGGTGGAAGAATGATTGCAATGTAATGAAAAATAAAAGGAGCTCTCAAGTTTGTGGGGTATATATTTATGCTAGGGGAGGGTGGAAGAATGTATTACCTCTGTAATAGGGGAAATTATCTTCTTTTTTCTTCATTATTTTTATTTTATGCTTATTTTATCTTCATCACAACTATCTCAACTACTTCAAATGCATTTTTATTTGCTTTCATTTCATTAATTTGACTTTATTTCCCCTTAAATATTTACACTCAATCCAAGCATGCCCCTTAAACAAACATGTCTTAAAAGAGAAGGAATTCATGATATTAAGACAAATATCGATAAGTAGAATGGTTGGTTTAAGCTCACTGAGCACTGCGTCGTTTAGAGCAAAATGCTGTTTAATTGTCTTCTACTCTGCTAACTCTTAACAGCATGATTAAGCCAATTGTTCTAATAATAATGCATGGGACAAAACAACTTTTCTGGTGATTTGTGTCCCCACTAGCTCTCAAAAGCTAACAAAGCTCATTTGTAATAATAAATTCCTACGTATGCCTTTTAAAATATATTCCTTCTGTCCTATTGAATTTGCATTATTTTTCATTTTGATATGTTCGACTTAATTTGCATTATTGCTATTTTTAGATAATGGTCCACCATTTTCTTTTCATCTCATCTATACATTTTAACACTCTTTTAATTTCATCCACATAATGGCCCATCACTTTTTTAAAAACACCCATATTTCTCTTTGATGCAAATCAAAAAGGACAGAGGGAATATGGTCCATTTGATACACAATGTTGAAAAATAATAATTGTAATAGAATGTTAATAAGATTTATTAGCAAAACCACATGTGAAGGTTCATACTCATTTATCTCTAAAAGGAATGGTATTAGATGGTGCAATATGAAAAATCGTGAAGCAAAACCCTTAGTAGAGGGTGAAGTTTCATTCCTATAAAATGAAAAGTAATTTTCATGAAAATCGCCTTTTATTTTAATAGGCTAAAGATTTAAATAACAATATATTATCTAATCATAAACAATTCTTATTTATGTAAAGTACTAAATAGTCCATTTAAAAAAAAGTACTCCCTCCGTTTCTTTTTGTTCTTCCCATTTACTTTTTGCACGGTTTTCATTGTAAATTTTAAACCTCAATATCTCTAAATACATATAATAAAAAAATTATAAAAAATATATAATAAAAAAGTATACATTAAGATGAATCTAACGAGATCCCACATGGATATATTTTGTCTTCTAAATATGTGTCAAAAACAATAATTAAATTTCTCTCTCCTTAAGGTGAAATATTTCAAATGGAAAAAACATTAGAGAACGGAGGGAATACTAAATACTAAATAGTCAATTAAAAACAAATTTATTCGTTATCACTAATAAGACTCTAAGGCCCACTTTAATGGAAGTCATTTAGTAAATACTAAATAGTAATGGAATAGAATGTTGTAGACTATGACCCATATCCAAGTGCTATGGAGTACTCTAATTTACTTGTGTACCATGCATTATGCAAAACACAAATTCTTACTTGAGACCGTTTTATACAATAGACGTCTCAAGTTCTGTATGCAAAAAATACAAAGTAGCAATGTAGCGTAAGAAGTATTTGAGGATTGAGGTAATGCTTCAGTACCATTCGTAACGTTACGAGTTTTGAGGTAGTCCACTATTCCAACTTCCAATCACATGTTGCACAATTGAGTAATCATTGTAGGACATATGGTGTTTATTATTTTTAGTGCTTTTATTCATTCTCAAACTCATTTTTTTTTTTTTTGGTAATGTACTTCATCACCTTCTTCAATTTTAACCTCGTTCAATATCGTCAATATAATTCATTCTATTTCTTCATTTAATATCACATTTTCACAATATTTCATACTTATACTTTCTTTTAAAATCATCCCTTTTGAGCAATGCTTCAATATGAGTCATAGAACTATTTGTAGACAAGATATTTAGCTAATATTAATTCGGGTCAATTAGATGTAATCAAAAGTAGTTTAGCCAAGCCCGACTCTAAGCCCTCACACCCAGCCCTTCCGAGTTGTGGTTGAGCAACTATGCTCCTTCACAAGAAGGTGCAATGTACTGGTTGGACGGATATTTCATTATTCCTGGTTCTCAGTTACAACAATATTTCATTATTCCTGTCTAGGCAGGAATAAAAAAGGGTATGTTTCAGAGTGAGTGTTGATTTCAAATATATAAGCAATTTCACGTGAATTAGAGAAATATAGAGATTTTTTTCCGTTGAAAATGGACACACTAAGTTAGATTTCAGTTGTGGAAGAAAAATCAAACCATCCATGGTTAAACAGGACAAATTAATCTTGTTTCTCAATTTGTAGTACAAAACATACTTATTATTAGTTCTTACCTAAATAAGAAAAAGTAGGCTTATAGATTTCACAAGCCAATAATACACATGAATATATCCAACTCAGCAAGGAAGTACAATTTCTCAAGAAGTAAGAAATGGACAAACCTGAATCATGTAGGACTCTTCTGTAGCAGATGTATGTGTATTCTTCAAAGAACATTACGACAAGGCCTCATTTTAGGCATGGAAAGTTCTGAGAATCCTTCCGAAAGATGAAAACGGATGATTCTCATAATCATTGATGATGCAGCAACAAAAGCCGATACTCTAAAACAAGAATAAAGTGAAATGTCAGTGTAGCATCAAGCCGCACGCCCGCACTGGCTTCAGCTGAACCTACAAGTAGATTGCGTTGGCTTAGTCAACGAGTTTAGTCACTATTTGTAATCACATTTACTGTTTGAAAGAGACCTTCAGAAACTTACGACAGTTCGGAAATTCAGCTTATTACTTTGTAGACAATATTTACACAAGAGTAGAAGTCGGAACTTACAGGATAGACTTGTATCAGGCTATCAGCTAAAGTGTTTTACAGAATCTACAACCAATGTCTGGCAATGCTATTGGGTTTACAATTGTTTCTTAATCAACCCAGCAACATGTTGGGCAACCCAAGTGGAACCGGCTTCAGTAGAACAAAAGGCATGGTCATGTCCCTCTTTTTCAATTGACAAAGAAACATCCGGAACTTTCTTGGAAATCTGTACAAAGTGCAGGAAAAAAGATTGGTGTGAAGAAATTATGATCGTGTACACCAAAAAAGATTGGTAGTGGTGGCAACAAGCAACGGTAGCGAGCCTTGTGCCATACAGGTTGAGCTGGAGTGGGACTCATATTCAGGCTATTTTAAATTATGAGGCCCGTAAATGGCCCAACTTGTGTGCCATGCCGAGTGTACTTGTGTCAATACAAGTTAATGATGCTAGAACACTTCAATTTACTAATTCACTTAATATAGAAAAGATATGCAAATGCAATCAGCACATACAGAGCTAAATGCGGAAAAAGCGCAAAATCATTCAATAATTAAATTTCTTAGAAAGCTCAGAGAATAATATCACCGACCTCTTCAAACAATGTTAAAGGACCCCAGTGATCATCAATGCCAAATAAAAAAGCACATTGACCAGCATTCTCCCTCAGGAAGTCCCAGTCTGGTTCTTCTGTAAACTGTTACCAAACCAAAACCATAACTTTCAGAGAATTCATAGCTCAATAAATAATATCGATAATTAGGAAGTTATATTTCTCTTTCTAACGAATGAAAAATCAAGAGAATTCATAGTAAATTCTTATGAGAAGACAATCACTGATAAGTACATTCTGAATAGCAAGAGATCAATGACTAGAAATTACCTTCTGAAACTCCGTCATTGCCATGAACAATATGTTTTGCATGGTATGGTACTGCATTGTCCAAAATTAATCTTATAAATATCACAATAAATATTAAGTGTTTCGTTTATATAAATATAACTTTGTTTTCCTAGTTTGACTTTTATTTACCCCTTAAATATATGCCCTTAGTCCAAGCGATGTTTCAAGCGCAAACTGCTTTCATTATACGGTGAACTAAGCTCCAATTAGTAATCTAAATTTGATCACAAAAGCATACAGCTGAGACAGAAGCACATAAAATTGTTGGTCAAAATACAATCTACCATGCAGCTGTTGGTTTTTGTTACCCAGACACCTCATTTCATCTCAAGTATCTGTGTTAACTGTTGAATCCCCAAATCTCGGACATGAGTACGACACTAGGAACACTTATTTTGGAACAAAAATTTAGTTAGTTTCCATAATTTAGTTGAGTGGGACACTCGAAACGGATATGAGTTCTCGAGTCCCTGTAACAGAAGTTTTTGGAGCAAGGCCTTCATCAAAATGGATATAATGCTACAGAAGTTCTCTTTGTACCTAACATATGGTAGACATTTCACCCGCCTTTATTCTGAATTCACCCTCCTAGATAGACATTTCTTCCCAAATTGTAATTTTAGTAGAATACTCTTCATAACATATTCCCGAGATAGAGATCTTACCTTCAACAAATGGGAACAAGCAGCATCTACTGCCGTTGCAGACCACGAATTCCCGATGGTTCTCTTCACGAGAAATCTGGACAAACGAGGGATAATGCCCAGCATGGCCACTATAAAGCTTGCTAACGAACACAGTATACGAGACCTGAAATATACACATACAATCCCATATATTGGTGTCTCCCTTATTAGTCCTTATAAACTAGGCATGCTCATGTCTTAGCATGAAGTATAAAGATTTGTGATTTACTCTGCTAACTTCCTGATTGCAGTTTGCTTTGATGATTTGGAATTCAGTGCCAAAAAAGGATATAGCCCAATGCAATAAATAACCTGCAAGTATAAAATTACCCCCCTAATTAATAAATTGTGTTTGAGAAGGTAAAATACAATGAGCTAAACGCATATGAAGATTTCCGTTTAGTTAGAAAACTAGGAACCTTCAGTGAAGCTCTCTTGAACGTTTCAATTGATATGTGAGATCCAATGGAGTGCCCCACCTTCAAAAATTTACAAAGTCAGGTAGGTAGGATGCTTCATTCTAGAAAAAAAAAAGTCTTATTCAAAACTTCAAAACGGAAGAACTTATTTCATGTATTCAAGATCTTGGTGGCTTAGTTCCTTGTAGAATGTTCTATTATTCTTATCATCATGGTTGTTCAACTTCATGCACCTTTTACAATTATTTACATTGATTCTATGGTTATTCAAACCTAGTCATTGTCCTTGATAGACAAAGATCTTTCAAATCGTAAGGATCGAAATAATATCAAAAGGAACTTGTTAAAAGGTTTCCGAAAAACAGCGATACATAAAAGTTCACACACCAGTATTATTGGAGCATTATTGTTTTGGAGCTCATGAGCAATAAAATCCATCTGCAGATACAATAGTATAGCATGTCAATAATCAATCTAGCTCCCCCGGCTAACCAGTTTTATGAAGGAACTTGAAATCTACCTGAGAACATACTCAACTAATACAAGAACACTTGAGATTTTGCCACATTGAACTCAACTAAGCAAGTTAGAATCCTCTGAGTGGAGTTCTAACAGTCCTAAACTACCATTTCAGCAAAATGACATATGAAAGTCCAATAGCAATTGCGTAGCCAGATCAAAGCTTACCTTATGTTTAATTTGATCTTCCAATGAGAATAAATTTCCATGTTCCCAGTCCTGGCACACAACCAGATATTATAAGAGATGGAGTCTGAAAAATTCGGCTAACAGAAGGAGCAACGCCATAGCTTATTCTATTTATAGAATACACAAGTATGGACACATTGCAATAAAAAGAAAGCGAGAAACCACACAGCCTCCCACAAAAACCAGTCATAGCTATGAGGATTGGAATAATTGCACGGAGACCTCATTTAGTCATATATATTGATGATTACATATTAACAGTTAGATAACTTATTAAAGAACCAGCAGAATATCAAAATAACTCAAGTATAAATTTTTCGACACCAAATAATTTTAATCTAATATTGTATAGTGCCAAAATATGTTACCCCTGTCTAATAAGCCAACAAGTGACGGCTTTCTTCGTGGCCATGTCTACACATGTTCGTTACTTAGGTGCCCCTCTCAAAGAATGTTATCGACATTCCACGCTCAAATTTTGCCATCATTAAAAACAGATCCCAATTTATGAGTTACAATCTTGTTCGATTTTGATCATCATAGTATAATACAGAAGCTAATAAAAGAATAACCCCCTCATCTTCATTCTCTCATAAATTTCTCATAGCTAATTTATAATTTTAACCTTTTCCGAGAAAAGAGAAAAGACCAAGAGGATCTTGTTTCCCATTCCTAGAAATAGGTGTGCTTGTGCATGATGTTTTACTCGATTGCCTATGCAACTATTTATAATCATATCATGATGTTATCATCAAATAACCTTTGCTTAGGCAATAATTACCGGTAATGATCAATCTAACTTCACAGTAAGCTTATTATTCCAAAACAATCAATATGTACCTTATTTGTGTGGGATATGTGTCCAATAGCTGAAGATCAACACAACAGAAAAACAAAACTCTTTAAGAAAGTTTGAACAATCATGAAAAACATGGGAAAGGACTTGTAAAGGTATAAAGGAGAGGTAAAGACATAGCATGCCTGTAATTGATGCACTTCCATCAAGTTGCTCATACAATGATTCCACAAAATCTTTATAAAATGTAACAATACCTAATATACCACCAACCTAAAGTCAATTACTTCATTCATACCCAATACCCACCCAATACAGAATCACAAAAATACAATGAGCAAGAGTTAAAGAAATAAACCTGGATTTCCAGGAATGACCAAGACATGCAATGTAGGACTTGGAGCTTGAATTTCAACAATCTCTGTCATAAAACTAAACCCAACAGAAATAAATTTGCTACTGTCAATTTGCATGAACTCCCCACATATCACAAAAATAAAAAGTTCCTATCTTTTTTTTATTTTTTCAATAAAAATTCAACTAAAAATACCCATGAATGATTGCAATCAGATAACAATCACCAGAAATAATTAAAAGTTCCTATATTTTTACATTTCGCTCAACTATAAATCAAACTAAAAAACCCATGAATGATTGCAATTAGATAATAATCATCGGTAAAAAAGAGAATAATTATCTTTTGTACATTTCTATTAATTAAAAATCAAATTAGAAAATACCCATGAATGATTTCAATCAGATAATAATAAAAGAGTATGTAAAAGAAAAAATTGACAATCATTTACCCAGATACATTGGACAAACGAAACTTGGCTTCTTTCCTGTAGTCAGAATTAACAATTCCAACAGCCATCTCTATACAATTGCAAGGTGATTTGGATTTTAATCTGAAATAATCACAACAAAAGTTGGGAATCGCATGAAGTGGCTAATTAGTGAGAAATAAAGAATTAATGTTAAAATTTTGTATTCCATTTAATTCATTGATTGATTAAATAATCATAAAAAGTAAGGATTACCAGAGAAATGTGAAAATTGAGAGTTACCTGGAGAAAAAGAGTGAGACTGAGATTGCCAAGGAAGGTCGAGCGATAGAAGAACATAGTAATGAACGGAACATCATTTAGAATTTAGAATTCTTTTTTAAAAAATATTAATACACGTTTTACATTTTTTGAAACCATACTAAGTCTTTCTTTTTTTTTCTTTTTTGAAGTGAAGTCTTGTTGATAAATGATTGTAAGAAAATTAGTAATCGACAATGATATTTTTGGGAAAAATTATCTGTAATGATTTTATTATAAGGTATACATAGGATCGCAATTCAGTCCGAATCCGATCCTAGTCCGAATCGATCCGAGGAAAATAATTCGATTCAAGTCCGAGGAAAAAGTCATCCGACTCCGACTCCGACTTTACGATCCGAGTTCGAGTTAGAGACAGACCGGAGTTGGACCG
The DNA here is from genome assembly GCA_000753965.2 of Amaranthus hypochondriacus. Classification (NCBI taxonomy): domain Eukaryota; kingdom Viridiplantae; phylum Streptophyta; class Magnoliopsida; order Caryophyllales; family Amaranthaceae; genus Amaranthus; species Amaranthus hypochondriacus. Next base: position 1,187,395 of record CM025923.1, on the reverse strand, counting down.
TATTAAAAATTCAAGACTCCGACCCTGAAGGACATCTGACTTTGAATTTGACGTTTACACTAATATTTTGTTTCCTTTAAAACGTTAGATGCGACTAATTCAAGCTCTCTCTTATACTAATTGTAATTTTCGATTTTGAGAAAGTACTTGCTATTTTTATTTAGATTAATGAATCAAGACAAGACAAATGAAATCAAGAGAAATAAAATATGTCAAATCAAAATACGAGAAAATTTTGTTAAATTTTAGTAGTAGGATTATTTCTGTTGTTAAAATTGAATTCAAATTAAAGTACATATTTATTTGTTAAATTGTATATGAAAAATATATTTTGTTAATTTTGTATGCTTTAAAATCATTAGTACAATATCACAACGATACTGTTTGATAATAATCCGACTCTGCATCCGAATCCGTTGGAAATCCGAGAGTCCGAGTCGGGGCAAACTTGAAGTATGCATAATCCGACTCCGAGTGTAGGTGGACTGAAAACAAAAGTCCGACTATTATCCGGAACAAAATCGGAGTATGTATAATCCCTAGGTATACATACTTCATGTCTTATTTGAACACTCAAATTTTTATCTCAAATAGTAAGTAATAGTATATAAAAAGTGATAATCTTGGCTACCTTTCCTCAATCAGCCTCTTCGATGAGTCATTCCTCCGATTGATACCCCCTCCCCTCTTCTCAATGCTCACAAATATTATTTCATGTCTACCATAGTAATAGCGGCCCGTTTGGTTAATTATATTAAATGGTAATATTGAAAATGAATTATAGTGTAAAATTTTATCAAAAGTTTTATGTCATTCTCATGGTAATGGAATTTTAATTACAAAAAAATTATTTTGTTTATAAATTTTCATTACCACTTAATACCACATCTCCCAATAAAAATGCATTGGAATGAAATTTGTGAAGAAAATGAGGTGATTAAAGTTAGACAAGTATGACCATAAAGGTAGCAAGTGCTTTTTCAATTGAAATTACACTAGTTTTCATTCTCATTACCACCGTTTAATCCACCTACCAAAATAGGTCGCAGGTGCTCTTGTTTATGGCCTCCTCATTGTAACAACCCCGACTTATCGGTTGACCAATTAAGACAGGTCGTCACGGGGTTTACTAACCCAAAGAACTCAAATCTCGATTCTTAACTCATAAAAAGGGTCACGAGGTCTAAAATACAACTGTAATGACTAGTCTATATCCAAACAGCTAAACCATAGTCCAACATATTCATACAACTAACCATAAAGTCCGATACAAATAACATAACCAAGTCCACTGCACATTTACTACAACCCAACACAGGCACTACAACTAATGTACATACTCACGTCTAACGTATCTTTACGGTATACTCTAATCACCTCCGCTTCCCCATCGTTCCCGTCCGATTCCGATCTGTAATCAAACTAAAAGATGGAAACAACGAGGAGTCAGATTTAACTGAATGAGAAGTAACAATCCAAAACAACAAAACACGGTAATTCAAAGCATCAGTTTAAAAGCAACATCATTTCCCTAGATCTATGTGCGCACAGGGAGTCTAGTTGAGAGGAACACCCATAGCTCTAAGGCTATGTCACTCTCGGGTGAGGCTAGTCAATATTTGAATGACAATTCACCTCAATATAGGGAGTAAGGCAGGTTTTCCCTCTACTCCGTCAATGACCAGCTCGTGAGCCCGATCCATTGACCATATCAATAACAACATAATCAATTCATCATCAATAATCATCAATTCAAAACAATTTGATAAAGAAAACATTTTCAAAATAGTAGTCTGGCCAGACCCTTTAAGGGACTGCTACTACTCACCAAATCCGACGCTTCAGATATCCAAAACCGGTTCATCGTAATCTTTTAGAAGATCGTTCATTGACGTAATCGTATCCTGAATCATGTCAATAAACATAACATCACTAACGTGCGTACGATCCTCCTCTACTAGCATACAATTCAATTACTACATCTCCTCCAATGTAACTAAACCAAGACTCTGATTGTTAACATTCTAACATTATATGTCGTAAGGTGTTTCCTAAACATATCAAAGAACCTAGAGTAAAACCCCAATACATAAAGTTATTTTCATCTTGAATCCATACTTATTCAAGGATATCAACTATCAAGTATCTTCATTATCATCAATTATTCCTCGATAAATCCATCGTACCTCTAAAGTTTATGTCAACAGTCATTTTCACTCAATTTCTTAGATTTCGATGTTCATAAATATCATACAAATCCTCAAGATCTATCAAGCTTACCCTATATATAATCCTCTTTAAATCTACGATAAAATACAAAATAATACTTTCAACTCCAAAATCAATTGTAATCCAAAAAGAATCCATCAATTCATCTCGAATATCTTATGGTCTCCAATTATTTACTATTTAAAGCCAATAACCTCAATATCAACCAAATTGATTCTATTATCCCAAAATTCATCCATGCTCATATAGAACCAATAATTCATTCAGACTTAGAAATCGTTTATCATTAGATTCTTCATAAGTGTTCCCAATCAATAATCAATCTCAACATCTCCCAAGAATACCAATCAAAATAATGTCCATTTCTTTCAAGAATATCCAATTATCCAATCAATAACAACACTGATTTCCTAATAACATGTAATGATATCACAACAACCTCCTAATTCATTCAAGAACACCCAATGATTCATAATCTACCAAAAACCAACATTCTTTCCATATCCTAAACTTTATAACTTACTTACTAATCATCAAGATTCCACAAATTTTCTCCAACATCCATTTATTTGTCCAATTAAATTAAAAAAACACTAAAATAATTATACCCAATAAATCTTAATTCAACAATTGGTCCATTATGAATTCTCTTTGTTAGAAAAAGGCAATAAAATAGAAATTAAGATAAAATTGGGCAAGAAGAAAGTATACATAAAACTAGAATTACAAAGAATTTAAGTAGGTAAAAGTTACCAAATTAGAGCAAGATCTTCTTGTTGTTTTCCCCTTTCCTGATTCGCATACCAAATCAAGGGGGTTGGAAGATGAGTTTGTTGTTCGAAGGGTACAACCGGTACAGTTGCGAAACATCAAAGTAAGAAGGTGTTATTGCTGGGATTCGATTTGCAGAAAGAATTTGAGAACAGATTTAGGACGGTGAGGGAATGGTTAGATTACTTTTGAAAAAGTCAAGAGAAGAAGACAAGGAAGTTGGGGTATTGGTGTTTTGGGTCTTACGAAAAGAAAGGAAAAAGAAAAGGAGTATGGGTTTTGCGGGGTTCAAAGGGGTTATGGGGATTTTTTTTTATTTATTATTAGATTTTTTTTTGTTTTTTATTATTATTATAAAAAAACCCGAATGTTACACTCATAGCCGTGTCTCAAGTCTCAACTGTCGCCCGGTCAAACCACTAATAAGCGTATTTAGGTTAAGGAATTGTTCAATAAGTAAACTCGATTTAGAATGAGGGGCTATTCATGATTGAAGGAGGTTGTTTGGTGAGCGGCTAGAGCGGGGATGGTGAGGTTGGCAGCAGTGGTGGTTGGTGATGGGCAAGGGGGTCTTGCTACTAGGGCCAACCCTAGATATTTTGGGGCCCTGGGTGAAATAGCACATTGGGGCCCTTATTCTATGCAATTTATGACCTATCTGAACCTTCTACAACCATGAATTTCGCTTTTTTGAAAAGGGTTTCTGGGCGAGGATCCCTCTTGTTCACCTTTAGGATCTGCCCTGCTTGCTACTGAGAAAGGGAGAATGGACATTGTTGGCGGCGGTGGAGGAGAAGAGGAGGGGTGATATTGGTTTTCATCGTTTTGTTTCTATTTTACTTAATTAAATTTATTTATTTATTTATTTATTTTAAAAAAAACATGTAGTACAGGTTATAAGTTACGTGAGTGCACTATTATTAAACAATCTCTAAACTTAGTATCATTCGTAAATCAAATTTTGGGATTTTTATAGAAAAATTGTAAATAGATTAGATTATGGTAGGTAATTTTATGTTTTTTTTATAAATGATGCAATTATTTTTTAATTTTTTTTGTGAAAAAATTACATGTATGAAGTTTCACAATTTTAAATGTCAATTGCTATTTATCAAAAAAAAAAATAATTTGTAGTTTTTATTTTTGGGAAAGAAATGAGCAATTGAGATTTCAGATAAGTTATATTAAAGATAGTTTAAGGATTTAAACGAATCAACAAAAATTCAAGGCTCTAATTGAAAAAAAATGAAAAATGATATATATAACCCTAACGGCTCGTTTGGTTAGTGGTACTAAATGGTGGTTAGGGCTGAAAGTTTGGTTTTTGGTTTGGATTCGATACAAATCCAAATCAAACCGAATAAAATTCGGTTTTGATATTTTCAGTCCAAATCCAAATCATAATATTTATAATCCAAATTGAACCGAACCGAATTTTAAAATACCAATCCAAATTGAACCGAACAGACTGAATTGCACCGATTTATATCTTTTGCAGTGAAAGTCAAATTTGCATGTATCGTTTCAAACTTATTCTTTCTAAAGTTCCTAAATAAATATTATGAATTTTAGGGTTTTTAATTTGAACAAGTAAAAAACATTTAACAAAAATCGAAAAGGTAAAAATTCAAAAAAATCAAATACACGATATAACATGCTTTAACATTTCGGTTTGTTCGGTTTTTTGGTTTTGTTGGACCCTAAACCGAGTCCAAACCGAACACCGAATTATAATTAAAATTCAGTCCAAACCAAACCAAATTTAAAATATAGTCGAACCAAATTACTTATTCGATTTGGTTTGGTTCGGTGTTCGGTTTTTCACCAAATTACTTACACCCCTAATGGTGGTAATGAGAATGATTTATAGAGTAAAATTTCATTAAAAGATCCATTTCATTCCCATGGTAATAAAACTTTGATCACAAAAAAAAATTTTTGTATACAAATTTTCATTACCACCTACTACCACATCTCCCAATGGTAATTCATTGGAATGAATTTTATGAAGAAAATGAGATGATTGGAGTTGGATAAGCATGGCCATCAAGGTAGACAAGAGATTTTTCAACTAAAATTACACTAATTTTTCATTCCCATTACCATCGTTTATGACTACTTACCAAACTGGCCGTAAGGGCTCTATACATGAAAGACTCTTGTATTTTTTAATGTTATTTATTATTATTATTTTTTTTCTTTGAAAACATAAGATTCATAATAATTCATTATTTTATCATTATTCCTTTTTCGGGAATTTTATATTAATTGTTCACATTTTTTATATTAAATTATGTTAAAAAACCTAAAATTATTAATAATAAATAACAATTTGTTAATATTTATAAATAGTTCGAAGGACTATAAATATATGAGATATGATATATACGGCCCTAAGAGTTGTATATAAGAAAAAATAGTGTATTTAATTTATATAATTTAAAATCATTATGTAAAATATTAATTCTTTTCCAATGTCTAGACTAGATTCTTTTGAAAATTTAAAGTTATTAATGATAAAAAGAACACACCCTTTCATGAGAGACCGTCTATAGTAATTGGGCAGCCCCAAAACTTGAGACGTCTATTGTATAGATGGTCTCAAGTAAGAATTTGTGTAAAAAGAATTTGTTAATTTCTATGTAAAGTCCTAAGGGTTGTAAATATCATTCCCCTAAATATATTAACCAAAAAACTATTTCAAGTTTGTTTATACTATGTTTGGGAATAATGATTTCATTTGAAAATCTAGCATTGGATCAAATGAAGGGTTTGGCAAATCAAAAAACTTCAAATTTGAATTTTAGTGAATTCTACCTTTGTTTCCAAGGTAGTTAAAGTGGAGAATTTGAAAATGACTTGTTAATCTCAAATTCTCCATTTATGATTCCATAATTGAAATTAAGAGTTTGAAATGAAATACATGTTTTCAAATGCAATCTTAAAAGAAAATAAAAAAGAAAGTAATCCAACAAAAAGAATGTGTGGAAAATTAGGAAAGCATGAGAAAAGTGAAAAAAATAACTGCCAAAAGAGGACTGGGCGACTGCATCTTCCTATTTCAGCAAATCTAAACCAACACTTCTTCTATACTTCTACTCATGTTCATCCTCTCTTTTTCTTTTCTTTTCTATAAATATTCTTATTTTCGAAATTAAATTTTATCTCAATTAGAGAAAATAGCGCTCATCTAAGTAAAATCATTAACTCATTAGTTTAATTTTCACTTAGCCCATATCCCAATTCGAGCAAGTAGTGCTCGATCAGATTAAATCATTAGTTACATTTATACTTAGCCCTTCCTTCCCTCGGCCTACCGTATAATCATAAAATACACCTCTAGGCAGGCGTCTCAACCAAGCAAACAATATACATTTAGTATCTTCCTCCTTTTCTTTAATTCTTCGAGAATATCTCACTCTACTTTTATCCAAATTCATCATACAATTCCCTTTATTTTAAAACCAACATCAATTTCCTATCTTTTTTTAAATCACTTTCAAAGTACTCTAAATAATAATATCCCTTGCCTTGCAATCTTCTGTTTCCTCCTCCTTCAAGTTTTAACCATTTTTTTGACCAACTTTCTCCATCTTCCCCTCATCGAAAGCTACATTCTTCAATCATCTTTTCACTGAAATTTCACCCAAACACAGTCTTATAATCACTTCAATTTAATTAATTTATACTATCTATTTCCTTTGATCTCTGCTCTTTTGTTTTGTTTTGGGTATTGATGTTCACAGTTTTTGACTGATTCCCATTCTTGGGTATTTCTCAAAATTCAACCCCCAATTATATAAATCCCCATTTCAATTCCTCTGTTTATTCATCTTCATCTCTGAGCAAATCCAGGTAACTTACATTGGGTCAGTCAAACGCTCCCTTCTGCATGTGTTAACCAACTCCATTACACCTTTAGAAAGCTGAAAATATCGATTTGTTTATTTTGAAAATCTTTACGGGCTTAGATTCCCCTGTCTTGACTCCCATTATTAATAACATTAAAATGATTGTTTGAATTTGTTTATTTTACAGGTATAGCCATTTGGCGTTGTTTTTTTAATTCAATCATCGAAAATGATCGGCGAATTTATCAGTAGGGGACTGTTGTAAGTGATTTAATCTTATTGTTGATAAATGATCAATCAAAGTTGAAATTTTTTAAAATTAAATTGATGGATACTAGTTTTATGGGAGGTTTGAGCATGTTAAACGTGTTCAACAATGAGCCCCGAAAATTAAAGATTTTAATATTATATTAGTGTCTAAACATATAAAGTTCTTTGAAAAATAGTATCATAATTTTTATGTTTATACAGAATCTTTAAAAAAATTATTAATTTTTGATCCACCCTTGATTTATTGTTGTTTTTGGGTGATGTAGTATGATATTGGGATTTGCATACCCAGCATTTGAGTGTTTCAAGACTGTCGAAAGGAACAGAGTTAGCATCGAAGAACTACGATTTTGGTGTCAATATTGGTATGTTATTTTTTTATTTTTAATAAATAATATCATTGATTAATTCATTAATTAATAATTATTGATGTGAAATTTGTATTTAAATCAATCTTTGTACTTTCGAAATAATTTATGGACTTGTATATGCTTTATCGTTTCAAAATTTATGATTGATGAATAATAAAATTATTTTTGCAATTAAAGTAGTAGAATCTCACATTAGTAGTATTATTATGTTTTCTTTTAGATACCTACAATATAAAAATCATTGTCCTAAACATTGGACTAAGCAATACATAGTAGTGTTTTTTTTTTTAAAGAAATATTAGCAGAAAATTAAACATATATGAATAACTCAACTTAACATTTAAGGTTTCACATATCATTGTTTAGGTTAGTCTATATATAGGATACGTTACATGCATTGATCTCTTTGATTTTGCATAGGCAGAATAAGTTATAATTTTACATTTGAGAAATACGGTTATGGTATTTTTCTTTAGGTTATGTTACATATAAATTGAGTTAAAGCTATCATATATACTAAAAAAAAAATGTTGGAAAATGATAAATGTCATCTTTTAAGAGCTTTGACAAATAAAATGATTTTATTGGATGATAGTTGATTATATTACAATATTACCTAATTTAGAATATGATTTTATATAAATTAGAGCTAAATTTAGTAAAATATTTGTATAACTTATTATAGCAATTTTATACACCTACCTAAATTTTAATATGTTTAAATGAATGAAATAGTGATGTATTTGGCAAATAATTTGAAAAAACTTCAGTAACTGATTTTGATTTAAAATTGTCATATACTCAATAAATTTAATCACGATAATATAATATTTCATATTAATAAATTCGTACATCACATGAGCTTTGTACTAGTTTAATGATATTGAGATAATATAAAAGCTTTAATGATATAATATTTCTATTACTCCGGAGGAAAGGTGAAGTGACGGAAACTTGGGAGATTAGTTTTGGTGATCATGTGAGGGGGGAGCTTTAGGTGTTGTTGTAGTTGGTCTTGTCTGGTCTAAACTTGTAAGTTGATGAGGAGGTCTACTGCTTTTTCACAACTCATACTTGACTTTTATAAATATTCCTATTTTGGATCATTCTTTAAATTGGGCAATTCGGGCCAACTTTTTAGAGGAATATATAACATATTACACAAATTCTTGTGAGAGACGGTCTTTTTGAAAGACCATCTCTTATTGGATTGACCCATGTAAAAATGTGAACTAAGAGTAGAAAGTAAGCTTTGATGGATTGGGCCTGAGAGACGTCTCTCAGAAAGACGGTCTCTCAGGAGACTAGCTGAACATATTATATCAACATCATCTTCTATTTGGTGTTGAAGATTTGCCAATATCATATTCTTTTTTGGGAAAAAGAGAGTTTATGAGGATTAGCTAGTTTGTTTTATACCTAATTATATGTTAGGATATGCCCAAGTGAAGAATTACCAAAAGGGCTTTACATTAAGCAAATAAATGTAGCAAATTAAATAGGTGAATATGTAAGTCGGTGAAAAATATAGATGAATAGGAACTATTATACTCATAAATTAACAAACTTGTTATGTAAACTTGTAAAGTCAACCTTGTGGTGGAGTTGTTGAGAATACATACTCGTTAGGTATATGTGCGATTTCTTAATATTAATATCAATGTAGAAGTGCTTTTTCTGTCAAGAAGTATCCTTTTTTCTTAATTCAACTTATTACACATATTTTCGACATGAACTTGTTTTAAGAAATAGGTTTTATACTCCTCTGTTTCATTGAGTAGTGATGTCAAATAATTAATATGTAGGATCATTGTCGCTGTACTTTCAGTTGGAGAGAGGTTCGGAGATGTACTATTGATTTCATGGTGAGTAGAATCGTAGAAGTCTCGCATTCATAACATCATCAAAATAATTGTCATCTAATTAACTTGTTTTGTGGCAACAAGGGTTCCACTTTATGAAGAGTTGAAGTTAGGTTTCATTATTTACCTCTGGTATCCACAAACAAAGGTAAAATACTACTTACATTATTATATAGTATTGATTTCAAATAATCTCACCTATTGATTAACCACAAATAATCCCAACTTTAAGGGATATTTTCCTTGAGTAAACCCGGTGATCGGATGACTTGTCGTAGAAAGTTTTATTTAAAAAAAAAATAAATTAAAATAAAATTTCAAAAAAAAAGTTTTAAAAAGGTTCAAAAAAAAATTTATGATTTTTTTTCTATTTAAAAATTTTTCTCTAATTTTAAATTAATTTTCAGTTTACTTTTTTGGTGAGTTATCTATTATAGTAGGTCATTGGAGTACTCAAGTTTACTCTAGGCAAATACCCAAGTTGAGATTATTATGGTTAATCAATAGGTGAAATTATTATAGGAAAACCACGAATATGTTGAATGATTCTAGGTAATTTTTTTCCTTTTTAAAAAGAAAGTACTAGCCTAATTTCTAATAAATTAGAAAATTTCATCGAAATTTAGAAATTTACTTTCTACATCAACCAAAATAAAAGATATGATTGATTATTTGGAGAATTATGGTATGACTATACAGGGTACTTGTTATGTGTATGAAAGCATGTTAAAGCCATTTGTGTCGAAACATGAGACAGACATCGAGAAGAATCTGAAGGAATTGAGGTTGAGAATATGGGACTTAGCCATTTATTACTACCAAAATTGCACTGAATTGGGTTCTTCTGCATTCTTTAATGTCATTCAATATGTTGCAAATCAATCTTCCAAGCTCAAGGCTGCTACTAGTACTGGTACTACAACCGAGGTATATGATGCCCTCTTCAATTTTTATTATCAACTAGGAGTACTCCCTCATTTCCCTATTGATGTTCCCATAGGAAATATTCACGGGAATTAAGAAAAGTGAAATCTTTTAGATAGTGAAGATATTATTTTCTTGAATAATAAATTTGATGGAGGAAAAGTGGAGACCACAAATATTAAAAAAGTATTTAAAGAAAGTTAGTGGAAAAAATATGGGGACCACAAATAATTAAAAAATGTTTTTATGATGTTAGTGGGATTCATGTGAGGACCATAAGGAATATAAAAATGTTAAAATGGAGTTAGTGGAAGATATGTGGGCCTATAATCATTATTAAAATATTAAAATGAGGATGAGTGAGGTTATTTTTGTCCAAAATTTGTGATATAAATAGAAAGATTCATTATGAGAACAACAATTAGAACACTCAAAATGGAAAGTAAAAACTTCTTTAACGAACGGAGGGAGTAATTGTTTGGCGATTAAATTATGTGCCAAAATATTGATAATAGCTAGCATTGTTAATTCAAAAAACCTAAAAAATGATGATAGGACTCGTTAAACGACCAGTTTTAGTAAATCAAAGGAATTTTTGATGAAATTACTAATGATAATGTTGCGAGTAAATAAATAAAGATAATTTCTCCGTTTTTAAATGATATTTCATGGATTATTTTATTAATGATTTATATTTTTTCAAAGTTTGCAATTTACACCTGTTTTATACTAATATTATTCCAATATTTGCAAAAGAACCGTGGTCCACATATTTTTTCAACTAACTTTATATACACTTGAGTTACTTGTACACACTCAATGAAGTTTACTTTTTCCAAAATCATATGTATTAGAAGGATTAACCACCAAGTATTATATAGATTTCATAACTCACTGTTTCAGTGATGTGGAATCTTCCATACTTGCGAAGTATTTTCAGCCATTCCCTCACATGTGAGCCACATCCTATCCAAGAACCACCTTCAGCTCGGATACCATATTATTTCGTGACAATTCGTCACAGTCTTGTGGATACACCTAAGAGGATCTACAAAGCCATGAATAATGAGCGTTAATTTGCGTTAATTTGATGAGATTTATTATTTCCCAAAATCATATACTCCCTCCGAATCATTTTAGATGTCCCATTTGGGTTTTCACGGTTATTAAGGGTGGTGTGGGGTCCATTAGAAAGATGGTAGTTGGGTATTTTAATTGATTAAATTAATTATAAAGGTGGTAGTTGGGTATTGGGAATTGGAAAAGTGGGGGTATTTAGGTTAAAAAAAATAAATAAAAAAGAAAATGGGACAATTGATATGATTTTACCAAATAAGAAAATAGGACATCTAAAATGTTTCGGAGGGAGTACTATTTGGAGGTTTCTCACCAAACATTAATGACAAGACAAATGCATAATTCAATATTTTATTGATAGAATCTTCCCCAAAAGGTGATCATAATTTTAATAAAATGTTAGTTGGCCATTAAACTCCATATGGTGGTCATACCACTCCCATCTTTTCCTCACCTCTTTCAAGTAATATAAGGAAGGTATATATATGTTATGTACCTTTGCCCAAAAATTCATATCACTCTAACCTTTTCCCTTTTGCCCACAAATTCATACCCACTCCCCTCTTTTGCTCATGCCACATTATCATTTATTATTTTTGGTTTGTTTTGTCCTAATATAATACTCCCTCCATTTCTTTTTTATTGTCGACTTTCCTTATTTAGTCAGTTCACTCTAATTGTCCACTTTCTATTTTTGGCAAAGATTTTTTACCTAAATACCCCCAACTACCCTAACTTATATATTTAAAATACCCCACTTACCACCTTTTCAATTATTATAATCACTTAAATACCCCAACTACCACATTTACAATTATTATAATCACTTAAAATACCCCACAATCATTTTTCTTAATTTGCGTGCCCACTAGAAAGTGGACAATAAGAGGGGTGAAGGGGGTGGAGGGAGTAGCATACAATACTAACTTTTACTCATATCTTTTTAAAATTATAATGATCTTTTTAACACAAAAATACGCATTTTTCGATTTTTATGCAAACTCCTAATATTGCAACTAAAATAGAATGCAAACTCCTAATACTAAGGGACAAATCATGAGTAAGCTACAAGTTTGTTCTTTTCATGTGCCATTGAGTAGTAGCCTAGTAGGTCACTTAAGTTTGGATCCCACATAAAAACATGACCAACTTAAGTAGAAGCACTCATGCATTGCAATAAGGAAACAAACGTGATCTAATTGAATCAGGATGAACTTTAAGTTTTCATTAGCAATGTAATATGAAAAATGGTTTTAAAGCATGTCATCATATTCAAATATAGTACTTATTTTCATTTTAGCTAAGCTAAGATTTTACTTTACTCACGAAATATCACCATATCACCAAAAGCAATAAAAAAATTCGCCTGATACCTAGTATTTTTATCCACATTGCAGGAAAATGATCAGAATCATAAACCAAAAGACAACCAACCACCGTCATCTAGCGGATCTGGCTTCTCATGGTCTCTAAGGCAACGGAGGCCAAAGCCAAAATCTCCGAACAGCTCACCACGACATGACAATCAAAAGTGGCCACCACCACCAACCCAAGAGCAGCCAGCACCAGCACACTCCCGCCACATTTCCCACATTGTTCAAAGCAGAGGCCCACAATAAAAAGTCCAAACTGATCCAAATGAAAGTCGACAAGGCCCAAACCGAATACGTCAATTTCGAACAAGATGAGGCCCATCTCAGAAGCCCAATACGACAAAAGAGCAAGATGAAATCAACCCGTTTAAAATTCAGGCGATCCAAATCCATTCAATAATTACTCCAACAAACAACAAAAAAAACACCATTTTTGTACTACAAAATGTGACAAAATTTCAAAAGCACACAACATTTTTTAATTTTATTTTATTTCAATTTCACAAATTATGTAATTGTAAATTTTAATATTCACCACAAATTTGCCTTTTTTTCCTCTATTAGAAAAAAAAAAAGAAAAAACAATCCATCGTTATCTGCAGAGAATGAGCCAAAGAGTATCCACCAACCAATCATACACACGAGTAAATGCGTCAGAAACAATTCGTCGGAAATCAGAAACCATCGCCGTAAAAAAATCGACGGATAAACAAAGACGACGAGAAGAAGATGACGGAGAGGTCAAAACAGCAGGTTGAAGGTACGCCCAAGCAGCTTGTTTAACTAACCGATTACGAATAGAAATCTCGTAACCAGAACCCGAAGATGACGAAGAAATACCGGCGAGAGTAGCCGCGGGAGTAGGAGAGAGAATTGATGAAGGACTTGACGGAATCATATCCTTAAGCGAAGTGTAAGAATTGTGCGGCGGTTGCTTGAGTGTCGATATATCGAAATCGACGCCGGGAAAAGATGTTGGCGGAGATGATGACGGCGGTGATCGGTGGTTTCCGTTGACGACGGGAGGAGCGGTTTTGTGTTTGCGATAAGGGACTAGAACCGCGGATGGGAACTGTTGTGGCGTTTGAGAGCTGTGGTGTTGTCTTCTCCCATGTTTGATTGAAAAAGAGGAATTTGGAGGAGATGAAAAGGTGGGTTTTTGAGAGAGGGAGAAGAGTAGATGGTGGTGAGGGAGAGGTAGTTAATGGAGAAAATTATGGAGATTGGAAAGTGTGAGAGTTCAATAATTGACGTAATTTGTTGTAGACTAGTCTTATGAGCCTTGAATATGAAACTTACAACTAATAAATTGTAAAATATGAGTGATTTTTAAGATTTAATTAATTATTTATTATTGATTGAATTATAATAAAAATAATAATTTAAAATATTAAACATTTCAAGACAAATAAATATAGGTTCCAATTTATTCTAGGGTATTAATAGATCACGAGGTTAAACCTCAAAAGATCAAGATTCAAGAGATTAGACATTAGTACCAAGGACACACTACCCTTGACAAATATAACAATTAATTTAATCTAATAATTTTTTTGCCTTTTTTTGTATTACTTTATGATTAGGAGTAGAATTTACTTCTTATATTTCAAATATTATTTCCATTTATTTTGTTCTCGGATCTCAATGCAAAATTTAAAATTAAATATTTTTAATTTAATAATTTTAATTTTTTGTAAATTAAAGTTTAACACTAGAATTTGTAAATTATATTTGAAAAGAATATATATAAGAAAACGGAGGAAGTATGGTTTAAAGGCTCTAAATATACATAAATTTATATGATTGTAATTTCCAACTTTATAATTCAGTATTCTAAACAACCTTTCACGATTTCACTATACCATTGGGGTCCAGAATCCGCCTAAATATTTGTCTTAAAACATCTTAATTTATTTGTGGGTTAAATTGTCCAGAAAATAAAATGAGTCAAGTTAACAATAGTTAGAAGATCAAATATTTTTGCATTGTCCTAACTTAAAGTATGATTTAATTCTCTATTATCTTTAGCCAACTCTGTAATAAAAAGCAAAATAGTAAACAACACATAGTTATAAAAGATAGTGTAAAACGTAAATATTGTAAAATTGATTTCGATAAAAATAAGAATTGAGAGGGAAAGGGAGCGAGTAATCAGCATCATTTGCTGTTGTGTATTGTTTGGATTGCGATATGGAATACTGTTGAGTACTTGTGTTGTTCCACGGAAGCAGGTCTTTCCGCGTTTGTTAATTAATTACTCACTTTACTCGGTGACTAACCTCATCCTCAAGATTAATTTAAAAAATACAAAGATACGGTCTGTTTGAGTGACCATCTCTTATTGGGTTGGCTAATAAAAAAATATGAAGTAAGAGTAAAAAAACAAGCTTTGATGAACTAGGCTTGAGAGACGTCTCTCAGAGAGACGGTCTCTCAGGAGACGCTGAAAAAAAAATATTTTTTACTATTCTATTTTTTTTTTCCTCATTAGTCAGTTTATCTCATTTTGGATCATTTATATTTTAAATAATAACTCATCACTGTTTTTCTTTGTTAGTTTCATTCATACATTATATTCTTTTTTTAAATTTATTATCAATAGTCACTGTTAATTTCATTCATACAATCTATTCTTTTTTTAATTTATATCAATATCCACTGTTTCTCTTATGAATTAACATTTTTTTCTTTGATGCAAATCTATCTAGACAAAGAGAGAAGTTGCATTTAGGCTCTTAGGCCTGCCAAAATTTGATTGACGTGTTTACTTGATCCGAAATAATACAAAAAAGTAGATTTTGGTTGAGATTTTCAATTCAATTATTTAAATGGGTCGACTTGATCATAGTTTTAATTAAGGTAAGATTCGATTATACAAATTAATTTAATGTCAAATCAATCAGTATAAAATAAACGAGATTCTTATATTACTTTTTTACTTTCATTGTAAATACAAAATAAATCACAAGTAAACTAAAAATTTAAAATTGAGGCATAAAAATAAAATGTTATCAATATTAAAAACCCTAAAATGAAAACAAAAAACTCTAAACGTGATTAGTGCATCGAAATAAACTTAATATAATCAGTTACCGATCAAGTTAGGTACTAGTCCGTTTGGTTAATTCTTAATATTAAATGGTAGTGATGAGAATAATTTGGAATGTAAATTTTCTAGCAATGTATTATGTTATCAGTATTTTTTTAAAAATATATATAAAAAATAAAATAACAAATAAACAGCTATGTGACATAGTGGTTTATATGTATTTTATTTATTTTTCTAAAAAAAGTCACTAAGAAATTAAATATATATGTTTTTTTTACACAAAATTGCATTATGTTCTATTTTATGTAATAAACAAACGCTATGCCACATAATGGTCGTAAAAAATAGTGAACTTAAAAAGACGATAGTTTGAGAAATAGGTTTTTGTCCAATTGTAGTAACAACATTTTTTTTAAAAATCTTATTAGTACCATTTAGTATAAAAAATAAACGTATAATATATTGTTGTTAAAATCGCGATTCTAATCTACGATTTTACGATTCAAAACAAGTGAGCGATTTGAATCGCAGGTAGAATCTTAAAGTTGTAGAATCTTACGATTCTAGTTGGAATAAAATTTTTAGAGGTAGAATCATAATACGATTCTACGATTCTACGATTTAACGATCCGATTCTACTGATTTAGTATGAATTATTTTTACTTTTTCTTACGTACTATCTTTTACTAATCTCTTTCACATATACACATAAAGTTCAAATTGTTCATCATGAAAACTTTTAAAAAACAAATTTCTTAATCGGTATGAAGATTTAAACTAATTATCAAAAAGTTTTCGTTATGATCTTAAAAACAAAGTCAAAGAAACTTTTAATTCATGAATTTAAACTCTTGAATCAGATAATACTGATGAGAAACTAGATATGTTTAATTAATATATTTAATTTCATTTGTAGAATCGTACGATTTTACGATTCGATTCTACCGATTCGATTCTATCTCTCTAAACAATTCTAAGTAGAATCGCGATTTTTACGACTTTCAAGTACTATTAGTCGCTACTCGCTAGTATATAGATAGATATAGATGATAAAACTTGGTCAAATTTGACAATAATAGATAGGGGGACAAGTGTACATTTGAAATTGTTTTTCTTAACTATATGAACTTTCAATTTAATTCAAAAATATGTAGAGTTGGAACGAAAATGAAATGGATAGTTTCTTTTATATTTTATCTATTTAACATATTGCAAACTTCCAAATACAAGAATATCATGTTGTCAGCTTTTATATTATTTTCTTTAAAGTAAGTTTGAGGAATTGTGTAATTATATGTGTAGTTTGGTTGTTGAGACTTGAGATTATTGATAATTATGATCTGTCTCAACTATGGGTCCTAAATTGATGTTCATTTGTCACAATAATTGTTTTTTAGGGTTTCGATTAATTAGTTAGTTTATTTTTTCTCATGTTAATTATTTTTTGATTTTCTTTATTATTTAATTATGTTGGTAATTTCGGTATGTTAACTATAACTCTACATTTTATAATAATGTGTGTTTTACATACTTTATAATATTTTATTTATTTATTTATTTAAAAGCATAGATAATGGACACCACTTGTGACTTATGATTCAATAATGTTTTACTATCTTAATGGGTCATATATAAGGAATTCCTTAGGAGTTAAGACCGTAAGTATCATTATCCTTAATAATACTAATAAGGATATTGATATATGCAGCCCTTAATATGGCTATATATTAAAAAAATAATCTAATGAATTTTTTATTGGGAATTTGTTGTGAATAATCCAACCTATTTTCAATTACCTGCCAATAATCCCTTTGAAAATTTTGAAATAATCCAACCTTTACTTTCGGTTTGTTGCCAATGGACCCTTTAGATTATGACCTGCTATATCAGGTTAACTCTAATATTCTCTTTCTTTATAATAATTCAACCTATTTCCTATTACCTGCCAATAATGCCACCTTTTGATTTTTTTTAATAATCTAACATTTGTTTGCATTTTGTTGCCGATGGACTCTTCAAGAAGTTAACTACTCAATTTTTTTTTTGCCACTAGTTTATAATAATCCAACATGTCAAATCCATACATATTAAGTCTCTTTTAATTTCTTTATCACATCTTCTCTTTAATTATTATCAACAAATCCACAATTTTTAATATACTCAAATTTTCTTTGGCACTGATTAAAAGGGGTATTTTACTTTGAAGAGAAGTGAAAAACTTACGACTATTATTAATTTTTTATAATATTTTAACGTGTAAATTTCAACTTGATAAAGATAATATATAACGGGTTGGGTGTGGGTCAGCGGGTCGGGTCAAGCGGGATGGATTTTTGAACACCCCTATTTGATGGTATATGTATGTAAAGACAATTACTATTTATGTAATAATCAACCTCATAAGCTTGGGAAGTAATAACAATTTCATTTAGTTTCTTGAAAAGTCCATTGATAACAAACAAAAAGTAACGATTGGATCATGGAACAAAATTTTAAAAGGTAGAATTGTTGACAGGTAATTGAAAATAGATTGGATTATTCACAACAATTTTTACTTTTTTTATACTTTGTTATAATAATTTGTTAATTTTTATGTACAACGTAACCCTAAAGAATGTAAATATAATAATAATAATAATAATAAATAATAATAATAATGGTCCACACATCCAACAACGCTCATTAAGCATGTATTGCTACGTCGTCCTTGCATTGATTTCCTATAAAAAGGATGTTGTTTATTTTATGATTTAAGACTTTAATTAAAGTGATCTTCTTCTTAATTGCCCTATTAATTAAACGTTTAATTTCACTAATTGTCATTTGGTTATTGGAGTGTGCACTATGTACAAGGCCAGATCAATAGTCACATTGAAGGTTTTTAGTGACTTTAAGATGCCTTTGTTTTATGGTAATTGTAATTAGATTTTGTCCATGTTGTCCAATATACAATTTTCAATTTTAAAATTTGTTTACTTTTGAAAATTGTTTGACGTAACTTGCTTTATTTTAATATCTATAAGATTAGACTTGAACAGCACATAAAATTCAAAATGACCGTGCTTTCAATTTCATAATATAAGGATTTGGGTTCTTGGAGTTTTGCTATTAAGGGCTTAATTATTTCTTTTGAAATGCTTCGTCAGTATGACATCATTCGTTAATCACTTTTTAATATCAATAGCGGGAGATTGAATTCCTAATCAATTACTCCACATACTTTACCTCTCTATAATGAGATAAAAGTGGACTTAAATCATACCATATCACTAATTTATTTTATAGTAGTATTTATATTAGTTATCTATTTTTTACATTCTTTCAAAATAAGCTACTCTTTACATTGTTGTTTGACTTGAGGTTCAAATGAGTCTTCCAAGCTAAGACATCGTCTAGGGTGCATGTTGTCCACCACCTAACCCAAATTTAACTATTCAGGCAATATTCCCCCACCCCTCTCATTTTACTAAATTTTTAATGAGAAGTTCTGACATTGTTTTCACAAATTGATAAATTGAAAATGAGTAAGAGACTGAAGAGTAAGTCATTTTTACCTCCTATAACTCAATCCTCTGCATACTATTTATTGTATTATCATCCTCCCTTTATTTTTACCTCTATTTCATCCTCCCTTTATTTTTACCTCTATTTACCTTTTATTTGATGTTTAACTTATATTTTATAATTAAATATTTACTCCCAATACAAACATGTCTTCAATATTAAATACAACAAGAATCAGAATTTAACCTAATAATCAGTACTCTCTCGCTCTAATGATAAAACTTTGAATATCACAAAACATCGATTTTCCTTCTCGTAGCCTTTTGCGTATAAGAAATTTTCCATACTCCATGATCACAAGTTATGACCACTACGTGCCCCAAAAAACCTTCTTACCCTCCCAATCCATGATCATTTGAGACCTCATAAGGCATAAGCACCAAAGCTTAGCTTCCATTTTAAGCTTTGCACGGATGCATACAAACACAAATCTACCGGTGGAGAAAGGAAGATATAAACAAACAACTTACAAGTAATGATCTAGACATCTAGTCCAAGAAAGGTAACAATCAGTAGATTGGCATTTTAAGCCAATCCATGTCAGTAAAACACCATAACATCTCAAGGCAAAAGAAGTATCAATCAATAAAAAAACATGATACTCAACTCACACAACATCATGTACGTGTTAAATAATCACTATATTATATACTATATTATATCTATGAAATGGGTGTTTAACGTATGCAGTTATTGTACTAAAACAATTTGCAATAAATTAGATGAATTAAGCAACGAACAAACCAATTAAAATAAGTAATACACAAATTTATGAGGTTTATCTATCATCATCATTATACCCTAATATCCCGCTCAAAGGCAAGGTCTGATTATGAGGTTCATCAATAATGGATATAATCCTGCTTAATCAGACTACTGTTTAATTATGTGTATAAAGGACAAGGGCAATATTTCATAAAATATAAAATAATTATAATATAAAGGTAAAGAAACAAATTGTGTTTGAAAGAGAGAAGAAGAGATCAAAGGTTACAAACATAGGGCAAATAGGAAAACTCATGTAGACTTTGGCGTACATTTCTAAAGCATAAGGGGAGTATATAACATATATAGACAAATGAAAAGGCAACAAATATTGAAATTAGCTGAAACTAGCAAAAGTACGTCAATACTTTCATTCGGTCGATCGAAGGTTTTAACAATAATATTTGGGTTTGTTTTCCTTGCGTGCTTGCTTGGCTATGTGAGGTACCTCGACCCAGCCTTGCCTTACTTCACGAGGCTGTATTTAGGATCTTTTTTTTTCATTTGCGAGCATGATCACTTTTCAAGATGCACATGCCATATCTTTAAAGTCTGAATGATTTTCAAAATTTTAATTCAATTTAACTAAGAGTTATTTTTAAAGACATAAATTCATCATGAAATACTTTTAACTTTAAGTGATAAGTCCGACTTATAATTTGAGTTAGATGAGAATCAAACTCACGATCTTTTTTGAATAAACAATTATCTCTTACAAATCAACAATTTTAGGCTACTACTAGTATTGGTTTTTCTTCATAACATTATTTTCTATAAAATAACTCTATTTAAGTCAAAAAAAACTCTTATATTTTTTAATTAGATAATATGTATTTTTCCTCAAAACATAAATATTAATTAATCAATATCCACTTCTACCAATTTTGTGGAGAGCAAATAAGGGAAGTACACGTACACTAATGACTAATGAGTAGTGATAGTGACCTCTAAACCATTAAATTTCGGCATTATTATTTATCGTCACACTTTTCATTTTATCGCTACCCCTATTTTAAATTAATTAATTAAAATAACAAAAATGTACCTTAACTTAAAACTTCTATAAAGCACTTCAAACTTACTGTTAACACTTTTATCACTCTAAAAATTTTAAAAAATATAGACAAGTCGCACAACATAAATAAATAATTTAATTAAATAAATTAAGTAAATACAAATGAAATAACTTGAAAGAACACAAATAAATAATTTAAGTAAATAAAACATATACATAATTATATAATAAAATAAAATAAAATAATTTATTTAATATTTATTAAATGTAATAACTTAAAAAATAATTATAATTATTAAAGGAATTAATTTTTCAAAAAAAAAAGAAAAAAATATTCGAAGAACGGGCCTCAGTCGCACAAAACGTGTGACCAGACCATGGTAGAGTCGCACGTTTTGTGCTACTTCACCATGGCCTGGTCGTACGTTTTCTGCGACTGGGGCCGTATTTTTCAATTAAAATTTTTTTTTTGAAAATTTAAAACTTTTTAATATATTATTATTTTATTTTATTTTTATTATGTAATTATGTTTATGTTTTAGGTACTTCAATTATTTATTTATTTTATTTTTATTTACTTAATTTATTTAATTGTGTTTTTTCTTTATTATGTTTTATTTGAAATTGAATTATAAGTAAGTTATTATAGTTTAAAAATAATTTTATCTAAAAATAAAAAAATGGACGAGTTGCACAACATAAATAAATAATTTAATTAAATAAATTAAGTAAATATAAATGAAATAACTTAAAAGAACACAAATAAATAATTTAAGTAAATAAAACATATACATAAGTACATAACTATATAATAAAATAAAATAATTTATTACAATATTTATTAAATGTAATAACTTCAAAAAATAATTATAATATTAAAGAAATCAATTTTTCAAAAAAAAAAAATGAAAAAAATTGAAGAACTGGCCTCAGTCGCACAAAACGTGCGACCAGACCATGTTGGACAAAACGTGCGACTTGACCATGGCTGAGTCGCACGTTTTGTGTGACTCAGCCATGGTCCAGTCGCACGTTTTGTGCGACTTTACCATGGTCAGGTTGCACGTTTTGTGCGATTGGGGCTGTATTTTTCAATTTTTTTATTTTTTTGAAAATTTAATACTTTTTAATATAATTATTATTTTATTTTATTTTCATTATGTAATTATGTTTATATTTTATTTGTTTAAATTATGTATTTATTTTATTTTTATGTAATTAAGTTATTATTACATAATTATGTTTATGTTTTAGGTATTTAAATTATTTATTTATTTTATTTTTATGTTTTATTTGTTTAAATTATTTATTTATTTTATTTTTATATACTTAAAATTCTTTTAATAGAAGTTTTAAATTTAAGGGCATTTGCGTCATTTTAATTAATTAATAAAAAATAAGGATGACGATAAAATGAAAAGAGTGACTATTTTTATGAATTGGGTTAAATTTTCTCGTAGATTCGAGTAATACACTGTATATATGTATAGAGAAGGTCTTAGTAAATAACAGTTAGTTGTGAAGTTCATAAATCACTCTTATGTGGTAGGATGTGATAGAGTGAGTGTTTTGTTATTTTAATTTATCTTTTTTAATTTTGTTTATTTTAATATTATTTTTTTTGTCTTTTTGTGGTGATTTACAATAAATTGATTACCAATTTTTGTATATGTATATCCTGAAATGCTCTAAACAAAGGACACATCATCAGTTCAACAGTCTACTTATCCACTCCTCACCAATCACCATAAACTCTTTTTTCTCGATTCCAACCATAACTCGAAGCTAAAGAGAGGAAGAGGAAGAGGAAGAGGAAGAGGAAGAGGAAGAAGAAGAAAGCCGACCAAATATGGCTTCCATTGCTGCATCTTCTTCTGCTATTCTCTCTCCATCCACTCGAGTTTTCACTTCCACTTCTCATTCTCCAATGGCGGTTTCTCTTAAACCTTCCTCTCAAACCCTACCTCTTTCTTCCAATTTTACAAAGTCTTTTCAACCTCCTCGTTCTCTCTCTTCTCGCCGCTCTTCCTCCTCCAAACGCTGCTTCGTTGTTCGCGCTTCTGTATGTCTTCTTTGTACTATCATTTATGTATTTATTGAATTTAACTGTCATATTGTCGTCATTTCAATTAGAAATGCGCTGATTTCAATATATTTAACTAGAATTGCAATTGAGTGAATTAGATGTGAGATTTGATTAATCAGCTGAAAGTTATTTTGTGGTGCGTGATTTTTATTTTTTTTATAAGGTAGATTTGTCAGTGTTACTCTTAATTTGTATAGTCTAGTCTTGTGTGAATATAGAAAAAATAGTACTTGATGTTTGTGGTAATTCATTACCGTTGATTTGTATCATTAAATTTTGCAGACTATTGTAGGACAGACATACATTTTAAAAAATTTATGCAGATCTAAAAATGTTACTTACTTGTGTGAATATAGAAAGTCCAATGCGGTTGATTTTATTGAGATGGAGGCAGTTGTTAGTCCCTTTTTCTTTATGGCTGATTATTATTAACACAATGTGATGATTAAACAACCTCTTTTGGCGGGTAACTTAGTGATAATGTGATGCTATTAATACTTTTGCAGAGTGATGCTCCATTAGTTGGAAATGTTGCTCCAGATTTTGAAGCGGAAGCTGTTTTTGACCAAGAATTTATCAATGTAATCTACTACTAACTTGTTTCTTGTCATTTTTTCTTTTGGTTTTAAGCTTCATCTATAGGACTACTGCTTTACCTGCCAAACCTCTATACTTCTATGTTATCCGAACTCTTATACCCATATCTTACTTGGATACATGTCGAAGTGTACTACTTTATCAGCACTTTGAAGCAAAATTGAAGTGTCAGTGTCATACTCACGCCCGACTAAGGAGGGTCGGACATAGTAATTAAGGTTAAGGTAAATTGAAGAGTGCGTCTCACAATGTCATGCATAATATTGCTTGACATGATTATCAAAGCAATGGCCACTGACAACTGTATTGTTTTGTTTAAAACAAACTTTGCTCAAACCACATTTACGGCTCAACTTGCTTATATCATGCAACGTTTTCCCTCCAAACCTTATTATTTGACCCATTGAACAAAAAAATTCTCACAGTATTTGTCCAAATACATTAAGGAGCTGAGGCAGTTATTAAAACCCTTGGCCATGTACCCCATAGTCCTTAATTCTTATATGGGGAGGGTGGGGAATTGGGATAAGGGAGAACCAAATAAAATTTAATACTATGTAAGGATAAGAATTACGAGGGAAGGGAAAAGGAGAGAAGGGAAAGAAAAAGAAGGAAATGATTAGGGAGCCTTTTCTTGTTTGGAAGGGAGGGAATGATTAGGGTACCTTCCCTTGATTGTTTAAGAGGGAAGGTTCAAATGGAAGGGAGAGGAAGAAAAACCATTATCCTTCCAAATATTTCCATTTCAGAGAGTTTTGGTCATTAACATAAAAGGGAATTCATCCCTTCAAATCCCTTCTGTCCAAATCCATTGTGTCCGAAATTGTTATTCTTATTCAGACAATTTTCATCTCTCCTAATTCCTCCTCATCATTACTTTCCCTCCATTCTCTTAATCCAAACACGACCTGAATCTAGTTACTTTTTGTTTCTTGCAGGTCAAACTTTCTGACTACAGGGGAAAGAAATATGTTATACTGTTTTTCTATCCTTTGGACTTTACATTTGTTTGCCCTACTGGTTAGTGTACTGTATCTAAAGTGGCTATTTCAGAGTCTACCTATTTCTTTACCTTACTTCCACTGCTACCTTCCTGTAGAGATCACTGCTTTCAGCGACCGTTATGCGGAGTTTGAGAAGTTGAACACTGAAATTCTGGGTGTTTCCATTGACAGTGTTGTAAGTATTTCTCTTTTCTTTCATTTATGAAGTTGCTTATTTCTATTATATTGGCATGATCAACTGGAACTATTGTATGCTCAAATATGAAATTATGTTGACTCTTCTCTCTTTACCTCCCTGATTCCCATGGCCATTAATTGTTGCTTGTTACTGCAATTTCCATATCCATAGGTGATGATGCCAATTTACCAATTGATTACGTAATTGACAAGTGCTTTTCAGAAAGAAGGAAATGGTACCATGGAGGTTGAATCTTACTTTAATCTTACAAAAAAAGAAACATCTGTAAAATATTGCTGGAGTTACAATGACCAATTGACCATAAGTTCATAACCAGTCCTCAAATAGCAGGATGTTGTGAAATTGCTGTAGTCGTGTTGAGTGTTATGGTATAAAACATTTGTTGATTTTAACTTATGATGCTTATTATTGCTGAACCAGAAAGCTACATGATGAGGTTTTTACCTTACCGGGAAGGTGGAAGATACAATGTGAAATTTCTTTACTTGGGTTATTTAGTGTTGAAGTGCCCATGTGTTACCCACATGTGAGCTGTCCCACATCGGAAAAAGAAAAGAGTATGCATCACTTTATAAAGTCAAGGAGTAACTCCTACCATCACCAATTGATTTTAGTAGTGAACCTTCTTTGGGTTTATGAGTGGACTACTTCTTAACCTCCTTATTTGGGTTGCCCAGACCCATTTTCTAAATCCTATCATTTAGTTAGATGTTTTTAACGGCTGAACTTCTTTTGTGATGCTGTGGACAGGTTAATGTACAGCACTATGGGGTGGGGGAACAGTTGTATAGAACAGTAAGAGAAGAATGATAGCAGAAAAATGAGGGAGAATTGTATTGATATTGTACACTTTGAGCTTCTATGCATTTCAACAGTCAAAAAGCTTGAAATTCTTGCATACCTCAATGCATTACATTCTTTTCTTGTATACAAATCTGAAAGGTTTTTCCACAAGTATGATTAGTACCATAATAATCATTTTCAGTACATTCGCTAATCTTCCAGCTTACCCAAGATATACTATTACTCTCAATGAATTACGGATATCTCCCCCCATATTTTGTTGTGGATCGAGTTAGCCATGGATGTTTAGGATCTGAATCAGTAGTAGCGTATATCAAGAATGATAGAGAAATGTGTGAATAGCTGAGTTATTTAGATAGTAGATGAATGAGCGTATGAATGTGTATTGGTAGTAACGATGAGATAGTAGTACAAGCTATCGAGTGGCTTGTGCCTTGTGGCTGTCCAAGAAATGAGTTCAGAACTCTTCCAAATTTATCACAAAATGAAATCTCTTTTTTTTCTACCCTTTCCCTTCTCTGCAAAGCCATTCATGACATGTTCCCTCTGCTGTACGGACCTTCTTGCCCTTCAATTTTTTCTTGCCACATCGTCTCCTGGAATATGTGAATGTCAATGGGCATTGCTCGCCACTGGCCCTCCATAGTCTGCTCTCTCTCTGGTCTGCACAATCTTTTACATTTATATAGTCTCTTTCCCGGAGTTTTTTTTTATGTTCGTGTTTTAACATCAATATTCTTGGCGTTGCCCACCTTTTTTGTGGTAGTTTTATTTACTATTCAAGCAACTGTTGATGTACTCTATAATTGTGCAGTTTTCACACCTTGCATGGGTCCAAACCGACAGGAAATCTGGTGGTTTGGGTGATCTCAGCTACCCCTTAGTTTCTGATGTCACCAAGTCTATCTCAAAGGCTTACAATGTTCTCATCCCAGACCAGGTATACATGTTACAATATTCCTCTGGAGCATAAACCTTCATAGTTGATTTCTGGGTGCATATGTTACATTTATGTTTGCGATATAGCCTGTTGATCTAAGCTAGTATAGACAGCTTCATTAACTCGGTAGATTTTCCCATCTCATGTGAGCTGTGGGTGTCATAGATGTTACTTTTAGTTACCCGCAAATCTCAATTTTCAATGATTGTGAACTAATATTAAAGTTGGGCATGCATTTTCATAGTTCTTTAGTTAGTGGAGTTATTCTTTACTTCTGAATTTTGACTGATGTCTTAATTAGGGGATTGCGTTGAGAGGATTGTTCATTATCGATAAGGAGGGAATCATTCAACATTCAACCATTAACAACCTTGCTATTGGTCGTAGTGTTGATGAAACTCTTAGGACACTTCAGGTATGAAATGCTTGCCTTTTCACTCGTATGCTCATACCGAACTAGCAAAAATAAGTTGTGAATGATTCATTTCTTTTTCAACGCGTCTTTTGCAGGCATTGCAGTATGTGCAGGAAAACCCTGATGAAGTATGCCCTGCTGGGTGGAAGCCAGGGGAGAAATCCATGAAGCCAGACCCCAAGCTTAGCAAGGAATACTTCTCTGCTATTTAAGTAAGGATTTGATTGAGGAGTTTTTGAATTTTTGTTTTTCCGTATCACGATCTGTTGTCTTTTTCAATTTTTTTTGTTGATTTTAGGGAATAAGTTCTAATGGCTTATCCATGACTTAAAAAATGCAAGTTCTGTAGTGAAATACTAAAATGATTGAGATGATCAGATTATGTTACCTGTTTTAGTTAGTGTAAAGCAATAATAAATTACTCGAATTTGAGCTTGTACGGTAATCTCTTGGTCTTCCGTGCTTCATCTTCTGGTGATCCTCAGATGTTCAGGTTGAAAAACTACAAGAACTAAAGTTATACTCCCTCCAATTCACCCATGTTGTCCCATTTGAGTTGGGCATGGATATTAAGAGTGGGATGGGGTCCACCAAAAAGGCGGTAGTGGGGTATTTTAATTGATTAAATTAATTGTAAAGGTGGTAGTTGGGTACTGGGAATTGGAAAAGTGGGGTATTTAGGTAAAAAAAAATGGACAAAAAAGGAAATGGGACAACTTAAGTGAATTGGAGGGAGTATTTAAGAAATCTCTTCGCAATTTGCAATTTTCACAAGATATGATGTACTATAAGACCGAGTAGTGAGGGAATATTTCATGATAAGCTGTTTAATACTCCTATTTCAATTGGCCAAGTTGCCCATGCTAACATATTTGTAGTCTCATACTCATTGGGATGGAGTATTAGTTTCAATTCACCTCGAAAACAGAAGAACATCAAATTTCAAAGTGAAAGCAATGACAATTTTGCCAATTTTGAACTGCTAAAGCCTTAATACTATGTTTGGATAGCAAATTAGGAGAGAAAAGAAAAGAAAGGAAGGGGAAGAAAAGGAAGGGAAGGAAAAAAAGGATTTCATTTTCTTTCCAAATCTTTCCTCTTATGAAGAGATTTGAATGTTAACAAAATGAAGGAACTTAATCCCTCCAAATCTCTTCCCTCCAAATTCTCTTCCTCTCTTTTTGCTATCCAAACAAGAGATCCTTTATCCCTTCAAATCATTTCTTTTCTTTTCCCCCTCCATTTCCCTCAATCCAAACAAGGCCTAATTGTTGCATGGAATATCAACCATTTATCTTTGGTAAGTAAACTATTTTGAATTTAGATTAATTGCTGGACCTAAGAACCTCACATTGTAGATCCAATCATACTATATTATAATTTTGTTACTAAATGACAAATGGCAGTCTAACAGCCATTTGCCAAATGCAGTAAAATTATTTGTAATCTAAATATAAATGGTAACATGCATAGAATCTAAATACAGTAAAATTATTTACAATTTGAAATTAATAAAATTATTGCAATAATAGGATCTTATTCTTCTGAAAATATTATGCAGTACTGAAAAAATAAAATCTAAAAGTTTTCCTTTAATACAAAAATACAATGGGATTGTTAGGAAACTTATAAAAATAGTTATAGTGTATATTATTACAATCAGAATAATTAGATTGCTTCTATAATCTTACTATATTATACTATAAATTATTATAATTTCATAATGATAATAGGCAAATTTTTTGATTATTTTTTATTACTCTTTTATTTAATCTTTTATTGAGCCATTATATTGTTATAAAAAATTTGAATATATTATTAAATTTTATTTTTAATACTATAATTTTATAGTGATAATATGTAATTTTACAATTATTTAAAATTTACGTTAAAAAAAATTCATTATACAAACTCCGTGCAAAGCACGGGGTTTATACTAGTTCATTATAGTAGAAGTGCTCCTATAGGTATCATGTAAAGGAACAAAAATACAGGGCCGTTTCAGAAATTTCGGTGGCCTAGGACGAAAACATAATTTGGGGCCCTAATTCACATATAATATTTTAAAATAAAATAAAAATTGGGTAGGCAAAAAAAGTACATATTTTATTGCGCATAATAATCTATAAAAACATCAAATTTCGTATAGATAAAACATTGAAATCAAAGCCAACATCATTAACATCGGATGTATTTGGTACATTTGCTGGTTCATTCATATTAGTCGCATCCTCATTAGGCTCATTTGCCTCATTATCACGATTTTTATTATTTATATTCTCGTTAAATTCTTCATGATTTTCATCTTCACCCAATTCATTAGAAGACTCTTCCACTTGTACTACTTCAGTAAAAATTTGTCAATGGCACCCTTTTGAGATTCCATTAACTCTTCTGTCCGTTTTCTTTTATCCTCTTATCATTACCATATAAATATTTTCTAGGCAACATTCTATCAAACAAAGCCAATAATAAATTAATAATTAATAAGTATAGAAAAGAACAAAAACACCTTATTATTGAAGCAATTGAACAAAAGACTTAGAACGTTTAATTCGCACTCCAAACAAATGTCATCTCCAGTAACCAAATCTGAAAAATAAAAAACAATTGAAACAAAAAAATTAGCTCTCGTCGAAGGTCGAAGGACTGAAACAATTAAAATTGACCAAATAAAAATAAAATTACATCATTAAATTATAATTGTTTAGGAATGAAAAAAGTATAAAATTATAAAAATAAATGAGAATTAACCTTAGCAAATATCAGTCAACCGAATACTCCAATTAGAACAACAAGCTGCAAGCAAATAAGCAATTACTCCAATTGAATTGATAAGAGTGTTTTTTTTTTGGGTTAATTTTGGGAGTATATTAGAAAAATTAGGCAAGAATTATCAACTAGCAACGCTGATTTAGAAAAATAAGCAATTATCAATTAAGCGTTTATTCTTCTGAAATTCTTTCCTCTTTTGCTAATTGATTATAAGCTTCTTCCTTTTTAAATTTTATTTTTTGTTATTTTTTTTATAAATAATTATTTTAGGAATTTGGGACCTTTATTAGAAGTGAAGATGGGCTTTTGGTTCGGGGGCCCAGGGCGGTTGCCCCACTTGCCCTGGCCTTGCTACGGCCCTGAATGGTAGTCACGCTGCCCCTTCCCCAACCATCCTGTTTTTGGACGACATAATAGATTAATTTCCATTAACACTGTCTCCCAGTCTTGTCATCTTTGAGATTACGGCACTGCTAAAACCTTTGAACACTGATATTATTTTGTTCTGAATTGCATAAATAAGGCTACAGTACTGCGGCTCTTTGGTAAAGTTTTTTTTAGTTTACGGTGACAACAAAATCTTTCGCATTAACTATGAAACTCCTTTTGCGAATGTTCTTGCGATCATGACTGAAATCGTATTTTTACACGAGTTAAACTTGTACTACTAGATCTACAAGAAAAGATGGCATCCCAAATAATGCAACAGCATGCTCAATGTAAGTTGTATTCTAATTTTGTCGATAAGAACTTCACGTGAACTAAGGAGTTATTATTTGTTTATTCTTTATCACTCAGAATTCAAGTTCAACCATAAATCTTCGCAAGTTTGAATAACTATGAAGGCCTAAAGTTGAAAAGTGTAGTTTCTTCCTTATTCCATTTGTGATATAATGTACATATCAATAATAAATCAAGAATAGAATTCTTAAAGTAACATGAAGTTAATGAATTTGTTTATTGTTACTTTTCACTATCCGGTTAAACTGCTAACAACATGAAAAACAAAAAGAGTAACAATCAAAGAAGCTCAAACAATAATCTAAAATACGAATTTTTGAAATGAATAAGATTATAAAACAAAAAAAATCATGTATCAAGAGCCAAAACAAACTATTTCAAAAACTAAGCGTCTGCTAGGTTTGGACAAAGGTTTGGAGTTGTTCGCAGTTAATAAGTGCGAACAGAAGAGAAGATTTCAAAAAAAGTCTGGGCTGTTCGCAGTTAGTAACTGCGAACAGGTCAAAATCAGGCAACAGGCTGTTCCCACTTAGTAAGTGGGAACAGCCTGTTGACTCATTTTGACCTGTTCGCAGTTACTAACTGCGAACAGCTCAAAAAGTCAGCCCACCTGTTCGCACTTAGTAACTGCGAACAGCTCCAAACCTATGCTTTGGGAATTTGACGCTTATTTTTGGATATAGTTTGATTTGGGTCTTATTTTTTTATTTTTTTATATTAAAACTCTTATTTGTTTCAAATTTTCCTAAAATACTTTAGATAAAGTCCTATATTTTACAAAGTTGACTACTTTATTTATATCTTGAATGCCAAATTACGAACCCTCCTTTGGTACAAATAATTCTTTCTCGTAACTAGTCAATTTGATCGGTACTAAGACTACTAGTAACACTTGAAGGAGAGATTACAATCAAAAACAGATCAAATAAAAATAAGATTTAGACTAAATTTCATTTCTCCTCATGTACACAACCAAAATGGAGTAATTAATGCACCTGTGTCCCAATTAATTTGCTACATAATTCTTCTATGTGCATGCTTTTTAGTAAAAATTGTAGCAAAATTAGCATAATGGAGGAATAGATTTTTGTCCAAGTACCCAAAAAGAGCTAACATCCGAAATCCCTCCTAAACCACAAAATATCCATATAGACTATAGCAGCATATTACTGTACTTTTTGTGTATACCTAATGTTTTAAGGCGCAGCCCCTACCCTCCTCGATCATCCCAAAGACCTGCATTGTCATCTTCATCATCACCTATGAGCTCAATTATGTCGTGACGCCTGATCCGGGGACATAATTAGGCCTCTCCACTTCTTCCCAGATTAACTTAGACGACAACTCATCGATCTCGGGAACATATTCCTGTTTGGCCCAAACATCAGAATTTTTTGAAGTAATTTGCAAGATTGATAACTTCCATAATGTCAGTGGTAGCACTAATTGAATATACATAATATCTGACCAAAGTCATAAAAATATGTCAGTCTCTACAACTTTGATACATTCTTCCACCAAATATTATATACATTCACCACACTTTCGTGCATCCCCACTATCAGACAGCTGAGCTTATAAAGTTAATATATATTCAGGGTTTTTGTCTTGACTATTTTCGACAATTATTCATAAAATTATTTGCACTCCTTAATTAAAGTTGCTTATAAACAGTTAATCAACAATAACCTTTTTGTCATCAAAATTGTAAAATTTTGCATATATTTGACCGTCAAAACTTATCTAAGTGTAATTCAGTCATAATGTAAAAATGGGATAAAGGTTGCAATTGCATTAACAGACTCATTGATTTGGCAAGTTATTGTGCCGCAAAATATCAGCCAAAACCATGAAATATCGTTTAAAAGGGCCTAAGATGTTTTTTTTACGATCCGTGTAATACCAATTATAGCCGATACAATTATAGCCTTGTTTTTACTATGGATTTGATTAAAAAATATTGTTGCGATGAAATGTTGCTTTTGTCAAATAAAAAGGTCTTGATCGCATTTTGTCTCAGTTGAAGCAAAGATCATCCTTCTTATGTAAAATTTTAAATTCGATTATCACCTAATTTTTTTCTCACTCAAATTAATATAAATAATTGTAATTAATGTTTGATGTTGATTAAAATTACCTCAAGCTTTGTAAACAATTCTTTAGCAGTTGGTGCTGACACAATGATCCCACGAGCAGTTGCAGAGATAAAGCCTTCATCAACGGCCTTATCTATAAAAGACAATAAGCTATTGTAGTACCCATCCACATTCAAAAGCCCCACCTACAATTTTTTAATAAAAAACCCAAATTGTTGTGAGAGACGGTCTCTCCAAGAGACGCATTAGA
The DNA here is from genome assembly GCA_000753965.2 of Amaranthus hypochondriacus. Lineage (NCBI taxonomy): Eukaryota > Viridiplantae > Streptophyta > Magnoliopsida > Caryophyllales > Amaranthaceae > Amaranthus > Amaranthus hypochondriacus. Next base: position 1,154,367 of record CM025923.1, on the reverse strand, counting down.
AATATGGACTAAATAGCCTAATTTACACAAATTTAAGAGAAAATAAGAATGTGGGCTTCTTATTTTGAAGTCGTCTCTATAAAAGACGGTCTCTCACAAGAGTAGCTAAAAAAAAACACATTTTTCATTAAAATGAAATAATACTAACCATACCTTTCAATTATACTGTATGGTTCAAATAGGATGTTGTCATGACATATAAAAATGTTTAATTATGTCGTTAATAACATCAAAGTTGTTCGTTGACACGCAATTAAATAAAATTATGTTCAATCAAATCTGATTTCAAAGATAGATTTTCAATTATTTAGATGCACCATCACAATATATGTAATGTAACAACATCAATATCTTCTTGCATGTTTCCATGTGAAGCCAAACTATGAATCACATGCATTTTGCACCATATTTCCTTATCAAATCTCACTTTACTTAAGAATTGTTTTATCAAATCTTCTCTATGTTTTTTAATGTTTGGAAACTACATATTAAAATCATCATAATATCCAATTCTATTGATTTTTTGGATTTAGATTATCATAGATTTAGTATGCTGGTTACTTCGTTCTGTAGATATTTGTAATCAAAAGTCAACTAAAAATAACAACTTTGTTAAGTTATAAATATATATACTTTTTCGTCCCATTCTATTTGTAATATAATTTTAGATTGTCACTGTTTGAGTGCATAACATATCTTGGGCCTCAACCATCAGCTTAAGCTTAAGCTTTTGGTTGAATTGATTTTTTGACAAGGTATCAGAGCCAATGTGATAAGAGGTTACAGGTTCAAATCTCAACCACCCCTCATTTAAAGTAGAATATTCAGCGCCTGTGCGTATCTACACTTCTAGCCCAATGGGCCCTCGTGTGAGGGAGCGTGTTAGAGCATATAACATATCTTGGGGCCTCAACTATCAGTTTAAATTTTTGGTTGAATTGATTTTTTAACAAATACAACTAATTTGCTGCATTTCTCACGGTTGTGTTTTAAACCAATTAATCAACTTATTTGTAGGTCTATGCTACCTTTCCTAATAAAAACCACTAATTTTTAAATAGCTTCTCCTCTATATACTTCTATTCTCATTAAAAACAAGTCAAAGACTACTTTATCTCTTTAAATTTACTATATAATATTTAAAATATTTCTACATCGATATACGTAAACAACAAATTTAAAGATACGCACCGTTAAATTTCTTTAAGTTGGCTGCTAAAAATTCTACTATAATATTTTGGAGTAAAGAATAATCGTATATTAGATGTTCTTAGATGGGAGTAGTAGTCGGCAGAAGTGTTTAAAGGCAAAAAGAAGATGTTGACTAGCATAGAATAGTACAAAATATTGTGACGACAGTCCACAACAAAGGATTCAAAAATGAGAGAAGAAAAAAGGTTGGTCAAAAAAGGATAAAGGAATCATTCTTTTAACGGAAACCCAACAAATCCAACCGTCTTAATCCATTTATACACTTGTTGGTTGTTGCAATTTGCAAACTCTTGGATTGGTAGTTGGTCTTTCCATAATCCATTCATATTGATAGGGTTTATTATTAATTATAGTTATAATTAAACCATCCTTCTTTTATTAATTCTTTTTGGCTCTGCCCTACCCCTTTTGGGTGTCTTCTCATTGCTTCTATTTGCAAAAAGATTGGATGAATCTACACAATGTTGTTTGAATAGGAAAAGAAAGTTGGATATTATTCTTACCGGTTTTCGATGGATTCCTAGCTGAGCATATGTGATCACTTCTAGTAGTTCTTCAAGAGTGCCATATCCACCTGATTGTACACAAAACATTAATCGTTATCCGTGGAATGACTCGTTAAACAACTTTTTGTCGTTACAAGAGTAAAGTCGCGGACATCAAATCCGTCAAACCTTGATATTGGTTAATGTTAGTTTGAGTTGCATACCAGGTAATGCGATGAATGCATCAGCTTGTTTTGCCATTTCAGCTTTCCTTTGGTGCATGTTTGATACAGTTTTCACTTCCCCAACAGTTACACCAGTAATCTGCTACATAAAAAGTTTGGATTAACACAAAAACAAATTGATTTTTGACGCCCAAGCAAAGTAATTTTCACATGGTATCATCAAGAATTTGGGCATTTTCGAAAAAGTTCAAAATTTATTAACAGTTCATATAATTAGTATGTCAATTAGAAATAAATTCTTTGTTTGTGCACGATCGACCCTCGAATTGTCAGTAGTAAGAGTCATAGTTAATAGGAGTGGGTCCCATTGATAATGACATATCAAAGAGTTTGTCTAAACAAAAAGAAACCCAAGTGCCTGAAAGTATTGACTAACAACATGAAGAAAAATACAAGCTGCTTTATGGTGTTAGAGTTGATTAGAGGAGAAGAAAGCACCACATGTATGATATATGGAAGCCCAAAGATGGATTTCTTTTTATAGGGGACAATAAGTAGCCTATGTCAGCAAACTAATCAAACAGAAAACTAAGCCAACAACCATAGAATAAGAATCATATTTTTACCTCTTCTGAAACCAAGCTCTTTGGAATGATCCTACAAGTGAAAACAATCAACAAAAGCAAAAAGCAAGTTAGACTTGTAAATTCAATCATTATGTGCTAGCTAGTATTAGCTTTAACATGAATTCTACAATGGAAATTAAATATTACGTATTTACATATATGTCAAAATAATTGATTGCAGTTGGTTTATTACATTAAAAAACACGTAATTTTTTATCTCTTTAAATTTGGTATAGTGAATTTTTAGATATAGTGTAGCAATTCAAAGAGACAGAGAGAGTACTTTAGAAAAAATATAGAAAAGTAATCTTTTATAATTCTATAAACAATAGCTTTGTTATTCAAACTTAAGGTTAAAGTGTCACATTTATGATATATGTTGAAGATTGTAGTTCAAAGTTCAAAATGAATTGTTTGAGAGTCATACTCAGTTTCAACGATGAACACGAGTGAGACAAAATGGAGAATACTTCAAGTTTTAGAGTATCCCAATCAAGTATTCATTTTTAACAAAGTACCTACATCCTTAGGGAAAAACTAACTCAGTCTAATATTCTACTTCTATGTCCTTGAGACATTATCACAGTTGTATATTGCACTAAGATTAAGTAGTTACGAGATCATTTAAATTGTGTGGATGATATTAAAGGAGAGTCAAAATGCCTAAATGAAAATAAAAGAAAATGATAAAGACATTTCTATAAAAGCAATATACAGCAAAGTAAATGTAGGAATGTAAATATTTAGAGTATATTTGAGCATAACTAGTGGGATTACAATATTGTAATTATTCTTGTTTCCTGTTTTAGTCATTGTTTAGCTTGTATATATAGAGCCTTATTGTAAACATTATACTTAATACAAAACAGTATTCCAAACCCTAAACTTACTCTTAATTCTTATTTTCCGCATTATTATTACTTACATGGTATCCGAGCCGATGGTTCGATCAAAAATTTAAAAATGTTAGGTCCAAAAAGAATGGCGTTCCTACCCTTAATTGATTACTCCCACATGCGAACTTGACGGGGGTTCGCATGTGAGGGGTTGTTGGGATGAGATATCCCACATCGACAAATTGAAAATGGTGTGCACACTTTATAAGCTATTGGAGACCTTCTTCCCATTGCCATATGGTTTTGGGATGACATATATCTCCTTGGCTTGTGAAGTGTGTGCACCTCGTGTTTTCCCCGATAATTGTTGGCATTCACAATAAGTCCAGCCTAATTTAACATGGTATCAGAGCCGTAAGGTTTTTTCCGGGACCGGCGAAACCTTTCTTTGGCATTCATCATTTACCAGTTACCTTACCTGACATGGAGTATATCGAAAACCCAGAAACCAAATCAAACACAGAAACCCAAACAATTACCATGGCGCAAATGGAACAGATGTTTCATTTGTTCTAGAAAATGAACAAAGAAAATCAGATCAATGAGTCCTCGACAACGGGCTCGGAATTGAAACTAACGGAGAAATTAAATTACAACAATTACACCAAATGGTGTCGGCTAATTCACAAAGCATTCGAAGGGCGGGGATGGCTCAGACACATCACCGCCGCCCCACCAAGCACCACAGAACCACACTATCAAACATGGAAACAGAGAGATTCGATGGTTTTTTCATGGATCATCGCGAATATTGAACCGGGCCTTGTTAATCAGTTTCTTGATTATGACACAGCATGGGATTTATGGGTAGGGGTCGAAACCCTACTTGGAAGTGGACGAGATGAACTCCAGATCTTCGATCTGAGTTCAAGGGCTGCCTCAATCAAGCAAAATAACGACACCATTGAGATCTATTTCAGTAAATTGAACACTTTATGGAAAGAAATTGATAGAAGAAAACCAAATCCCATGAAACATTCAGAAGACATTACCATTTTTAATTCTTATGTGCAAACACAAAGGTTATATCAATTTTTGGCCGGATTAAATGCAACTTTTGATAAAGATGTTCGAGATTTACTAAATCAGATGCCATTGCCCACACCGGACATGGCATCTGTAGTTATAAGACGAGAAGTGGCTAGGCGTGGTGTCATGAACCACGTTTCATCATTGGGACGAGGTCCCTCAGAAATCGGCTCCGGTCTGGCCACCCACCGGTCAGAAAAGCCCTCATTCCTGCGAGAAGATCGAACTAACCTGAGATGCAGTCATTGTAATGGCAAGGGACATACCAAAGACAGTTGCTTTAAACTCATAGGTTATCCCGATTGGTGGGAGGACCTACAGAAGAAGAAGGCCGCCACCAAGGCACCGACGAACCGGACCGGCGGCAAGGCACTTCTTGCTGCTGAGGATCCTACCGGCGGCACAGAGGACGGAGGTTTGTATATGCAGAACTCAGAAACCGAAAAACCCAAGGTGAAAGAGAGAACCATGGCTGCCATGGAACTCTCTGAAACGGCGCATGAGAGAGAAAAGGAGGGAGTGGAAAACTTGCCTTATTTGGGTTTTTATAAGGAGGGAGGGTCAAACCCTAATGCATACCCCCTTGACCTAACTCCTTTAAAGGAGGGGTGGGCCTATGCTACACGACCCACTTCTTTCGGTTCTAATGATTTTAATGCTTTGTCTCGTACTAACTCTTCGTCTTGGATTTTTGACTGTGGTGCTACGGATACGATGACCTTCGATAAAAATAATATTTTAATTTCTAAACCCACATCTCGCACTCATATACAAACTGCTAGCGGAGATTTAGTTCGGGTTCATGGTTCGGGATCTATTGATGTGTCATCGTCTATTCATTTGAATAATTGCCTATTTATTCTGAATTTGTCTCACAAGTTGTTATCTATTAGTCAACTGACTAAAGAACTCGATTGTACTGTTCTTATGTCTTCTTCTGGTTGTATTGTGCAGGATGCCCAGATGGGAAAGGTCATTGGACATGGTACTGAACGAGGAGGATTATACTATGTAGACGAGACGACTCAAAATGGTCAAGCTTTGCTTACTCGTGGTCCCTCTGATCGTCACCTCTGGATGTGGCATCGTCGCTTGGGTCACCCCTCTTTAGCTTATTTACAGCACTTATTTCCTTGTTATAAGAACAATGTTATGTCTTTTCAGTGTGAAACATGTGTTCTTGCTAAAAGTCATAAACAATCATACTCTCCTAGTTTGACTCGTTCGACGAGCCCTTTTACTTTAATACATTCTAATGTGTGGGGCCCAGCTCCGGATTTTGCTATTCATCATTTTTCATATTATGTTCTATTTGTGGATGATTGTACACGTATGAGTTGGGTGTATTTTTTGAAACACAAATCTGAAGTGTATTCTGTCTTTGTTACCTTCTATAATATGCTTAAAACTCAGTTTCATGCCACACCACAAATCTTACGATCTGATAATGGGGGGAATTTGTTAATTTTGCCTTACAAGACTTTCTTTCTCAACATGGCATGATTCACCAAACTTCATGTCCGCACACACCACAACAAAATGGGGTCGCTGAATGAAAGAATCGTACTTTACTTGAAATTTCCCGAGCCCTTCTCATCGAATCCCATACACCTGCTCATTTTTGGCCTGAAGCTATTGCTACCGCCACTTACCTTACCAATCGTCTTCCCTCTAAACCCCTAGCCTACAAAACACCCTTAGCCACATTGGGATCCTTTGTTTCTTTACCCTCTCATCATTCTTTACCACCCCGCATCTTTGGTTGTGTTGTGTTTGTTCATCTTCCCAAACAGAGTCGCACTAAACTTGAGCCCCGAGCCATTAAATGTGTCTTTGTTGGATATGGAGTACATCAGAAAGGGTATCGTTGTTTTGATCCTTTACACAATCTCATGTATACCACTATGGATTGTGATTTCTTTGAGGAGAACTTTTACTACACCCAGCATAGTTCTCAGGGGGAGAGTATGAATGATGACCTAAGCTGGCTTCTGAATTCTATACCCCCAGTTGTGATTGATATGGGACCAAAAGAGCAAGTAGGCGACACCACCGATGTTGTTTCTAATTGCATAGTATCTCCTCTTCAGTGCAACTCACCCCCGTCTGAAGAGCATCCAAGTTCCCCTGAGGTATGTTCTGAATCTGAGCCTATACATGATATTGTTGATGTTGAAGATAGTATTGCTCCTGCACCTGTTAGTGAACCAAACAAGTATGAGTTGCCTCCACGAAGCACAAGGGGTGTACCTCCGAAAAGATATGATCCAGATTTTGAGGCACAAAGATCCAAATATCCAGTCGACAAGGAAAGTGACCAAGCGCTTTCTGAAAGTGCTCTAGCTTTCAATGCTTCCCTATATTCCAATGATATACCAAAAATGTTGAAGAGGCTCTACAGGATCCAAAATGGAAGAAGGCAATGGAAGAAGAAATCGTGGCACTTGACAAAAATGAAACATTGGAAAAGTGCGAGATACCAAAGGAAAAAGACAGTGGGATGTAGATGGGTGTATACAATCAAGTACCGTGCTGATGGTACTATTAAACGATATAAGGCGAGATTAGTAGCACAAGGATACACTCAAACATATGGGGTAGATTACTCTGAAACTTTCTCTCCAGTTGCAAAGATCGACACAATCCGAGTTCTTTTCTCAGTTGCTGCTAATAAAGACTGGCCCTTGCATCAGTTCGATGTAAAGAATGCTTTCTTGCATGGAAAGATAGAAGAAGAAGTTTATATGAAGGTTCCTCCGGGTTTCTCTAATGGCTACAAAGAAGGAAAAGGGTGTAAGTTAAGAAAGGCGCTCTATGGTCTGAAACAATCTCCAAGAGCTTGGTTTGGTAGATTCACAGCAACTATGGTGAAATTTGGGTATAAGCAAAGTAATTCGGATCACACATTGTTTCTTAAAAGGCAAAATAATCATATTACGTGCTTGATAATATATGTAGATGATATGATTATTACAGGAGATGACAAAGAAGAGATTGAAACTCTTAAGAAACAACTTTCTCAAGAGTTTGAGATGAAGGACTTAGGACAGCTCAAATATTTCCTAGGTATTGAGGTTCTAAGGTCGAAAGGAAGTATTTTCATTAGCCAACGGAAATACATTCTTGACTTGCTAGCAACAACGGGCATGCTTGATTGTAAACCAGCAGATACTCCTATTGTGACTAATCATGGCCTACAGATAATTGAAGGAGAGAAACTGGCAGACAGAGGGCAATATCAGAAGATGGTAGGTAAACTCATATACCTATCTCACACTAGACCAGACATTGCCTATGTAGTAGGGGTGGTGAGTCGATTCATGCACAAGCCACAGGTACAGCATATGACAGCAGTGATGAGAATTCTGAGATATCTGAAGGGAACAAGCAGTAGAGGTATCTTGTTTAGCAAAAATGGTCATTTAGATCTCTTGGGATACACTGATGCAGATTGGGCAGGAGATAGAGATGACAGGAGATCTACCTCCGGTTACTTTACACTTCTTGGAGGAAATCTGGTTACATGGAAGAGTAAGAAGCAAAAGGTAGTAGCCTTGGCTAGTGCTGAAGCAGAGTTTCGAGGTATTGCAAAGGGAGTTACAGAAATAATATGGCTAAAGAAGCTCATGAGTGAGCTACATATTTCAGTGAACAAAACATGCAAACTTTTTTGTGACAATAAGGCAGCTATTAGCATATCAGGGAAACCAGTGCAGCATGATCGTACTAAACATGTTGAGATTGACAGGCATTTTATCAAGGAGAAGCTAGAAAACAAGATTATCAGTCTTCCTTTTGTCAGATCAAAGGATCAGTTAGCAGACATTCTCACTAAAGCAGTATCTTCTAAGACTTTCGAACAAACCTTATGCAAGTTAGGTATTGGAGACCCGAAGACCTAACTTGAGGGGGAGTGTAGGAATGTAAATATTTAGAGTATATTTGAGCATAATTAGTGGGATTACAATATTGTAATTATTCTTGTTTCCTGTTTTAGTCATTGTTTAGCTTGTATATATAGAGCCTTATTGTAAACATTATACTTAATACAAAACAGTATTCCAAACCCTAAACTTACTCTTAATCCTTATTTTCCGCATTATTATTACTTTCAGTAAAAGAAATAAACTAAAAAGAAAGTGTGACAATCTCTTAGACACAAGAGAGCATCAAACATCCAAGTAAGTACTAACTTGCTATCAGCTACTACATCTATAAGCTAGAATGAGGAAACAGAGAGAATAAAAAATCAACCTTTATTATTTTTGTGATTGTGAGTCAGAAAAAAGGCATGACATAGTATTAGAAAACAAGGCCCAAAAAGATGGTAGATAAAATGACAAACTTCATGGTTTTACAGAGTGAAAAGTTAATCCTTTTACCAAACCTTTTCATGTCTGCATAATGTATGGGAATGAGGATTATGGATGTTCTTCTAAAATAGCCTGACATGGGCAAAACCCAACAAGAATACTACTTTCTCATCTGATCAAACTCAAAAAGCTGGGCTACACAAACCTCCAAAACTAAGGTAGTACAAAAGATTTAATCTTTTCATTAGTTTATTAAGCCCTTCCTTTTTAATGTACTCAAATAAGATTATTCAAAACCTTCTTCACACATCTCAAGAAGTTCCATTTCTAAGTTTAGTAGTAAGACAAAATAGTATAACATAATTCGCTAGCTAATTCGCTTTTTGATTTGTCTAAGGATAGCCCAATACCAAATATAATTTGTTTTTTTATTCATGATTCGCAAGGAGATTATCAAATCATGTGACATTGAGACAAAGTCACAAAGATTTCTTTCTATGGAAATAAAGTCTCGAACGCTCACTCTGTGCTCTTTAAACTTGATATATAATGCAAATTAAAATAAGACTACTTTAAATATTACTCCTCTGTTACACTTATTTTGTATTGTACACATAAATTTGAAAGCAACATAGTAAAAAGTAGTTGTCTAGTTATTGACAAAGCAATTGTTGGACTTTGGAAACTTAGAATTTACTCATAATACTTAACTTGATTGGTTGAGCATCCATTTCAAGTGACTAGGGAGTTAAAAGCACATAATCCTACGCCTAACCTATAGGACTATAGGAGCATACCCTACAAAAGAGTCAAAGAGAGAAAGGAACATACCCTAGAACATGGCGCCCACCATGATGAACTGCTTGAGAAACATGACCCATTAGACCCACGCTGCCACCTCCATACACCAAATCAATCCTTCTCTCCACCTTCAACACACATCCACAGGAAAAACAACATTATTATAATTCATCAAACTGACCAAAATTCTTGTGGACACGTGTCAGAAACCCACATCATTAAAACTAAAAAATATAGCTATATTATATCACTTTTTACACAATTTAATGCGTAATTTTTGTTTATTTTTAACACTACTTTCTCTGTTCTGATTTACTTGCTACCATTGCATGGGCATAAAGATTAAGAAGTTACCGTGCAATGACGAGCAGTAGGTGAAAATGTTGCTTTTTTGGAATTTTTTAATATTATTTGTTGAAAAATGAAGAAAAATAGGAGTAATTAGATATAGAGTAGGATAAAAATAGGAGTAGATATAACTTTAAATGATTGGTTTTTTACTAAAAAATAAAATGTAGCAAGTAATATGAAATTTCCCAAAATGGAAAATGTAGCAAGTATTATGGAACGGAGGAAGTATTTACGAACAGCCAGTCTCCTGAGAGACCGTCTCTCTGAGAGACGTCTCTCAAACCCAATTCATTAAAGTTTATTGTCTACTCTTACCCTATATTTTCTTTTGTGGGCCTATACAATTAGAGATGGTCTCTCAAAGAGACTGTCTCTCACAAGAATTTGCGATTTGCGAATCACTTTTCGTTTATATTTTATTTTTAATTTATAACTTAGAACATAACCAAATAATATTTCATTTAATTCGGCTAAATATAATTTTAATAACATTAATTTTTTTTTAACCAAAGGCAATTGAAAATATTTAAGATGACAAGTATACAAAATTAAATAATACATTAGTATCTCCTAACCCAAATCGTATAGAGTATATTAGTTAAAAAAAACTCAAAATAATGATGATTAGCAAGTGTATTGAATAAAGTTTTATTGAATTTCTATTATTATTATTATGATAAAAAATTACTAGAACAATGGAATTAATTTATTTCAAATTTTGTTTTCTTCCTTCATTGTTGGAAATGGAAGTAATTGAAATCCCATAACTGACCACCCCACGCCTTTATGGGTCATGATATCTACAAGCGCAATTGTTTCCCTTGAAAGCACCAAGGCAGAAATTATTTTTAAAAAATTAATCTTTGTTTCCATTTTTTTATTATTTATTTAATCATTCTACTAATAAACTCTATTTCATGAATTTAATTTCTAAAATCAAATTCAAAAAATAAAATGTAAAGAAATGGAAAGAGGGATCATATTAATTCATGCAAGAAGACTGTTCTCCATTGACAGACAGATTACAGCCATCAATATATCTCATGCCAAAATCAACATCCATCACCCAATTTTTAACAAGAATTTAATTACAAAAAGATCAGATTTTTAATTAAAACAACCGAATAAAAATGAGTGATTATGTGGTGATTAAACATGGAAAGTTTAAATTTTTAACTCATTTTCATCATCTATAAATAAAAATATCATCAAATTTCCACCCATTACCAATATAATCACTCTGATTTCTAAAA
>CM025923.1:1066012-1127900 GCA_000753965.2 Amaranthus hypochondriacus | reverse complement strand
CAATTGAGGCTGCTACCTGCACGGAGTAATTCAAGATTTCAAATTAAAATATTTATCTAAATCAAGTTAAAAAATTCTGAGTTTAATATTTTTAATTTTAATTAAAAGTCCGTTGAATTAATACTTCAGTTCAACTGTTCATTAAGAATTATAAAAAGTCCGTTTGTTTTTTTTGAATTTAAAAAGTCCGTTATTTAGTTAAGTCATTCTAAATGACTCATTTTTATTTAAAATATGCTCACTTTATCAATTTATTTTTATTAAATTTAACTTTTTCACATCTTTATACTTACTAACTACACCTTACTCCTATTAAAATTTAAAAACATTATATTTTTTTTTCTTTTACATATGATTAGAAAAGTCAAAATAGGTGAATAGGTAGAATACTAAATTTATAGCTATTAGCTAGTATGTATAGATTTGATTATTGGGATGTGGGTTGATAGACATGTAGAATTATAAGGGATTTTCACTGCTTTTATCTAGAATGGAGCGGATATATTTATGAATTTGTTGAATAATAGGTGGATGTTGAATTATAGGTGGATATGAGTAGCGGTGATAAAAAATCTGGTTTTGAAAAACTTGACTCGAATTATTTGGTATCCGGTTATTCAAATTGGATAATTAACCCGTTTTTTGCAAATCAGATAATCCGGTTTAAAATTTGGATTCAGGTCACATGTTTTTGGAAACTGGGTACCTGGTATCTGATTTTATTTTTTTTTTTTTACTTTTTTCTCAAATAAAATGATGATAGTAACTTTCAAGCTAACTTCGAGTTGAATCTTAAAATAATTGTTCTCTTCCGAATTATTTTTTTATGATTATCCTTACTTAAACCAATAAGCAATAATCTTATTCTTTAATTTTTTTTAGTTTTTCTTTTTATGACTAATTAAGCTATATATTTTTAGAGAGTTAATATTTGAATTTTATATAAAAAAATTTCAAAATAAAAATAGAGATAAAAAACACATAGTTGAACGAAAAAAGACAATTTTTTTTTTTAAAAAAACATTATAATAAACCGGATATCCGGATCCAACTCGATTTAATCCGGGTCAGAACCGGATCACATTTTTAGGTATTCGAAAAACCGGATACCCGAATCCGGGTGTATCCGGTTTTGAACACCCCTAAATATGAGTATGAAAAGTTTTTTCTGTTACGGATAGGTGATGTGTAGGAGGTTCCGTTCTATACCCACCCGTCCCGCCTTATATATACAATGTACTACTTTATATAATTTTTGTAGATTTTATTAAAAATTATTGACTAAAATTAAGCGTATTAATTATTTCAATTTTATTACATTGTATAGTATAGTGTAAATAAAATCAAATATACATTTAAATTTGTAAAGATTTATAAAGTATATATATAATGCAGACTTGGAGTAAATGTGTATATCAAGTTGGCCAGGGTAAGTGAAGATGAGTTTGAATATATATACAAGTCAGTTGGTAGAAAATTTAACCATCATCACTGGCCCATTTTGTCACACAAATTGTTACTAGAGACGGTGCGTCTTTGAGAAACACATTAAAATTATGGACTTAATAGTCTAATTATACAAATTAAAAAAATAAAAATGTAAACTTCTTGTTTTGAGACGGTCCCTCTAAGAATGGGTCTCTTACACAAGAGTACATGATTTTGTCATCTCTAAATTAACACCATATCTAATTTATTTATAAAAAAAAACTTAAACCGCAGAACTTATTTTATATGAGTACCTGATTTTGTCATCTCTAAATTAACACCATATCTAATTTATTTATAAAAAAAAACTTTAACCGCAGAACTTATTTTATATGAGTACCTGATTTTGTCATCTCTAAATTAACACCATATCTAATTTATTTATAACAAAAAACTTTAACCGCAGAACTTATTTTATATGAGAACGAGACATTTGTTTTTTGAAACTGTTCAATCATTACTCTTAATTTGTATTTTATTCTTAATCTATAGATTAGAATTTAGAACATAGTCAAGTGAAATCTTGTTTGATTCGTCTCAATGTAAAGATTATTAATATTCACTTTTTATAATATTTCGTTATGCATAATAAGCATTGAATAAGTGCATTGTGAATAGGAGGGAGTAATATTTACTCCGTTATTATGCAATATTTATAATTATAAATTAGTAAAAAGGGGAGAATTAAAAAAATGCGGTGGGCAAGGGTTTGTACTACCTCCTCTGCCCCTGATTACCTGTGTCGAAGACGAGAGGGATTTTTTGCGGCGGTGTACCGAAGGCGAGCGAGACGGTGTAACCTCCATAGCTACGAGCATAGAGGGAAGTATGGGCAATACCACGGAAACCAGTAGAAGAATTGCTTTTTTTGTGGGGGGTTTACTTTTTAGGTGATGTGCTCTGTTAATGGAGGATTTCAAAACGTTGGAAGCAAATCCCCATGAATTTGATGAAGATTTTGATTTAGGAAGTGGTGAGAGAGTGAGTGTAATTATGGTTGAAGATGAAGGAGAGATTATTAGGAAGGAAATGCAAAGCATTAAACAGAAGAGAATAGTAGTCATGTTTGTGAATTGTGACTTTGTGAGGGAAGGATGTAAAGATGTGTATGTTGCGTTATTATAATAGTAGTAAATTGTTTGTCAATAATTTTTGTATTTGTTTTGGAGTAGGGAAATGGGTTTTGATTTGAAGTATACGTTTGCTATGGTTTGCATTATTGGGAGACTAATGGCTTTTAGATTCAATCAAACCTTATTTTCGGTGGAACATGATTGCCCAAGTAGTGGCGGATTCAGGATTTAGAGTTACCTGGGGCACCAACGAATGGATAAAATTAGCTAAAGAGAGCGGCATATAGTATCTTTGTGAAACAATCTCTTAAACCAGGAAAAAAGTTTAATAGCAAGCAATTCCCCAACAAAATAGAGAAGAGGGAGCTGGGAGGGTAGTCAACCAATCACTTGAGATTCATATTGATCAATTGAAAAGGTCAACTATGGTGTTTTGTTATTCAGTCAACCTGAATCTTAACTTCACCTAAAACATAGCATTCATAAAATGAATTAACCAAGACTCGCGACTTTTTAGATTTGCATTCTAGCTTTATAGTAATTCACGTGAGATTCTAACCAAATACCGAAAAACATAATCTGCAACTCCCATTTCTAACTTCTAAAAAATCCATTCTCTTATGTGAATCTGTGTACTTTGTGTGTTATCAGATATCAAAAAACACTTATATGCAATAAGAATCAAGACTAACAATAAAGATTAAAATAACAAGATTAAGAATTTAAGATTATGAATAAAGATTTGAACATAGATTAAGTGTGAAACCTAAAAAATCAAAATTTTAAACATAAAGGTTAAGATTAGGATAAGAACAAAAAAATGCCAAAAAATTTTCTCCCGGGGCACGTACATAGATCCGCCCATGTGCCTAAGGCCTTAGAGTTAATCCAACATTTTTCAAATTTATAACATAGTATTTTTTCTACGTAAATAGAGATTTTTTATAAATAAGTATTTTTTGCTTAATTGTGATCTTAAATTTTTTTAATCTTATAAAAATTGAGAGTGTAAAAAACATACTATATTCTTCTTATTTTGAATACTCTTCTTATTAAATATGATAATTAGTTATTTTATTTGATTGGATGGAAAACAATTAAACTAAAATGGGAAATAAAAATGGTATAGGTAAAGGAATTAAAGTTATTGAAAGAGAAATACTAGTTTTTCATCAATTTTGAAGAAAATTGTTTACAAAGCGCGACAAAAATAAGTTAAGAGGTTTATTATATATCTAACTTAAAGTCTTTTGTCATAGCATACAATCTAAATAAGAAAATAATTTTGGGAAAAAATAATTCCACATGCCCTTAGTAATTAAGGAACTTTTTTTCAACAATAATTTTAAGAAGAATCTATCTATAACTATTACTAAAACAAAAAACGCTTACATCATCATACCTTTAAATATATAAGGTGTCACTTTGTAGAAGAAAATTTTCCCTCCAAAACATGACAGTGATGTCATCCTATTTTAAATAATGGAATTAGAATTTCCATTGGAATTAATTAATCCTAATGAATGTATATATTGAAATTGTTTAATTTCCTCAATAATACCTAAATACATTGGAATTGATTTATTTAATCAATAATAAATAAATTGTTCACACCATCTTTGAAATTTGTTTAAGAAGGTCGAGCATTCCGATTCATGTAGTTTGACTCTATGTTCTATTTTAAAAATAAAATTGGCTAATTGAATATGCTGGTATGATATTTATATGTTATATTTATTTTTAAAAAAGGGCAATTTATTATTATAATTATAATTAATAATAAAAGTAAAATAATGGAAAAAAATTATATTTGTAGGTTGATCCGATAGTAATTCATTATTATAATAAGTAATTAAGTTGAACCTTCAACAAGTAAAGCTAATAGATACCATCCAATAAAATTATCTTTCTAAGTATCACTTTTGGTGGATGATAGTTTTGAAGATATATTTGCAACATTTTATTTTTTTTGAATAGTATAAAGTTATTTTAAATCCATGCATCGCACGGGTATTAGTTATTACCTAGTAATACTACTAATTAAATGTAATCATGATAGACATAGATTTAGTTAGTGAATCAGACAAGAAATTACTTTAAAATTATAAATTTAATCAATTATCTTTTTTTTTTTGAAATAAATTTAATCAATTATCTTACTAAGCGACATAAAACTATAAATGAAACAAATACTTTTTGTATTGGATTTTTATGCATATATATCTATCTATATATACATTATACTAAAACAAAATACGGATGACATAAGTAAACTCAAAAAGTGATGAGTTGTCAACTTCTCAAAAGATTTTTTCCCTCCATTTATCAATGGTGATGTCATTATTTGCTAATAAATTTTTTTTAAACAATCATTATATGCTAATAAAAGTGTATGGGAAATATGTGAATTATCATTATATTAGCTTTCATTAAATTGTTTGAATGAGATGTGTGTAACTTTTCATTGTTCAATACACAATAATAATTTGATAGCTTTGATTTTAGAAACCAAAAAATTTGTTCTTTGAAATAATAATTTGCTAACTTTCATTTTGGAAACAAAAAATAATAATTTGTCACTTATAATCTTTTATAGTGATCAATAAAATTTAAATAATATTAAATATTAGCTATTATATGCTATTAATAATTCATTGAAAATCAATAACCAATAATTTACAAATTATTTTCTTTGTATTCTTAAAATAATGTAAAACAATAAAATAAAAAAAATCGTGCGCACGGGAATTATCTAGTAGATAATATAAAACTTAATATGATGGTGAATTTTAATTGATCAGTGATCATCATATAAAATTCATCTTTATGTCAATTTGGACGCTTTTTAAGACGAATGTAAAGAGTAATTCACATGTTATAGGTATATGGCTGTTAACCTATCGTACGTTTGGCCCCGACTACTATGATTACATTGCATCTTTTTTCAATTTTCAGTTGATAATAGCTGTAATGACCGTTATTGTTAGTGGAATAATAATCGTGGGTGAAAATTTTGTAGCTTTAAAAAACGTAAATCATATCTATATCAAATGATATAAGAAGATTATGATCAATGAGATTTTTGGCTCAAAATAGACCAATAAATGAAAATTAAAAATCTCCAAATAGTCGAATACATCATAGGTGAGACGAATAGTATAAAAAAAATAATAAAAATAAAAAATTATATAAATAACAAATAAACAGGCTAAAATAATTATAATTGTGACAAAAATAAATACATATAATTCAGAATGAGGAGCTCTTAGTAAATAACGGTAATTTATGAAGTTAACAAATCACCCTTGTGTGATAGGATTTAATAAGGTGAAAGTTTTGTGATTTTACTTTACTTTTTTTGATTTTGTTTATTTTATTATTATTATTTTTATCTACAAATCACGGTTATTGATTAGAAATTATTAATTTATACAACATGTTTTATTCCTGATCGATAAAAAGAAAGTTGTAACTTTGATGACCAATGAAATTGTCACAAGTTTAGTAGGCATAGAAATAATGAAAATATGAGGCCATGTGAGTGGGGAAGCTGAACAACTTTAGTCTTTTGTAGGAGGTCATTGTGGTTTGGGAGTGCACTGTTTTGTTTTGGACGCTTTACTATGTTTTTATATATCTAGAGCAAAGTTTTAACTTTGGAGTATTTGTTTGAGGGTCGATTTAAGTTTTATATTAAAGTGATAAAAAAGTCAAAGTTAAAATTAAGATTAAAGTCAATGATTCATGAATATACAAAATTGTTATTGTCATATTCAAGGGTTACGAAAATGCTTTTTATAAATTATCTCATAATTTATTTTTCATTTAATTTTTTTATTTGATTTTAAAACTCATTTCCATTTTGATTTTTCGCTTTTTTAATCTTATTGACTCTTTTTATATCTATTATTCTCTACAAACAGTCAACCTTTTTATTTCAATCCTCCCTTTTTGCTCCTTTGTTGTCACTTAATTCTTTGACAAGACCAACATCACTATAATAATGTATCACAAGACGTGGGAATCGATCCTAATTAGACTCAAATGTGGCTGCAAAGTCGAAAGTACAAGTTCAAATGAACGTTCAACTATATCATGCACTAGAGTCGGATGTCCAAATACTCTAACCACTTGATGCTTTAGATTCCCTAACTGATTATGTAGTGCCTTGAGAAATAAACTCTGTGAGCAGGGTGTACAAATACTTCAACCACTTGATGCTTTAGATCCTCTAACTAATTATGTAGTGCCTTGAGAAATAAATTCTGTGAGCAACCTACACAAGTTTTTGGCCAAAGTCGACGGGCATACCCAAACTTAATGGGAGAGGTATTAGCTTGTCGATCAACATAAGGCGTTACATGCCGATCAAGGTTCACGTCAAATAGGCAAATACATCGTAATTATTCATCACTGTATCAAATTATAAGAATAGAGACCGCGATGAATCATGCATGTGTGTTTTAATTTGCAATATATACCCAACGGACTTTCCTTGGTGTTTATTCATCTGATCTATTTTTAAATTCATTTCTTATTTCATTGAAAAATTAAACATTTTTACATAAGATGATCCCATACAATGATATAAACATCCCTCACACAAGAGACTTTTAGATTAAAATTATGAATAGTTACATATGTTCTCCTCATACATTAGTGTCACAGTTTATTTCATAACATCGAAGAAACTTATTGTTCAAAGAGAAACAAATTCCATTTTGTGGGAGGAGTATATGGAGGCTTAGTCAGGGAAGCAATGCAATAAAACGATTGAAGTGTGATAGATTTTTCAAGAAAAACTATGATTAGCTTAGCTTTCAATATTCATGTGGGGTGTGAGTGTGACCAATCTTTAGCCTCACAATTTATATACAAATTGCAACAATTCTATGATGAATTGGCATTATTGTGTATTCCTAACAGAAAAGTACAAAGGTAACAAGGTGGAAGGGTGTCAGACTCATCTCAAAATGGCCCCTTCTTCTCAACATCTTTGCTTACTAGTCTTCACTTACGCTTTTATTGTTTTCATCAACATTATCATTATTAACAACCCAATATCCCGCTTGAAAAAAGGGTCTGAGTGAGAAAATGTGACAGACAGTTCATACCCGTACTCCCTTGAGAAGGAGTAATAGAGGAAAGCGGTCAATTTTACCCCAGAAAGTAAGAGCCCTGCATAGAGAGGAATTGATTAGCATTGTTGCTTTGAGATCATTAACTACCTGCATAGGAACAACAAAAGCTAAAACAAAGATTGAGATAACATAAAAAACCCGATGGATAAAAAAAGGAAAAGGGGTAGGTAAGTAAACAACTAGGCATTAGGGCTAGAAAGACAATTAAAGAGAACTTTTACTAGTTTAAAAAGTGAATCTGGCGTCTCCAACTATTCATATCCCTAGTCAGATCCTCGGAGAGGTGCAGTTCACTCAAGTCGTCCTCAATCTACTCAACCCACATTTTCTTAGGTCTTCCTCGGCTCCTCTTACCCTCTATTATAATGGTTTCTATCCTCCTAACGAGATCCTCTATTGGCTTTTTTTGCAAATGCCAAAACCATCTTAGTCTATTTTTGCGCATCTTAGCAGATAGAGGAGCAATCCTCTAGCTTCTCTTTGAACTCCCCGATGTTTGATCTTATCCACCATTGTTTTATTTTCTCTCTAATAATGTTTTTACTTATTATAAAAAAAATTTATGACTAAGCTAATCTTGGACAACCTTTTATGTAGGTATCTATTAGCCGTTACACTCACTTCTTCCTTATACTTCTTCGTTGGTCTTATCATACTCTTCTTTTGTTGTTGGTACATAAAATAGCCAGTTAAAATGTGGCAAGGGGTGCTGTTAGCAAAATTATACAAAGGTTGAATTATTTAGAAATAATCAATAGTTGAGATTATTCACAGCAGATTAGCAATAGGTGAAATTATTCAGGATAATTTTTCCTTTTATAATTCTTATGGTCATCATTCTATCCATTAATTTTATTATTCAATAAAATTATATCTCAATCATCTAAAAAATTTAAGTTTTTTTTTATTCACGTGAATATTTTATATGAGAATTGAGAACCATGAATCTCAACTTCTAATAATCATGAATAATCCTAATTTTAAGGTCACTTATTTACAGGTAAATTGCTAAAAGAAAGAAAAATAAAATAAAAAATAAAGAATATTAAAAATTAAAAATTAAAATAAAAAAATAACTTACATAATTTTTCTTTTTATTTTTCTAAATTTTTCAATATTTTTTTTTATATTTACTTTTTTATTTTTTTTTTGCAAAATGACTTATTGTACATGCTTGAGATTACCTTGGTATATTCTTAATAAGCACCCTTTATAGTTGGAATTATACATAGTTAATCAAAAGTTGCAATTATTACAAAAAAATTAGTAAAAAATTAAATTATTTTGCAATTTTCCCATTAAATTCTTGTAGTTTTTTTTTCACTAAAGTTGCATTTAGTTAGATCCCATTCCCCACAAAGGGTATAACAGCAATAAGAAAACCAAATAATACTCACATAAGATTTCATTAGATGGGTTTCAAATGGCAATTTCCTAATATCATCTTTTTATTACTCCCTCCATTTCTTAAGAAGTTTTCATTAATCTCTTTATTTATATCATAAATTTTAGACTAAAACAACCCAATCAATTCTCATTTTAATATTTTAATAATAAGATATTTTATATGGTAATCACCAACTATTATAAACGGTGAGTGGTTGCAAATTCTAAAGTTTTTTTTCCATAAAATAGCATTCAACTCTTGGAAAATTAACCATAATAACATTATAGAGCTAAAAACGTTTAATTTTCGTTAAATTTTGATAAAAGTCATAAATGCCCCCAATAAATCAATGTAAAGCCCAACTTAACGGAAATTAAACTTTATAGAAATGATACGGTAGTTAATTTTCGAGAGTTGAGTGTTATTTTGTGGAAACAATTTGAGATTTATTAGGGGCATTTATGACTTTTACCAAAACTTAACGAAATTTAAACGTTTTTACCTGCAAAATGTTACTATAATTAATTTTCCAAAAGTTAAATGCTATTTTATGGCAAAAATTTTAAAAATTGCTACTACTCATATTTTGTCATAATTGATGCTTACCATTTGGAATAACCGTTCAATTTCTACATATCTCCCATAACTTCAATAAACATTTGGAAAATTTACCCAGAATAATCCAACCTATTCACGATTTTCTTACAATAATCCCAACTATCGATTAACCATGAATAATCCCAACTATTGCCCCACTTAACCTGTGCTGTTGTTGGTCTTGTTTTTACCGGTGCAACAGGTAAATTTCTGACCCTTAGTCCTCTCCCCTCTTCTTCATTCCCTTTATATTCTCAAGACCTCCATTGATGGAAGCAGCAATAGCTTCCTAACGTTCCATTTTTTTTTAACTTTCCTTTTCCATCAAATTAATTCTTAATTTCCTTCATGAAGAGCATCACTTATTCCAATTGTTCTTCAAGTAGGAGTTCAATTGCAAGGGAAACCCCAAGATGTAATCATGATGTTCTTGCCAAACTACAAACTGTTAGAAAAGGTTCGCGAATTGGGCATCGTTTTTATGGTTGTGGTCTATGGCCTATTAGTTAATATAAACCAAAATTTTGATTTAATTTGTAAAACTGATTTAAATAAACTATCCTATGAACAACAAACAAATTTTTAAAAAATCAGATTCAATTAGGATACGATTAACAAAAAATTGCAGAAATTAAAAGCTTTAACTTACCATTTGAAAAGTGGACTAGCATCAAGTAGCTTGGACAAGAGAGAAATCGAGCACCAGTTCGCGAAATCAAAGCCGGGTAATTTCAGAAAATTGGGGTTGATTGGGATTACAGGAGAGAGAATTCAAAGGTTGAAGGTAATGGTGAGCAAGCTTTTATGTTAGATTATAAAAAAAGGAAAAATAATAATTTTACCTACTAAAACCGATTGTAGGTAAACTAACAACACCACAGGTTAAGTGAGACAATAGTTGGGATTATTCATGGTTAATCGATAGATGAGATTATTGTAGGAAAATCGTGAATAAGTTGGATTATTCTGGGTAAATTTTCCAAAACATTTTTATATTTCTATCTATAATTGCAAAATACAATCAAGTTGAAATTTCTTTGCCGGGAACAGCGTACACACAATTCACAAAGCGGAAGTAACGCCATTTCTGATTTCACCATTGATGAATGCAAACATCTCACCTCTCGTTTCTTCTCAATTTTTAACCTCCACTACTATTTATCCGCATCAATCACCACTCATTTCATCCAGCATTTCCCTGATTATGGCAGTCCTTTTAATCGCTTCTCTCTCCAGCATTTCCAGTGAGTTTTTCTCAATTTCCCTGATTTTTCTCTCGTCAATTCATTTTTTCGACGTAACTATTGTTTTTAAATTCTTTTATTAAAACAAACGAAAATGTTGTTATGTGTTTTAGTCTAGTGGTGAACGACTATTATGATTGTAGAAATTGTTTGATAATTAGGGTTTCCTTAAATCATTGACGCAATAGATGTATTTATAACTTATAAGTTTGTTTCGCATAATAAGTTGAAAAGAATAAGATTTCTGGTGGATGATTTGCAATGTGGTTGAAAATCTTGAGGATAATTACAAATATGCTTACTTTTGATAATTTCAGAGTTTAGAAAATGTTAGTTTGGTTTGCACTTAGGAAATGATGCGACTATGGATAATCAAGTTGATTTTACTATGCAAACTCATGATTCGAGATTACTTAATGTGCTTGATGAAATAATTGTTCTATCTACTAGTATTCAACAATTCATCTTGTCGAAAACGCGCAATGATTGGCGCATTTTTTTGTAAAAGCAAGCAAAGTGCATAACAATGAACTAAAAATTAGAAACTATGGCATTTATTTTATAGGGAGGGTGTAACATTTATTCTGATATATTTCTAGAAACCATGGTAGAAGTCCACATTACATTACAAAAGTGAAAAATTAAAATAAAAGAGTGGGAGTACTAATTGTTCCCGGGTATCAACTACATTTGTTACCATATTCGAATTTTTCCCCGGTAATATGTAATGAATTGGAACTGTCCATTGGTATGCCATGAGATTGATGAGAATATAGAATGGAAATGTCGAGTTTATTGATGTAATTGATAGAAAACAAGATATTACAAGCATTCGAGAGATTTTCACTCTGTCAAGAATGAGCATAAGACTCATCAAAAGCTTCCACAAAATATTCTAATGTGTTTCTCTACTCATCCTTATTTAGACTAGTTTCCTGTTTCCACTCCTATACTAAGACTAAAATACCCAATATACCCCCTCCATTCCATATATGACATATTGTTTAGTGGATCACATTTTAGGGGTGTTGTGTGTTGGATGGGGGTTGTGAAATCGTAAGAAGTAATCAGGTATGGTTTAAGTATTGTGCCCTTGCCAACCTTAAGCGGAGGGTTAGGACTTAGGTCACAAGTATATTAAGTAATTGGGTGTCAAAGGACATATCACTTATAGGATAATTGTAAAATGTATTTGACATTAACTATAGACTATATATTCATTTTGGCGCTTTGTGGCAATAAGCTGGATTATGAGGGAATCACTGGGATGCTTTTGATGTTTTACTATAGTGAATACAATGTTATCCTCGCACAATCTCCACATTGGGGGTTAGTAGCAGTTATTGTTGGCTTGTTGCATAAGGAAACCCAAATTGTTGGCAAAGTAACTACACTACCCACCTAGAAGATACAAGTCATTCATGAGATGTTTTACACTATGTGGATCACTTTTTGTTAATGGAAAGGAAGGAGAGTGGAAGGATGGGGGTAGAAGGGAAGGGAAGAGCAAATTAGTTTGTTTTCCTTTCGAATCTTCTAAATGTTAACCAGAAGTGTTGGAATCTTACCTTCCTGAGACTTGTTGATGACTTGAAATAAATTTAAGTTTGGGGTTATTTCAAATTCTTTGTTGAAGAGGTCTCCTTAGAGGGGGCTAATGAGATGAGGTGATGGTTTGGGAGCATGGCAAGAATGAATCCTTTTTCTTTTAAGTTTTAGGAGCTTTTGGAAATAAGATTTGCCCATGGATTTCCCTGCTTTTTGATATTTGGAACAAGCATGCTTCCCCAAATATTTTGTTCTATTATAGTTTTTAGGGTGACGGTCACACAAAGATCTATATTTAGGAACTATTTAGGTTGGATTTTCCATTGCTAGTTTGAGGGAGGAACACTCTGGTAATCATTTCCTCTTAGTTTGGTATGAGTTTGGTCCAACCTTTTTATGTGAAGATGCTCTTTTCTTAAGCAAGTGAAACTAGATTAGGTTGCTGCTATGGAAAAAGGTTCTATGGGCAATTTAGTTTACTACATGGATAGTAAGTAATTAACATGTTCTATGGGATCTAGCTTCAGCTCTTTATGATTTCTAGTTATAATTCTTGAGCCTGTATAGCTAGACATATTCAATGGTGACTGGAGTAAAGTTTTAGTCTGATCATAACACGGATGTTTTTTATTTTGTTATTAAATTGCACTATAATACCTTGAGGCATGATCCTTGCTTTCCCTTTCCCTCCTTTTGTACATAGATGACATCCTCTTGGTATAACAATATTGTGCTTGATTCTTTTGCAATTACTTGACTCATACGATTGACCATTTACAGAATAAGTCGTGGCAGATATCCTTTATTCATTGCCCATTTTCCCCTTTTCATTCCAGATCTTTGTCTTCCATCTTCAGTTGAAGGTATATGTGCTAAATGGGCGTATTTCATATTATCCTTTAGTGAAATCAAGAACTATATCCTTATGTACACTAGAAAATGTCAATTAGGTTTTGTGAGTCTACTTTATATAAACCATTTTTTTAGTATACAAAGGAGAGGAGATAAAAAAAAAGGCATATAAGAGACGAGTATCAGTCATTTGTGTTTATTAATTCTTAAGGATAGATGTAAATAGATGAAATTGGGGACGCTGAGGGTTGAAAGTATCGGTTTGTATATAGAATTTGTTACAAATAAAGGCTAGGTTTAATAAGCATTTTTACAGGGTCTAATTAGCTAGTCTTAATAACAATGTACCTGTTTCTTGGAAAAGTGTCCTAGTGCAACTATGAACTAGTTTGCTTCTTTTATGTGAATGAAATTTCATATTCATGTTGCTGCTATAATTTTTATCTTTTTATTCCTTTTGAATTCAGTCAATAAGGAAATGTTCTATTTAAAGTTGGCTCCGCTGAAATCAGTTGTTATCCCGTCTCTTCATATCTGAATTCAGGTGTTTATTTTTCCTAATAATTCCATTTGAGAGTTCTTAGCAAGGGCGGATCAACTTTACTTTGGAACATAATTTCGAATGAGCTTTCTTGATTGGGAATTTGGGGGGAGCCCAATACTTTGGTATTGGGATTTTCAATTCATGTTCTGAGGATGTGGAATACTCAGTCAGCTTGTATATTTGCTTCTGTAAACACCTTACACAAACCACAACAGAATTTCTTCTAGATCTCATGTTTGAAAGGAATAATGAG
Source organism: Amaranthus hypochondriacus (assembly GCA_000753965.2). Taxonomy (NCBI): domain Eukaryota; kingdom Viridiplantae; phylum Streptophyta; class Magnoliopsida; order Caryophyllales; family Amaranthaceae; genus Amaranthus; species Amaranthus hypochondriacus. The sequence goes on along the minus strand of CM025923.1, from coordinate 1,113,773 downwards.
ACCTATCTGGACAGCAAGGTTGAATAAATGTGTTCCATGGACAGGTCAAAATTTAAGTTGTGGTTCTCTAAAGCCATCTGTCTGATTTATTATAGGGAAGTAGATTTTTTTTTTCAAAGTGGACAACTTTTTGGTGTTGTGGGGATCTCTTTGCCTGATCTATCTGTCAACTGCTTCAGTGCTTGTAGGTTTGATGTGGTTATATTCTGCCAAGGATGGACCATAATACTCTTCAAATGCAGATTCACATGGTCCCTGTGGATGATCTCTATTGATCTTCAAATCAGTTTTGGAATGGATTTACCTGTTGAATGCTCCTTTTAGATGGAACCGTATTTCTGAATTCTGACATTAAACTTTTGTATGATCTGAAATTATGCTGTGTCATTGTACCTATGATACAACAAGTTTTAGATCAGGAAACATATGGTCTGAGGAGAACAAGCTCTGAGAAACTGGGCTGTACTGCTGTGCTGATAAATGACGAACACACACTAGACAGTAGACACAATTGTGTGGAAGAAATGACATGATCATATGAGAACCGTTATGATTTAAGGCAAATCAGCCTAAATTTCAGAATCATGAGTTTCCAAGATTGGCGGTGTCAGTTTAATCTTTTGCTACTGCCGTCTTGGACCTTGGTATGTACACTAGAGTTCATTGAACTGCTTCGTGATCGATTTTCTTCTTAACTGCTGCTGCAATATGGAGTGCACTTTTATGCTGCTGTTGCTGCTAAGTTTATCGTATTTAGCAATTGGCACGAAAGGATTTAAACTGTGTGAGAAGCTAAAATTCAGAACCTGAACATGGAAGAAGGCAAAGGGATGATTAACACGATCAAGAAATTAGTTCTAATCAAGATTACCTTCAAAGGTTTGAGTATGGAATGCTTCTTGATTCTTTTGATTTAATTATGTTATGTTCTTGTTAATTTCTTGTATAATTATCCGATATCTCTATACTAAAGTAGGCTCTACATAGAAGGTAAATCCCATTTAAGGGTGATATTGTCTCTAAATGACCCTAACAAAGGGGGAATGGTGGATCATCAACAACTTGAGTCAACTTGATACTGAATATGTTCTATTTTATTAATGAGATCAAAATAACTTTTATCTGTTTTGGACCATGTAATAACTATATTAACTAATAATACATGCATATTGATGTACAGTTGAAATCTAAACGTACTTTTATTTGGAGATTTTTTGAATTTGTCATGTTTGTCTATTGCTCTAAATTGGATTCTAGTTCTATCATCTAATAAACTAAAAATATTGAGTAGTGACTTACGCTCAACAAAGTTGTTGATTGTTACATTTCAAAAAAAAAAAAAAGTTGTTTGATTGTTACTCTCAAAAAAAAATAAAATTTGTTGATTGTTATTTTAAATACAACACTCTCAATGACAATAAACATGGGCATTGGACATGGGCTGAATTGACAAGCAAGTTTCACGTGCATGATGTGCTTATAATTAGACGTGACACGACACGTTGAGTCGTTGCTAAACATACTATGGCTCAGTGATAATTGGCCACAATTGTGCCATGATAATCATTTTGTGTGTATGCCCACAAACACAACTTGTTAAGTTTGCTATTATACATGGATTTATGAGAAATATAAAATGAATAATGAAATCTCGTAGGAAGTTGATAAATTGAATTTTATTTGTTTGGAAAAATAAACTAAAAACTTAAGAAATCTACATCGTTAAATTAATAACCAAACCTAATTTTGTATTCAACATAACAAATGTTTTAAGCAAGTATACTAGAGGGGTTTAAAACACACCCGATGATCCGATATTCACCCAACTTTGTAACCGAACAGATTTGACCCAACATAAAAATAGATTTACAATTATTTAAAAATTAATGTAGTTACAAACTTGATTTTAAATCGAGTCGAACCACCTAATCTGAAATCATCGCGATTATTCGAATTAATACCCAATTTATTTATTAAAATATCAAAAAATTACGATTCAATTTTGAAAAAGAGTTAAAATTATTAACTTTAATTTTGTCAAATTAGTGGGAAAAATTGTTACTACAAATCATAACTTCTTTTTTCATTCAACTTTTTTTTTTTCCACGAGACAATCGAGTATTGTTGAGACCAAACCGGCAAACACCGGAATTTCTAGGAACCCCTCAGCCAAGATTGAACTGCCCGTCAATTTTTTCACAAATTGCACGACCACCGTCACTGCCAACTATTCTTTACTTTCTCTTCTTCCATTATCAAAAAATGAAGCTTTCTTTCTCTCGTTCATCAAAGCAATCATCTTCAAAACCAAACACCAAACCAAAACCTTCTGAAAATTTAACCGATTCCTCAGAAAAAACCTTTCTCACCGAATTCGATCCTTCCAAAACCCTAACTTCAAATCCTACACCCAAAAAACTTGTGATTCCTCCAAAGGAAAACGAATGGCGTCCAACAAAGAAGATGAAGAATCTCGATCTCCCCCCTATTCATTCCGACGGGAAGCCCCTCGAATTCGAGATGGAATCTTCCGATATTGCAGTACCCGAACCCGGATCCGATATTTCATATGGGCTTAATGTCCGCCAACAACAAAGAGGTAGTAATGTTAATGGTAACGATGATTTTAATACTCGTAATTCAGTTGATTCTATTTTGCTAAAGAAATTAAAGAATGATTTGGATAAGTTGAATGATGACGAGGGTTTTGATAATTATGATGAAGTTCCTGTTGAGGGGTTTTGGGGAAGCTTTGTTAGCTGGGTATGGGTGGAAACAAGGTATGGGAATTGGGAGGAATGCTAAGGAGGATGTTAAGGTGATCGAGTATAAGCGGCGAACTGCCAAAGAGGGATTAGGGTTTACTGATAAAGAGGTTCCTGTGAAAATTGGGTACCGAAAATGGGATTAAGAAGAGTGATGAGAAGAAGAGTAAAGGTGGGAGCTTGAGTTTTGGGGTTGGGAAGGAGGTTAGGGTTATTAATGGTAGAGAACTTGGGTCGAAAGGTAGAGTTATTGAGGTTTTACCCGGTGGCGAATCACTTATTTTGAGGCTTTCGCGTAGTGAAGAGGAAGTGAATGTTCGTGCAAATGAAGTGGCGGAGTTGGGTTCATTAGAGGAGGAGAAATGTTTGAAGAAATTGAAAGAATTGAAGATTCAACATTCTAAGGAAGATAGTAAAGAAATGGTTAAGATGGGTAAAGATTCGTCCAGGGAAAGAAAGGATAGCAAGAGAGGTAGAGATGAAAGAATGCAGGTGGATGAGAAGAAAAGTAGTAGTAATAGTAGTAGTAGCAGTCGCATTTCTTGGCTTACCAGTCATATTAGGGTTAGAATTGTTAGCAAGTCTTTCAAAGGAGGAAGGTTTTACTTGAAGAAAGGTGAGGTAGTTGATGTGGTTGGACCAATGACATGTGATATATCAATGGATGAGGGTAGAGAGATTATTCAGGGAGTAGATCAGCGAATCCTGGAAACTGCACTTCCTAGACGAGGTGGTCCTGTTCTTGTTCTCTTTGGAAAGTATAAAGGGGCATATGGCAGTCTTGTGGAGAAGGATACAGAGAGGGAATCTGGTGTAGTTCAAGATGCTGATACACGGGAGCTGTTGAATGTGAAGCTTGAACAAATAGCTGAATATGTTGGAGATCCAAGTTATCTTGGATATTGAATAAGGATGCTGTAGCAAACCATTATTGCAAGGTGATATGCTTGGCACATTAAACTAATTGCTTGTAATTTTTCAGTATCATGATGTATAACTTTTGTGATTTACTTTGTTTGAATGAATGGAATGTTGGAATTTCGAAAATTGAATTGGGTTTTTGATCTTATAATCTCGTCCTGGATTCCTTAAATCTTGATGTATATTATGGGGTTTAATAAGTCAAACTTATTCCAAAGCAAGTAAATGGTGCTATATTTTGTTTATTCTTTGATTCTAACTTTATTGGTTGATCTTGGTCAAGGAACCTCAGATATTGATGATTGAGGTTTACTTTGTTTTGCTGTATAGATGTCATTGGGGATAATTCACTGTGATGAGTGTTGAGACTAAATTTTTCCGCTTTCTCCGTGTTTTTACAGAAGTCTAACATACTATTCTTAACTTGAGTAGTTGTATTGTAAAATATTAATAATTCCTTGCTAGAGACTGTAGAGATCTTTAGATATGAGATAGGTTTCATCAATTAGGACAAACATCAAAGGATTGGTTGGCTTCAGACAGAAGGGAAGCCCATTGGGTCACAGAAGGTTTCCTTTTCTGTTTTATTAGGACAAAGCTTAGGTTGGACTCATGAACAATCAGAATTATAAGGGTTTTTCTTTATTATGTATGCTTCACTCACTTAAACCAATTAAGTAAAGCTTAATTTTGGTTTTTAATCATAGTACCAAGATGCGATTTTGTAATGGTGGTGGCTGGTGGTGCACCACTGAAGGTGGTGGCTGCAGGGGGCAGCAGGTACAGGGGCTGTTTAGGGGGTGTGCACAATACACAATAATGGAAACAGTAAGTGAAAATTAAGAGAATAAGGGAAAGATTGCTGATTTGATTAATTAAGCACTTCGAGTGGCTTTCACTCCAAAATAGCACTAGGCATTACACATTTCAAGGATGAGATTACACATTACAATCCCCTAGTATAAATAATACTACTACTCATCCAAGTTTCTACAAAAACAGCAAACATATTACTAAAGTGCTAACAACAAGTAATCCTATATAAGGAAATACAATCTTTCCACTAATCATACAAGTTATCCATGCTTGTCCTTTTTGTGTCCCTTCCTAGAGTAAGTAAATATCAACTGTGGCCTCTTCTTTTGATTCATTACATTACCCCCGGCCAAAAGACTCACCTTGTCCTCAAGGTGGAAATCAGGAAATTGCATATCAATGATCTGGAAGTCTTCCCTAGTGGCTTCGGAATCGGGTAAATCTTTCCATTGGATGAGCACTTCTCTTCCCTCTTCTCGCCCATGCTGCTTGTCTCTGATCCCAAGTACTTGCATAGGTTGCACAACCATTTCCAAATCATAGTTAATGTGTGTCGGTATGCTAGAAGAGGTAAGAGTAGATCCCACAGCATGCTTGAGTTGGGAAACATGGAAAACAGGGTGGATTTTGTTGTTTGGGGGCAAAGCTAACTTATATGCAACAGAGCCAACTCTTGCAATGACTTCAAACGACCCATAAAAACGAGGAGCTAGTTTCTCACAGTGGCGTGTGGCTATACTCTTCTGTCGATACGGTTGCAATTTTAAGTAGACCTTGTCACCAATCTCAAAATTCACTGCTCTTCTTTTCAAATCTGCTGCCTGCTTCATTTTCTGTTGTGCCCTCATCAGGTTGGCTCGCAACTCCTCAATCATGGCGTCCCTCTCTTGTAGTACCTGCTCCAGGCTGTCCACCCCTGTCGATCCCCTTCCAAAGCGAATGATGGGTGGTGGTGTCCTACCATAGAGAGCCTGGAAGGTGTTGTAACAAAATTCCGCCCAATGTAACCATTTGGCCCAATGACGGGGCTGCCCGTTTATGAAGCATCTCAGATACGTCTCCATCGCTTTGTTCACTATCTCAGTCTGGCCATCCGTTTGAGGATGGTATGCAGTACTGCGTAACAACGTTGTCCCTTGAAGACGGAACAATTCCTTCCAGAAGATGCTCATGAAGACCTTATCTCGATCAGACACAATGGAGCAAGGGAATCCATGTAGACGAACAACCTCCTTCACAAACTGTGCAGCTACGGAGAAAGCCGTAAAGGGGTGTTTGAGGCCAATGAAATGTGCATACTTAGTGAGCCAATCGACCACTACAAGAACAATATCATACCCCTCGGACCTTGGCAAGGCTTCCACGAAATCCATGGTGATCTCATCCCATACTTGAGTCGGAATGGGTAAGGGTTGAAGAAGGCCTGATGGGTGTTGGTGAGATGTCTTTTGTTGTTGGCACGTGGCACATGAGCGAACATACTAGGTGACTTGGCTTCTCATGCCAACCCAAAACTAGTCAGTGGCTAACCTGAGGTAAGTCTTGAGCTCACCATTGTGGCCTCCCAAAACAGTGTCATGATACTCCCTAAGGAGCTGGTTGATGAAAAGAGAATCCTTGGAAAGTACCATGCGCCCCTTGTATAACAATTGCCCTCTCTCTATGGAATAATCTGCATACTGACGTCCTCCTCCCAAGATGTCTTGCTTGATTTTGGAGAGAAAAGGATCTCGGTCAACCTCTTGCTCTATGTTCCCCCAATTTACACTGTGCTCGGACAATAAGGCCCCTAACTCCATGGACGATAACGGTTTTCGTGATAAGGCGTCTGCTGCCTTGTTGGTGGGTCCCGGCCTGTACTTGATCTCGAAGTCAAACCCCAAAAGCTTGCTTACCCATTTCTGATAGTCTGCACCAATCTCTCTCTGTTCCATGATGAATTTCAAACTACTCTGATCTGTCCACACAACGAACCTCCTGCCCAACAAATAGTGTCTCCATTTCTGAATAGCAAGGACGATGGCCATTAGCTCCTTTTCATAGATCGATTTAGCTTGCCCTCTAATACCCAACACTTTACTGAAGAAGGCGATCAGATGATTATCCTGCATAAGAACAACTCCTAACCCCTTGCCAGATGCATCGGCTTCTACCACGAACGGAACACTAAAATCCAGCATATGAAGCACTGGAGCACTAGTCATTGCCTCCTTAAGCCTAAGAAAAGCCTCTGTAGCTTCATCGGTCCAACCATAGCAATCCTTCTTGAGCTGATCTGTGAGAGGGGAGGCTATCTGAGCATAACCTCGTATGAATCTCCTGTAGTAGCCAGTCAACCCTAGAAAACCCCTGAGTTCCTTCAAGCTCTTCGGAAGAGGCCAGTCGCTCATAGCCTTAATCTTTTCCTGGTCAACCAGTACCCCTTCTCTCGATATGATGTGCCCTAAGTAAGCCACCTCACTCTTCCCAATCTCACACTTCTTGCCATTGGCATACAACTGATGCTCTGCTAACAATTCTAATACAAGGCCCAAATGTTGACAGTGAAGCTCCTCGTTCTCGCTGTATATCAATATGTCATCAAAGAACACCAACACAAATTTCCTCAGATACGGTTTGAACACATCATTCATCAGTGACTGGAAGGTAGCCGGGGCATTAGTGAGCCCAAACGGCATTAATAAGAACTCATAATGACCCTCATGTGTCCGAAAAGCTGTCTTGGTTGTATCTTCCTCCCTTACTCTAATCTGATGGTAGCCCGACTTGAGGTCAAGCTTAGAAAAAAATTTTGCTCCATGCAACTCATCAAGAAGCTCATTGATCACAGGGATGGGGTATTTGTCAGGTACTGTCTCTCGATTTAAGGCTCGGTAATCAACACAGAAACGCCTAGATCCATCTTTTTTTTTAACTAGCAACACAGGACTAGAAAAAGGACTAGTAGAAGGTTTGATGATACCTGCTCGAAGCATGTCACCCACTAGACGTTCGATCTCATCCTTCTGAAATTGGGGAAGCGATAAGGTCGAACGCTAATCGGATTGCTTCCCTCTTTCAAGATGATCTGATGGGATTTCTCTCGGATTGGTGGTAACCCGTCAGGCATGTGGAACACCTCCTCGTACTTCTCTTGGACATGGGAAAAGATGGCGGAAGTCATGGATCTGTCTCTGTTTCCTTCAAGTTGCTCTACCTCTACTCGGTTCAACTCAATCAACACTCCGTTTTTCTCCTTCCTCAAGGTTCTCATCATGGCTTTAAGGGATATTTGAGATCTCCCTAGAGATTGGTCTCCATGTAGGGTCACTTCCTCACCTCCCAACTTAAAGCTCATCACCTGCAACTTCCAGTTAGTGGTCACCGGACCTAATTTTTCGAGCCATTGGATACCTAAAATAACATCCGAGTTGCCTAACTCCAAAGGGTAAAAGTCTTCCCAAATGGTGATACCCTCTAGCTCCAAGCTCACATCTCGACACTCCCCCTTGCCCTCTCACGGCCTGTCCAGTCCCAAGGGTGACCCCAAATGGGGCTGTCTTAGTGACCTCCATGTGCAGTTCTAGAACTACCCGCTTGGATATGAAGTTGTGGGTAGCCCCTGGGTCGATCATGACCACTACCTCTCGCCCTCTGATTCTCCCCCCATAATCTCATAGTCTTAGGATTCCCAATGCCCACTACCGAATTCAATGACACACTCACTTCCTGCATCGTTGGCGGCTCGAGTTCACCCTCCTCCTCCAATACGTCTTCGTCCTCCTCACAATCATCCTCCATAACTAGCATCACTCGAAGTTCTTTCCTCTTGCAAATATGTCCCACGTTCCATTTCTCATCGCATCGATAACACAACCCCTTTTCTTTCTTCTCCTGGTAGTTGGTACTCGCGATATTCCTCCACACTTCCCACTTGGGTGACTCCTAGCCATTGCTCATATAAGGTTCCCCCTTCAATGGGTCGGAAATGCCGCAGAATGAGCCCCTTGAGTTCATTCCACCGCCAGATAGGTCGCCTCTGATTTTCCCATTGGAACCATAGGACCGCGTCGCCGTCAAGTCCTGCTACAGCAACTTCCAATTGTTCCTCCACGTTCAACCGGTAGTAGGTGAAGTATCTCTCCAATTTAAAGATCCATACGTCGGGACAACCTCCATCGAAAATGGGCAAGTCGAGCCTCCTAAACCTGCCGACTCCCCCTTCTGGATTCACCGGAAAAGTCGGATTTTGGGGTGGATTAGGGCAGGGGTATGGGCTGGACGTATGTGGGTTTGGGGTTGGGTTTTGGGGCTGCATAGCATATGGGTACGGGTCAATAGGGTGCGAGTTTGGGAACTGGGTGGGATGCGGGTTAGGGTCGGGGCTGGGGTGGTGCGGGTTTGGGAGTCGATTAGGGTTTAGGTTAGGGTTTGGGTGAAAATTAGGGTTAGGGTTAGAGAGAAGACCGGGTTCAATTTGGGGAAAATTCGAATTAGGGTTTGGGGGAAATTAGGGATAGGATTAGAGATAGGGCTGGGTTCATTTTGGTGGGAAATTGAATTGGGGTTTTGGTTCAGGGGCTGCTGGCGGTTGAAACCAGGGGGTGAATGAGGGTCGGTGGTGGCGGTGGGGCTGTGCGGTGGTGGTGGGGGCTGGGCTTGCTGATTTTGGTGGGTTTGGGTCGACTGGAGGCTACACAAAGCCTTCATTTCCTCCTGAAATTTCATGCTCTGCTCCTGGTGGTCGGCGGCGAACTTGGATTGACTCTCCGTCAGGGCCGCCATGAACGAGTTGAGACGTTCATCGAAGGTTTGGGTGAGGTTTTGTATTTGGGTTGGAATGGTTTGCTGCAGCTCTTCAAGTACCTCTTCACAGTGTTCTAGTCGTGAGGATTGGGTGGGAGGAGCCATGGCTGGCTGGTGGCTGGTGGCCGGAGATCGGTGGCTCTGATACCACTGTAATGGTGGTGGCTGGTGGTGCACGACTGAAGGTGGTGGCTGCAGGGGGCAGCAGGTACAGGGGCTGTTTAGGGGGTGTGCACAATACACAATAATGGAAACAGTAAGTGAAAATTAAGAGAATAAGGGAAAGATTGCTGATTTGATTAATTAAGCACTTCGAGTGGCTTTCACTCCAAAATAGCACTAGGCATTACACATTTCAAGGATGAGATTACACATTACAATCCCCTAGTATAAATAATACTACTACTCATCCAAGTTTCTACAAAAACAGCAAACATATTACTTAAGTGCTAACAACAAGTAATCCTATATAAGGAAATACCATCTTTCCACTAATCATACAAGTTATCCTTGCTTGTCCTTTTTGTGTCCCTTCCTAGAGTAAGTAAATATCAGCTGTGGCCTCTTCTTTTGAGTCATTACAGATTTCAGTCGCAAATGTAAACGGTCACGGTGGTCATGTATCTTTAAGCACCGCCAAATGTTGTCCGTAACCATGAGATATCTCTTAGAGGGGTCTACAATGCTATTTGGTTACACCTTTATGGTGTAGGTTAAATTTGTAGATGGCTGATTCGATACAATAAAGTGCGGATTTTGCTCTTCGATTCTTTGTAGAGGACTGCGCAAGGCCAAAGTGAAGCTTAGAAAATATTCAATTGTATCATTTGATTAAATGTCTAATTATACATACAATCTAAGAACATAATTAAAGCATGTTTGGTAACCAGGAAGAAATGTTATAGAACTAAGAAGATAATAAAGGTAAGTAGTCATAGCCTTCTGAATCCCTTGTGTTTGGTTCAGAAGGGATTAGGTCATATTACGTCCCTAATGTTCTTTTTATGCTGGTTGGTTTGCATTAGAAGTTTCTTTATTTATGAAGAGTTGTTTTCCCCTTAAATTTTGTATTATGCATTAGCTTAAGCTGTCATTGGTGCTTCGGTTTTTAGGTTGTGTCAAAATATAGAAAACCCAGATTGCTGTTTACTGCTCCTCCCTTTGCTACTAGAAAGGCTTTCCCTTGAGGATATGCTCTGTCGTCTGTCCCCTGGTTTATGCCACAAGTACAATACTTGTGAAACCAAGAAAAGGGAGAAAAGTGTGTAAAAAGTGTGATTTATGAGAAAGTGGGAGATTTGTCTGAATGAGATGAAAAAATAAGTTAAATGCGTGGATGAAAATTAACTAATTGGTGTGGATCATGGTTAAAAATAGAAATGTAGCATACCCCATAGGACGAACCAAAATGGAAAATGCAGCAAAAGCCATGGGATAGAACCGAGGCAGTACAATTTTAAGGTCTTGGCAAACTACACGATTGAAATGATGACCGTTGCGATGAATTGTTTATGTGGGGATCTTAATTGGAAATGATGACTGGAAGAGTCTGTTGAGTGTTGAAGTATTTTATTTATGGTTGTCAAACTTTTTCTGTCTAGGTCTCTATTGTACAACAGTTGTTTTCAGAGCTACTTGACTTACTTGGATTTGCTACTGGGAAAGGCTTTTCAACTTCTATAATGCTATTCTGAATCGATACCTTGCAATTTAGATCATGGGAAATTGTGAGCTGCTATTTAAATTCATGGAGAAATCTGATTTGCATACTTTAATGTTATGACTTATGAGAAATCTGAAATGAAAGTAAAGGAGTATATCGGATATTTTGTGGGGTCAGCTGGATGTACAGTTACTGGCACAAGCGAAAACCATTTTTGATGTTTGATTATTTTTTGAGATAAATAGCTGGATTTTTGGGTGCTGACTGCTGTTGAATTTGTTATTTGGAGTTGCTTAGTTTTGTTTTTTTTTGAATTTTGAGTTAATTAAAGGTTTTGTTGAAGGAACAACTGTTTCTGGAAGTCTGGAACGTCCAATAGTGTAACAGATATTTGTGCAGTCTTGCAACTTTGCTTCTTTTACTGGAATTGTGGAGCAATTGGTGACTGATGGCTGTGAAAGATGACCAATATCTGGGTATATATAGTACAATCTTTGTGCAAAAACAAGGCCATATGGTATTGTATCCGCTGAATTGTAACCGTTTCAAATTTACTTGGCAGATACTTTCTGCTGCGTAGAGGTGGAAAAATTGCGTTATAGATCACTTTAAGTGACATCTTGTTGTCTCGGCCCCAATCACTACCGAAACAACAATTTGCACTGGATACATTTGACTTCCCAATTTAATCGCATTTGCTTGTTTTGGTGATTTTGATCTGATATCGGTGTTCCTTTTCAAGAGTTATGTAATGGGCCATTTTTTGTCGACATGTGATTTGTGTAGGTTTTAATCATTTAATTAGAAATCCCATTCTAATAATGTAAAAAGTTCCTGGTTTGAAGGATCATCTAGTTTTTCGTTTGATTGTGCAGATAAACTTCTAATGCTGGTCACTGTTTGAATTTCATTTTTTTACCCAACACGTTTAAATTCTCCACTACTTATTGATACACCAGGATTTCGTGCAGCATCTGAAGGAGAGTATCTTATCCTTCATCATCTATCCTATGTTCCAACATTCGTTACATGGTTTTTTCTGACCAGTTTTCTGGAGCTGCTACTTTTGCTGTTCATTACAGAGATCACAGAAAAGGTTTGATTGGGGCAAGTCTGGTCATCTCTTCAATGGACTTTATGCTGCTCTTCGGGTTGCTCTCGTTCTTCACGGACTTACATCTCCGATTGAATCCAGGCCACCATCGGCTGTGATTAAGGCTGAACCAAGACCATCATTTTATGTTATGGGCTATTCAGTTCATATTTGGGGAACGTCATCTCCCTCAAGAATTTGTAATAAATCTTTTTTGATTGAATTAAGGCCATCAACTGAAGATGGAGAATGGCCCAACACAAAATAAGAGTGATGATTAAATAATTTTAAGGTTCAATCACTCTCCTTCATGTACTTTTTAAGTTTTTTGTTTGTTCCTTTTTAATTATTCTTCTATGTTTTTTTTAATAAAAACTTCTTTATTAGATAATGGTCATACTAATTATAAATCCAATTATAAGGTTGGCTTTATAGAATTTTTATTATTAGTGGAATACTTCCGGTTTGGGGGGGTCATATTGTTTCTTGTTCTTTATGTTGGGATCATTGATTTGAGGGGTCATGTATGAACCATTCCCGCACCCAAATATTCCATAAAGAAACAGAGTATAACTTAATTTCAAATAATAATATTTATCAATTAACAAGCAAATGAAAAAAGCTGTAATTCTCGAGTCAAGGGGCATTCCTCTATGGGTATGAGCTGCCGTCTTTCATTTCTCCTCAGACTCTGATTACAGTTTTCTATGAGCGGGAAACACTGGGTGTGATGATGATGATTCTTTAAGTTCAAGGTTTATATGAATTATTTTAATGTGCATTAAGTTCATACAAGATTTATTTATAATTAAGGGGCATTATGAGCTAACAAATGATTTACTTATAGGAAAGATTTAGTTACATGATACATTGATACACTTATATGGAGTAATAACAAACACTAAATTTCAGGAAAATAACAGAGGAGGATTGGCCACTTTGATCATTCACTTGCGGTTCTAACTCCAAGGAAATTGGAGTTCCTCTTGCGCTTACGCTTCCACCTTCGTCTTAATTTGCATGCAGGTAAAGGTTATCCAAAAGAGTACATTAATCTAATCTTATCACACATTTATGCATAATTACATGACATACTCTCTGTCCAAATAGATTTCAAGCAAAGAGAAATTATGGAGTTTTAAGAAACTGATAATAAATGAAGATAAATATTAAATTAAGTGGATGAAATTAAAAAGAAAATTAAAATGTTTGGATGATTTTAAAAGAAAGTAGTGGATTATTGTCTAAAAACAGAATTGATGCAAAACAAGTGAAACAGACCAAAATGCTTATTAATGCAAAATAATGAAACAGAAGAAGTATCATTTATCAAAACTCAAAAGTATAATTATCAAACTATCTTATCATGAGGCATTACAAAAGAAAGTAGTGGGTCATTGTCCAAAAATAGAAATGATATAGAATGAGTCATTACTTTTGATCAAAATGATTATTAATGCAAAATGATGGAACAAAGGGGAGTATCATTTATCAAAAGTATAATCATCAGACAATTTTATTATGAGTCATTACTTATAAAATACATAGATCAATAAGGTATGTTTTTTTTATTTTGGCTTATATCTACAGGCAAGTGAAGGAGGGAAATTAATTAATGTTATTGTAGACAATAAAAATCAAATGTTTATTTTAAAAGCGAAAGAGAAACCTTTAGTTATTAACTATTAGTACAACTTATAATTCTCGGTTGAATTAGGTATATGTTTAATTAGGATAATACAATTGTAAAACTTATAGTATATATTATATAGTTGTATGATGGCTATATGGTTAAGAAAGCTTTTAAAAAGCTGATTAGGGAATGAGAGCACAAGACAAATAAAATAGTGGAAACTTTTAAGAAAAGGAGTGTGTGGTACGTAATTCCATCACCTTTATATTAACAAAGTTGTTCTGTCAAAATTGGAGCAACTTTTTGCTCTTTCATGCAAAAACCTTTAAAACTTTAAAGTCTGTCCCAACCCAACCCAACCCAACCCAACCCAATACAATACCCATCCCAGTTCTCAATACTGAGTTAACTCGCTATTCTTTGAGCCCACATGCCCCATCTATCCTTTCAAGATGCTTATTTGCAGCTTAAAAGCATTTAAATCTCTATCTCTTTTGAGTAGATAATGCCATATTTTGCTTTTTATATTGCTTTTCCCGGAGAGTGCTTAATTTTCTTTAATCTTAACTTTTAAGGGTTTAATGAAAATAAATTAATGGTGTAATTGCAGTTCGCAATTATTTTGCTTCAAGAAATCTTTTTAAAAAATATTTATTTGTAGCTAAGTATTGTAAGTTTGTAACTCTTGAATATGTTATCTACTCTATGTAAAAATTAGGGTTTCAAACATCAGAATATAAGCTTTTAGTTGAGTTCATTGCCTGACACGATATTAGAAGCCAATGTGACAAAAAGGTTACGAGTTTAAATATCATCCACCACTCACTTAAGTGGATTATTTAGTACCATATATTAGTAGAACATGTATTGCATTTACATTTCTAACCTAATAGAGCTCTCGTATGAAGGGGTGTGATGAAGTATATAACCAATTATTATGAGGTTACAACTATCAGCTTAATATTTTGAATTTGTTTGTTCCTTATATGGTATTTGAACCCCCGGTTCACGAGTTTAAATCTCATCTGCACTCTTTCTTTTAAGTGTAATTATCAGCGCCAAATATGAGGGTGTCTTATGTTTCATTTGCTCATATTTTTTTAGCCTTTACATCGAAGAAGAGTTACATGACATAATGACATGCTAGATTTTGTAACAAGTATAATAGTAGTAAGTTTTTCTTGAAAAAACATAGATATATTAAGATTTTTCTCAAATTTGTAAGGCATATATTCCTTGGTGATGGTGCAAATAAACAGTTGGTAACCAAGGGTTATGGGTGCCTTTTGTTTCCTTTTGTCATACAAACAATCCTTATTTAACAAGTTAACCATTAAGGGTGAAAAAGCTAAGGGAGGTTATTTCTAAAGCAAAACTATTATATTTTCCTTGTATTCACTCCATCAATATGCCCCTCCTTTTTCTAACTTTTATATTCAAATTATTTGATGCCCTTTTCTTTGCAATTCTATGTCTTTTTAGGCCAACAAAGATACATCTAACTTTTTGACTGAGGACCAACACATATCACTAATGCTCTTTAGTTTTTGACAAAATGAGAAACACGTAGGATTTCTCTCCTATATTATTTTGCATGTAATTTCAAATAAATAATATATATATATATATATATATATATATATATAAAAAGTATTTGTTTAATATGTGTGGCTCGTTGGAGACCGTCTCACCATGAGACGAGCCCATTAGAAATAGTCTCACTATTATACCGTTTCATTTAAAAATAATTTTGTGATATAATTCTTCGTCTATTTGAATTTGCCACATAATTCAAATTGAAGTGAGAAAATTTTGGACTGTAAATATAATTTACATGTATTGCATCATAGTTGATGGAGACGTGTAAAATAGCAAATCATTAGAATATCCCCTAAAAGAAGAAAAATAAAAAAGAAGAAAATGGCCGGAAGCAAATCATTGCTAGATCTTAACCTGGAAAAAGTTTCATCTAGTTGCTCAAAAAATATATCAGACTTTAAGTTTTAAATTATTCAATATTTCCTGGTATATAGTTTAGATTGGGAAATCGAAGGTTTAATTTCCTTGTTCTGTAACAATAATAATACTTGATGAAGTAAACAATTTAATAAAAAAAATAATTATTATAATGAATAAAACAAAAAAAAACGAATGAAGTAATCTCAACCCATAAAAAAATTATTAAAATTTGAAAACTTTTAATTTGAAAAAATTTCAAGTTTTTATGGATTGTCAAAAAATAAATACAATATATTTATTGTTTTCTAATATCATAAATGCTACTATAATTCAAAAGTTTAAAATTAAAATTCTCACTCTTTTTTTTTTTTTTTTTGAAGAGCACCTATTAAGATTAATAATTAAAAGATGTCAAAGTTACAAGACTTTGAGGGATGGGGTGCATATGGAGAGAAAAATTTTTAGGAGATAATGTCAGTGAGATTTTATTTTAGGAAAATTTGCTCAAAATAATTCCATCTATCACCCGTTGGCCAAAAATAATTCCAACTATCAATTATTTTTTAATAATCCCAACTATTCTCATAATTTGTTGAAAACATACTCACCCTTTGTTATCGGCTGGAATAAGTAACTTTTCTACTTTTTTTTCTTTTTTTACTTAATTGTTCAAAATTAACCATTCCCCTTCATCTATTAATCAAAAAAGAAAGAAAAAAGGGGAAAAGTTATATGTTGCAGCCGATTAAAAGGGAGGTGAGTATGTTTTCAATAAATTATATGAATAGTTGGGATTATTAAAAAATAATTGATAGTTGAGATTATTTTTGGCCAACGGGTGATAGTTGGGATTATTTTGAGCAAATTTTCCTTTATTTTAATAACAGTTGTATACATACCTAGATAATTTGAAACAAAAGACTTCAAATCTTGGCTTATCAAACTAAGAACTAATCTATTCGTTTCAATAAATTTGCTTTATTTCTCATTTTATACTGTATTAATGTATTTGTCTCATTTTTTTTGTCTCATTTCAATAAATTTTGGCTGACCTAATTAAAACCGTTTCATGATAAGACGATCGCAATAAAGAATTAGTGTTCAAAAATAATGTTCTACAAATAATATGCCTTATTTGCAAGAGGTGCTCTCTTGAGAGACAGTCTTTTGTTGAATAATTTAAATAATGCGGAAATAAGACAAGCAATTAGGGTTTTGAATACTGTTTGTATTAACTATAATGAGAGGAATAAGCCTGAATATATACATGTACAAGCGAGCTAATTACGGTAACAAAATAAATGAGAGAATATTCTAATAAATTACAAATCAGAGAATATACTCGAAATATATACTTTCCTACACTCCCCCTCAAGTTAGGTCTTCGGGTCACCAATACCTAACTTGCATAATGTCTGCTCGAAAACATCAGATGCAACAGCCTTTGTAAGGATATCGGCGAGCTGATCCTTTGATCTTACATATGGAAGGCTTATGATCTTATTCTCTAATTTCTCCTTGATGAAATGTCTGTCGATCTCTACATGCTTAGTTCTGTCATGTTGAACTGGGTTCTCTGAGATATTGATAGCTGCCTTATTATCACAAAAAAGTCTGCAAGCTGTTCTTTGCGGGAAATGTAATTCGCTTAGAAGCTTCTTTAACCACATCACTTCAGTTATGCCCTTTACAATACCACAGAATTCTTCTTCTGCACTAGATAAGGCAACTACCTTCTGTTTCTTGCTTTTTCAAGTAACCAAATTTCCTCCAACAAGAGTAAAGTACCCAGAAATAGACCTCATATCATCTCTGTCACCTGCCCAATCAGCATCTGTATAAGCAAGAAGATCCAAATGTCCATTCTTCTTGTAAAAGACTCCTCTACCACTAGTACCCTTGAGATACCTCAGAATCCTCATAACGGCTGCCATATGATGTACTTGTGGCTGATGCATAAATCTACTAACCACACTTACTGCATATGCAAGAAGGCATTTTTCACGTCGAACTGATGCAACGGCCAGTCTTTGTTTGCTGCTATAGAGAATAGAACTCGTATAGTATCAAGTTTAGCTACAGGAGAGAATGTCTCTGAGTAATCCACCCCATATGTCTGAGTATACCCTTGTGCTACTAATCTGGCTTTGAATCGTTCAATAGTACCATCAGCTTGATACTTAATAGAGTATACCCATCTGCAGCCTACGGTTCTTTTCCCTTTCGGCTACTCACATTTATCCCAAGTTTCATTCTTATCAAGAGCAGAGATTTCTTCTTCCATAGCTTTCCTCCATTTCGGATCTTTTAAGGCTTCCTCAACATTCCTAGGAATCTCACTAGAGTAGAGAGCAGTATTAAAGGCACGAGCAGAAAGAGACAGGCTATCAGTGCTTTCCCTATTGATAGGATATCTCGACCTCTGAGCTTCAAACTCTGGATCATACCTCCTAGGAGGTATACCTCTCGTACTTCTAGGTGGTAGCTCATACCTGTTTGGTACGTCTACATCTGCAACAGTATCAGGAATATTTTCAACCACATCAGGAATATCAGTATCAGAATTTACCTCCTGTAACTCTTCTGGATGCTCAATGGGTGGGACAGAGTCAGTCTGAAGAGGAGATACTATGTTTTCAGTGATAACTTCGGTGATCTCACCTACTTGCACTTTTGGTTCCTGATCAATCACACCTGGTGATAAAAGCCAACTCAAGTCATCATCAATAGTCTCCCCCTGAGGACGAGGCTGGGTATAGTAATAAGACTGTTCAAAGAAGTCACAGTCCATGGTAGTGTACATCCGATTATGAACAGGGTCAAAACACCGGTATCCCTTCTGTTGGACCCTATACCCAACAAACACACACTTAATAGCCCGCGGCTCAAGTTTAGTACGAGTATGTTTAGGGAGATGAACATAGACAACACACCCAAAAACCCGAGGTTGTAAAGAATGTGAAGAAGGAATAGGTATAAAGGAGGATAAGGTAGCAAGAGGGGTTTTATACTGGAGGGGTTTAGATGGTAGGCGGTTGGTTAGATAAGCAGTTGTGGCAACTGCTTTAGGCCAAAAAGAAGTTGGGGAGTTGGATTCAAGGAGAAGGGATCGAGTTATCTCAAGCAAAGTTCGATTTTTCCGTTCAGCTACTCCATTTTGTTGTGGGGTATATGGACAAGATGTTTGATGGAGCATCCCATGTTCAGACATAAATTGGTGCATGGAAGAGTTGACAAATTCTCCCCCATTGTCAGAACGCAGGATTTTTGATGTAGCATGATATTGGGTACGAAGCATGTTGTAGAAGGTTACAAAGACAGAAAAAACCTCAGATTTGTGTTTAAGAAAAGAAACCCAGCACATTCGAGTACAATCATCAACAAACAAGACATAATAAGAATAAGTACTAGTAGCAAAAATCGGGGCAGGCCCCCATACATCAGAATGAATCAAATCAAAAGGACTACTCGTACGATTACTACTCGGTAAATATGAATGTCTGTGGCTCTTAGCCAAAACACAAGTTTCACAATCAAGAGATACCAAAGTGTTCTTAAAAGAAGGAAACAAATGTTTTAAGTAAGCTAAAGAGGGATGACCAAGACGTCGATGCCATAACCAAAAGTGATGATCAGTGGATCCACGAGTAAGCAATGCTTGACCTTTGTGAGTCGTCTCATCAACATAGTATAATCCTCCTCGTTCAGTACCACGTCTAATGACTGTCCCGGTCTGAGCATCTTGCACAACACAACTAGAGGAAGATATGAGAACAGTGCAATTAAGTTCACGAGTCAGCTGACTAACAGATAATAATTTATGAGATAAACTCGGAACCAATAAGCAATTTTTCAAATTTATATTAGGAGACACTTGGATGGAACCGACACTTTAAACTTGAACACACTCTCCATTTGCAGTCTTAATATGGGATTGGGTCACGGGTTTATGGTAATGATATCATGTGGGTCAAAGGTCATGGTGTCGGTGGCCCCACAGTCAAAGATCCAAGGTAAGGATTTTTTATGTGGATTAGAAAAAATATACTGGGCTAATGGAATATGTGTTTGGGCTAACGGGATATGTGTGGGCCGGTTTTGGGAATTTTTGTGTGGGTAAGAGAATTTTGTGGTATTTGGGCCGGTTTGGGAGGGAATTAAAAGGGAGTTAGGGTTAGGTTTTATAGTGGGATTGTGCACCCCACTATAAAAAGATATTTTAGGAATGTTTTCATTTGCTCCTTCTCTCTCAAGGTTGGCCGGTTGTGAGCTTCTCTCTCCTCTTACATTTCTGGGTTCAAGTTCCTCCTTGTCCTCCATTAATCTCGACCCATTGTTACCTCCATTGTTGTTCTCCTCTTCGCCGGTGGTCTCTACTGTGCTAAGGAGTGCTTTGCCGCCGGCCTGACTCACCGGAGCCTTGGTGGCAGCCTTCTTTTTCTGTAGATCATCCCACCATTCCGGGTAGCCAATAAGCTTGAAGCATTCGTCCTTGGTGTGTCTCGACCCACCACAATGGCTGCATTTCAGGTTTGTTCTATCCTCTCGCCGGAGTGATGATTTTTCTGACCGACGATGTGCGACGAGGCCACAACCGATTTCTGAGGGGTTTTGCCCCGATGATGAAGTGTGGATCATAATCCCACGTCTCGAAATTTCTCTTCGAATAGTTGCATATGCCATATCCAAAGTTGGAAGAGGCACTATATTTAGTAGATCTCGACGCTCCTTGTCGAGTGAATCATCTAGACCGGCCAAAAATTGGTACAACCTCTGAGTTTGAATGTAAGTGTTGAAAATGGTGATGTCCTCATCATGCTTCATGGGATTCGGCATCCGCCGGTCGATTTCCTTCCAAATGTTGTTTAATTTCATGAATGTGTCGTTTTGTTGTTTGATAGCATTGGCTTTGGTGTTAAGATCGAATATTTGCAGTTCGTCCCTTCCACTTCCAAGAAGGGTTTCAATACCCCTCAATAAGTCATAAGCAGTACTATAGTCCAAGAATTGGTTAACCAATTCTGACTCAATGTTTCCAATAATCCACGATAATACCGTCGAGTCCCTTTGCTTCCACTGACGATAATTCGGATCTGATGACTTTAGTGGGACGGTGATGATGTGATTGAGTCGTCCCCTACTGTTAATAGCAATATGCATCAATTTACACCACTTGGTGTAATTATGGTAAGTCAGCTTCTCGGTCACCTTCACATCTGGTCCAGCCGGTTCGATCTGTTCTGTTTTGTTCATTTGTTGGAACAAACGGAGCACATGTTCCATTTGAGCCATAGTCAAGAGTTGGTTTTGGTTTTCTGGGTTTGGGTTTGTGTTTGTGTTTGTTTCAAAATCAGCCATTGAAAAAAGGTAAGAAAAAGATCAAGGTAAATTATGAAAGCCAGAAACGGTGTTAGACAGCCCCGAAAAACACCTTCGGCTCTGATACCATGAATAATTTAAATAATGCGGAAATAAGACAAGCAATTAGGGTTTTGAATACTGTTTGTATTAACTATAATGAGAGGCATAAGCCTGAATATATACATGTACAATCGAGCTAATTACGGTAACAAAATAAATGAGAGAATATTCTAATAAATTACAAATCAGAGAATATACTCGAAATATATACTTTCCTACATTTGTAAAGACGACTCTCAAAAGTCCAGCTAAATCTATATTTAGAGTTGTAACAATATAGAAGTATATTTAGAATTGGATTGGACTTTTAAGAGCCGTCTTTACAAAAGACGGTCTCAAGTAAGAATTTGTGTATTTGCAAATGTTGCAAAATGATTAGAATAAAGAGAGCATTTTATATGTTAAGTTAATTGGGTTCTTTTAATGATGGCAAAAAGCAAGTTCTCAAAACTTGGTGAGTGTAGTGTAAGAGCAAATGAAGTCTAAGAAATGATATGAGAATTATACATTAGATTAAATTTAATGATGGGTGTTGGACGAGGAGATAAAAAAATGAAGGTAGTAAAAGTCGAAGATGATTGAGGAATGAAAGGGGAAATCTCTCGTTTGTTGGGAAAAGGAATACGTAGTCATTAGTGTAACACTAGTTTTATTTTTAACTTTTTTTTTTTGAGTATTTTGATACTAGTATTTCTACTTTTCTAATTTAATTCAAATATCATAGGTAAAATGGTAGATAGTGGCACATCTCTCCTTTCCATGCAAAGGCAGCATGCTAGCTCAACAATATGACCAGCAACCCAATATGGCATTGGTCCACAACTAACACCAATACTTAAACAAACTACTTAGGAGAACCGCCTTATCGAACTGAAATTTAGACTCGAATCTACTTAGATCACATTGTAAGTCATTTAATTAAACGGCTCGTCATATATGTGATTGTCTCATACAATGAGACATTATCATCATCATCATACTCATTATCTCACTCAAAGAAACTATGATCAGGGTCTGGAGAGGAAAGAAAGATGGCAGCTCCATACCCATAGAGGAGATGTCTCACAATGAGAGACGTGACCATATAATTAGACCATTTCCATAATTAATCGCTTTTAAGTTATAAGTGATTATTTTAACACGCTAAATGCATATGAGCCAATCACATTGGGATAGTCTCACCATTAGGCCTTCTCATTTACGAATTTGTATTACTTGAAATTTATTAATATTAAATTATATAACATATAACATAAAAAAAAAAAGAATCCATATTTTATCTTTTAAAAAAGGGTCAAAGGATAAAAAGAATCCTTATTTTCAAAGTTTCTCTAGTAATAACGTTTGATTCGAACATCTAAGAGCTGTGAGGCTCAACATGAACTACTATTAAACCAAGTTATTAAGGTTCATAATAAAAACATATCAGTCCAAATTAATGAATATATTTAGAACCCTAGCTAGGAACTTATTATTAATATATTTATGTAAGACTAGTAGGCTTTTGTCAAGTGATTCTTTACAATCTGGTTTAGATACTAATACTATTACTAATTACTAGTTTTGTGTAGAAATATTTTTAATGTGTTGTAGATTAGGCTTTCATGGTCTTTTCATTTTTATAATTTTAAAAAGTTCCTAAATAAGATTCTTGTAACAGACAACATTATTTCTACTGATATGGCAGAATCTTTCAGTTCTGTTTCATAATTAAATTAATGTTTGATTGCCCACCTCTAATTACAATTATACTTTGGCTTTGTGAGAATCGGGTCTAATCAAAATTGGAGAACAAGTACTAATTTATATTTTATGTAATAGATGTTGATCGCTAGTTCGATTCTGTCGTAGAATTCCCGCCCGTAAAATAAATAATGGCTTGGTTGTTTTATTCATTATTGTTAATTGTTAATTGTTAATGTTAAGTGTTAACACAAATTCTTATTTGAGACCGTCTATACAATAGATGTCTCAAGTTTGAGCTGGCCCAATTTATAAATTAAAAACAAAACTGATTGGTGGTTTTGCAAGTTAAAAGGGAGATATGGGCTGGGCTCTTGAAAGGCGTCTATACTATAGACGGTCTTTCAAGAGAGTGTCATGTTAACACAATAATTTGCTTAGGTCTATTTGCTTAAATGTACACAATAATTTGATGCACTGCTGGAATAGAATAGATTTTTAACTTATTCCTCAACATAACCCATTTACATGATTTAGATATAAAACATGTTATAAAAAACACGTTATCCTTTTACTTATGACTTTTAAATGGTTTAGGGTTTGAATTTCAGAGGTGGAGGAAATAAAGAGATTGGATGGTTATATGGTTCTTACTAGCAAAAGCTAGGTTAAAGAAAAACTTGTGAATTGTAAAAGTTAAAATGTTGCAATTATGTAGTATGAAGTAACTAAGCATGAAATATATAACATATCGTGTAGATTCAACAATCAACTTAAGTTATTGGCTGCGTTGGTTTCTTCACATTTTATCAGTGTCAACATCATAGATGGTCATAGTTTAAATCTCTTTCAACCTTCACTTTATGCTACGTAAAAATTTAGCACCACGCTATATATGAGGAAAATTGTGTTTCAACAACATTTTAAATTCAAAAGGCTCTCATAAAAGAATATATATATATAAAATCAAAGAGCTACAACAATCAACTTAACTTTTAATTGGGTCTCAACCATTAGTTAAATCTTATGGTTAAACTGGCCTCTTGACATGGTATCAGAAGTTAGCATAACAAGATGTCATACGTTCAAATCTCATCCACCCCTTATTTCAAGTGAAATATTTAGCTTCATTTATAAAGAAAACTAAGTTGCATCCAGAGTACTTTTAACCCCAATAGATTAGACTGTCGTGCAAGGGAGTACATTAGAGTATATAATATATTCTAGGGCTCTTGTGACAGAGAGTATATAATATATCTTGGAATTTAAACCATCGATTTAAGCATTTAGTTGAGCTCGTATTTTTACATTTGCACAATCAAATGTCTTTTAACTAACATATTCGCACAAGATTACTTTGCAAACACTCCAAATTTTCTTAATTAAAAAAACATTTAAAAAATGGTAGGAGTTATTATTAGAATCTCTTTATACCCTTTGTAAAAACACGATGATAGAAATAGTGCAATTTAAAGTGGGTACAGACTACAGTACTAAGAGCCTAAGACTGACTAGTTTTGATGATCGATCATCAGTTAATTGTTATAATGATACGATGTCGTATAAATTTTCCCCCCTTTTTTCCTGGACAAGTTCATCATATGACGGCTTTATTTTTAATCAACTTTATGACTTACTATGTAATTATAATGTAAGGAAAAAAAGAGAAGAAAAGAAAATGTAATTATAATGTAAGGAAAAAAGAGAAGAAAAGAAAAAGAAGTAAAAGCAGATCAGATTGAATTAAGGGAATGTATGTGATAGAATTTAGAAAATGGCTCTGGACAATCAAATAAGAAGGAGAAGAAGTAGCCCACTCATAAACCCAAAGAAGGTTCACTATTAAAACCAATTGGTAATAGTAGGAGTTACCTCTTGAGTTTATAAAGTGACGATACTCTTCTATTTCTCCGATATGGGACAACTGATACGTGGGTAACACATGGTCACTTCAACACTACGAATGTTTAATGAAGTGAATTTCAGAAATGCATAATCCCCATGCAGAATTCAAAGCGTCAAGTAGGATATATGGATGGAATAACTAAATTTGTGACACTTTATTCTCTTAGTAGTTTAGTTTTGAGTTTGAGAGGGCAAATAAAATGGTGGGAACACTAACACACTTCCCAAGCTAAGCTTTAATTTGTTTCTTTAGACTGACACTTTACTCACTTGATCATCTCTTTTCATGTTCTTCGGACTTGCCTCATGGACCAAAAAGTCATAAATCTTCCCTCTTTCATTTCTTTTCTTTTTTTTTCTAAATTAATGATGTAAATTAAATAAACT
Source organism: Amaranthus hypochondriacus (assembly GCA_000753965.2). Lineage (NCBI taxonomy): Eukaryota > Viridiplantae > Streptophyta > Magnoliopsida > Caryophyllales > Amaranthaceae > Amaranthus > Amaranthus hypochondriacus. The sequence goes on along the minus strand of CM025923.1, from coordinate 1,088,742 downwards.
CTACGCACCCTGATTAGAAAAATGTTTAGAGTCTAAAAAATAATGAATTTAGAGAATTTAAATAAGGAGAAAAATTAATCTATTTTTAAACTGAAAAGAAGTTCACCACAAAAACTAATTGATAGTACTAAAATGTACGACAAGATACATCTGGACAATAAATCAATAATATATGGACACTTCAAATAAAGATATTAAAAGTGAAATAAATATTTAAGAACTTATTTTCAATTCTCTACTTTTTTTTTTCTTGTTACTAAAAATTATAATTTTTCAATTCAAAGAGGTAATAATTGATTTTTGTTAAAAAATTAAAATTGAACGGTAAATATAAAAATTTGCGCTAATTATTTGAATATAAAACTTTTTTTTCGAATATAATTTTTAAAACTTTTAGAATTTTAGTCATGCATCATTCAAAATACATATAACTTTCTTTCCGTATTCAGGGCGCGTGTTCGTTAATAAAGATATAAATTCAAATAACATAAATTAGATAATTAATTTAATCTTTAATTACATAATGTTAAGTTAATTATCATATATTTTTAAAAATATTATAAATTAGAAATTCATCATAGGCATTCATCATTCAAAATACACTACATTATTACTACGATTCATTAATTTTATAATATTTTCTTTAAAATATAGGCAAAGATAATGCTAAAAATATCATCTTCAGCTAATCAATTTTTATAAATCTCCCATTAAACTTTTGCTATAAAAATTTAACCTTCGTATATTAAAAATAAATTAAATTTAAATTATCTCAAATTCCTTGTCATTATTAAAAAATTTATTTTATATGAGAGGAAGCTTGATTATAATGCTTTAATTATAAGATAACACAAGGTAAAAAGAGAAATCAAGGAATAGATTTTGTCGTGCTCTTGAGCCTTGAAGTGGGTGTTGGTTTCTAGGATAAGTCACCTCCAACCAAAATACCAATATTCAAAAGCTCCCATACATTTGCATGGAAGGGAGAGACCCACTTCTAAATATCATGTCTTTATCTAAATTTTATAGCAAAAGAAAGAGAGTGGAGCATAATTGGTTCTTATTAAGTGCTTGGATTGCTTAAAACCTTCTAAATCAAAGAATTTTAAATATTTATTGGCATTATTTTATATCACTTTTAGTTCAGTTTGATTATATGTTTTTAAACTCCTAATTCATGAGAAAATAGAAATAAATAAATAAATAATTTTAAAAATTAATTTATATTTATATAAAGAAACATTGTATATGTAAGAGTTTGTATAAAAAAAATGATTACATTAAAGCTAATTCTCCTTTGTTTTTGGTGCTACAATATTTTTTTGGTACTATTAGTCATCACATGCAATCCACTTTTCCCATTTCTCAATTTTCTTTGGACCCTCTTAACCATAATTTTAATTTTACCTCATCTACAAGAAAAGCATTTTAGTCCCAAATCTTCTCTTATATTTCCCCATTCTTAGCTTCCATAATCTCATAAATTAAACCCAAATATGTTCCTTTATATCACTTTCATTTAACTCTATCTATACTATTACTTTCCTTTGTACACTACCTTCCTACTTCTATAGTGCTCTACACTTATGGTTTCCAATTTTTCTCTCTTTCTCTTGATCACTATATGATATCAACCCTAAAAAGTATTTTCCTTTTCCTTCAATCCAATATCTTGTTCTAACTCATCTAAATCAAGTTTTAATAGAAGAGCTTTATCAATCAATTTTGTGATCTTCATAATATCAACTATGAGATCACAAGGTTGTACTATCCAACAAGCCCTAACACCGGAGGCGGCCGCGGTAGTGAAACAAGCCGTGGCCCTTGCAAAACGCAGGGGCCATGCGCAAGTCACGCCACTCCACGTGGCACACACCATGTTGGCGGCGCAATCGGGCCTTCTCCGGGCCGCCTGCCTACAATCTCACTCTCACCCTCTTCAATGCCGGGCTTTAGAGCTTTGCTTCAACGTAGCCTTAAACCGTCTTCCTACATCCACTTCTGGCCCGATTCTCGGCCCACACACATCCCATCATCATCACCCAACCATCGCAAACGCACTTGTAGCCGCCTTTAAACGGGCTCAAGCCCATCAAAGAAGGGGCTCCATAGAAAATCAGCAACAACCTCTTTTAGCCGTCAAGATTGAGCTAGAACAGCTTATAATCTCTATACTAGATGATCCTAGTGTAAGTAGGGTTATGAGAGAAGCTGGGTTTTCGAGCACCTTAGTGAAAGGGAAAGTCGAGCAAGCTGTTTCCATGGAAGCTCCGAGTAACAATAGCAATAACAACAACAATAGCGACAACAAAATAAAAGATACAAATAATACTAATCGTCTTACTAGTAATAACACTAATAACAATAGTATTAGTATTATTACTAGTAATAGTAATAGTAATTTTCTATCTATGTCTCAAATAGGATCACTAAAAGTGGGAAAACCAAGATTATGTGAAGAAGGAGAAGTAAGAAATGAAGATATGATGATTGTTATTGAGAGTTTAGTAAACAAAAGAAAAAGAAATAGTGTTATAGTTGGAGAATGTCTTACAAGCTTAGAAAGTTTAGTAAGAGGAGTAATGGATAAAGTGGAGAAAGGAGAAGTTCCTGAAATTCTAAAAGAGGTAAAATTTATTCATCTTTCATTTTCATGTTTTGGGCATCTTTCAAGGGATGATGTTGAGCAAAGAATTGCTGAATTAAAGTGTCTTGTTAAGACATGTTGTATGGGAGAAAATAAAGGGGTGATTTTATATTTAGATGATCTTAAATGGGTTAATGAGTTTAGGGCAAGTAATAATAATATTTTGGTTGATCAACAACAACCTAGAAGGAGTTGTTATTATTGCCCTATTGAGCATATGATTATGGAGATTGGGAAATTGGTGTTGTGTTATGGTAGTGATCACTATAATGGAAAGGTTTGGCTTCTTGGAATTGCAACATTTCAGACTTATATGAGATGTAGAAGTGGACAATCATCTTCACTTGAGACAATTTGGGGTCTTCATGCTATCACTATTCCTGCTGGAAGCTTAGGCTTAAGTCTTCTGCCTGAAAGGTTAGCTCCTTATTCTTTCCATTCTTGATTAATATTCTTCCATCATTTGACATAAAACTGGTAAAGTATCTCATTCAAAAGCTTAAACTGATGGTTGAAATTCCAAAGTCGCTAGCTTGTATATATACTCTATCATTACCTATGATAATTGTACTAGCTAACTCAAGCTTTTGGAAAAGTCTAACAATGAAAATAGGTACTTTCATGTAGGAGAAGCTTGCAAGAATAGCATGAAAAAAGAAACTTTTTTTTCTTTTTTTTATTATTACCACTTTTGATTCAAATTAGTTTTACACAATTACTATTCATATATGAATATTGTTTTACTTATTCTTTGTGTAAAATAACATATTAATCAATTAATGAAATCTTGTATGATTTGTCTCAATGCATGTATATTCATGATATTAAATTTTTAATTATGTATAACTAAAGATATTATATATGGATCAAATATAAGTGCATTGGATGTGAAAGTATGATCTACTATATATTCTTATTATTAAAGAGTATGGGCTAGTTGATGATTGCTAGCTAATAAGGTATTTTTCTTGTTTGTTTAGTGATTCACAAAGTCCATTGACATGCAAGAAGGTGGATACAAATAGAGGTAGTTGGTTGATGTTGGAAAGCGGTGGCGGTGGTGGTGGAGACACCGTGAATATGGAGGTCCAAAGTCGGCAAGGTAGTACTTGTAATAGTGACTCCACTAATTCAAGTCTTCCTTCATGGCTCCAACAATACAAGGATGAAAATAGCAAGAGAGAATGTAGTATTAGCAACAATGATCAGGTTATTATATCATCCTAATTAATCAAACTATTATCCAATTAATAATAATCAATCCTTCTGCTTCATTAAGTTTGCTATATTTTGTTCTCTCAATAAAAATTGTTCGAGAAAAATGTAACAAACGCATGGATGATCTAGATTTGAATCATTTGATTAGTATAAAGTGGCTGATTCTTTTTTACTTTCCTCTTTTTTCTTTACTACTAGGAGTCTTTACCAGTCAAAGATGTTTGCAAAAGATGGGGCTCAATTTGCACTACTTCCTCACCATCATTTGAAAGAAGCTTAAGTTTTTCATCCATATCACCTTCTTCTTTAACCTCTAACTTTTCATATGATCCTCATCATTCAAAACAACAAATCACCCACCAAAGTTTTGAACCTAAAAACTTTTGGGTCACTCATGAAACCTTAAACAAAACCCATGAACCAACAACATTCACTATGTCCATGTCTTCATCACCCCTTCATGATCAAAGAAAACAAGCCACATCCACACCATTCATTTCCTCAAACCCTAATTCAACCCCAACATCAACATCCTCAAGTGAGATCATGGATCCTTTGGAATCAAAATGCCTTAGATTCAAGGATTATGATGCAGAGAATCTCAAGGCTCTTTGTGATGCACTCGAGCTCGAAGTTCCTCACCAAAAAGACATAATCTTGGATATAGCAAGCACAATATTGCATTGTAGGGCAAAAAAGTCCAAAAGAAAAGGCAATGATGAACAAGGAAACAAAGAAGATACATGGTTGTTCTTCCAAGGAAATGATATTGAATCTAAGGAGAAGATTGCAAGGGAATTGGCAAGACTCATATTTGGTTCACAAGACAAGTTCATTTCCTTAGGCCTTAGTAGCTTTTCTTCCACAAGAGGAGTAATGGATAACTCTTTCGAAGATTCTAGAAACAAGAGGCTAAGAGATGAACAAAGTTGTAGTTACATTGAAAGATTTGCTGAGGTGGTATCTAGGGACTCTCATAGGGTTTTCTTTGTTGAGGATATTGAACAAGTGGATTATTGCTCTCAAATGGGGATTAAGAAAGCCATTGAAAGAGGTAAAATCTCTAAGCATTCAAGTGGGGAAGAGATTAGTTTCGGTGATGCAATTATTATATTAAGTTGTGAAAAGTTTAGTTCAAGATCAAGGGCTTGTTCCCCATCAACAAAGCACAAGGTTGAGATTATGCCTCAAGAAGAGAAACATGAAATGATGAACATGGGAGATAATAATGGTGATGATTTAAGTACTAGTCCTAGTATCTCCTTAGATTTGAATCTTTCTATAAATGATGATGATGAGAAGGAAAATAATGAGGTTGGAAGTCAATCTATGGATGAGATTGGGCTCTTAGCATCGGTAGATAAATGTATTGTCTTCAAAAAGAAACAAGAGTTTTGATTATGAATTTTGATCATCTTCATGTATGCCACTTGGTGGACGCATATACCTATGTCAGACACGGATACATGTCCGATTACTTATCAAGGTCTTATCGATCCATGTCCAGTGTCAAGGGTCTAACTCTAATACTTGAATTGAGGCAACATAGACCTTTATGCAAAAAAATGAGTGGAAGAAATTTAGTTTTATCATATAATAGTTCATCTTAGGGTTTTTTTCTTTATTATTTTGGGTTTTTTTTTTAAGGTTATAATGTTTTTGAACATCCTGCATCACTGGCTAGAGACGGTAAAAAATTAATTTCTCGTAAAGAAAAGGAAAAAAAAAAAAGTTACCCCAGGTACTAGGTACTAGTACTACTTGTAAATATAAGTTACTATCTAAAAAGAAAGCATTTACGGTTCTATATCATTTCCTACTTTACTTCCAATTTTATACATTTTTATTTTTGATTAAAGGGCAAATTGCAAAATAAAGATCAATGAGAGATGAACTTAAATTTTATCTAGAAAATATGATCATTGTCGCCACTCACTGAGGCAAAATTTGACCATAAATTTCATCCTTTTCTTAAAGATTATTCCTATATATTGCTGTTATTGCTATATACACGCTTTTACAAAATACATATAGGTAACAAATTGTTTGGAATACGGTCAAATACCCAAAAATAAGCCAAGTGCTGCCTTTTCTTTTTCCCCTTTGAACAACTTTATTTAATCTCTTAATATTTTTCAATAATTTTATGATTTTTTAAGAATAATTTGATTACTACATACCTTGTGTGTGAATTAATCCACCTATTTGCTTTCTCTTTGTACGTAGTCTATGTCTATTTCTTTTGGCACAATTTTTTTAGATAATATATACTTCTTTTGTCTATTATAATTAGTTGCACCATTTTATAACTTTATACTAAAAGTCTTGAGTAACTATATATAATATTATATATATAGTATAAAACTAATCCTGAGATTCTTCAGTAAGTTTAATTTTTGATAAGAGTTTATTAACGTGCACCTATATAGAAATATCAATTGATCTCATCGCTTTACGAATTAGAATTTTAATTATAATAATAAATTATAATAATTAGAAGAAAAAAAAACTAAAAATCAGAGGGGTCATAAAATTTTTCAATTAATATATTTAATATTTTTCGAAAGTTTTAAAAAATTAAGAACAAAATATAATTTATGGTGGGAAGTGGGTACAATCAAACCCCAATACAAATTATTCTAACTCAGTATACCAGATGCTTTCTAGAGAGACCGTCTTTTGTAATGACAACTCTCAAAAGTCCAGCCCAAATCTATTTTTAGAGTTGTAAGCTTGTAACAATATATATTTAGAATTGGATTTGGTTTTTGAGAGCGGTCTTTACAAAAGACGGTCTCAAGTAAGAATTTATGACTAAAAAATATGAATAGATGCATGCATGTATGATGTATGGGCTTTAATTTGAAGTTCATCAGTTCATGCATGGGATTCGGAGTGTATGGTTTATAATTTATATGCCTGAAGATCCACAGTAACAACTTACAAGTTGTAGCAAACAACCATTAATTCATAGTCAAGAAATATAAGGAAATTTAAAGGAGTAGAGAATTTTTGTAAAGTAAGTTGTAACAGATCATGTTTTTGTGCTTGCGAATATGTCATCTTTCCTTTTTGTCGCTTGGCTTTACTTAACTTGACAAATATGATGAATGTATGTCCATCAATCCACTACCATTGATTATTATCTTTAACAAGAATTAGCTAAGAATTAAATTTAGAATCTTATCTGAAAAAGATGATATAATAAGACTTTATTCTTGACTATCGCTCTTTGGAGTAAGCTAATAGAAGGAGAGGGCTAGATGGACGGACATCGAACATAAGACTTTATCCTGAAAAGAATTGCTACAACTGTGATAATACTCGATTCACAACTAATAGTGTAACATAGATTATGATTTCAATTAGAACAGTCTTAAGCACTAAATTAATTACTATACTTTGATTTGATGCTTATTAGTAATCACTGTAGACAAATGAACATAATTAATAAGACAAAAAGAAGTTTAATAATAACATCAAAACTAGTAATGCATGACTAAATTAGATTTATGTAAGTTTAGTATTTTTTATTTATTTTTTTTGAGAAAAGAAAAAGTTTGTCGATCACTAAATTTCACTTAAAAAAATTAACTTTTAAGTATGTATATTTAAATTAATCAAATAACATTGAAATATATAATTAAATTATCACATAACTATGTTATTCGTAATTCGAACAACCTTGTAATAGTATTTTGGATACATCAATATTACCTATACGCACCACTGCACTTAAAAGTGTTGGTATCAAATAAGAAAACAATATATAGCCAATAAAATGATGCCCACATAATGGTGTTTATTATAATTATTAGATAAAATGTTAAAGTTGATAGTTAATTAAAGATCTAAAACATGATAACTTTGGATGCATTACAAGTTTACAACTTTCCCTCAAAAAAAATTTGGGGCTAAAATTCAACTTGAAAAGAGAGGCGGATGAGTTTCGAATCCATATTATAGGCCAATAATAATGACGATTAACTATCCAACTTAACGGTCAACAAATGAATTTCGTTAAGTGAAATAGTTTTTTAAAAAAATAAATTAAGTAGTTTTTTTTACAAAAAGTAGCATGCATATAATTAGATATTTTCTTGTAATTTTTTATTAAAAACATAAATATAGTAATTTCTTTGTAAAATAGTTAATTGATCAAAATTATCACTTTATATCTTCAAAAAAAAAAAAACTACTTATCACTTTATTAAATTAGGCCTATAATAGTGATACTTTTTTCCTTTTGTTTACAAACGCCCTTTAGAAATGATACTATCATTGCAATACAATCAATTAAGCATCTTCTAGCTAATCTACTCTCTTTTAATGCGATCATTTTGAACTAATTAAGCATCTACACCTTTTTAACTTTTTCCTCTTTCTTTTACAACAAGCTTTCATGTGTATTTGATGGAAAGTCATTCATTATTCCAATTGATATTTAATAAAAGCACTATAAATTCGGCAGTTTTGCGTAATTTAAGAATTTATATTTATGTGGTACAATATCGCAATATATCAAAAAATTGCTTTCTTTTTAATTTTCTGTCATTGTTGAATATATTTTTGGAAAAATTATCTAGAATAATCTAACTTATTCATGATTTTCCTATAATAATCACAACTAATCATGAATAATTCTAACATTGAGGGGTATTGTCCTACAGTAAACCCGGTGACTGGATGACTTGCTATTCTAAGTTTTATTTTTTTAAAAAAAAAGATTAGTTAAAATAAAATGTCAAAAAACTGCTAAAAAAATGTTTAAAAAAATTTATGATTTTTTTATTATTTAGAATTTTATGTAAATTTTCAAAAAATTTCTAATTTTAAATTAATATTTAATTTATTTTTTTTTGTGAATTACCTACTATAACATATCATCGGGTTACCAAAGTTTACTCTAGGCAAATACCCCTTAAAGTTGGGATTATTCGTGGTTAATCAATAGGTGGGATTATTGTAGGAAAATCATAAAAAGTTGGATTATTCTAGGTAATTTTACCTATATTTTTTTTCATTGTTATTGTTATTATTTTATAATAAATTATAATTATTTTCATTCAACATTTTAATGTAGCATGCAACTTTATTAACTTTAACTAAAATTATGATCTTATGCTTAGCCACAAGTTGGCTTCATAATATAAATTTAGAAGTGCCAAAATGATGAACAACTTAAATAAATTATACTAGCAAAGCATTATACATTATAATGTTATAAACAATTAAATTTTGTAAAGTATTGTGTTGGAAATGCACAAACTAAAGATTTAAGGTATGATCCATAACGTAAGCATTGTGCAAAGGCGAGACAACTTTTTTAGACGTAGCTTTATTTTAGAAGGCAAAAGCAAAATCTTCACTAGGAAAATTCAAAAGAGAGAGCACTTCTTTTCATGGTTAATATATGGGTTTTAAGAAAAGTAATGAAATAAATATATTCTCTCCTTTTTAAATAGTATTTGCAAATATTTTATTAAAAAAAAAGTGGAGATAAGAAAACTAGGTAAATAAAAAAAAATAAAAATGATTTTATCTAATTTATACAATAGGAGTATAAGTTATGAGGCATTAATAATCTTATTTAAACAATCTAGAGAGATCTCTTGAATGTTTTTTTTTCTTTCTTATCTATAAGAATTCACTATTTTTAAGTAAATTTAAAAATGTACAAAAACTCATCTTAAATTAAGTTTGTTTAGTGAGGTTATGAATGCCCCTTATCCTATGTCTTATAGCATAGGTTAGACATATTCGATTAAATATAGATAACATGTAAAAAAATAAATTATGTAAGTATAAAATTACTCCCTTCAACCCACTATTGATGACTTTCATTTGTATTTGATACATTATTTTATTTTATATTTTATTTTTAATATATTACTATACAAGTCAAAACATAGTCAAATTGATTTTATTTTATTCGTCTTGATGTGTAATTTTTATAAATATCAATTTTTTTACGATTTTCAATTATGAATGATAAGAATTAAATAGTGCATTGGGATGTTTAAAAACTAAATAGGAATACCATAGTGGGATACTGGAATGAAGGAATTAAATCTATGAAAAAGAACTTAAACAAATAATGTAAATATATATTTTTTTGATGAAAATTATTCTTATGATGAATAACTTTTATTAAAATTAACGAATACGTATAATTAATTTAATTTCCTTATTTGATGAATAACTTTGAGAAAATATACATAGATATGTGATATCTGAAAAATGTTTTTGTTTTAAATTTTGCAGATTGCTGATTGCAGATTGCAGATTGATGAAAAACACTTTGGCCGCATACCTAAATACTCATTTTTTAGAATCACAGTTTGTCTCAGTTGAAAAAGCAATTTAATATTTTTTAAGAACGATCTTGATCGAGTTTGATTTTCATCACTCTCCTTTCTTCATCAATCTTACCAAGTAGCAGGGCCGGCCCTAAGGGTGGGTAAAAGGGGCTGTTACCCAGGGTCCCATGTCAAAAAATCAAAATTAATGGTTGTAGAAGGTCCATATATTTTATAAATTACAAAAGAAAAAGGCCCCAATATGCTATTTCGCCCAGAGCCCCAAAACATTTAGGGTCGGCCCTGCCAAGTAGTAATAAAAAATATCCACCATTTTAAATTACTTATCTAAAATAAATAATTTTTGGGAACCAACATCCCGTATATATATTAAAAAAAAAAGAATAAAAAAGAAAAGAAAGAATAACTTTTACTTGCTTTGATTTTGATAAGCCAGACATTCTCACCTTTAGAAAGTATGAAAAAGGTATGGTATATATAAAAGGGAGGGGGAGTTTGAAGTTAAAATAATTGAAGGGTTAAAAGGTGGAACAAATTTGACAAAGACGCTGAGCCACACCAGATAATCAAGCATCTCCTTTTCTCTAATCAATCACTCTTATTAATTAAGCTTATAATAGGTTTGATTATTATTGTAACACTCCGGATTGGACTTATCGAACCGGGGTAATTACCAATAAAGGATAAAATTTGGTCCTACAATCTATACAAGTCTTTCAGAGTATATATTTTCTCAAAAAAACTTTCTAAAAAGTCACTCATCCTAACATTAGTCTCCACTAGGAGTGTTCAATGGGCAGAATAAAAATCGGATCGGACTTAATTAAATATGAGTCGGATTGGATAAGTGTCTTTTTAACTTTTTATGGGCTTTACATGAAGTCTGGCCCGCCCATCCGGCCCGTTTTATTACTAAACATTTTAATAATTCCTATTGACCAATTTATAAAAACTAAATTGTAAAAATGTTAATAATTCAATTAGCATTGTCATTTATAATAATTAAAGTATCCATCAATTATGCTATTTACAAAGGTCCGTTTTCGATCCTTGTTGATCGAGCCTTTTTAAAACTAGCTACATTGTGATAATAGTAGAGCTCGTTTTGGTCGGACCCAATTTCAACCTGACCCTTATAAAACCCTTCAAAAAACGGGCTGAATAAGGACTCATAGTAGGACCCGACCCATTGAACACCCCTAGTTCCTACCAAACACGATTAGCTAAAAGAGTTCTTAGCAAATGAGCACTCTTTAAAAGAAATTACACCCTATTAATATATATAGTTTATCAATGGTTTTAAAGCTCAACCTAAATTATCACAATTATGTCACTTAAATTAATTAACTAAATTATCACGATTACCTAAATTATCACTCATACTAAAATGATTGTTTTCCAGATTGTTTTCCAAAAAAAAAAAAGAAAGAAAGAAAGAAAGAGACCCATGAACCTGAAAATAAATTCAACATTCCTAAATGGACAACAAATTAAACCAAATCTCACAAGATGCGCATTAAAAATTTGTTAATAGAACTTTAGGCCCGATCAAAGTCCTGCCAAGCCCAAAACCTAAAATGAACCTTACCCCTAACTTTTATCCCAAATTTATATCGATTAATTCTTTATTAAAGTCGTCTCACTGTAAAATGTCTTTAATTGGGATCAATCCTATATGTTTAAAAAACTACTTCCTGTACAAGTGTAAAATTAGATTTTTTTTTTTATGTTTTTTACTAATAGGGTTCTTTGTATGAATTGGTCTCACGATAAAACGGTCTCATACAAGACTTACTGTGTATATATTATTAACTTTTACCACCGTCAAATTTTAGCTCATCTTTTATCATTGTTTATATGTATCAATAGCTACCCCTCAAATCAAATCAAACATTATTATGATTATAATTGTAAACCTCAAATTAAGTGAAAATAGGATAAGTATCAAGTTGGCCAATTGTAGCATCCATTATATTGGTGGCTCCTTGCAAAACTATGCTTCTACTAGAAGGGAATAAAACGGGAATAAGATCAAGCCTGTGTGTAAATGGAATTTAGGATAAGAAATGATTGGCTCATAACAGCCCTCTATAATTAGGATATAGCGAAAATTCACATATATTTTTAAGATCCTTATTGTTGGATCCATATCCATACTTCCAATAATTATTCTATCTCAATATTTTTATATATTTCAGGTTCTTATGCGGTCGTAAAATAATTTGCAGGTTAGAAGTATTCGATTATATCGAGTCTAATAAATTAAAATTCTTAATTTAAATATTAAATAGCATTAACTGTATTGTCTTTGATTTATTTAAGTATATTACTTTACTTTACAATATAATAAACTTATGAAATAAATATATAAATAAACAAAGTCTAAAATTATTGTACTTTTGTCCACCCATGCAATCACACATGTTGCAAAAATCAAAAACCTCACCGATCTAATAGATTCGATAGAATTGCACAATGTTGGAATCTCAAATATTGATGGGTGTTGAGACTGTAATATTGTCAAGTTTGAGTACGCAAAAAATAAACTTTAAGGTTGTAGACTTGTAGTTTTAAAGGCATAAACTAAAGGGTGCGGTTTTGAAAAATATTATTTTCTAAATTTACCTAGTAGCTGTACTTCTAGGCATCTAGCTATTAGTTTACCACAAATCTTTTATTAAAAAAACTAGTTAAACTTAATACAAAATATGTTTGGAATATTATGGGCTAATGAAGTGGATATATGAGTATGAGATTCTAATTAATATTTGCTCTCAAAAGAAGGAATTAAGCACAAAAGCTTATATTAGTATAATTAATGTTCAAATTGAGTACAATGTTAGGCACCTAATTAAGTTAATGGTTGATTAAGCCTTAATTAATTAAGTATGATTTGTTGAAGTTTAATGTACAATCAAAGAATTATACCCTAGGAGGAAACATATGGAATATTATTAGTGAACTTTGAAATTATGGGAATCTTAATTTTTTTTCTCTTAAAAGGAGGAACCAAGTTAAAGATATGCTTTTCATTTAAGAAATTTGTATAAATTAAATGTAATTAGGCAGAAAGTGGGGTGTCCCTTTTTATGATAAAAAAGCTTTCAACTTTCTCATACTTTTGTGGCTGGTGTTTACCACTTTTTTTGTATAAATAATGTAAATTTTAATATTTATTTATAAATACACTTTAATTTATATGGAATTGCCTTTTTGGGATTCTAGGTTCAGGTAACAATGCATATATATGAGATAAAAGTTTTTCATGCATTATTGAATTACAAACTTTATCCACATCAATTATATATATATATATATATATATATATATATATATATATATATATATATATATATATATATATATATATATATTATTTTAAATATTATTGGACACATGTAGAGCAAAATTATGCCAATTTTTCACAAAAGTTGGTTGCCTTTTGTAATTCAATGCCGTAAATAATGTAACTTCCATGTATTTATCATACATTAAGTGATGTATCTCTTTAAGAAATAAGTCAGAAAGAATCAACTCAATTAAAAATTTAGTTGATGGTTGAAACTCTTAAATATGTTATATATATTCTAATATGTATTTTATATGAGTATAATTTGGTCTAGAATTGTAGGTGTAATAAATCTCTTCTTAATACGTGGTGCTAAATATTTCAAATAAGAATCGTATTTAACCTCTACGTCATGTTAGCTTTTAATACCATGTAAAGTAATTAATCAACTAAAATTTTGAGTTGATGGTTGAAACCCTGAATATCCTATGCAATACTCTTAAGTAGAGGATTAACGAATAAAACATTTTTCACAAATTTTTGTATGAAACGGGCTTACCGTGAGACATGCCTCATATTTGAGTTAAATAGACCAATAATAGAAACTTTTAGCTTATGAGCTTCTTATTTTAAAGTCGTCTCACTGAAAGACGGTCTCATATAAGACTGGGCTATACATAGTTAGAGTTTGAGTGGTGGGTAAGAGGTTCCTCATCCGTTAGAGACTTAGAGTGCTTAGTGAAAATTTAACCCCAAACCTTAATATGAAACGAATAAATATGAGGCATAAATATAACATTCAAATAATTATTGTGACGAGTTATATCTAGCAATTAGCAAGCATAATTTATATTCCACTGAATTGATGATTAGAGCTAGTTATTATCCATGAAAATTGAATTGTAATCGTCAAACAATGGCGCCTAATATTTTAAAAAAAATTTTTAAGAGATTGGTCAACTCTTTCTTTTTAATTATGTATATTAGATTAGCTTAATAAAGATTATCTTACCGGAAATCCGTCATATCTGAAAACTTTTCCATAAGTTATATGTGCACCCATTTCTAAATCAAATGATGTGCTTATTGATAGCCCAATGGATATAAACATATGAAATGGAGATACTCGGCCCGGCACAAACCTAATCAATACAAGAAAAATTGAAATGAAATAAGACAACTTATAAAAAAGCATAGAATAAGATCAATTTCAACTTATTTTCAAAAGTAAGCGTCTGAAACTCCAGAGCATAGGTTTGATGCTGTTCGCACTCAGTAACTGCAAACAGAAGCAAATTGGTCAAAAAAAGTCAACCAAGTTGTTCCCACTTACTAAGTGCGAACAGGTCAAACAGGATCAACATGTTGTTCACACTTAATAACTGCGAACGGATCTTTGAATTTTATTGACTTTGGGAAAATGGAGAAGAAGGAAGCAGCAATAGGGTCAAAAAAAAAGTCAACGTTACCTGCTCGCAGTTACTAAGTGCGAACACCTTTTTAGGCTTTTAAAAAAATGCAATCTTGTTCGCAGTTAATAAGTGCGAACAACCTCATATCTCAGATTTAGAAATCAGACGCTTATATTTGAAATAAAATTAATTTTGATCTTACTTGGTGCTTTTTTTGATAAATAATCGTACTTATTTCAAATTTTCTCAATACAACATGGGTGTCAATATCTTTTTGTTCGCCAAGGCCCAAATTTGCTTCGGCCTGACCTTTTTGGCACACGGCCTATTAACCCAATATAGCAGGTTGCCATCTCCAAATTCCTGAGGTGGTAACAGCCCTTGGTTTATATCTTTCTAATAGTTCTATCACTAATTCTTGTGAGAGACGATCTTTTTAAGAGACCAACCTTAATTTGATCAGTCCAATATTTTTATCTTAAATAAACTGATTTTGAGAGACCGTCTCTTTGACCAACTATATTTTCATATAAAATAATCGGGACATCATTAAATGAAAAAAGAGTTAGCCCTTTTAAATTTTGACTGAATGATGAAACTCGATCAAAAACTATCCAAACACAATTCAATTGATTAAATAACGGTAATTTGTAAAATTAACAAATCTCCCTTATGTGGTGGGATTTGATAGGGTGAGAGTTTTATTAATTTAATTTAATTTTTTAATTTTTTTTACTTTATTATTATATTATTTTTATCTTTTTGTGGTGATATTATTTTTATCTTTTTACTTTAATTTAATTAATTTAATTTTTTAATTTTTTTTACTTTATTATTATATTATTCAAACAAATCACGATTATTGATTAGGAATTATTGAAATTTTTTTACATCAATAAATTTGGGGTAATCTACACCTCTTATTCTAATCAAATATCTCATTTGGTTTTTCACTTACTGAAGCACTATTTCAATCTAAATGTTTCTAATTATGCTTGGTTAAGAAATTTATAAAAAAATAATATTAATAAAATTTAGATTGAGACGAATAAAAAATACTCCCTCCAATTCACCACTAAGTTCTCATTTGTTTGAGCCTTTGACATAGTGCCGAGAAAGCAAAACAAAACAAAGCAAAAGCCGTAATTTCAGAAGTTCTCATTTGTTTTTTGACACTATTTATATATTACTATTAATTTGTATTTTATTATTAATCTATAAGTTATAACATAGTCAAGTGGGATCTTGTTTGAATCGTCTCAATGCAAGGAGTATTTATATCAACTTTTCATAATTTTTAATTATGCACAATTAGAGAATTGAAAGAAGTATATCATTAAACTATATTTTAACTTAAAAATTAAGAATAAAATACAAGATATGAATTATTGGCGAATAATGCCAAAAAATAATAGAGACATTGATCATAATAACGGAAAACATTATTTTTTCATCAATTATTTTTTTTAGTTAGTATTTCACAACTATATAATTATATATATAATATATGAAAAGTTCTTTGACCAATTTATAAGAAATTAACTTAAATATTTTATTGAAAAAAATTACATAATAAATTTTAGCTATTTTGTGACAATAATGACTACGTAATGATAAATTTATAATTTGTTAAGTTTTAATTTTAATTGATTGAAAATCAACCCGAAGCCTCCAAGGGACAATTTAGTCATTTGATAAGTCTAGAAAAGAGGATCCAGAATCAATCGAGCCCGGGATCCGGGATTTTTCACCTTGCCGCCCAATTATTTCAAGCTTCTGCCTCTCGCTTCAAAAACAACTCATTTGAGATCGTTTTTCCTATCAGATAAGCTTTTATAATTAATCAATTTTAGTAATCAATGTAAATAATCACTTTAATATCCTAAATATATATAGTCCAGCCCACTACAAATAGTCTTATCATGAGAAAGTCTCATTTTAGAATTTGTGTCTCAAAAAAGGATTATTTATCCACAAATTTTTAATTATGAAGGTTTCATGATGATAGTATCTTTATAAAGCTGACTCATGATGAGATTGTCTCATACATGAGAAATTGCTTTTATTTATTTATTTATATAAAAGGAACATTTACTGTGAATAATACAAATTTTTGTTAATTTTTCTACAATAATAGAAATTATTGATTAACAATGAATAATGCCAATTTAAGGGGTTATTTTTCCTTGAACAATACCAACTTTGGTTTATTAATTAATTTACCAAATTTTTTATCTTACAATCACCTATAATTTAATTTTTAACTTTTAACATATTAAGGATTTTTTAGGAAAGAAACGTTTAAATTGGTATTATTTATAATTAACTTAATTAAAAGTTCGAATTATAGTAAGAAAATAAGAAAAAAACTATATATATCTCTAATAATTTTTCCTATATAAAAAACAAATTTAGCTTCATCATGACGCCTTTAAATCTCATGAAATTATCCGTTATGTCAACGGAAAACATTAAGACAACACTAACTTTGCTAGTCTTTTTGTTCTATTTGGTATTATTATTTTTTTATTTTGAGTTATTTTATTTGTTATTTTTTAAATAATATATTTATATATATATATATATATATATATATATATATATATATATATATATATATATATATATATATATATATATATCTTTGCAAATTTTCTACTAACTTTGTTTTAATATTTTTATAATGCTTATGATCATTGTATATCTTTTACTAACTTTATTTTGAAATTTTTAATATTTGTTGTACTCAAAATTTTCAATAACTTTATTTTTATATTATGTTAATGCTTATACACTACAACAAATATAACTTTTTGCGACATTGAATTTAGTGACATTAAAAAAATGGCACTAATTCATATTTTAATGTCATAATTATTGATTTTTATTTAAAGTTCTAATATAAAGTGATTTAGCTACACTTTATTTGGTCTTTAGTGACTTATGTAATTGTTACTATAGTCTATCGTGAAATGATACTAGATCTTATGTCGCAAAAAGCTTTAGTGTGATTTTTTAATATGGTGCTAAAGGGTCTAATAAATGTCACTAAATTCTTTATTAATCTATAAGTTAAAATAAATACTCCCTCCTATTCTTCACAAGTGTCTCATTTGCTTTTTGGGCACTGTTCATCTCTTACTCTTAATTTGTATTTTATTATTAATCTATAAGTTAAAATATAGTCAAGTGGGATCTTGTTTGATTCGTCTTAATGCAAAGATTATTTATATCAACCTTCTATAATTTTTAATTATGCACAATTAGAGTTATTAAGGATAAAATAAGTGCATTGGGAGAGTGCGTAAAGCAAATGGGACACTTGTGGTGAATAGGAAGGAGTATTAAAATTTTAAAATAGCGACATTTAAATTAAATGTCGTTAAATATATCCCACTAAAAGCGTATGATATTATAGTGGTGGTTTTTACTTTTTTTCAATTAACTTTATTGTTGAATGAAATAATATCTCAACCATATATGAGATTCAAGTTTTTCTATTCTCATAGCATCTCTTTGTAACATCAAATAAGAGCAGAGAGAATAAATTAACTTACAGTTGCCAATTCCATTTTATTATAATATTTTTGTAAAAAAATATGGAATATATTTCACAATCTTATAATCTCGATCCTAAATTCCATATATTACTTCATCTCATTCGAAGTATTTTGTTTTATTCAATTAATTTTGTCGTATTCTCAAGAACCACCAACCAAAATTAATATAACTCTTCCAAATGAAAATATGGAATTTATCTCAAAAAAATTAAAAATATGGAGTAGCAAATTCAACAGATTTAGTCTCTTTAATTCTACTTCACTTTTTATTTTAGATAATTTATTTTATTTGGGTATTATGTGTATTTTAAAATTTCATATTCAACCCTATTTTCTTTATTCATGTGCTAATTGGTTATATATTGGTCTTTAGTCGTTCAAGTTAAAAGCCTATACTCTCAAATTTTTAAACCGCAGTTAAATGAACCATATTTTTCACTTTAATCTTAGTATCAAAAATCAATCCAGATAGTGACACAGACAACAAAGAATTAACTTTTACTTTTTCCTTTTTCTTTTCGTCATTTTCTGTTTTCATTTTATTTTGAAATAATGATGGTAATAATTACTACGTACCCCATTACTTTTCCATTTTCCTAACTCCAAAGTAGTGTCGTCTCTTTAACGTTTCACAGTCCCTCTTGTAAAATACTTTATGGGTTTCATAATACTTGCTACATTTTATTTTGGGCACTATTTATCGTGTAAATTTATTTTATATGTGGCGGTTAATATGTAAGTAATAATATAGTCAAGTGGGATCATGTTTGAATCGTTTAATCGCATACTTTCATAATATAAACTTTTTATAATTTTTAAATGTGTATAATTCGACATATAAATAAACAAAATAGTAAATTGAATTGCATAAAAAAATTAAATGTAACAAGTATTATGAAACGGAGGAAGTATCATATTTCTTTTTATTCATAGCAAGTGATTTATTTTTTATTAGGTTAAGTTCCTTTTCATGTGTCATTTTTATTTTGAATATGTTAATTTTATCAATGTACTTTTTTCAAGCTTAATTTTTTAACACATTTATAGTTACGAACACCACTTAACTTCTATATATCAAAATTTAAAAACACTAAACTATTTCTATTTTACATGTAATCCCAACTAACCACCTAAAAAATGGTGAAAAGTCAATAAGACATAGGGTGAATAGTTGGAAGAATAAAGTAAAGTTAAAATGTGTGAATAAAATAAAATAAGGTAGTAGAGACATTTTTGTAAAAGAAAATTATAGCAAAGTTAAAGAAACAGACTAAAAAGATATGTGAGAAAATCTCTTCGAGATAGAAGAATTACTTTTTTGCACCGCTTAATTTGTTTGACGCTCATTTTGTATCATTTTAAATTATAATGTAAGAGTTTTTTCTCTAACTATCACAAAACTGTACTAGTGAAACAAGAGTATAACAAATAGAAAACTATTGGTAAATAAACGAAAATTTTATATGCTATTTCAACAATATTTAAGAAATAGCACATAGAAGTATGTTTTATTATTTATAAAATAAATACAAATTTGTTTTATACTAAAAGTACTTATTTTTGCTATTTTAGAATTATTTTCCATGCACTACTGGACACAAACAAATCTAAATACTAGTATAATATGAAAAGGGCATATTCCATGTCATTTAATTAAATTACATGGGTCAAAAACTAATAGAATTTTGATCAAATGACACCAAATTGTCCTTCATATGCTTAAAGAGATTCCAAATCTAATGATGGAAATAGGGTATGCCTAAATAATTGACGCACAATATCATCTATATCTAATACTAAAACAGAGACCACCTAAGAACACATGTCATGTTCTGATGAGTTTAGTTCCCGCCTAAAAACTAGAGTACTAAATACGTTATCTACATTATCTACTATAATAATCCCTAAAATTAAGGAATTAATTACTACCACATTAATGACTTTTTATGTCTCATTAAACTAATTATCACATTTTTTGAAGATCATTCCAACTTGTGATGAAGATTACTTATATTTTTTTTCTCAAAAAAATTCTCTATCTTTCTTCTATTCTCATATCTAAAAAATTGGGTATTTAATTTTTAATTATCTCTCTCTAAAGATTTTTTGGGTTTAGCTAATTCGAATTAAAGATAGAAGTAAAGCATGTAACCAATCTCGATAAATGGGTCATATCTCCTACATCAGTTTTTTTTATCTTTTAAATTCTTAAATATTTTATTTATTGATTTTTTATATCATATTTTTTCTATGCATATGGATGATTTATTATTTAAAAATTTAAATTTTAATTGGTTTTTATTGTTATTATTTTTATTGATCAAACATGGATCTTTTTTTTCTAATTTAACAAATTTTAATTTTTTTATTCAAATTGAGGAGAAGTAAATCGCATTTAGAGATGGAGGAGATCTACAGAGAAGTAATTAAACTAAAGAAGGATTGACAATAACAATCGTGTTATTGTTTCCTAATACTAAAATCTAAAATTTTATTTTCCTGATAGAAAAATAATGATTAAGATATAAAATTAGAATTCAATCATTTGATTATTACTTAACATAAATTTTAAATTTTTACCAATATGTATTAATGCCTGATCAATAATATATAGTTGTTTCATGGGTCAAAAGTAAGCAAAAACTACAAATTTTAATCAACACATATTAAAATCTGTAGTTTTTGTATACTATATTATTATCAACTATAATTACTTTAACATACAATATGGCATACAAAAAAGTGGTTCAGTAATTATAGTTGATAAAAGTTGTTATAAATGTATCCATTTCACTAGATTTATATATCCTTTAACTTATATTTCAAATTGTACACAAACCTATATTTCAAATTGTGTATCAATATTATTTTTTATTCATTTTTGTTTTTGATATTTTTTATTTATCTACGTAAAAATATATGTTAAATATGATAAAATATTAAATAACCCGTGTTTAGCACGGGCAATCACCTAGTTTGACACTATGATAAACACCATATATAGACTCTCTTTTAACATAATGCAATTATTTCTATAATATTTAGACCTTACATTTAAATGATCAATATTAACACGAGACAATACAACCACTATTTTATAGTAAAATGAGTCAAATGACTTAACACAGGACAAGGATTATGTTTATGTATCACCCCTCAACCGGGTTACGTAAGTGGGTCAATTTTTCTCACTTTCGACTCTCACAGGCGCACTCCAAAAAACACTCCTAAAAATCTCCTTAGTAATTAAAAAAACACCCAAACAAACCAACACAAACTTCCACAAAAACACCATGAAATGCTTAAGCAAATTTGGCATCATACTCACTTCACTATTTTCCTTCCTCCTTTTAGCTCTCCTAGCCGAACTCCTTTACCTCTTATGGCGTCGCCGACAACAATTCCGCCACAAAATCAGCCGAATTGAACCCACAACCACCCCTACGACACCGACAATTGTACCCAATTCTCACTCTCAAATCTTCAAATTGGAGGGAATTTACGAACCACCTTCTAGGGTTTTATTCACCATTAAAGAAGAAGAAAAAGAAGATTTAGAAGTTGATGAAATTACTTCTGTTTTAGCGGAAAATAAAAAATCAATCGTTGGTGATGATTATGAACATTTTGAGGACTCGCCTGAGGTTATTATTATGGTGAGTGACTCCGATTTCGGCGTCGAACCGCCTTTTATAACTCCTTGTACATCTCCTCCTTTCTTTACTCCGGCAGCTTCTCCGACGAGAGAGCATAGTTAGACCCGTTAGATATTATCAGTGATGACCGATAATGTGTAAAATAGTCGTTAATTAGTATGTTAATTTGATATTAGGGCTTTGATCACTTTTAAAATATGGGCCGGGTTTACCAGCAAGAGCACAAGGGAAGAATTGATTATTCGTGTAGGGGGTGAGAATCAAATTTAGTTATAAAGATTAAAAGGATCAATTCATTATTCTCAAACTTTCATTACTTTTATTTTTGAGTTTGATGGTTAATTAGAAAATAGACAGATATATAAATAATTAGTTTAAAATTGTATAGGAATGTATAGTTGTATGAATTATTTGTCATGTTTTTTTTTTTCTGAAATTTATGTTTTTATTATCAAGAAATCAAATGAAATTTCATTTTCTAGTTAATTAGTTATGGGTTATGAAATGATAAGTAGTTTTTTTAACATTATTGAAACAAACTTTCTCTTGAGAGACCGTTTATACCTCTTAAGAGCCCAACCCATATATCTCTTTTAACTTACAAAACCACCAATCAATTTTATTTTTT
>CM025923.1:1030705-1059677 GCA_000753965.2 Amaranthus hypochondriacus | reverse complement strand
ACTTACACTATCTATAATTCTACTATATTATTAGAGACCTTTGATTATCGAAGGAACGAGAAAGCGTCAATGAAAAAGAAAAATTCAACCAATAACAAAATTTAATGTCCCTTGGAATTCTGTCTAAGGATATGACTTTGGTTTGATGGACCAGTCTTAATTGCTATGTGAAATACTCTATCCCACTTTCTTAGTATTTTTAATTCTTAACCAAAAATGTATTTAATATGGATATATTGCTAGATTAAATAGTATATGTTTCTAGTCAAATTTGACTGGTCTAGAAATAATTTATCATTCCAAATTTATAATTTTGGTCAAATCATAATAGTTAGCTTGTGTTTACCCTTTGTTAAAAATGCATATAAAACATCGCAAACTGATCGTTGTTTCTCGCTTGGTTGTTGGAATAAGGCATATAATATGTCATTGAAAAGTTATTGAAATCTAATTTTCTAATAACGCAAACTCTGCTCTAATACAATTTTTCTATAAAAAGTTAAGCCCAGAAGATCGAATATATTTCAAATTTTAGCACAATCAAACATTAAACGATTGTCATTTCTCGCTCGGTTATCGAAATTAACATATACTCCCTCCGTTTCAGTTTACTTGTCCCATTTCCTTTTTTGGCAATTTCATAGTAGTACTTGTCCCATTTCCTTTTTTGGCTATCTTTTTCTTACCTAAATACCCCCACTTTTCCAATTTCCAATACTCCACTACCACCTTTACAATTAATTTAATCAATTAAAATACCCAACTACCACCTTTTTAATGGACCCCACTCAACCCTTACAATCCGTGAAAAGTCAAATGGGACTAGTCAACTGAAATGGAGGGAGTAATATATTATTGAAAAGATCTTGAAGTTTAGTTTTTAATACATCAAACATTGCAATAATGTTGTTTTTTATCAAAAGGTATAGCCAAAGGAGTTAACATGTAACAAATTTCAACATAAACATTTTTTTTTAAGTTTGATATTCATTTTCGTTATCCATTGTAATTCGATTTTTAATTTTGTCTAGTTTTAGTTCGGTGAGTGTTCTGTGAGTATTTTTAGAGAGATACTAGTATAGAAACTCGTGCAATGCACGGAGTTATTAATATAAAAGTATATATAAATATAAATTTTAAATAGAGATGTAATTACATGCTATCAGTATAAAAAAGTACTATAATATTAATTTCTTATAAAATAGATAAAAATTTTAGAATATATAGTGCTTTTATTAAAAGAATAAGGTTGTTAATAATTATTAATTAAAGCTCTCATACTTTTTAAGGCAAATATGAAATACTCCCTCTAACACAATTCAATTGTCCCATTTAAATTGGGCACGGATATTAAGAGTTTAATTCTTACTCTTATTCTATATTTTTCTATATGGATCACCCAATTAGAATTGGTTTTTCAAAGATCTCTCATAAACAAATCCACACAGTAGAAAGACCCTTCCCCAAGCAAAACACTACAACTTGGTAAATTCTTTCCTTTTGTACATTTTCTTCTCTGACACTTTCTCTATCTATCCAGAAAAAAGAAAACAAATACTTGGTCTCCACGGCAAAATCAACTCTACAGCTGTTCTTAACCGTCATTATATAAACCCTCAATTCTCCTTTTTTTTTCTTAATCCCTTCTCAAAGATTTTCCTATTTTCTAAAGTTCGTTAAGTTTCTAAAAATCTGAAGTTGATGATGATGGAGAACGAGCAATCTTCTCTTTTCTCGGTAACATTCTTCAATGGTGAAAGAGAACTCGATATGGGTATTATCCCTATCACCCCATCACTCACTTTCAAATCATTTCAATCCTTAATGAGTCAGAAACTCCAGATTTCACCTCACCAAATCACTATCTATTTCGAACGCAAGAACTTTATCCCTAGTTTTAACCAAAATCATCACCGTCGTCGTCACCCTGTTACAAGCAAATTTGATTTTTCGTCGATTATGACTGAGTCTAACTCAGCCTTTTTCTGGGTTGTTCAGAAACGATCTCGTCGTATTCGGAGAAGGAGGACAAAGAATTTTTTCCCAGGTGAGATTAATGCGAATAATATGATTCTTCGAAGGAATTTAAAAATGTTGGAAGAGAAAGAAAAGGAAAATTATTGGGATGTCAATGAGTTTAAATTCAAATGTTTATAACGATTTGGGTTTTTTATATGGTTATAGAGGCGAGTTTTATAATTTTAGTGATGATGGTGCTTCTTCTTCTGGTGGTGGAAGTAGTATTGAAAACCATAGAACCTGTGAGGTTTGCTATCTTAGTGCTGTTACTGGTGTTGAAACGCCACCGTTCCATTGTTGTAAAAACGACGCCATTACCCACTTTTTCAGGTCATCTGCAGGTCCAATCGGTCCTCCTAAGAAAAACCTCAACCATCTGGGTTGATTTTGTACACATTTGAAAACAGAGGAAAACAGAGGAGGGATTAAATTGTGAATAATTATGGATTTATGGGTATTAAGATCTATCTATCATAAATTAGGGTTTCTAATTTGGGTTAATTTCTTTGATGGTGTTAATGTGAACCCTTTAGTTAAGATTTTGTTGAAAAATTTGTAGGAAAATGAAAAATGGGATTGATAGGATTTATGAAATTGGTTTGGTGTAGCAAAGATTGAAGGTTTTGGGTTTTGCCTTTTGCTAATGATTGAGTTTGTTTTTGTTGAGGATGAAAAGAAGTGCCCTCCGTTTTGTGAATTGTTTGGGAGGTTAGCCTTGGAAAGTTTCCTCATATGAAGTTTATGTAAACCAACTATTATTATCAATAAAATTATGGTTTTCTTTTTAGGTAATTATTACTTTCTTTAATTCATTTTTTTTTGCCTTGATTAATATTAATCCTAGTTTGTAAGACAAATTAAACAAAATCTAATTTAACTAAATGTTATGCATTATACATAAAGAAGTGCTATATGCAAAATAAAATCTATTAGGCTGTATTTGGGAACTAGTATTTTATTTTAAATTAATGATTTTAATTATGAAATCGTGAAGTAGAATTTGATAATAATAAGGTTTGGAGGTCATTCTCAAATTCTCATTTTTAAACCATTTTGATAACAATTGTGAATTTGACTCAAATACAAATTTGAAATTCTAGTATTTGCCAAACATTATTTTTGAGTCAAACTTATATTTTCAAATGATATTCTTATTTCCAAACATAACATTATTGAATAGCGATTGTTATAAAAATTGTATCAACTATTTAAATCGAGAGGAAGTTGTTAATTTATTCACTAGAGACAAGAGTAATATAATCTTTGCTATGATGAGTAATAGAAAACAAGTCAAAATCAGCAAAGTCTTAATCGTTACAACATCCAGACCATTTTAGTGGTTGGAAACTTGGAATATAAGGTTAAGTGGTCGGAGATAAAAAGATTTGACTTGAACGCTATAAACTTTGATATTTTGATGGTTGTAACTTGAAAAAAATAAATATTAAATTTATAATTCACAAATTTCCTTAAAATAATGATTGAGTGATGTTTATAATGAAGTCTATGTTTTAAGAGGTAATATCAAAAACATGCAAATTCACTAATTTACGTATTGTTTTACAAGAAATAATTCTATCATTCCATTTTAGAGGTAATATTTATACTTGAAGCTAGTCGAAGGCCCGAAGCTTACTATACTTGAAGCAAGGAGTAGCTAAGAAATAAGTGTAAATAGCCGATAGCCTGGCCCAATAAATATAAAACTGTATTATAATAATAATATTGAAAAATTACAAGTTTCAAACTAAAAAATATAGGAGAGGTGATATAGATTACAAAAATTGGCCACCCCATATGGCTTGCTAAATAATACTCTAATTAACCAATTAATCGACTGAGTTTAAAATGATTGAAACTCTAATTTATGTTTTATACTGTCACTTTGCTTATCAAACAGTCACATGTTTTGTTATAGACTAGATACTAGATAGGAGATATTGTGAATAGTTGTTACACATGGTTGCTCTCACCAAATAAAAATTATGTTAATATATAATCAATAAGATGCATTCGCTATATTTAATTATTTTGTCATTGTATTTTTAATTTGCTGATTATACATGAAAATTTAAAAGTTTCTATCTGTGGGTAACTGAAGTAAATATCTATGATTTATTGCAATTTATAATTTTAATATTAAATTACAAATTTGTAATTGTCGTAATTATTTTTTTTTTATTTGTTCAAATGAAATTGTGAATGTAGTTTTAGATGTTCTTTTATGTTATTGATGAATATTTGGTTTCTGAGATTATTGATCAAAAATATTTCAGCATTATTTTCTTTTAATCATTTTTTTTACTCAAAACTACTTTATTTGTTATAAAAAAGGTCATTCAAATTGACTATTAAAGTGGTAAAGGATTGCCCATACCTCCTAATAAATAATAAAATACACTAATATATTAATAAAAATTAGTTTTTTTTGAATATCTTAAGTTAATTTAAGAAAAATATAAAGATTTACTAAGAAAAATTCTCTTTCCCATAATTGACAGCAAAGTTGCACAAATAAATTAATTAAAGAAATTACAGCTACATCAAGAATTACTATACTGCTCAGCCTCAGGTATACTAAATCAAAAAAATCTGCACTGTGAGTTTGTACATGAGAAATAGTCTACACTCTACACAAAATAAAGCAGAGGACTTTTACACAAAAAGTAATTTCCGTTGCCGGGACTTGAACCCGGGTCTCTCGGGTGAGAGCCCGAGTATCCTAACCAACTAGACTACAACGGAATTGCTGTTATGTGTCACCAAAGATGACCGATCATTATCTATAATAATTTAATTACGGTGCGATAGTTTTAAAAAAGTCGATGCGCATGCATTGATTTGTACAAAATTTACGATGTGTAATAAATAAGGTAAATTATCAACGACGTATCGTTTTGTAATTTTTTATCGATTGGAAAATTAAAAAATTTAGGGTTAAAAATATTTGTGCACCACGTAAAAATAAAAAACTTATGGTCATCACATGAAGTTTTCCTTTAAAACAATACTAATGTTTTGAGCAATCATATTAAGATCAAAACTCAGCGAATCATATAATATTCGAGTTATCAAGTTGAATTGAGCAAATCATATCTCTTTATTGTGTAGAATTTGAGCAAACCATTATCTATTAAAAAAATAAAAAAAATTTGATACGAGATAAATCATATATATGGACGAAATCGAAAAATTTGGTATCACATTGTCTAAAAATAGAAATAATAAAATAAAAAATAAAAATAAAAGTAAAAATAAGATTAAATTAATGTTGAATGAGTGGGATAGATGTACAAAGTCAAATCCTAATATAATGGTAATAAATGGAGAAAAAATAAATTATATGGTGAAAATTAAAAAAGAGTTAAAATATATAGATGAAATAAAAAAAAAGTAGTTGGTGATAGTCTAAAAATAAAAAAAGTAGTAGGAATCACCAGAATAGAAGGAATTAGTTACCATTCACTCCATTACTCCCTCTATACCACTCCATTACTCCCTCTATACCACGGAATGCGCATCATTTTCATTTTAATCGTACTTTGTCTCCACTCTCCACGGCAAAATCAAGTCTACAGCTGTTCTTAACCCTTTAACCGCCATTATATAAACCCCTCAATTCTCCTCTCTTTTTTTTCGTAATCCCTTCTCAAAGATTTTCCTATTTTCTAAAGATCGTTAAGGTTCTGAAAATCTGAAGTTGATGATGATGGAGAACGAGGAAACTTCCTTTTTCTCGGTAACATACTTCAATGGTGAAACAGAACTCGATATGGGTATTGCCCCTATCACCCCATCACTCACTTTCAAATCATTCCAATCTTTAATTAGTCAGAAAATCAAGATTTCACGTCACCAATTCACTATCTATCTCCAACGCAAGGACTTTATCCCTAGTTTTAAACAAAATTATCACCGTCATCGTCTTCCTGTTACAAGTAAATTTAATTTTTCATCGATTATGACTGAGTCTAACTCGGTCTTTTTCTGGGTTGTTCAGACAGAATGTCGTTGTTTTCCGAAAACAATTGTAAAGAATCCTTCTTGCATGATTTATCGAAGGAATTTAGAAATGTATGAAGAGCAACAAAGAAATTTGATGTCAATGAGTGTTGATTCACTTGTTAATAATAATTTGGGTTTTTTATACCGTGAATTATTTAATGGTGCTTCTTCTTCTTCTCATGGTGAAAGGAGAAGGAGTATAAAAAACCCTAGACCTTGTGGCATCTGCATGATTAGTGCTGCTATGGGTGTTGAAACGCCACCGTTTCATCGTTGTAAAAACAAAGCCTCTTCCGGTCCCACATCTGGGTATACTATAGTATGGACACCTTTGGAAACAGAGGAAAACAGAGGATGGATTTAATTGTGAAAAATTATTGGGTAAGTTCTACCTATCATAAATTAGGGTTTCTGATTTGGGTTAATTTCTTTGATAGGATTTATGAATTTGGTTTTGGGTTTTGCCTTTTGCTAATAATTGAGTTTTTTGTTTTTGTTGAGGATGAAAAGAATTGTTTGGAGATTAGCCTTGGAAAGTTTCCTCATATGAACTTTATGTCCCCAACTATTATTATCAATAAAAATTATGGTTTTCTTTTTAGGTAATTATTATTTGGGTTTTTTAATTTGTTTTTTGTCATGATATTTATTAATGGTATTTTCTTTGCTCTTATCATTTTGTTATTTTTAATTCCTATTAGTGTGATCGGATCAATATTCAATTGTATTATGAATTTATTCACTAGTGTAATTTAAGTGCAATTTAAAATCAGAAAACAATCTATGCTATCATGAATAAATGCATAAATTCTATGTAAAAATTGAAATATAATACTCGTGTAATAAAAGCCTATTATTCGTTGTTTTTACAAAGAATAGTTTGCAAATTAAGATCTTAGAGTTTTGCACGTTTGTAAATTACAACTTCAATGTATATTTTTGCGAATTACAATCATCAAAATATTAAAGTTTACAACATTCATGTCAAATCACATAATTTCAACCATTTTAGCAGTAATCAGAAGTTTAGGTTAAGTTGTTTGAATTAGGAAATTCGAATTGAACATTATAAACTCTAATAATTTAATTGCTAAAATCAAAAAATATAATTCATTCATTTACAAAATTATGAATGAAGGTAGAGTCGATGTTTCTAATGAAGTCGATTAAAATACAATATTATATCAGCTTTAAAATATTTGTCTCATATAGTGAAATACTAATACTTTCATAATATCAATTTTTTTATAATTTTTAAATTATATAATTTAATAAAAATAAATAAAGTAACACATTTAAATGTGTAAAAAGTAATATGATGTGTATATTATGATATGACATTATGTGTATGGATGAATTCAAAGTTAAAGAGATAGACAGCATTAAGCATACATCATCTTTATAAGGTGATTCGAAAAGAAAGGCTAAGGCTAAAATTAGTCATTAATAAAGAAGGCAGGGATTCTGTGATTTATTTTTAAATTATTAGTTTCTTACTCTTAAGTTGTAATCAATCTATAACTTTCTAGAAATAAACATCAGATTTCTAAATCAAAAATTAGCTTTTCCATCAACTTATCAGTTAGGACTTTTTTTAATGAAGCAAGTGAAATACATTAAAAAAATAAAATTAATAAAGTTAAATTTATGAATGTGATTAAAAAAAATTCATTCAAATTGTTTTATTATTTTTCCAAAAACGCAAAAAAAATTATAGTTGATAAATCTTACTAGTTAAAATAGAAGTATAGATATTGAAATTTAGACTATTGTTTTGAAAGAAACACGTAATGAAGATATTACAGTTGAAACAAATTTTATTTAGTTTTGTCTTGATATTTATAAATCTAACTTAAAATATAAGTATAAACTATTGCTTTGAAGGAAGCACATAATAAAGATTAATTACATAACTAAAGATATTGAATTAGTCAATAGTCATTTTAATAATCTTAAAATATTCAAATAGTAATAAGATGAACTCATACTAAACTTGCTCTTACACTTTATACCTATTTGATAACTATGTTATTGGTAATTATATGGCTATAATCATGCTGAGTTTTTTGTTAAGAAAAATTATTAGAAAAAGAAGCAAGAATTAAAACCTCATAAAATTGATATGTACGCATCAATTAATAAAATTATATTCCATTTAATAAGCTTGTACTACATATATGATCCAAACACCTCTAAGATTAAGAATCATTTCAACCAAGGAAAACCAAGATAAAGAATGACAACATTTAAAGCAAATTAGCCACAATAATGCCCAAAAATACAAATTCTTTCCATCCTAGTTCTCACTGTACCAAATATTATGGAAATATGTCCCCAACAGTTCAAACTCCAACCGATTCCGATGAAACAGTTCCTAAGCTACCAAAAACACTACACAAATGGTGAACAATTCAACATACCAAAATTAGATAAAACATATTCTTAGCCTGTGATGATTACAAAAGAGGAGGGTAAATATATTCCGACTAAAATCAGCAGCCTCAAACTGATATTCTCGCGCGTACATTGTGTATAACTTATAAATTCAAATGGGATCTCTCATTTTTATGTCAAAACCGTCCAAATGCCTAGCAATAAGCCCCTCAAAAGATAAAAAGAATTATGTATGTCCACAGTTATCTTTACCAGAGGGGAATAGTAGAAAGGCATTGAGAGGTTAACATCTTAGAACCCAGAGAAATTCACTACTTGTATAACGGTCCTGTCATCAAGATTGCACGGCCAATCTTTGAAGATGCTCGAAGAACACTTGTAAACTGACATCATCTGTGAAAATTACATCAGAGACGGCTCCCATTTCATTGACGTTGTTGTACGTTGCTGATGGGTTTAGCTTTGCCAGTAGAAATCTAGCCTGTTCACCATTCAAAATATAGATGCAATTAACCCCATGAATGAGTAAGACGATCAAAAGCAAGGCATGCATATACGAATACTTTTTACATGCAAGAGTACAATTACAGACAACTGTATTTAACTAAAGGAAAAGTTGAAAGGATCTCTCTTTCCAACTTTCTATCTTTCTTACGGGTTTGCTAATCAAATAGTCTGTCTTTGCACATGCCCAAACCATCTCAAACAATACTCTTTCATCTTTTCTCAACATTTGCAAAAATTTAAGACGTTTTAAAAACTCAATAGTATGGGAAGTCATCCATCCCAAATTCCTACACCATATTAGGACAATTAAAGCTCACAAGCAAAACACATACTGACTGGAACGAGAAGAACATGTTTTCCACCATCTCTCATGAAGTTTGTTTTTGAGGCATGAGTTACTTGCCATCCATTTCAGATTAATCATGCATTGTTAGCATGCAAAGACCAGTTCACAACAATGAAACGGCAAAGACGATCAAAGACATGTACTAACCTGAGAACCATGTTGATCACAAACAACCAATCTGGGGACAGGGAAACGATCATGGATGATTAACTGAGCATCTTGATTCGGAGCTTCTAATAATTCTTTAAAGGCCTGAAAAGTCGAAGACAAAAAAACTATCAAGAATGGGATAAATATATCTTAAATTGAACAAAATAAAAGAAAGCCCTTGCAAAAAAATCTAGGTCCCCTATCCAACAGGACCAACACATTGATCAAATTAAGACCAATGCATTAAAAAACAACCTCTGCCTGTTTATCCAGATTACATGCAAAAAACTACACCGGAAAAGACCACTATCATCCTATAAAAGACAGACCTGGTGCTCAGGTTGATTCTGATAGCCCATATTACGCCATTGAGCAATAGTCATTCCATGGAATATAACCACACTAAAATAGGCATCCAACAAAAGTATGCGATCAGCGGCAATGGATGCCACGTCTAATAATGCTGGAGTTGGCGGAGCATTGAAGGAATAAGATATAAGCGATGGCTGGATCATCACAGCTGCATTAGTAATGTTCTCACGGTTCAGCAACATGCGGAAATAAGCAGTTTCATCAGGACTATTGTTAAAAACCTGTAACAAATAACATTTAATTAAAACCTTCCTTGTTTTGAGAAAGCAACCAACAGTCAGTTTAGTACCTGCACAAACTGTGACCGTCTAAGGTTAAACATAAACTGGGGAAACAAAGAAAAGCAAGGATTTAATGTAAATGACGATGGATCATCTTTCCGGTAGTCGCCAAATTTGGAGCAAAGGCGAATTAAATTCCGATCTAGCCACCGCGTAGCATCAAATCCTTCCTGCAATAAGAAGCCAACATTAAACAAACACAGTAATAGAAACTAAAAAGAAAATTAGTTTCAAGAACACTATGCAGTTATAGCTATTCATAATTTAGAAATAATGTTTGCTTAACAAAGATAAAAATAAAAGAAAAACTCCTCGTCCTCCCGAGTTTGCTCCAGATTAAAAAATTGAATTGGATAGGTGATTTTCTTGTCCATTCGTGAGTTGATTGGAGAAATAATATAGAGAAAAATAGAAAATAGTAACGAGGCATATTCAATAGGATGGACTAAAATAGAACGAAGGGCAATCTCAAGGAGACGGAGGGAGTAATATAATAAGATGACGATAATATGAAATAGAAAAAAAAACAATAGCATAAGCAGAGCATATTAAAAGCTGGGAAATACAAAAATTACCTCCATTTCCATCTTGTGAGAGCATAATCTAGCCATTACTACAGCAGCCGTTTCTTGATCAAAGCCTTGTACAAGTTCCTACAAATAGAATGCCCAGCCTCAAAATTGTTTTTTACATTTCAAAATAGTCCGCCAGAAAGGAAGATGACAAAATAGATTAACAGATATAGAAAGTTGCTTAAGTTCACAATTTATAAAAGAACGAGAAACTACCATTGTTTGAACAAGAACAAAATAGCAATACTCTGGAATTGTAGTGAATAAAATGGCTGAGAACTCACAGAAATATCACATCCACATGTTCAAGTAGTAGCCAGAAAAGATAATTGAACATTCAAAGTAAAAAGCAGCATCCTACTCTAGAACGGACTACATGGAACAAAATTACTCTACCAACCAAAGCATCTATCATATACCAAAGAGCTCTCTACGCATTAAGTGGAATATGAGGAAACAGAGACATTAAGGAGATTGCAAACTACAACCAAAATGAAAGCATTAACTGGTCGAGTTCTCAGATTTCGACTAATCCTTGGAGAATTTCAAGAATAGGATATATCAAGATTAGTTTCTAGAACACTAGAAAAAGATATTCCAGACTGAAATATACTCCTATTTTGGCTGAAGGATTTCAATATGCAGAGCAAGGTAAAGGTAATTATCCTCTAAAATCAATTACATGGCACCAAGAACACATGAGAAAACATTTTTAAAACCATTTTGCTTCATCTTGACCATCACCATCCTGAATCAACAAGTAATATTACATCTGAAACAGGTCTTATCCCCAACACCTTTAGAGACTAGAAATATAATATGGACTAACGTGCAAACATGCTGATAGTGGAAATAAGAGTTCATTTTGGTTGTGTTTAAGAACAAGTATCTCATTTTAAATTGTAGATTTCAATTATGAAATCATAAATGAAGAATTTGAGAATGACAAGGTTTTCGAAGTCATTTTCAAATTCTCAACTTTAACTACATTCAAACAATGGTGGATTTAGCTCAAATAAAAAATTGATTTTTTTTAATTTGCTAAACACTAATTTTGAGTCAATACTAAATTTTCAAATGAATCATGAGAGCATTATAGAATTTTGATGAAATTTTGAACAGAAACAGGGGGATAAAAGATGCAGAACACTAAAATTTCTAAGATGAAAATTCAAGAACAGTACTCTTAAACACACCTCTGAACCAACAACGCTTTCAACCCAGTTTCTGCAGACAGTTGTTATCCGAAGCATTGATTGACCATCTGGACTTTGATAGCTGTCATAAAAAAACAATCAGATATTTTTTGGGGCAAAATTTTAGGTACAAATTAGACAAAAACAACCAACAAGTGTGAATGTTTTATCCAGAAAATCCATTAACCTGGTCAAAAACTGCAAATACAATTGTGATCCAGGAGGATTTGCTCGTTCACCAGATGAAATATCAAAGAAGACAGTCAAATTAGTATTTTTATCTAGACTACACAACTTCCATGCCACCGTATTGCCCTGTCCAATGACTGTATCAGCAACTGCAACTCCTTTCTGCAAGGATCAGAAAACTCAATGTTAGGTGAAGATCACATTGCTGATTCTAATCTGCAAGCAGCCGAGAGAGATTATCTTGACACAGGAAACTTCTATAACATTCATGGAATAATGAAATCTTTCCGAAACTTAAATCGATAACATAATAAAAGAGTGCAAAGCCAAACCTTTTCTAGAGATGTGCAAGGTCCAATAACGCCTTGAATTTTAATATCCTTGGAACAATAGACCTCAAATGTGCCACTAGAACATGAAAAATATATATTAGAGATCAGAAAAAAAACTCACAAATAAGATTTCAAATTACAACAAAAATTGTAATGTTGCACACAATAGTATGGACCTTATAAAACATGTGGCACATAGCACACGGGCAACAAAAGCATATATAAGTAATTGACCTATGGTCATGAGAAACCATATTTAAAATTTAAAAAGAGAAAAAAAAAGCAAAAGTTCAAACAGCAAACTCTAGAACCAAAACATAAGAACATTTAGAAGGCACGAAATTATTGTAAACCTCTACCAAACTAAAACTCCCTCTGTCCCATTTAATTTGCAGCATTTTCCATTTTGATCCGTCCCACTTAATTTGCATCATTTCTATTTTTGGATTATGGCCCACCACTTTCTTTTAATCTCATCTATAAATTTTAACTTTCATTTAATTTCATCCATACAATTCATTCTCTCTCTTCATTTATTACCACTTTCTTAAATTTTACTCACTTTGTCTTTGATGCAAATCAAAGAGGACAGATGAGTATCACTTGTCAATGTGTTTTCTCCAGCAGGTCTTCTAGAATATGCCATGAAAAAACATTGCAATTCATGACAGTAACCATAAACTTCGGCCTGACAATTGTGCGCCAAAATTGTTCAAAAAAACAGCAGAAGTATCTTTAATATATAAACTCTCTCATGAATAGCGGTGTACATAAAAAACCCGATACAAAATATCCGATATGGAAAAACAACTATCTGGTTAGGTGAATCGGATATTAGATATGGTTTCTAATTAGATTATCGGATCAAAGTTTTCAAAACCCATATCCGAGTGTGAGTCTTTTTTTCTAAATCCTAAACAGCTAGAAACCTACATTCTCGCAGGCTTATTGGCTAATCTATAAGGTTTTGCAATTAATCACATGAAAAAAGTTCTAACAGTAGCTTTCCCACCACATTTCCTTGTTATATTTTGCTAGTTTTGTAATTGGTTATATAATAAAGATGAGCAAACAAATGAAAATTATATGGTAATTTCACTAGTTTCTCTTGTTCAATGGAGAGGCATTGGTATTTGGAAACACAAGTACACAACCCTTACTCAGCGTGTTTACAATGACAACCCCTGTTCTATCATAAATGGTCCACGCGAACATATAGTGCTGGATAGCAATGAATGGAAAAAGTGGAACTTTTAGTCGATCTCTTCTGTTGATTACTTGATTTATTATGTTATATAGCTGGCCCCATATCTTGGGAGAAGATTTGGCTTTGTTCTTTTGTTTTATTAAAACATGGAACTAATAGACATGAAATCCTAGCACATACCACAATGTCATGTACCTACTAGAATACATGGCACTTCAAAAGTAATAGTGAGTAGAAATTATTATGTTGCAAAAAGAAGTCAGATATTTTCAGATCAAAACAATCGACAATACAGATAATTATCATGCAAGAGTACTTGAAAAGATGTAGCACCAATAGAAAACCAACACAAAGACATTGGGGCAAATACCAACAACTAACAAAACATCATCGCTTTCCATTCAAATAGACATACTTACTTAAAGCACAAACCAAGTGACTTTTCTCCTTCCTCAAACAGGCGCTTGAAGGAATCTTTGAACACAGAATGACCAAAACTCTCTGATAACACAACAAGACCACCAGTTTTTTCCACAGCAACCTTCATCTCTGCCACTCCAACCTTCAATATTGTGAGACAATTAATGAACAAATCACAAATAAATATGAAAATTGCACAGAAATCAAAAAGAGAAGCTAATATTCACCCATTTCTACAAAGTCAAGCAATATAATTTGTGCAGACAAAAAACCACTATGATCGGATAGGATTTCCTGTAAGATATCAACATTTTTTGATCGCTTCATGACAAACAACAAAAGAAAATATAATATTCAGATACTCAGCCTAATTGATTTACTTGATGACAAATAACCTGCATGATATCAGCAAAACAAATCTACGTGTCTAATACTCTAATCTCATAATGCCTTATATGACAGCTAGTAGAAGAACAGGATAAAAATATGCTCTTCAGACAATGTACATAATAAGAACTACAGATCTACAGGAAAAAGAACATTATGCATGCCCTCAAAATGGTGACATGTTGAAGAGCTTAGTCTAGGACTACAATGGAAAGACGGGACAATGGAGGTGTTTGACAAAGGGCTTAGCTGATAGGCTGATTTCAAAATATAAAACCAGTTGATTTACACGTTTTTGAACACGCTGGTGGAGTGGTGGTTATGACCACCTATTTCATAAAAGTAAGTTGTTTCAACTTTCAACTAAGTAATTTACCAAACACATGACCACCTAACCATCTATTTGTACTTAAATAAGCCAACATTGTCCAACAAGCTAATACATTAAACACCCCCAATAGCAAATATAGACAGTAGACACAACATGCTCTGCTCGATTAAAGCAAAATAGATGCTTTGCAATAAGTTATAATCACATATCATATATTGGCAATATAATTGGCCAAATTATACCAATGAAGTGAAGAAAAAATTTGGCACAAATACAAGTTTTAAATTTTTTCACATGATGACAAACCTGAACAACGGCCGATGCATAGAGGTCCAAAACATGGTAGCAAATATATAGACAGTAGACACAACATGCTCCACTCGATTAAAATAGCAACATAAATGCTTTGCGATAAGTTATAAGTTATAACCACATATTATATATTGGCAATGTAGTTAGCCAAATAAAACCAATGAAGTGAAGAAAAAATATGGCGCAACTACAAGATTTAACACATGAAGACAAACCTGATCAAGTGCTGATGCATAGAGGTCCAAAACATGACCCTGGTTAACAAGCTGTTTTCCTAAATTATCATAAAATTTTACTGCTTTTTGGAAAAAGGGTGCCGCATCTTTATCAAGATCCTTGTGGGAACGTACAGGATCTGACAAGTCTTTGGAAACAATCTGCCAAAGAAGCAAGAAAAAATAAATATACATCATAGATAATTGACAAAACATGACATTGAGCCACAATAGCTACCCATTATGCAGGTCCTAGCAATTAGATCAATCAAAAACTTGCTTAGGGAAGTGTCTACATGATCTCAAGAGCAATAGTATGACCAAAGGAAAAAAGCAAACTAACGAACCCCCACACAGCCAATGTACCAGTTGAAATTTTACAGAGAACAAAAACAAAAGTGAAAATAGGTTAGTAATGCCTCTTCCCCCTTCTCTCTTATCTCATCCCAGCACAACATAGATGTGCGATAATTAACTAAAATCCATTGTCATAAAAACAAGCGAGTGTCCCTTCACAATTTTGAAAAGATATGAAAACCCCCACACAGCCAATGTACCAGTTGAAATTTTTAGTATTAAAATATTAATATTAACTGGGCATTAAAAAGGCTTTGATACTATTCATATTATAATATTGTGTTAAGTGACATTTTAATTTGGAAATACAAACATGTGTTTGGGTTAAAATAAAACAATATTCTACAATTGGGCTAGTGTGAGTGTGTGACATTTTAGCTGTGAGTTTTTTAAAGATAAGAATTTATTTATTCATTTTTATCAGAAATAGAAAGTGGAAGTTTATCCTTAATCCTAAATACATTGGATAAATACATTCTACTTACAAGTACAACCTAATTAAGACGTTATCAATAATAATCCATAAGCCTTTCATTTTCTTTTCTTCAACCACAAACAAATGCAGTATCAAAGCCAAAACCAGCAGATTTTCGAATCTCATCTAATGTTCCTTTGTTGAGTC
Organism: Amaranthus hypochondriacus; assembly: GCA_000753965.2. Lineage (NCBI taxonomy): Eukaryota > Viridiplantae > Streptophyta > Magnoliopsida > Caryophyllales > Amaranthaceae > Amaranthus > Amaranthus hypochondriacus. The sequence continues at coordinate 1,043,463 of CM025923.1, read as the reverse complement.
CATTAAATCCTAATAATGTAAGTTCTTTTCTTTTATTTTTTATATTTAAGAAGCAATCGTTAATTTGAAAAGTAAATTGATTAGATAGTTAACGGTTTTTGTTATGATTATACATCGGTTTAATAATAGATATTTATAGTCATAAATCTGATAAATAATTTTGAAATTATTATTAAGTTGATAGATCAAAGAATCAGGAATGTAGGGAGATTACTACATTGTACGATATTCAAATTGGTGAATAGGAATGGGGATTGGGGATGCCATGCAATAAATCTTTAATAGAGTCACTGAGTCAGTTATAAAAGATCCCAAAGAACATTTCCCCTAAATTTTCCAAATTTCCTAACCCTTATTTCCCCTAACCCTGATTTCCCTAGTTTTCCTAACCCTGATTTTGCTACAATTTCAAGCATTTGATAAAGGTATTGATCAAGTTCAACCCAAAAATTCAAAGGTTTTACAAGAATTTCCTATGGTATGCAATTACATTTCCTAGCTCTAATCCAAACCGCTTTATTGTTGCTTCTAAGCGAATTTGAAGAAGAAATAAAACAATCCATTTCCAGTAGAATGACTTTAAAAAGGAATCCGAATTTGATTAGAGAAGGAGAAGGAGGAAATCCAGGGTTTGTGTTTTGGGGGCAATTACATTTCAAAAAAGGTTACGGAGTTTCAATTGGGTTAACCTCAGAGTTACCATGCCGATTTTAAAAAAACTTTGTCTAACACGTGGAAAACCCAATACTTAAATGTTACCACGTGAAATTTCCTTTTAATTTTGAGTTAAATTCTTGTTGGAACATTTACAAATATTGAGTTTAACATTTATAATGTATTATGGAGACATATTGAAGTTCTTTTTGGATTATACTTAGTAGCACATTCATCTAATTAGGTAGATATTAGGCTGGCTGATGTTTCGAAACCATATCTGATTTCAACATGTCCATGTGGACAATGATCCTAATCAGAATGAGCCATGAACCAAAAAACTAGCACGCTACATATTAAAATTTCATTCAAGACCTCATCTCGCCTCTCTTGGAATTAGTACAGTGGCAGACTGGCAGTGTCAAGTTACACTTTTTCTCTCCATAGCATCCTAACTTCAAGATTCATAGAAAATATGTCAAACATGCAAATACAGCATGGTAGAACACACAAAAGTATTACCCAAAAAGTTGGCAAGTGTCAAAAACTAGAAGCATTAACTAAACAAACCATGATGCTTTGCAAGGTAAACATACCGTTCCGGGTCCTTCTGTGCAAGGGCCACCCACCAAAGCAATAATCCGGGCACCAGTTCCGGGCAGACAAGCTCCAAGCAACCCTGCAGCCACACTCAATGCCACACCAGTGCATCGCAAGGCTCTACTTCCAGGCTGAACAGGCCATTGGTCTGTTTGTAGTTCATCCAATAACTAGAATGCACAGCACAGCCAAAAAACAGTATATTACGAACTCCAATGTAAGTGATCAAATCATTTGTTGTACAATAGCACACAGAAAACATAACTAGTTGTGCTTCACAGAATTATCAACTTGTACTTCTCATGTTGCCTCAATTATCCATATCAAATACCAGATGCTCTACAAACTAACTTGGAAACAATATCATGAAGAGAAAAAAGTATTGCACTTTGATAGAAATTTCGTACGATTCCACTTTCCAAGTTCACATAACTGTAAGAAAATAAAAATTCACATAAAAGGATGCAATCAATCAAAAACTTTAAACTAATCCAGAAAACTTTTAGTAATTGACTCGACTGCAGGATTCAACAAGACATTCACCAAGGAAATTAATAAACAAACACAACCTACATTTACAGTACCAACAAACTAATCAAACCTCACACTAAAGCAAAATTCAACCACAACGGAACAAATTGATCCGAAGTAAAACGATTAAGAATTCACCATAATTCATCACATATCAATTAGTCGGGCATAGAATCATCCATAGCTCCTACATTGTCAAAATCAACATAAAAAACTTACAGCATTGAGAGAATACTCGCACTCGGAAGCCGGCAATAAGAACCGATTAACACCAGAACCAGGCAACCCATTTTGCACAACTGGTTTAGGGTATCCAGGCACAGTCCCGACAGGGCCAGGGCCACCTCTACGAGAACTAAGGCCCAATCCAAGCTGATCCAACACCTGATCCTTAGAAATCTCCTTAGAACCCCTAAAGATGTACACTTTATTCATCTCAGAGAACCCTAATTCATGAACATGCACCTGAGTACCAAACGAAATAAACCCAACAAGGGCATTATCAGGTAACGAAACAATTGCCCTTCGCAACGCTGATTTCACGAACCCTAATTCCTCTTCGATCATACAAGTATCAAGAACAAACAAAAATACAGGAGCCACATTTTGCTGTTGATGCTGTGGGTCTTGATTCGACCCAGAAAGCGAATACGCAAGGGTAGTATATTGGGGATATAACTCTGCAGGTAGATTAGTTTCCGAAATTCCGGAATAATGAGGAGGAAAATGATTGCGTTGAAAACAAAAAGGACAGATCCAGATCCTTGCAGTGAAATCAACACGACAAAATGGATTCAGGGCAGCAACACAAGTCTTACAACGAAGAGGAGCATAAGGAAGAGTTAAGATTTCTGGGTGTGATCGGATCGGAGAAATTGAAGCAGAAATTGGGATCACACATTTTGAAGCTTCAACTTTTGTACGAGGCCATGAATTCCATGTCATTCTAACTCCGTCAATTCCTTCTGGATCTGTTGATGTTGGTTGAATTCCCGCCATTTCTGGTGTCGCCATTGATGAAATTGAGGTTTTCTGTGGGGATTTTTTTGTTGTTGTTTTTTTGGGTGAAAATTTCAGGGATTTTCTGGGGTTTCCGAATTTTTTTGGGTTTTTCTTTTCGGGTAAGGGAAATGACCCCCCGGAAGAAATGGAGATGAAGAAGGTCACTGGTGATTATGGAGAGAAAGACGAGAAGGTGAAGAATGAAGGTAGAAATGTAGAAAGAAAAGTCAAAATTGACATGTTTTAATACTCCATATGATTCTTCATACTCCCTCCCAAATCCCAATCAAGTATCATTTGGTTTTTGGATAAATGGACATTAATAATCTAAATTTTACGTGATCCGCCCAAAACAATTCTAACTTTCGTATATTTTCTAATAATCCTAACTTTGCTTATTTGTTGTTGGGGGTATACCCTTTAAAATCTTAACCGGTTATAACCAGTAGTATTAGAGTCGTTGCACCACTTTTATTTCCTTTTTATCTTTTTTTTCCCCTTTAAATTCACTTCATCTTCATCATTATCAACCACCATAGCTATTCTTCATCATTATTCAATCAAAATAATCGACCCTTTTATTCAATTTACCATTTTTATTCAATCAAAACAGTAAAGAAAAAGAAAATACAGATGAGGATGGAGAAACTTACCATTGACGACGAACACCTGCGACTCTTCTTCATAATTCCCTTCGAATTCAGCCTTCGTTGAGGATGGAGAATTTCCAGGAAATAGTGTAATTGGGTTGAAAAGTGTAATTGGATTAGGTGAAATTCATTAATAAGGAGGAAAATGGGAAACAGTGGGTAAGAAGTTGTCAATTACACTCTATTATTGGTTCTAACCGGTTAAGATTTAAAAGGGTATGCCCCCAGCAACAAATAAGCAAAGTTAGGATTATAAGAAAATATACGAAAGTTGGGATTGTTTTAGGCGGATCACGTAAAGTTTGGATTATTAATGTCCATTTATCCTTAATTTTTTGACATTATTACTTTAATTTGTTACTAGATAATCCCCGTGCGATGCACGATTTTTTTTCATTTTGATGTAAAAAATAAATAAATTGAATAGGTCCGGCTTAATATTACATTAATTTTAATTATTTTTAATACACATTTTAATTGACGTAATTATAAGAATGATAAAGCAGTGGGTCATTGTAAATTGTATCGATAATATAATTAGCATTTTAGTGAATTTTTTTAAAATTATAATAAAAAATAATATACTTTATTTGTAAATAAATGAATGTTTTTTTAAATAAATATACTTTAATGATGCTTTGTAAACTAAAAATTAAAGATAATAATTTGTGCATCATTATTACATGCTACTATCTAATACATTGTTTTTCAAATTTTGATAGTATATGTTATAGTCTCAACTAAAGTTTTTAATGATAGTCAATTTAATCATCTTATAAACATCCTTAATAACATTTAATTATTTAATATTCCCATAGTCATCCTTATTCAATGACATCATCCATCTCATAAGAAGATGACAAATCATTAATTTTTTGAGTTGCTTATGTCATGTGTGTTTTGTTTTAGTATATAGTACTAGTTTGAAACCCGTGCCAAGCACGGATAAATTGTTAAAAAAATATTATATATAATTTAAATAAATTTTAATAATCATAAAACCATGTTATTTGTTAATGGGTCAAAATGACAATTACAACTTATAATTGACAAAATCTATTACATTTATTATCTTCAAAATAAAATTTATTAAAGTTAATACTCACTAAAATATATATCCAACATTGTAAAGTCTAATTTTCTTAATTCTATAAACAATAATTATGGAAATAACTTTAAGAAACAAAGAGTAAAAAATAGCTTATCTAAATTACAGAAGACTGATTTGTAAATTATTTATTCGTTCCATTTGTTTTGCAACAAAGAAAATATAGACTAATTTTTTGAGAAAGTTGTAAATTGTAATAAATGAATAGAAAGAATAAGTTGTCCGGATGAGATTAAAAATGTAAAAAAAAATATTGATAAGACTAAAAGAAAGTGGTAGGTCATCATCAAAAAAAAACAATAATACAAATTAAATGATATATCAAAAATAAAAAATACTGCAAATTCAATGGGACGGGAGAGTAAAAAAAATTACTCAAGACATTGATGGATATAACATAGTCATCTTCTTCTCTGGTAAAACAATCCAAATAAAATGAGAAAAACAATAGTGCACAACACTCCACTTTCTCACTCTAAACAACCAAATAAAATGAATTCTCCATCTTCTTTCGTGTTCTCAAGAGTCAAGACCCATCTTCTTCCTATATATTAATACATGAGTAAAAATATAGTCATCCATATCTTCAAAAAAAAAAGTAAAGGACTACACAAAGAAATACATGATCAATTACACAAAAAATGTGTTTCAACAAAGAACCAAGCAATGAAAAGCAAAGTTTTGTTTTTTTTTCGATCTAATAATTGTGTGTGAAATTGGAGACATGCAAAAAATCTGGTAAATTATTCTACTACCTTTTTTTCATTTTGTATATGAAGCTTTTATTATTCAATATTTTTTATTTTTAGTTGTAATTTATACCATTTCTAATTTGATGTTTATCTAGTTTAAGGAAAGAAATACCAATTGATTATTTTTCTTATAAGTAATGTATATACTTGCATGTTGAAATTCAAGTTAGAAATTTCAATTGATAATAATTGGGATCCCTTGATTCATCGGTCAGGAAAGATCGTAGCCTTTTCTGATTTGCATTTTAGTACAAATTGAGCGATCTGATCTCGTACATCAATGATTTATCTGGATTTTTGAAGTTAATCTTGATTTACAGTACTTTAATCGTAGTATGATAAATCATGGCTAGAGGTGGTTAATGGCTAGAACATGTGAAATTAAACTACATTGATGATCGGTTGGTTTATATTGACCACTTGATGTCTCAACATCAATGTTGGTTATACTTATTCAGTTATTTGTTTTCCTTCTTGTAAAATATCCTTGAATTTCCATTGAAAATTTTGTTTAATAATTGCATGCATTTTCCCACCCTATAAATAGTCGAAATTAATTATCAATATTATATCATCGTAAAACACTAATTAATAAAATAAAAAATTAACAATATACCAATTACCTTTTCATCAATAAGTACCATATCAGTGCTATAAGTGTTGATTCACATGCCAATAATCCTCACATTAAGTGTCCAATCTTCCTTCATAGCATTGACCTCATGAATGTAATCATATTTTAATGTAGCCATAATAATAGTGTTTAAAGTATATTTTAATAGAGACTATTACTATTTAAAGGCCAAAAGCTTAGAAATCAGTACTAATAGACCTTAACTTCTTGAGAATACTTGTTTATATACTAAGTAAGAATTCTAAATATTACCTATTTTGTTCTAGCATATTGCCTATTACAATTCTTACCATAATAGCATTATTACCGTAAGTACCCTAAACAATATTGTAGCAAGTTTTTACAATTCCTACCATACTGCATTATTACCTAAGTACCATAATAGCATTATTGCCTATTACAATTTCTAACAGTAAGAAATCAGCACTAACGATTATTGCCTATTTTACAATTATTACCTATTTTGTTCTAATTAGCCACAAATATGCTAGAAATCAGGACTAACGATTACTATTGTAGGAAGTTTTTTAAGTTTAAATGTGAAATTTATTGTGAAAATTTTAAGCAGGAAAATACTAAACCCATTGCTTGACACGTGTCCTCTCTTATTTTTCTTGAGTTTTCTTTTAGTATATTGGTATAGATAGATAGATAGATAGATAGATATGTTCATGGACGGGCTATTCGTCAGGTTCGACCCATCAAGTTCGAAAAACAAGCGAATTCGGACAATGTTTTTAAAAAAAAATTAAATTTGGACGGGTAATACCTACCCACCAAGAAAATGGGCGGATAGCAACACCAAAAAAATACCCAAAGGTATACCCGCTTGTCCGCTAAGTTTAATATATTCATTATTAAATAATTAATTCTATTGATTATGAAACTAGTTATATACTATCTAGTACTACTGGTATACTACATACCCAACTTTAGTAATTAGATTTCATACCCACTTTAATATTATGTTATTTATTATGTTTTGAAAGGTATATGTCTGAACTTCGTATTCTTTTGTAAGATAAATCAATGATGCAATGCTTTTGTTGGATTATGTAGGTTTAGATGAGTATCTAAATATGGTTTGTATTAATTATTCATAATTATAACCGTAAAATTTTAGATCATAAACTATTAATTATCGACACAAAGTTTAATATTTTACAAGTTATAGCTACTGCAAATCGAAAAATGCAACAATTATAATTTGTAATTATATTCATACATATGATTTTGATCATCAATGTTGAGAAGACTTGTTAAACTGATTTTTAGAAAATTTAACTCTCCATATTAACTCATCTTTCTTTCCACAACCTTATCACCTAGATTTGGGGAGTATATAATAGTACCGAAATATCTAATTAATTATAATAATTTGAAAATCACTATAAAAAGACACAATAAATACCAATAAAATAAACAAAAAAAAAGATAAATTAAAATCATAAAGCCTTTTTTCTATTAAATTTTTGCACATAAGACGATTTGCTAACATTATAATTGACACTATTTAGTTAGACTGCCTTTATAGTCTATAATAATATTGTGCTAACGACATGATAAAAAGAAGGGGGTGTATTTCAATATTGGTTGTTAAAATGATGATAATAAAGGACACTTTCAATATTTTGCACAAGGCAGTGTTTGGGTGAAGGTTAGACAAATCATAACCGCTCCCCCAAGGGAGAGATTAAAGAGAGATGCTGGTAGTCAAGAAACTCCCAAACTGATATCTGCTCCCAGTAAGGGTCGAACCCCGAGTCTTTTGCTCCACATGTAGTTTCTCAATCCATTGAGCCACAAACGCTTTTGATGATTATAATAGTGTAAGAAATAATATTTATTTTCATATGCTGCGAAATTAACTTAATTTTCGATCGAATATTTATTTGGTAGGTTCATTATTTAGAATATTTTTATTTCCACATTTTTTGATTTTAATTATATTGCCATAAGTATATATAATGAATTTAGGATTGTGTTGTAGAATATATATGGTAAATAATAATATTATTTATTGTAAGATTTAATGACTGATTTGTTGAATAATTTAATATCTTCATACTTCTCCAATCTTCAAGCTTAACGGTAACAAGATAATGGCAATTTGGTTTTAAATGCGTGCAGCGTGTATATGGTTTAAGTTTGATGATTCAAATTTGGTACTTCAAGTGACTAAACGGCTGATAAGTATGAGTGTTGGTCGTCCCGTTTATTTTAGACTTCAGAGTAAAAGATAAAACAAACCCCTAAAAACTTAAGGCTTAACGCATAATATAATACACTTTTTTTTTTTATTGTTAATATTTAAACTACTTATAAAAAAACACTCAAAACACATATTACTTAACAAAAAATATAAGTTATATATAAATTTAATTCAAATTAATCACGTATATACATAAAAATAGGTTTTTTGGGCTATAAAAACACGGGGCCCTAAACAGTAGCCCACTTTGCCTTGCTAATCGACGGCCCTAGACTGTTGGGTTTGAAGTGAAAGTTTTGGTGTTTCTTACCATGCCTTTGGAAGCCATATTCAAAGATTTCAACGATCAGCTAAAATTTATTTGGTGTGTAAACCCAAGTAGATAATACACAGAACATATTGGCAATTCAGTTAACTTGCCATAACTAAGCAGAGCCTTTTACATTGATTGAGATTTGTTACGAAAATTTAAAGAAATCAGTATGGTAAAGTAACCATCGTAAAACTACTATTGCAATGTTTTTTCTTGTATTAATGAAAAGCTAGATTTGATTTAAATAAAGATGTAAAATAACTAAATTTCTTAAACTAAACAACTAATTTAGTGTCACATGTGGAAAGTTGAATAACTTACCAATCCACTACTACTAAAAACGTACTAAATAAAAATACTTACATAATTACCAGTACTAACTAAAAATCAGAAATAATAATCAAAAAAAAAAAAAATTGCTTCAATCAATAATCAATAAATAAACAAAAGCATGAATTCATAATATCCTATCTACTAACGGCCTGTTTGATAAGTGATAATAAATCGCGGCAATGGGATTGAAATTTTTGTTGGCTATCTTGATGGTTATGCTTGACAACCTTCAATCATATGATTTTGTTCATAAAATTCATTTCATCGCATTACCAATGAGATAGGTGGTAATGGAAATTTGTGAACAATTTTTTTTTTTTGTGATCAAAGTTTCATTACCATGGGAATGACATGAAAGTTTTGATTAAATTTTACACTATAAATCATTCTCATTACCACTAACCAAACGGGCCGTAAGAGCTTATAATGCTTAACGTCTACGGGTATCAACAAAATCAAGCCAAAGAATCCCTTGCTCAGAACTCAAAACTTCAGCTCAGAATATCTGCGAAGTGGCCAACTAAGAGGAAAGAAAGCAAGAAAAAGCATTAAAAACTAATAAAGCCCCTTTAAAATAAGCAAGAGTTTAAACACAATGAGGAAAAAAGGCCTGAGAATAGAACAATAAACACCACAATGCATTGGTAAATCCAGGATACTATAGAGTAGGCCAGACACTCCCCTTTACATGTGTGCTGAACCAACTGGACTACTATTTTTCTTTTATATGTTAACACATATTCAAAATTAATAGTTTTTGATCGAATGATCTAGGTCATGGCCTAAGCAGACCCGTGACTAGATTCCCCTGATAATATAGAGAGAAGTACATGCCTAAAATTTACAACTCTCCTTTTCTTTCTTTCTTAGATTTCTATCCAACAAAGCGCATAAACTGGTGCGAAAAATCAAAATAAACATACCGGTTATGTTCGGGTGGGTCAAACCTATCAACAATGATACCTTTGTTGACCGAGCTACTAATGTTTTCTCTTCTAATAGTCACCTGAAATACCAGGTTTTAACAATGGAACGGACAAATAATTTATATTTATGAAATCCATTGCTCAGAAACCAAAATTTAGATTGACCTCAACAGCAATTTTCCGCTTCTTAACTGCATAATCTCTTGCCCTATCACCATTAAGATCCTTTGTGCTTTCAGCTTTATCAAAAAGAATTTCAACAAACTGAGAGCAAAAAAAATCATAACAGTAAATACTCCCTAGTCCCTCCTATTCATATAGAATGAGATATTTGGGTTTCAAAACCAAAAAGAGGTGGGGGATCACTTAAACGGTATTGATATTTATGTGTTGTTGTAGTAAGGGTAAAAGGGTAAAAAAGAATGACCAAAATACAAGACAAAAAAAAAAGTATGTTGTTTATGCACCAACCAGGTAACCAATCAACCATCACACTGTGTTTTTAAAAGCACAAGTATTATTTAAGAAAGAATGAGATACAACCACAAGGTAGCAGCATGTATCAAAGAATCACTTTGGTTTTGTTTAATTGTTTCCACCAATAAAAGTATGTGAATAATCATCTTATGAACTGAGCTACTCTAAAGATGCGCTTTAAAACTTTTTGGAGCCCATGGAACAAAAAATGGTAATTTACCGCAAGGGGAGAGCAGACAGAAATCTGATCACAATGAGTTATAATATCACCAGGAAGTACTCCTGCTGCATCGGCTGGGGATCCCTTGATCACCTGGAAGAAATTTTGTGACAGATTCCAAGTTATACACAACATATTAGGGAGATGTATGCTAAGAGTTTAAATCAGCAGCATATTAGTCTCCTACTGTTTAGAATATGACCATATAATAGCTTGAAATTCCTACACATGAATATTTTGCTTCAATCATTGTTGTCTAATTGGTAGGGTGGTGGGAGAAAAGACATAAAACACGTGGATAGAAGAAATGTGCAGATGAGATGAAGAAATTGGATGAATATTAAGGTGAGATTAATCGAGTAGATATAGGCTCATTGCCAAATTCAGCAGTGTGGCAAAGTAAACGAGATACTAATAAAAGCTATATGTAGCAAACTAGCAATTTCAAGGTGACAGAGGGAGTAACAATTGGTAGAAGTGAACAAAGGATATTTTGTGCATTAGCACAAAATATGAAAATATGATTTTGATTCACCTAGCTGACCCCATCTGAGAAGGTTCAGAATTTCACTTTGTATATTGACATAAAACCCACTGCAGATCCCAGTACTCCAAAGTCCAAAGGGCAGAAAAAACAAGATGTACAGCCCATTAGCTCAAGGCTCAACCTAACCAATGTAGACTTAAAACTAAAAAAATAGTTACCTTTTCCACAAATATCCCATTAATGTCAGGGAATTTTTGGTATATAGTTTCAAGATGAGCCAACTTTAAAGTATCAAGAATTCGAGTTCTCATCCCAAGCCAAGGTCGGAAAACTTTTCTGCGCGTTCAGAATGTATCATTAAATTAGTCATATAGCCAAGCATCCAACAGCACTGATAATGATCAATGTAGGTTGGATAGAAAGTTTGTACAACCTTTATGCCATAAAAACGACGCTCTAACATAATTATTAATTATTCAGGAAATAACATAAAGTGCAAACTAAATATTAAACGAAAAAAGTAAGAGAGTTGACTAGAGCTAGGATTTAGAGATGATTGCATAGCCAAAAAGGAAATTTAACATTTTTCATATATAAGAAAGAAATTAATCAAGTTACTTTTCCTTGTGGTTGGTTTCTAGGGGTTTTAGTGCTTTTGTACTTCTGGAGGACAACTCCCCTACTAATCACACTATTTTTATTTTTCATTTATACCTTTATTTGTCAAAAATGAGAGATGGAAATTTTTTAAAAAGGAAAAGTGACAGGAAGAAAAGCAAACTCATGTAAGAAGTACTAACATACCCATAACTTTTGAAGTGTTTCAAGCATCTCAGAAGAATGTTATTAGGTAGAAAAACAGTACAGTTTGAATCAGAGAAGCACATTCCAATTATTGATCCAGAAGAGGTGTCAATGAGAGGCCCGCCAATTCCATACTAGTAAAAAAGAGTGGAAGTAAGCATAATTCCCCAGAAATATCATTGCAACATATCTTAAACAAACAAAAAGAAATGTACCAAAGTATTGGAAATCAGACAATAAAGCACCATAAACTAAATGCAACATAAATTTCAGCGGTGCATTATATCCCTTCATTTGCCCCATGAAATATGAGGACTAAGAGAAGTTGAACCGATGATCAAACTAACCTAAACCTTAATTGTTCACAACAAAAAGGCAATGTCTTCTAATAAACATGAGCCCAATAATAAAAATAAACTAATTTTTACAACCTTCATCCCATAAATTTATACTGAACTTATATTATTCTTTTTAATCTGAATAAATTTTGTTGATTCTGTTTCAAATTGAAGTTTAGTGTAAAAAAAAATCGTATTCTATAGATTCTTCATCGTCATTCTTCTAAGCAGTGTGTGATTTAAAAAGATTTAAATCAAATTTATCAAGTTGAAGTGAACAGCCTTGGTGCGTTACATTAATTTCCGACATTCTAAGTGATAAACATCTATCTTACCACTAAAAAGACGATGATCATGATATATGCCACGTAATATGAGGCAGCTGAAGTACTAATCATTCAATCTGATTGCCAAGGGTTTAGCGTTCATAGACATCATAGGCCAAAAGAGATTAGAGTTGAACAAGAGCCAATAAGTTGTAAATAATGACTTAGCATACATAGGATGATCGACTTAAGTTTCCCTTTAAATTTACTGCAAGCCACATGAAACAGCTTTAAAGTTTTAATCATATATAATCATAAAATCAATATAAATAGTAATAAAGATCACAGGTTGGTGATATTGACTACCCTGGTTCTAAAAGTAAACATTAACCAATATAGAATTCAAATAAGAGAGCACTAACAAGCAAAGGAGGTAAAATTAAATGGTTAA
>CM025923.1:969060-1027411 GCA_000753965.2 Amaranthus hypochondriacus | reverse complement strand
TTTAACATTGATATCTGAAAATAACGAAAAAAATTAGGTTATATTCGACTATAATCCTAATTTGAATATTTGGACACGGGTGACGTTTGGTATATGATAATAAAAAATTTTGCTAGTCTCTTAAGAGAAAAATCTTATTTTTAATGTCAATCTACATTATTCTTAGCAATATTTTAATAAATGTAGAAATAAAAGACATAAATATAAATGGCAAGAAATTCAATTCAATTCTATTACAAATATAAAACGCCGGTTATAATTGCACGATTTTAATTGCAGGGATATTTATTGCATGATTTTCAAGTCAGTCAATTTTAATCATTTACGGAAATAAAATATTGCATTCATATTAATGGCAGGACTAATTGCAGGAATTTCAATTCAGTCAAGTTTATTCTTTATAAAAATAAAAATTTCGATTTATATTAATGACATAAATATTAATGACAGGAATATTAATTGCAGGATTTTCAATTCAGTCAATTTTATTTTTTTACAAAAATAAAACATTGGATTCATAATAATGACAGGAGTAATAATTGCAGAAATTTCAATTCAGACAATTTTATTCTTGTACGAAAATAAAAAATTATGATTTTATATTAATGGCAGGAATATTAATTGAAGAAATTTCAATTCAGTCAATTTTATAAGTTGACAAAAATAGAAATTTTCTTTCATACAATGGCATGAACTACAATATAAATACACAATTTAACCAACTTAATTATTTACTCATATCATTTCTCTCTTCTTAAACTTCAGTGTTGGTGAATAATATTTTCAATTATAACCATGAGCTTAAATAACATTCAGGAAATACAGAGTGAAAGGGGACATGGAAAATTAATGCAAATGTCATACATATGTGGGAGTAGAGCGAGAGAGATGTGGCCAAATTTATTCACTTAATCCTGGTGGACGAAAAGAGAACATCTGTAATGGCTTCAATGAGAAAATTTACAATGCCAACTCATTCTAAATGGTGAACGAAAAGGAAATACTGAGAATGTAATATATAAAGAGGTGTTTCAAAACCTATAAACTCTTTATTAACGACCTATTTTATGTTTTTTATATTTAATTCTTTTTTAATTTTTTTTTGAATAATACCTGATTCATTAATAAAGAGTCATACGACATCTACATCAGAGATAAAAATGAACAAGTACATAACAACTTTAACCAAAGATAATTCAAAGTTAACAAAACTACGATCGTTGTATATGAGATCTGACAATTCTGAACATCCTCTTCTACATCGCTTTTTGAGACAGCCTTCTACGAGGGGGTCTTTCGATCTATTGTAGTCTTGAGATAGAATTGAATTTGATGTAGTTGATAGTAATTGCAATTTTGGTGTCTGCTGCATTATCGCATGAATCTCTACCCACAAATCAATTACAAACCAAACTTCATAACTCCAAAGTCTCACGAAGAGAGAGATCAAAACCCAATATATGGGTAGAATTAACCCAATAGATGGGTAGAACAATTCTCCTATAGGGAGATGACAAATACTTATTCTAATCATATTCTTAACGCTTAAAACGGACAAGTTTAGGGGCTTACCATCAACCAAAAGGTTGATGATAGCCCCAAACCAAATATGGAGGTTAGGTTTTTTTAGAACGAGAAGCGATAATTCTTTTTTAATTACAGTATATGTATGTAAATACTTTATTACGCACCTTCATTTAATATTTTTGTTCATCTAAAATTTTATTAAAATATAAACGTATTTAAAAATACGTACCTTGCACGGGCTAGTACTCTATAAATTGCATGCATAATTGATAATACAGATCCCACCTCACAAACTCAGCCATTGATGCAATTAGTCAATCCAACCCATTGAAGGCATTGATGCAATCCACTATTAATCAATGATCACTATTTGCTTCCCATATTATACTCAACCGTATCAAGTGAACTTTTTTGTTAGATTTATCAGTCAACTAAAGTTGTATATTTCTAGTTTATTAAGCCAATTACAAAACATTGTCTTAGTCTCATGTCTTCTTCCTCTTCTTTTTTTTTTTTGTCAAAATACCTTAAATGTGGCTAACATGGCTATTTCCACTACCAGAAAAATTGGCAAAACAGTCTGCAATCCTTGGCCTGTTGGCCAACAACATCAGTAACAGCCTAACAGGTACACTCACCCATTTGAGATTGATACGATCACCTGAAAACTTCCTGCAATAAGTACAAATAAATCAGGGAAAATCTAAAGTCGAACCACAGCTACATCAATTGATTAAAACCTTATGATTAGTTTGTCATGGCTGAGATTATTTGATTACAATAGAATCCATAACTGTAACATTTAACATCATACAATTAACTAAAAACAACTGAAAAATTCCACGTGATATCCTCCATAAAAATTTGCCACTAAGAATAATCTAATTCGTTAAGTGCTACATTTATAGAACTAAATAAGGTAAAATTGATTTTATTCTATTACATGATATCATATTTTATTATATTACTACTGCATTGATTAATTAATTGATTTTAAAATAATACAGTTCACAATTAACAACTTTCCAATATTAGCTAAGAAAAAAATTTAACAAAAAACTAGAACAGTGTAAATGAAACTAAAAAAGTCAAAACTAAATTATATTATAATTAATAGAGTGAGTTGCCTATTACTCCCTATGTTTCCTACTAATGTTCCCACAATAAATATTTTCGGAAATCAAGAAAAATAGAAGCCTTTAAATAGTTGATGATAAAAAGGTGTTGAAAATGAGAAGGATAAAAAATGACTTAGCACCCTTGATTACACTAAACTAAAAAAAATCTATGGTTACGATTGAGCAAAAATCACATAATTGTAAAAGTAAATATGTTACATAGAAAAGTAAGTACGACATAAATATTTAGAATGTTCTTACTTTATAACATTGTATCCTTTATTGTATATATAGTAACAAAACAAAATCAAACCAAAATCTTTCTCATCCTTCTTATTTTAAAATCTTTCTTAATTGATATGTATATACTCCCTTCACCATTTTTATTGTCCACTATTTTTTTTGGGCACGTATATTAAGAAAAATAGTAGTGGAGTATTTTAAGTGATTATAATAATTGTAAAAGTGATAGTTGAGGTATTTAAGTGATTATAATAATTGAAAAGGCGGTAGATGGGGTATTTTAAATAATATAAGTTGGGGGTAGTTGGAGGTTTTTAGGTAAAAAAATCTTTGACAAAAATAAAAAATAGACAATTAGGGTGAATTGACTAAATAAGGAAAGTGGACAATAAAAAAGAATCGGAGAGAGTATATATTAACAATGGATTGTTCTTGAAAAATTCAAATGACGAAAAATCTTAAGAACTAAGTAAAAGGACAAATATTAAGACATCAGATGCCAAATTAGAAATGAACATGTGAATTGAGATTTGAGAAATGAGCTCTTTTATTGACAACGTTTGAATTTGATGAAGGAATGGCTTGGCGACGACTCTAGTTTGTCGCTATTTTTAAAAATAAAATTAAAAAAAGTTAAAAAAAATTTTTAATGATGGGGACGACCTAGCTAGGCCCAAGTTGTTGCCCCTGTTGACGACGATCAGAGGCCGTAGCCGGGCAGGGCTATCGCTGTTTCAATATCTAGAAATACGAATCATTTTGTTGTCATGAGGTTGTTGTCAGTTTCTTAAAAAAAGGGAAAAAAACATTTGCTCTC
The DNA here is from genome assembly GCA_000753965.2 of Amaranthus hypochondriacus. NCBI lineage: Eukaryota > Viridiplantae > Streptophyta > Magnoliopsida > Caryophyllales > Amaranthaceae > Amaranthus > Amaranthus hypochondriacus. The sequence continues at coordinate 1,023,706 of CM025923.1, read as the reverse complement.
GCCTTTTAAGTTTTAACCGTCAAATATTCTCAATTTTGAAGTGTTTATTACCTTCTGCTCGGAGGTCATAACGCTACATTTGTCAATATTTCATTCAAATCGTCACCTTCGTTGATCATCAATGTCTTCTTAATAAAAGGATTTGATAATTGATGTTGGAACCCCAAAATAAATGTTCTGTATATCTATTGAATGAAGCGCCACAACCTCATTGTCAGTGTTGAATATAGGAGCACCATAAGATCCAGATCCAAACAACGGCATCCAATATTCCAAATATGGTCCCATTGATGGCAATCTAGAATGTGACCTTGCCGGATGACTGTAATAAGAATCAAAAACGACATTGTTTATAATATTAAATTATTATAATATACTCATATTTTGTTTTCTCAAATCAAGATCACAATAAAACTTACGACACATTTCCGCTTGTAAAGGAGAAAGGCAATACGAAATCTACAGAAATATCACCGTCGTCATCCTCTTTCAACACAATACAATTATGAATGCTCCAAACAAGATCCCTTTGTCGAAGACTATTCTCAGTAAAACGAGCTGTTGAAATCGCATCTAAATTTCTGTTAGTAATATCAAAGCCTAATAGAGCAAGATTATACTGTATACTTGCTCCCAGCAATAAATAGCCTTTTACTATAGTCTGGTTTGTAAATTTCACACTTATTCGAATTCGACCGCAAACTTCATTGATTGTCTCTTGAAATCTCTCTTCAGTTAATTGCGGGATTAAAACTTTTAAGAGATATGCACTCGTTAAAACTAACACGAACTTTGTCATCTTAATTACACACCCACTTGTATAGTAAAACTCAGATTCAACACCTATCTCATTCCACCTCACACAAACTACGGAATTACTGGCTGATTCCATATCACACGAATGAAAAAATCTAATGTAAAAACACTGGATATGAGAAAAAACATAAAATAAAACCACAAAATCACCTAAAGATATCAAAATTACATGTTAAAAACTTCAACTAAATCGATTAACAAAAAAAATCAAAAAGTGAAAAAGAACAGAAAAACACTCAAGCCGCAGCAGCAGGATAATGGCCGAAAAGTTTACAGGCTACAGCGTCATGAGCCTGCATCTGCGGATGTGTGGTGTTTGTCAATCTTCTGCGCGCATTTCTTCTTAATATTCCTTCTTCAGTACTGTACAAATGGTAGAGGACATTGGAGTTTTTCTTTCATTTTGATTTGGGGTTTTTGTAATAATTACTTTTGACGTGGCCTTTCGGGTGGAGGTAGAATAAAAATCAACAGTTAGTTCATTATTGGTAATAAATATTTTAAAATAAATTACAAAAACAAAATAAAAACTAAAATTTAATATAATATATGTTAATAAATTTCAAATTTTATGCTATATTAAATATTTAAATTGGATAGTATAATTAATGTTTATATAATTAAAAAATAGAAAATATTTTCTTTACTCCCTCTATTCCTTAAGGACAAAGTTATTTTTCATTTATGAAAAACATATTTTATTTATCATTTTAAGCTCTTTGATTTATTGTTCCCCTAAAAATCTACGCTTGTAGTATCCACATCCACTAAATTCATTTTTTGCATTGTTTATCATCCGATTTGTCCCCTTATATTTTCCACTACTTTATTCAAATAGTTCCTTCATTTAAAATTACTTGTATCAATAGAAATATTGCACTATTTATTTGTCACCCGCAATTTGTGATTAATTTTGAATATGTAACTTAAACATAGTCAACTAGAATATTATTCGATTCGTCTCAATTAAAAATTATTAAAATCAAACTTTCAAATTTTTTATTATATATAATATCAAGTTCAATGAATGTAATATAATATTGTATCGGTGCGGAATAAGAGTCCCACCAATGATCTTGTACAATTTATGATGTAATTTAATATTTGTATTAGTGAATATAATACAATATTTATTTGATTCCAGCTACAAGTTCTGCGTGCGCTCAAAACTTTGGCATTATTATTACTGATCTGTAACATTTCATATTTTGTAAAAATAAAAAAGGTAAGGAAGAGTAAGAATTTATGAAACAAAATTAATTCATATCTGTTATTTCGAATGAAAAAAAAGAAGAGAATAAAGGGTCTATTGAATTTCAAGTGTTGTGTTTTACCAATAAGATACGAAGACTTCACATTTGGAATTGCACAAAAAAAATTATTCATCGCAACGACTACTAGCTTATTTGTCAAATAAAAACAGAATACGTTATAAAGAATTAATCAGCCAATTAAACATTCGAGAACTAAAAACACGTTAATTTGAAGAGTTGTTTTGAATTATTTGATTTATTAGATCTTGAATTGAATTTTGATGAACTTTTTTTGTTTTCATCAATTCATGGAAAAATGAATTCGTGAAAAAATGAATCGGGGAAAAACCTATGACTGTACCAACTTTCAGAAAAGACCTCATGATAGTCAATATGGGCCCTCACCATCCATTAATGCATGGCGTTCTTCGACTCATCGTTACTTTAGACGGTGAATATGTTATTGATTGTGAACCAATAGTGGGTTATTTACACAGAGGTATGGAAAAAATAGCGGAAAACCGAACAATTATACAATATTTGCCTTATGTAACACGCTGGGATTATTTAGCTACTATGTTCACAGAAACAATAACCGTAAATGGACCCGAACAATTGGGAAATATTCAAGTCCCTAAAAGGGCTAGCTATATCAGAGTAATCATGTTGGAATTAAGTCGTATAAATAGCTTCTCATTTGTTATGGCTCGACCCCTTTATGAAAGATATTGGTGCGCAGACCCCCTTCTTCTATATTTTCAGAGAAAGAGAGTTGATATATGATTTATTCGAAGCTGCCACCAGTATGAGAATGATGCATAATTGATTTCAGATTGGAGGAGTTGTAACACCCCACCTAATATCTACCTGATTAAGCTAAGGCGCTACTATATGTATTCCAAATTTACACTTTAATAAATCTTTGAAATGCACTATGAATGTAAAACTCAACTTTAAGAACTAATTTAAGGTAAACTTAAAATCAAATATAAATAAACTCAAAAATACCAACAATCTCATTAAAGAATAGGTCTCGAATACTAAACTAATTGGTCAAGTATTAATAAAATTCATAACTAAACTAAAGCTACTATGAGTTGATAAAATAAATATTGTGATATATTCCGTCACTCCGCGATATCCCCACTTATCAATCGTCAGCTCCCGTAATTTACCTGCAATCTAAAAATCAAAACGAAAAAGTGTCAACCACGAAAGGTTGAGCGAGTAGATACACCTCATGTAAAACATTTTTATGTTTTAATTAAAACAGGCTTTCACAAACAGGGAGAAGAGAATAACACATAATATTAAACCAAAATCCTAGACCTTCGTGTGCACTACGTATCTAGTTGAGAGGATACTCCATAGCTCTAGGACTATGTCTCTCTCGGGTGAAGCTAGCCAATTTCTCAATGGCAATTCGCCTCAAAATATAGCAGAGACCCAAATGTCTCCTGCTCACAATATCATATCAAGGAGGATAGACCGATGGTCTTTTAAGTATCACTCCACATAACAATCCATAATGTCAAATATGAAATTTTCATGTCAAAATTCCAGTATTAATTATATTGCACATAATTAGAAAAGTTTAGATTGGCCAATCTCTTTTTGAAAGAGAGGCACTATCTACTCACCTGTAACTCAGCTGTCGGGTGCCGGTCACCAACAGCTACTCAGATTAATCAAAAGGGTTCCTCTACGAAATCGTCTCCTGAACCAGACAATAATATCAGTTACTAACCGTAACTGAATCGATATACATGACGTCATACAAGACCTAGACTCAATTAAATTTTATCCTATTGCATCTCCCCCTTAGGGTTCTAAAATTTAATAAAAAAAACTTAATGACACGTTAATTCCTAACGGACTCGATAATTCTTTCTATGAACTTAATAAAACTTTTAATCCGTCAACAAAATGTACGAATTTCTGTTCTCGCTGTTGTTATTATCAATACAACTAAATAATAATAATAATAATAAACGACTAATCAAAAATGTAGATACATGTAAGGAGATTGTATCAAAGAAGTTGGAATAAGCATTAGTTATTTCAGAGATAAACCATGACTCCCAAAAATTGTAGGTTAAAGAATTAAAATAAAATAAAAGTAAATAAATAAGTAACTTATGGAGACAATAATAGCATAACAGAGGAAGGATGATAGCATGAATTACCGCAAAGAGAATAATCCACAAGCAATGATGGTTATTGCTTGACACGCACGAGAAGGAAACAGAACAATGGCGTGAGGGAGAGGTTATTGATTTATCCGGAGAGCAAGCAGTTGAAAAGTGCGAAGGAAAAAAAATGATAAAATGAAAACTGCCGGTATTTATAATATTAATAAATTAGGGTTAGGGTTAATTTTATCTTAATAGGCTTCTAAAATAGTAAATTAGTTAGGGCCCTAGGAATTAGGTTAATTTATTATACCAACTAAACCCCAATAATCTAATTCTTAAAATATTTAAACCAATTAATTATTATTATAATTTATTCTTATTATTATTTTTTTTTCCAAGTTATATATCTTAAAATAATTTATTCCGACAATTTAGTAATGTTACAGGAGTAGCTGCCGATCTACCTTATGGATGGATAGATAAATGTTTAGATTTTTGTGATTATTTTTTAATAGGACTTACTGAATACCAACAACTTATTACGCGAAATCCTATTTTTTTAGAACGAGTTGAAAACATATGCATTATTAGTGGAGAAGAAGCAATAAATTGGGGTTTATCAGGATCGATGTTACGAGCTTCCGGAATACAATGGGATCTTCGTAAAGGTGATCATTATGAGTGTTACAACAAATTTGATTGGGAAGTTCAATGGCAAAAAGAAAGAGACTCATTAGCTCGTTATTTAATCTGAATCAGTGAAATGGCAGAATCTATAAAAATTATTCAACAAGCGTTAGAAGGAATTCCGGGGGGTCCTTATGAAAATTTAGAAATTCGACGCTTTAATAAAATAAAATATCCTGAATGGAATGATTTTGAATATCGATTCATTAGTAAAAAAAATCATCTCCTGCTTTTGAATTGTCGAAACAAGAACTGTATGTAAAAGTAGAAGCCCCAAAAGGCGAGTTAGGAATCATTTTGATAGGAGATCAGAGTGTTTTTCCTTGGCGATGGAAAATTCGCTAGTCGGGTTTTATCAATTTGCAAATTCTTCCTCAGTTAGTTGAAAAAATGAAATTGGCTGATATTATGTCGATACTAGGTAGCATAGATATCATTATGGGAGAAGTTGATCGTTGAAATGATAATTGATATAACAAAAGTACAAGCTATCAATTCTTTTTTCAGATTGGATCCCTTAAAAGAGGTTTGCGGGGACTATATGGCTGCTTTTCCCTATTTTGATTCTCATATTGGGAATCACAATAGGTGTACTAGTAATTGTGTGGGTAGAAAGGCAAATATCCGTGGGTATACAACAACGTATTAGACCTAAATATGCCGGTCCTTTGGGAATTCTTCAAGCTCTGGCGGACGGAACAAAACTACGTTATAAAGAAAACCTTCTTCCGTCTAGAGGGGATACGTATTTGTTTAGTATTGGACCCTTTATAGCAGTTATATCAATTCTACTAAGTTATTTAGTAATTCCTTTTGGTTCTCGACTTGTTCTAGTCGATTTAAGTATTGGTGTTTTTTTATGGATTGTCATTTCAAGTATTGCTCCAATTGGACTTCTTATGTCAGGATATGGATCAAATAATAAATATTCCTTTTTTAGGTGGTCTACGGGCAGGTGCTCAATCAATTAGTTATGAAATACCATCAACTCTATGTGTGTTAGCAATATCTCTACGTGTGATTCGTTGAAATGGATTGAATAGTATCTTCCATTTTGTTGATCGACTTGATAAATTAAACTAGATAGTTAGATGAGTGAAAGAAAACAGCTTTCAAATTTGCAGTAAAAAGTTGAATCTCATTGCCTATGTACAAGGGTTAAACAAAAATAAACATAAGCAGTCAAAGGCTGTTTCCCCCAAGATTGGTTATCCTGACTTGAAGCGGGTTGAAACGAATTATGGAGTTTTTACTTTCTTTTTTTTCTCTGTATAAAAATAGATGATATGAATTACCATAGAGGTTGAATAAACATAAGTGGATGGTTAGGATTGTTATTTTTTAATTCCATATTGGTATTTATCATATGACTTTAGCCAAACCAAAAACTAATAGTTTTTTTATTTTTTGAAGGAACTAATAACAACATTGATACCGAATAAAGTGTTAGTTTTATATTGATATTAGCAGTTATTTCAATATATAAAATTATAAGTTGTATAAGCTCATGAACCAACTATACCAAAATTTTCATCCTATTGTTTTGTTCTCTTCTCTGTAGAGATACTAGTCTACTTAAATGAAAATAGAAAAATTTATAATTTTCTTGTCTTATACCTACAAAAATACTTCTGTTATTGAGTCTACAAAATTCATTTAACTTTTCCACACCAACTGGGACAACAATTATCTCTTAACATCACTAATTTTGCGTAATTAAAATTTTTAAAAAGATTAATATTATTAATTCTTATAATACAACGAATTAAATATAAAATTTCACCAGACTGAACAAGACAGAATAGTAGGGATTACAAAGGAACAAAACAAATAAAAATACTTACATATTTGAAGTTAAACTAATTAAAAGTACTACATCAATTAAAGAAAAGGCTAAATACCACTACAAGTAAGCTTACAATATTTGGTTCAACGGTTGTAAAATTTAGAAAAAAAAAGCTTTCTATAATAGAAAAAATATGAAAGTAAGCTTACAAAAAGCGGAGTTTTCAAAATAAGCGTTTTTCACCAAAACTAAAGACAAAATATTGCCCGTTGTTAGTAATGGCAGGACGATTATTAAACTGAGTCAAAGTTGGCTCAACAATCGCCCCATGTTGTTAACAACGGTCAATTGTTGAGCTAACTTTTGACTTAGTTCAATAACCGCCCGCTAAGGCGCAAATACTAACAGAGAGCAATGCCTTACTTTAGATTCGGGTGAAAGACACTTTTTAAAATTATTTTATTCCAATGCTTATTTAAGGAGTTTTTTATTTATACTTTCTCTGTTTCAAAATACTTGCACCAAACACATTTTTGTGCAATCTAATGCGTTTGTCGGATTGTTTATATCTAGAATTATACATAACTAAGAATTATGCAAAATTTGATATTATGAAAATATGCGATAAAAAACAAAATTCCACATGATTATGTTTTTTTCACGTATAATAGTCAAAATATGTAAATTACCAAAAATTGATGATGATGCAGTTTAGAGGTGATCATGCAAAGATCATGAACTGAAATCTGGATTATGATCAAATTAGAGAACAATAGAATAGAAAAGAATTAGAGAGGCACAAAGATAGAACAGAAAGAGGAAAAAAGATAGGAAGAATGATTACTGTATCATTGATATCATCATATTAGAACATTGTATCTTATATATCAAGTACAAGCAATGAGTTAAACAGAACAACAGAATTATTATTCTTCCCGCCAAAACTACAACTCCTAACAACATTTAACTAATAGCTAAGACGCTAACTAACTCAATTTGAAGACTCACAGGTAGGGGTGTGTACAGGTCCAAACTTGGACCAAATTGGACTAGAAGCGATTGGATCGAAAGATCGGATTTTGAAATTTTGAGGATTGGAGACCAGCCCGTTACATCCAGTCCAGTTTCGGTTTGACCATGAAAAATACCATTCCGGTCCAGGTTTGAATCGGCTACTTTTAAACTCTACTTTTTTTACTCGATATAAAATATTTAAAAAATTATCTCATACAAGAACTAAATTAATTCAAGAAAAAAAGCCAAAATGTGTGCATGAGTTTAATCAAATAGCTCTAAATTCTGAATTTCTTTATGTAATGTTCGAGAACAAGTATTTCATTTCAAATTATGTTCAATTATGAAATCATATGAAGAATTTTGAGAATGATAAGGTGTGGGTAGTCATTTTCAAATTCTCAACTATAACTACTTCAAAAACAATGATGAAATTTGATCCAAATCCAAATGTAAAATTTTTTTATTTGAAAAACAACAAATTTGAGTCAATTTCAAATGAAATCATTGTTCCCAAACATAGTATTAGTTTAAGTTATGTTGTAGAAATATTCCAAAAATACAACTATAGCATATCGTGAGGAATAAGGAATTAAGGATAGTCACTTTCTGCACTTTGCATTGGTACAATGACTATTGCACCCAGTAGGCCAGTAGTGAATAGTGATACATTGCCAACTTCTTTATAGAGATGATAATGAATTTGTTTAAGAGTATATGCTAGGATGTAACTTGATGCATTGTGAAGGAGTTTTGTGATTCTTTCTTTGTAGCAGAGCCTACTGATTTTGTAAAATACATTGCCTTCTTTTATGTTGAGCCTTTGATTTACGGTATGGAGGTTGAAAACAATGCAATTTGCGACCGACACATGGTGGTAATTCAATACGGATTTGCTGTCCTCTTCAATGTCGACGATCATGAAGTTGATTTTATATGTATGATTTCTAAAGTTGGGAAATATTTTATATTAACCGGTCCTATCTGGTCTAATTCTAAATTTTTTGGGTTTAGATCGAACCGAACCGAACCGAAACCAAAATCGAGAATTTTTAAGTGCCGGAGACCGGACCTGATGCTTCCGGTCCGGGTTCAACCAGTTCCGATCTAGACCGCTGGTCCGGTCTAATTTTGCACAACCCTACTCACATGACTTGCACATTACCAAAGCTAGCTTTCCTCTATCAGATGAATAGTATAAATTTTGGTTTAGTGCAAGTAATATGGAACGGAGAAAGCATAAACTTATTTATTTCCTTCTTTCTAAATTTTACGGAGTACTAAGAATCCAGACTGTTCATAAGCATTTCTTAACCATACTAAACTTAATAATAGTTTGTTCGAGTGAACGAGACAGCTATTTACATACATTAATTGGGGTTATACTTGCTCTAGAGGGAACATTCGCAAATACAATGTTCCATGGCTTAAGGTATTCGAATTTAAAACAAAATTTAGTAGCATAAGAACTTCTAGTTCAGTGAAATCTAACCTTCGATCCAGATGATCTGCGAAGCGGCCACCTGGATGGAGAACACCAAAACGGGAAAAAAGGCGAGTAGAAAATGTTAGAAACTGCAAAGTTCCGTTTACATAAACCAGAGCTTGAGCAAAACGAGAAAGAAAAGCCGAAGTGGACAGAAGAACAGACATGAGACATAATAATATTCACAATTTTGTGGAGAGTAACAGCTGGGACCAAAAGTAAAAGAATAGATATCACAATATCGGGTGGGAGTGAACAAGTTTGTTAATTTTGAATCATGATTTTGTGATGTGGTTTAGTAGAAGAGAAATAGGCAAATCCAATTTCTTTCGCTGGAAATTTGAAAAAGCCATACAAGTACAAGCCCAATACTATGACAACTCTCCCTCGGCTATCCCTCTTTCCTTGCTATCTAAACAAACCCTAGCAACAGGTAAAGAAAAAAGAGAATAAACATACCGATTAAATTCAGGTGGGCTAAGCCTATCAACTATGATGTTTTTAACACCCCAACCACCACTGCTTTCTGATCTTATAGCCACCTGAAATACCACGTTCCCCATCCATGAAACATTTGATGTTATAACAAAAGAACTGGCAAATAATATTTTTTTTAAAAAAATTGAAATTCCTTGCTCAGAAATAAAAAAATATATTGACCTCAACAGTAATTTTCTGGCTCATAACTGCATAATCTATTGCTCTATCATTACTGGGATACATAGTTTGTTCAGCTTTATCGAACAATATTTCAGCAAACTGGAAACAAACAAACAAATTATAGCAGTGAAGACAAATAAAGATTGTTCATGACGTAATCATCAAGTGATCAAGCTATGTTTGATGATTTGTTTCCACCGAACAAACACTAGGCAGAACGAATTAAAAAAGAACCGGTTTGACGATTTGTTTCCACCAACAAAGTATGTTTGAAGTAACACCAGTCTATATGATAAACTTTAAAGATGCCTTCTATACTTTAACCCCACACGATTCAGGACAAAAAATAAAGATTTACCTCAAGGGGGAGAGCAGATAGGAATCCCATCGCAATGAGTTACAATGTCACCAGGACATACTCCTGCACAATCTGCCGGGGATCCCTTAATCACCTGGAAGGAATTCTAAATCAGATTCCATTTTATATAAACTTTAGAGGGTATTGATTGGTAATCAAGAGTTTTTGTTCTTCACAATATTTCCATATTTGTCTCTTAAAACCTTGCATTTGGAGTTAAAATTTGGTCACCACCAAAGTGGAGATCAAAGATACACTCTTAATTTTATTTTTTTTTATTATTTCTCTATGACCAAAACATTTGGTCACAATTAAATATGCTCTTACAGAGTAAGTCTTGTATGTTAGTCCACATTAAAATATTGTGCACCTTTCTTAATATTTCTCCATTTTCAACTTAATCACTTTATTCTACTCTTTAAATACAGAGGTGGACAATATTTTATTGTAGACTAAGTTATACAAAACTTTTACCACTTTACAAGGGTGATGTATGCTAACAGTTTAAATTAAATAGTATCCCACTGCCAAAAAAATACTTAGAATTCTCGTAGCTGCAACCAACAAACAAACACAAACATAAGATCACAGTTATTACTCATGTATACATTATACAACGCCTACAAGAAATAACAACTCGATAGTTTGTAATGTTCTGTTACTTCTATACTTTGATATCAGTTCATGCTCCTGGAGCTAGTTAAAAAAGATTAGTTGAAAATAGTTTGGATAACCATGACACCTGGTAGATGTGAACAAAGTTATATCAATGTTCACAAGCACAGAATATGATTTTTGGTTCATGCAGCAAACCCATCTAAAAGGATTCTGGATTTCAGTTTCTTGTTAACTTGTTACACCAACAATGCTAGTCTTAATCCCAAATATATTCTTTCAAAACAAAAAAAATCCAAATATATGATGTCGGCTTTTTTTATAACTACACAACATGCAAGACGAGAAGTCGAGAAGCAATTATATATCTCCTATAAACAACACGAAACCCATTGCAGATCACAAACTGCAAAAATCAAAGGATTTAAGTAGTACAAACCAATCCCAAACAATACAGACTCCAAATTGAAAATGAAAAACTGTTACCTTCTTCACAAAAATCCCACCAAGATCAGAAAATTTCTGATGTATAGTTTCAAGCTGAGTCATCTTCAAAGTATCAAGAATTTGGGTTCTCATTCCAAGCCAAGGTCGGTACACTTTCCTGCACGTTTAACATATATCATTTAGACATCATATAGCAAAGCACCCAGCAACACTAATAATGGTCAATGAAGATTGGACAGACAGTGTGTACAAACTTCCCATAAGTACAGGGCTTAACATAATTATCAAGATAATATACACATATCGACAACGTGCAACCTACATTATCATTTATATACACGAGTCATGACACAGACCATGTAAAGATGAAAGCACTGCATTAAATGTAAAAATATATAGACAATACAACAATTAAGATGAAATAAGAGAATTATTTTAAGCATGCCAAAGCCCCAAAAAAGATATCAGATATCGCTGCTTCTAGCTAGACTCAAAAATAGCACCACAAAAGAGTCAGTAAATACTCCCTTAGTCTCTCATTTTGCACAAGTTCTAAAATAGGTGACATTTAGTGAAAAGGAGAATATTGAGTTGGAGAATAAGACAAAAAACACATCGATGATAGAAATAAGTGGTTAAGCAGGAGAGAGTATAAGTTTGTGGATGAGATTAAAAGGAGAGTGAGACCATTACCAAAAAAAGAAAAGGGTGCAAAATCAGTGAGACAAACTAAAATGGAAATTGATGCAAATTGAAAAGGATAGAGGGAGTATGTTTTATCAATAAAAGTGGAAGGATAATCACAGCAAACTAATATATGCAGACAGAAACCTCCCCCCAAAGTTTTACCAACATATGCTAATTCAACTTAGGCAGATCGAAAGAGGTAGCAAAGTCACAGGCTCATCATGTTGGAACTAATAAGTCAACACCATTTCATTACCCCAATGCCGTTAAGTGGTTCCCCCCAAGGGTGAAGTTTAGGGGGTCAAATGTACGCAAAACTTACCCTTTTTGATTATAAAATTAGCAAAGAAATGACTTTTGATAACAAACCTCATGTGCAAGTTCACATAAATAAGTTCACATGATTTAATGAGTCATTTTACTTTAGTCCAATATAATACGAAAATAAACTATAAATCTTTGGCCCCAATAAGAGATGGTAAAAAAATACTCATCATGTTGGAACAAAAATGCTTTAAATGTTATAAACCGGTGAGTAGAGAAGTGTTCCATCAATCTAAGAACATTTTAGGGATTAATTTTATGGATTGGCTCATAGAACTCTTGATTATTGCTTAAAATACATGAAACTCCTCAAATCTAAATGTAAAAGACATGCCGAACACAAAACTTAACAATCAACGAAAAGAAAAAAACAAAGGACATAATGGAACATACATATTCCATAGTATATATTTTATTTACAGAATTAAGTGTTGATGATGAATGTGAACAAATATATATGATGCACATCTCAGCAAAAAAACAATTGCACATCTCTATTTTGTTGATTTATGATGCTTGAAACCAGCTGTTATGGCCATCGGGAATAAACCTGACTTTCAAATCTGTAAAAGTCAATTTCATAACTGTTGGACACATTGTTACGATTTGGGTCGCGGAACGAGATCGGGATCGCAATTCGCTAATTTAATAATTTCGAGTTGGGATCGAAAAAATTTTGGTTCGAGATTTAAGGAGTCGCAGAACGATTTGTATTGGGTCGAAGTACGATTTGGGAAAGATTACTTTAAATTAAAATAAATAGTTATAGAAACAGGAGATAAAATAAAAGAAAAGAAATTTAAAAGTAATAGTCATCACTCTCTTCCAATCAATGAAGCCTGATCCAGAAAAGGCAATATTGATTTAGTGGCTCTGATACCATGTTGAAAGCAAGCAATTGAACACTTCCTGTATTGAAACTAAGATTTAAAGAGGGAAGTAAAATGTATTCATTAATTGCTTGAATAATACTACAAGGAGTAGGATGCCTATATATAGGAAAGCTATGCAATCAAGAAACAAGAAAGTCACCTACAACCTCTTATACAAATTAAGACTAAAACAAAAAAAGCCTTAACAACCTAAGCTGACTAGGACGTAACAAACTCCTAACAACCTACTGATCACGTGCATAACTGTTTGAGTAAAGACCAGCTGCACCTTCTGCTTTTGTATACTTGATGGAAACAGGATATACTCGACAAAAAATGTTAATATGATGACCATAATCATTATTAAAATATTAAAATGAGGAATAAAAAAGTAAATTTGGTTCAAAAACTTGTGATATTAATAAAAAGATTCTTTATGAAACACCCAAAAATGCCAAATGAGAACTTCTTTAAGGAACGAAGAGAATAGTAGTAAAGTAGAAACGGGTAGAGGAAACTAGAAAGTAGAGAGTGATATGGAATTACGTAAAGAGAATTATCTCATTAAAAAACTAGGAGACTTATTCTTAGGGGTGAAAGTTAATATGATAAAAATCACAAACCAAATACAAAAATATGGTTTGGACTTACATAAATTGGTTTGGTTTTGGATTGAAATAACCGAAATATTTTAATTTGGATTAGGTTTGAGTATACTAAAAACCGAAAGCCGAAATTCTAAACCGAATTAAATTAAAAACTCAGTTTAAGCTAAACCAAAAGCGCTTGGGGGTCAATGGATAGAGCATCTGCATGTGGAGAAAAATGTTTGAGGTTCGACCCCTACTGGGCTCAGGTATCAAATATCAATTGGGGGTTTCTTGACTGCGCGCATTCTCTTTAATCCCTCCTTGGGGGAACAGGTATGATTTGTCCGCATCTTTCAGGAAAAAAACCCATCTAGACCCTGCCTTTACCTTTAAAAGTTGAGAAAATCTTGTGCAACTTAACGTGCAAATAAATGATTTAATTGGCGATACTAACAAAAACGATGTAAGCCTTGTTATATAAATCATAACCCTTAATTCAATAATTTAAATTTTCATTTTGTCATTCCCATTTTTGCTTCTATGATTCTAAATATTTTTGCTTTATAATTTTGGGAATCTAATTCGATTTACAGTTTAGATTTGTTTTTTGTTGGATAAGGTCTATGATGCCCTCTGTTTTTCTCCACTATACGTGAGCAAGCCATGCATAACATATCATCTAACTTTCTTCACGAACAGAAAAAACTTTTTCAGCACTGACCTCACTTGAATCTTATGAACTGTGTGAAATAAATAGCCAACGAAATATAACTCAATTTATGAATATCATATGCGCCTTTTCTCCTCATTCACTAACAGTAATCTCAACATTTTCATCGCCTTTGGACCTCAATTCAATATTACTAAATGTCTTATATGCTTCATTCTATAAAAAATTTCACATAAAAAACAAATCATCAAAACTGACGGTTCATTTTCAAAAAGAAAAGGTGACAGGGAGAAATAAAGTTCATGTAAAGAAGAAAGACCAACATACCCATAACTTTTAAAGTGCTTCAAGCATCTCAGAACAATTGTACTGGGAAGAAAAACTGTACAATTCATATCAGAGAAGCACATCCCAATGACTAATCCAGAAGAGATGTCAACAAGAGGGTCCACCAATGCCATACTAGGAAAAGAAAAGCGGAAATAAGTACAATTCTCCAGAAATAACATCACGATTTCTCACAAGCAACCAAAAGAAAATGTGAAGTGTTCAAATCATCCTGAACTTGAAGCTACTGAGAGAAGCTGTACCAAACATTATAGGTTACAGTGTAAAGCTCATAAACCATCTTTCATATTGAAATCACACAATAAAAGCACCATAAACTAGCATTGCAACATGATTTTAGAGTATTTAGACAGCATTTATCATCCCTCATTTGTATCAAGAAAAATAAGGTCTCTTTCAGAGTCAAGACATATTGAACCTTACATAAAACCAACCTTAAAAAAATTGTTTGTTCACAAACAAAAAGAAATCTTTCTCAAAAGCACGAAACCAATAATAGAAGAATATACTAATTTTACAACCTCCATCCCACATTGGGCACTTTTTGCAGGGCGTGTTAATAAATCATATAACCACCTTTTAGGTATGGTTTGATTTACATAATTGATACTAAACTAAAATAAATAAAAAGTGTATTTTGTTGATTCAAACTGAAGTTCAGTAAACACAACTGAGACTCTCTGTCACTCTTCTTCACAGTATATGATTTTTAACAGATTACAATCTATCAGCTTGAAGTGAACAGCCCTACATTACTTCCTGACATTCTAATACATTTTCATGAACAAGACAAATGATGTGAACCATCTGATGTACAAAGTATTCGGTCTAATTGATTAACATTTAGTGTTCAAAGATGTCCAAGGTCAATATTGCAGGTGAATATGAGCAAAAAAGTTAAGATTTATGGCTTTTATTTATATAACTCTAGTACCTAATACAAACGATAGCCCACAGATCTATTAGATTCCATTTTATTACTTAAAGCAATATGAAGTAGCTTCAATTCAAATCATGACATCAATATGAAGTAATAAAACAACATATATTGATTATTGTTAACCATCCTTGGTTCTATAAGTCAACACTGACCAATGTAGAATACTAGTATAGAAACTCGTGTAATGCACGAATTTGTTAGTGCAAAATATATACAAAAACAGTTTCAAATAATAATGTAAGTAGTAATTACTGTATTAAATTTACCAAATACATGATTTTTTAAATCAAAACATAATTACTGATATTTATTTTAATTATTTACCTGTTATATAACTTTTTTTTCATTCAATTGAACATATTAAATTCGATGTTAACTAAATAGAATTACTATATAATATCCTACAAATACTACCTAATCTAGCTTCAAACTTAAACAAAAAATATTAGATTTTAAATTTGATAAATATTATTATGATAAAATAAGACAGCACTAACAGGCAAACGAAATAGAATTAAATGGCTATGGTATGCATTGATGCAGTTCTCCAAGTTTAAATACGAACAAAGAGGGAAAAACAGTCACTTACATGTGTAATTTTACAGCCTGAAGATAAAACATCCTCAGAATCAAAGTCATAGTCTTTATGCTTAAGTTCCCCATGATAAGCCAACAAATTAAATGACCTGGCATGGCGACCAAGGGCTACCACATTCTTTCCAGGAGTAAACGGTTTAGCATAAGGCAGAAGGGTGGCAGCACGAAGTTCAGAAGCAGAAACTATGATAGTGGCAATGTTATGGTGCAAATCAACTTGTGAGACAGAACCTGAGACTGTATCATGATTGGGCAAATGCACCTTAACCTGAAACAATAACAACTTCAGCATACAATATATCACCCTATTCTAAAACCCTATACATAAAATGTTGTGATTATGGGTGACTTATGTTCACCAAGTAATTAGGATAATGATTAAGAGTCTTAATCATTCCTTTAGTGTAAGGTTAGAAGAGGACAATCACATGTTTGTGATTTGGTTTGTTGGGAATCCAAAGTACAAGATTGTATGGGTGCAAATCTTCACATGTGAAGGCCAAGAATGAAAGATTTCAGTCCTAGGATCATGTGCAAGAGTTTTGGAGACCGTGGCTAAGCATGAAGGAGGAAAGCAGTGGCACAGAACCTGCTGTCCCGAGCTGCAGAACACCTCCTATTGAGCTGTTTGATAGCTATACTTGCTGCTGCTGCTGCCATTTTATGTTGGTGCCCCCATTATGTTAGTCAAAGCCCTATTATTTGCTATATATACATTAGTCCTAGGACCTCATTTATGTAAATTACTCCCAAAGTAGCTCCTCTCTTCTCTTACACTTACCTTCATTGTAATCCCTTCAAGTTTTGTATTTTATCCTTTAAACACATTAATATAAATCCTAGGCTAGATGTGAATGTAGCCCAAGATTGGTGAACCACCTTAAACCTTTGTCTTGATTATTTATTTATTGTTGTCATTCATCATTACATTGCATATTTGGTTCCAATATTTTGACACAACACTACCTTAACTTGTAATCCTTGAGTGAAGTTATTTACCTCCCCTTTCATAAAAGATCAACCGCATATATGGAAAAACAATATCATTGGCCTAAATACTCTCTTATGAACTCCATGGAACTAACGACTCCAAAGAAACACACACTGCATTCAGAAATCAGAATGATGATTTGATCCTAAACTAATGCAATCATACGAAATATCATTCACATTTAACATAGGTGGACTTGTATGCCTGTCACGAATTAGAAATTGACCCACAAAAGGACAAAGGGCAATATTGGTAGTTGAGAAAAAAGTCTCTAGAAACAATAGTGTAGTTTTGTTTTTAATTAATTACTCCATCCGTTCACTAATGAATTTCCCAAAAGTAATATTCACGAAAATTAATAAAAATAGAATATTTTAGATAGTAGATATATTATTTAAATTGAATAATATATTTGATTGGAGAAAAGTAGGGACCACAAGCATTAAAAAAATATTAAAAGAAAGTTAATGAAAAAAAAGGGACCACAAATAAGAAAAAATTAGTTTTATAAAGTTAGTGAGAAACATATGAGGACCATAAGAAATATTAAAATGTTAGATTAAAGTTAATAAAGGATATATAGGGTACATAAGCATTATAAAAAAATTAAAGTAAGTATAAAAAAATTAAAGTAAGTATAAATAAGGTTATTTTTGTTCAAAATGTGTGACACAAATAAAAAGATTCTCTATGGAAACCGCAAATGAAACACCTAAAACAGAAAAATGGAAACTTCTTTTAACAAACATAGTAGTACTTTGTTATTTCTTGCTAAAGAAGCCAACACGCATTCCAAGGCAATATAGGCCACCAGTATTAAAGAAAACGCAAGAAGAAACTGAAAGAACAAGTCAGGGACGCAGCCGACTCACTAGTGGATCAACGATGACTCATAAATGCGTGCCAATAACCAACGCATGCACTTTCTCCCAAGCCTTTGACGGCTCATAGTTTTCATAGGCCGAGTTGTATAGGTTTTTAAATCTACGAAATCAATACTATCCGGTCCAAATGATATTTCATGGTTTATAGGCTATATTTGGTGGTATGACAACCTCATCACCCTT
Organism: Amaranthus hypochondriacus; assembly: GCA_000753965.2. Lineage (NCBI taxonomy): Eukaryota > Viridiplantae > Streptophyta > Magnoliopsida > Caryophyllales > Amaranthaceae > Amaranthus > Amaranthus hypochondriacus. The sequence goes on along the minus strand of CM025923.1, from coordinate 1,005,363 downwards.
ATGTGACCTTGACGCAGCCCACAATCCCGATCAAAATCTCATTTTTGCACTATGCTCTAGGCAAGATCTTAACTAGAACAAACGCAAATAAATTCTACAATCACACGAGCAATATATAAAGGCTACTTTCGATAAGACTAACCGTAATATTGTTAGGAATAGAATCTTCATCACCTATAACTAGGCTGGCGGAAGTTATGATTGTGGCAATCACATCATTCCGGTCTATCACAAAACCAGAGCAATTAAGCAAGAACTCATCTCCTGAACAAATAAATGTTAATATAAAGTAATCACAATTCACAATGCAGTTAAAAATTTTCATTGAATAATCAGAAACACTAGCATACCTGCCCGAGATGTGAGACCAACTACAGATGGCCCTACACTAAGAGCAGTACGTTTAGCAATCAAACTTTTCATGTCACCTTCATCCACATTTCCAAATTCTCCACGTTTTAGAGTTCCTGTTTTACACTCCATTAATTTAAATTTGAACAAGGAAAAGCTGACAATACCATTAGAAGAAATACTTACCTAATATTCGGAAAGGGTTTTTAAGCTTTTTTTCTGTTGTGGGCCTTGTGGCTGCTGCTGAAAACACAATTCATAGAATAATTGCGCATACATCAGTAAAAGTGTAAAACTCGTCAAAATTGGGGAAAACAAATTAGCGTTAATTTTCACGCTTGTAAACTACCTAATTGAACGCTCATCTTCTATGCTCGGAAAAGAAATGTATTCCTTAAATTGAATAATTTGATTGTTTACAGTAATCAAGGCAAAGAAAAAATTAACAAACTAAAAATAATTTCTTTATTCGCCACAGATTTTCACATGCAAAACGAACAGAAAGAGAATAAAAGGAAACCTTGCTCTCGCCGAACTCTAGCAACTAAGTCTAGAAAAGGAGAACGCGAAATTTGAGGATCCTTCGCTGGTGCTGACTCCGCCATCGACATCGACTTCTCCATCGCCGTTATACTTGGTTGCCTGTCAACCCACAAGCCTCGGTAGACGACGAACACAAACTTGAAAAAGGAAAACAAATCAAACGAAAGTTAGAGGTTTTTTTCCGTGAGTACTCTTTGAATCTATGAGAATCATGAAACACTTTTTGAGCAACTATATATAAACGTAAGAGATCCTGTATACGGTAATTGCTCACCGGGTTTCTCAAAAGCCCGACCCAAATTTAATTTTTAATAATTTAAAAAAATTGTTGCTGAAATTAAAACATGCTTATTAAGGTTATAATAACATTTATTTGGTGTTATAATATCAGTACATATGAGTGTTATAACGTACTTCCTTCGTTCCTTAAAGAAGTTTCCACTTTCAATTTTGAGGTGTTTCAATTGTTGTTCCTATGAGAAATTCTTCCATTTATATCACAAATTTTAGACAAAAATAACCTCATTCATCCTCATTTTAATATTTTAATAATGATTATGGGCCCACATATCTTCCACTAACTCCATTTTAACATTTTTATATTTCTTATGGTCCCCACACGTTTCCCACTAACTTTATAAAAACATTTTTTAATTAGTTGTGGTCCCCATATTTTTTCCACTAACTTTCTTTAAATATTTTTTTTTGAAGATCTTCTTTAAATATTTTTTTAATATTTGTGGTCCCCACTTTTTCTCCATCAAATTTATTATTCAATAAAATAATATCTCCACTATCTAAAATATTACACTTTTCTTAATTCCCGTGAACATTCCCTATGGGAACATCAATAGAGAACATAGGGCGTAGTTTATTTGGAGTTATAATATATTTAAACTTTAAAGCTATAACTCCCAAATATATGCTGATATAACATCAAATACATTAAGTTATAAGCTCAAATAAATGTTGTTATAACCCTAAATATATTATGTGACTTTTCACATTTCATTTAACACGTGTGCTTTGATTTCAGTAGTAGTTTTTTTAAATTAATATAAATTAGATTTGACTGGCTTTTGAGAGCCGCCTTTACAAAAGACAATCTCAAGTAAGAATTTTTGATATAATTAATTCATATCTCAAACTTATCATTGTAAGATTATAAGTGATCAAACTAAAGGTGTAAATGACAATATTGAAACTAAAAAAGTGATTTTTTAAATCGGAGATATCTCTCCTATTTAATCAAATTTAAAGTTACAAGTAATTACCTCAAGACAATAAATAGGAGACCTCTATCCTCCATTGTAATCAATCAAGACATGCATTCCAAGTATATAAGAAACAATCTTGTATTCAATTTATGAAACTTAATATTATTTTTGCTTTGAAACACATGAACATTTAATTACATATAATTATTTTTAACATTTATTTTTTCTTGGGAAGTAAGTCATTTTATAAAGGATCAATTACTAACTACAACCTTTAAGTTTACTCAATTTCAAATAAACAGCTGCAAACTTTTTTTTTTACCAACAGCAGCCTTCAACTTGGGAAACATAACAGCGATACAGCCAATTTATCGGATAACCTGATAAATGACCGTTGACCATGCTAAATGACCTTTGACTTTCACTTAAACCTATTAATCTAACCTAATTACCTAATCACCCCTAATTAAACCCTTCTACCCCAACCTCTATATACCCCTCCCCAATCAACACCATTCTCCCACCCCACCACCACCACCACCACCACCAACACCCTTCTTCCCCAACCTCTTTGAGTGAACTCTCTCCCCGTTGGGTCACTGTTATTTTCTCCAATTTGTTTGGGAGTGTCGGGAAATCTGTCTCTGAGTTCAGCATAGCTTCACGACAGTGACTGCCTTCTAGACGACTATGTTGCAATTGGATGTTATAACCTCACTACTTGAGTGTTCATTGCTTACTATATTTTGGGTCCCAATTGACGGGTATTCAAGATCCATAACCTGGTCTTCATCTCCTCCATTCAGGTCTTGCGCTTAATTTTGTTTTAGAGAAAATATCCCCTTCCCCATATTTTTGAAATTCCTTGTAATTTGTTTAATTGCAGCCTTATTTGGTTTACTTAATCCCTAACCTTTATCTCACTACCTCCCATAACTAGAAGAACATGATGTTGCCTGTCTCTGGCCTCCATCTCACTTCCTTCCATTGTTGGAATGGCTAGTTGTTGTTCTTATCCCTCCCATAAAACACCCTGCTTGTTACTTTGAAAGTTCATGTCCGTATGTTGTTCGTGCTGCTCCATGTCCGCCGCCATTACCATCTTTGTGTTGTTCGTGTTCCTCCCCTCTTCCTCTTCCTCCTACACCTCCCCTCATACCACCAGCTAAGATAGAGTTTTGATGGTGGTGGGGATGGGGGTGGTGATGTTGGAGGTGAGAGAATGGTGGTGATTGCGGAGGGTTAGAAAGAGGTTGGGGAAGAAAGGTTTAATTAGAATAATTGGGTAATTAGGTTAGATAAATGAAAATAATTGAAAGTCAAAGGTCATTATCTTGGTCAACGGTCATTTAGCAAGTCAGCCGGTAAAGTGGCTGTTTCAATGTTGTGTTTGGTAACTTGAAGGTTGTAGTTGGTAAAAAAAAAATTCGCGGCTGTTTATTTGAAATTGAGTAAACTTAAAGGATGTATTTGGTAATTGATCATTTTATAGAATATTAATTGTTTTTTTAAAAAAAAGATAAATCTCTTAAAAACTTAAATTATTAATGACAAAGAGAATTTGTTGATTTTTATTTACAGCCCTAACGACCCATTTGGTTAGTAGCACTAAATGACGTAATGAGAATGATTTATAGTGTAAAATATCATCAAAAGTTTCATATCATTCCCATGGTTTTAAAGCTTTGATTACAAAAAAGTTTTTTTTACAAATTTCCATTACCATCTAATACCACTTTTCCCAATAATGCATTGGAATGAATTTTATGAAGAAAATGAGAGGACTAAAGTTGGACAAGCATGACCATCAAGGTAACCAAGAGATTTTGCAACCGAAATTACACTTGTTTTTCATTTCCATTTCTACCGTTTATTACCACCTATCAAACGGGCCGTAAAGGCTGTAAATATCATTACTTTTTTTATAAGCCTAGAGTGAGAGCAAATGCAATAGAGGTATATATCCACAATTTGTGGGTTAATATCAATAATCAATAATCAATAAAATATATTAATTAAGAAACGACTTGAGATATGTGTCCACTGTCATTAAAAAATTTTCAGCCTTTTTTTTTATCATTAAGTGGGAAACTTTTTATATTTGACTTTAATATTTAAAGAAACAATTAATTCATCAAAACATATAATATTTGTAGATTGACTATTAGTCTATTACTATCAATAACCATCAATCAATAAAATATACTAATGAAGAAAGAGGTAGAAAATTAGCAAAAAATTATGATTTGAAGGATTTGACTTTAATATTTAAAGGAACAATTAACTCATTAGAACATATAATACTTTATAACATTTGTATCCTTTTTGTAATATTTGAAGGATTTTTGTGGGATTTTATAACAAAAGTCGTCTCTTTAAAAGACGATTTCTCGTAAAAGTAGCTATATTTAATTATAAATACACATAGACCTAATCCCTTCAAATCAAATATTTTCCGCATATCTTTAAAATAGTGAACCCTAATCCTTTCATCCCTCAAGTCCAAGAAAAACAATCTTTATTCCTTGTTGATTAGATTGTAGCGATAATCCTTCTACTTTCTATTTCAAAAAAAAAAGTTTCAATTCATTACAATAATAATGGTGATCGAGAACGCTGTAGTTCTTCTTACGTGGACAAAAAGTACGAATGATTTCGAAGGAGCATTTACTAGTGGATGTGTAATTAGTAAGAAGAACAGGAAGCTTTTAATTCTGTCATGTGCTCATCAATTTGAGTCGATATGTGAAGTGGGCATGAGCAAAAAATTAAAAGTCAAAGTTACATTTTCTAAGCTTGTTGAGAAAACCGGTGAACTATATGCAGTAGACATCGAGAATGATCTTTCATTGGTGGTTGTTTCAGTTGATGAATCTCTCGATGAAGTTGTATCATTTGTCAAATTTAATGAAAATCCTTTAGTACAAGGGGATTATATTTGGACTATACACAATCGCGCTATAACGAAGATGGATAGGCGTGGAAGGGAGAATGTTGACATTCTACTTCACAACTCTTCAACAATTGGCCGTGTTTTGTAAGTTTTATATTCCTACAATGTAAAGTATAGTTTGTTTGTCATTTGACTTTTAGCTTTAATTTATTGGCTGATTTGAATTGATTATGGACCAGTGTCTAGCCTTCACTGTATGTTTTAATTTGTATTTATTGAGTTTTTTTTATAAAAAAATGTTTAAAATAGTGTGATTATCTTAGGTGAAATGTGATTTATTTTGAGACCCATCATAGTTTAGTTTAATTATTTAGTTTAAAACTCGTTTGTCTAACCCTTTTTAAAAATGTTCGGTCAATTAAAAAGTCAAAAAAACAATGAAAAAAAAATGTATGTGTGTTACTAATATTAAAAAGTGTTACTTAATATAAAAAGTGTTGCATCACTAGTGTACTAACTTTAAAAGTGTTACCAATATAAAAAGGTGTTGCATCACTAGTGTACTAACTTTAAAAGTGTTACCAATATAAAAAGGTGTTGCATCACTAGTGTACTAACTTTAAAAGTGTTACCAATATAAAAAAGTGTTGTATTACTAAAGTACTAACTTTAAAAGTGTTACCAATATAAAAAGTGTTACATATTAGTGTTACTAATTTTTTAAATATTACTAATTTTACAATATTACAAATCAGTGTTACTAATGTAAAATTGTTACATATTAGTGTAACCCATTTTAAAAGTGTTACATACAAGTGCTGCCAATTTGAAAAGTGTTACATAAATGCCTAATGTTTTCAAAAAATCTAGATGTTTGAAAATGTTACCAATCGGTGTTACCTATAGTCAAATTTGTATTAGCTAGTGTTGGTATATGTAAGATTGTTTACTCCATCGGTGGATATAATAACATGTTCGTGTAATGTTGTTGAATATATTTTTTCATTATTTACTTGACTTATATTTTGTCCTATTATTTTAACGAATGTAAATTAACTTTTAAATAGATGCGGGCTAAGATTTGACAGTAATCTGTCGCCAACAGCTCATGTAGAGTATTGGATGCCAATTTAATGCTTGGTCCAGTATCATCAGGGGCACCCATTCTCAACGGTCAAAATCAGATTGTGGCTGTTCACAGCTTCCAACTTCAAGAGGGGCAATATGGGATTCACGTCCAAAACATCAAGAACTTTTTTAAAAAGATTTTTAGTGTTGAAGACGAAAAAAGTTTAAATGAAATCGTCGCCGAAATCGAAGTGGTGTAGCTAATGGTCAGTTTTTTGAACTTTTTTTATTTTTGCTTATTTTTGAAACAATTTGGCTAAATGAGTTGTTGGATATATTGATTTTGTAACAGCAAGCAGTAAAATATACAAGCAACAAGAATGCACCAGCAAGCAGCTATACCAATGCAACATGCTGATCAACTCACAACTAGGCCCTTCAAACATTCAGTTAGCATTCTGTTAGGAGTTTGTTAGTTGTTTGTTATATAGTTGGCCTTATTGTCAACAGTTAGTTAGTCTTGCAGTGTGTTAGAATATTAGTAGGATCCTTCTTGTTTTCCTTTTCTATATACTTCTGTCCCTTGTATAGACATTCAAGCAATCAATGAATATCAGTTTGCTCTCTTAATTAGTTCTTTACTGGTAACAACAAATTGGCCTCTCTCCCTAGACCAACCAACAATGTCATCATGGGGTGGATTATTGCTGTGTTGGAAGACTCCATTGCTAGGCCTAAGCATGATTAGTGAATATATTTTTATATAAGATAAAAGTAATATTAATCTCAGTTTTTATTACATTAGTCATTTATTAGTGTATTTTTTTTTTTAAAGAAAAAGGTAGAAGCTTTATCATAACTTTATTAGTGTTTAAAAATAGAGATAACTAGATTATGCCCGTGCGATGCACGATTTTATTAAAATTTCTGACATATTTGTATAAACAAAAAAATAAAAAATTTACGACTTTATGTTTTTACCATCTCAAAATATCCTATACTCATTTAATAAAAAAATTACAAAAATTTAATAAAAACTTGAAAAAAGTAAACTAAATATTTCTATGACTTTCTAATACATTAAATGATGTGACATAAAAAGTAAAAATTTATCATCTTTAAGTTTTGGAGGGAAATCTTTTATTAAGAGAACGACACGTAAGTAATTTAGATAAGTGATGACATCAGCAAGTGTTTTGTTTTAGTAATAGTTACTAGATAGTGCCCGTGCGATGCACGGCTTTATTTTTTTGACATATTTTTGTATTATATGTATATTTTAGTATTTCACTATGAACAGTTGTATACATCACTGTGCGTAATATAATTATATTTATACTTTTATTTTTTTATTTTGAATAAAAGAGCAAATGGTTCTCATCTTAAGTACAATACAAAATTATGAACTTTTTAAATAAAAAATAACATATTAATTTTTTCTAACAAAAATACCTATTACATTAATTTATAAAAGTATTAAATATTATTACTATCAATTTCACACTTTAAAATCATATAAATACATAGAATTATGTAAAATTATTTTATTAGTTTAAACGACAAAGAGTATAAATAACCAAAAAAAATCCTAATAACAGTATATAATGTTTTAACCATTTTAAAATATCCAATACACTAAATAATATTCATTTAATAAATGAAATTGAAAACATTTTATAAATAATTAAAATAAATGAAATAAAAATATATAGTTTTCTAATACATTAAATGTGATTTGACCCAAAAAGTAAAAAAAAATAATTAATAAGATAATAATATGCTCAAAATAAAAGATAGAAAGTCAAAGATCATATTAAGGATGACATCATCATTTAAGTTTAGAGGGAAAATTTTTAATAAAGATACGACACGTAAGCAATTTTGAAAGGTCATGATGTAAGCCGTGTTTTGTTTTAGTATTACTTATAGATAGATATTATAATCCCAATCTAACCATACCTAATTTATTACTATAAAATCCTAATCCAAATCTTAATCCCCTTGTTTGTTTTTCTTTCTAACTAGGAAATTTTAGAAAAACAACTACAAAAATAAACACAAATTTAAAACCCATTATGTACATATTGTTTTATTTTGTACAACATTTCATTTACTTTCCTATATATATCATCCACATATTTAAGGTAAAAAGATAAATATTATTAAGAAAAAGAAATATCATTCATCAATATTAGGATCATTTTTTAGAATCTGACCTAGCCTTATTTCTAGCATTAGAATACCTCGGATAATTTAAACTTGTATCGACCAAACTTTCACCTTCACCAAAATCATCCGAATTATCCAAGAACTTTCCTTTACCATTAATACTGTCTCGAAATTCGAACCCGTCATCAGCATCACTGCTAATACTCCTATAAGTATGTTGTGATACAGATGAATTCAGATGACTTAGGCTATCTGGAGTAATATGGCTGATATCAGACATAGATTTGGCTACAGATGGTTGTGCTTGTTGTTGCTTGAAGAATAAGCACACTACTGCTATGTCATCTGTTCGTGATGATGGGAATCTGCTCTTCCATGCACGTACTGCATGTGCTGCTAGGAATCTTGCTGCATGGGATCGTTTCCTTGCTGCTGACACTATTTTCACCACCTCAAAGTTTGATAGCACATCCCACACCTGCATCAAATGTTAATTGTCACTATTATATATACTTCCTCCGTTCCATTATACTTGCTACATTTGACTTTTTACGCAATCTAATGTGTTATTTTGCTCATTTATAAATAAAACTATACATATCTAAAATTTTAAAAAGTTAATATTATGAAAGCATGCGATTAGACGATTCAAACAAGATGTCACTTGACTGTATTTGTACTTACACATTGACCGCAATATGCAAAATAAGCTTGAACAATGAATAGTACTCATATCCGAAATGTAGCATTTCAGAACGGTGGAAGTATTACATGATATCAGGGGCATTTTGGACATTTTTTAATGTCATGTGCGAATTCAAATGCTATGTTTTTTTAAGTGACAATTGATAAACTTATTCTAATATTATGAGGCTTTAATTATTTATTTTAGTTTTTGATTAAGTTGAATATTATTGACAAAATATTAAAAGTTAAAATTTCCAATTTACCAAGAAACTTGGTTGTTGTTATTTAACCCAAGATCTCGAAAAAGACAAGAATGGCATTAAAGTGTTTAGCTAGTCAATACTAATTTATATTTTTTATTAGAAAAAATATAAAATTTTAGTCTGAGATTTAGACCCTAAATCCATTAAACTCTAAGGGTCTGTCTAGAATGGGATCCAAAATTCTTATGAATTTGGGTTTTAATTAATAAAAAATTAGATATTGAATCGTGGTCGTCTAGCACGATCAAACCTAAATCCAATCAATACTCATCCCTAGTGATCACCACGTAACAAACTCAAATAAAAATAAAAACGAAATAAGCAATAGAAAAATTAAGAGCATGTTATAGAGTGATTTATATATTACCCCATCAGTAGCAAGAACAATGAATTCATCTTGTGTAGTCAACTTGCGATAAAAGACTTGAGGGGTAGAAATGAGACCATAATCTTTAAGGCAGAAATCTCCAAATGCTCTTGTCATGGCAAGACCAGGGCTATCTTCATCTGGTAGCCATAGTCTTAGAACATGAGACTCCTCTTGAAGTGAGAATACTCGTCCATTGCAACGTCTTACTCTCTCGGCTTCCCTTGGAAGGCTTGGCTTCAAGTCTATTGTTAATTGGACCGGTATTACTTGTCCTTCCTCCCCTCGCGTGCACATCACTGCACGCGAGTCTCCCAAGTTGGCGACTATCAAATTATCTCCCTACAATAAATTAAGGTAATTATTAGCTGTTTAAGTAGTTGTTAGCAGTATGGTAGTACCCTAAGGTTTTAACTATCATTAAATTTTGTTACGTAGTAATTATTAGTTGCTAAGTAATTGTTTTGCAAAGTAATAGTCATCAGTAAAAATAGTTGTTACGAGAAATTTAGCCATATTATTTTGAAATGCTAGGTATAATTTTACAAATAGTTGCGTGCACTACTACTAAAACACTACTAAAATTAACTTGTTGATACATTTTTTTAGTTGAATTGCGTATGGGGTATTTGAGGGCGTGCAATGTGATCGACCATACAGGGCCCCCTCTTACTCCCGTATATGAAAAAGTCAATAAAAGAAAATATGTTAGAGTTTATTAATAAAATAAATGTATTTAATTACAATAAATAAGATGCAAGAATAAAAATTTTGCACCAAATTTTTCAAGACGGCTCTACGTATTGATGTAAGCAAACGATTGAATTAGCTTAAATTACTACGCTAAACACAAGGTAATACATAGAAGAAATTAAAGCTAACCTGTTTGACAACCGTAACGGCAGTTGTACCACTACAATAGGTCTCAATGGAGGAATCAAGGCTAAGCTCTTTATCTACTTCTTTAAATGACCTAATTAAACTAGCCTTCCACAAATTTAGTACTAGATTGGAGTCAGAATCCTCCCCGTTTCGTGGATCGTTAGTAACGTCGCCGTTAGCAGCACAAGCATCATCTTCGTTCTCATATATTGCAGCAACATTGCTTATGTTACGGCTTTTTGCTTGGATAATTTTGTGAGCAACGGATAGCTTAGATGGTAATTGGTCACGTATGTTTCGAGCAACTTTGTGTCCGCATGGCCCGTGCCCATCAAATACCCCGCAAAAGAAAGAATCTTTCTCACCAATAAAATCCTGAATAACAATAAAAATATCGAAGTCTTAATTCAAAACATTAAGGTCATAACACGATAAAACTAATGTGTTAATTAATTCTACTTTGTGCATAACATGAAATCTACCCACCCTTCCATCCCTTTGAGTTTTTACCTAAACGACACGTTTGATAACCGGTACTAAATGGTGGGAATGGTAATGAAAAATTAATTTAAATTTAGTAGAAATATCTCTTGACAAATTTAATGAACATGTATATTCTCTTTCAACAATCTTATTTTCTTCACAAAATTCATTCTAATGCTGCAATGCATTACCATTTGAGCATGTGGTATTAGGTGGTAATGGAAAAATTATGAGGAATTTTTTTTTATGATCAAATATTCATTACCATGGGAATGAATGATACATACCATGAAAATTTACACTACAAATCATTCCCATTACCACCAATTAGTATCGTTAACCAAACGGACCGAAAGTGATATTTCTATTCATAACATGTCACTATTAATAGTAAAATCAATAGCGACATATATATGAATAATTAATTATCTTTTTAAGATACTACTCCCTCTGATTCATAATAACAAATGTCCAATTTGGAATCAATTTGGGATATGCATGAATATCAAGACGATCATAACAAAAAGAAGGTGTCCACATGTACCAATTAAGACGAGAACCAATACAAAAAGTTTCCACCTGTATTAAAAATCATTACTAAAGATAAAAATGGAACTAAAAAAAAGTGACATGTAATTATTTTTTGTGCAAGAGAGGTAATTAATTACCTCCCAAACAGTCATGGCATCTTGGTTAATCCCTTTCTTTCCTTGTTGGGTAGTCATTGAAACAAAAGCAGAAGAACCTTGTAATCTAATTGAAGATCCATAATCTCCAATAAACACATGATTTTCCTCCTCTTCTTCTTTTTCATACATATTTGCCATTTGTCGATTTCCATAGTCAACATCTTTGCTACAACAAGCTCCCATATTATTATCTATTTATTAGGTTGATAAAAATATGTTCCAAAATTAAAGTTATCACTTACAAGCCAATTTATTTGTACAAAAAAAGCTTGTTTTTTCCTTGGAAATCATATAAATAAATATCTATATAAAAATATGTTTTCTATCACAAGAATCGATATGATTTTAGATGTGGAAAAATATAACGATACAACATGTCGCGACTAGGGATTAAAGAAAAATCCAACATTGTTGCAGAGGAAATAATTTTCCCCTTTAAATTAAATCGATTTTTCGTAGAATTTGATTAAAAAATGTGGATTAAAACGAATGATCGTAATTTCGATGTTTGAATCAACTAAAATAAAATAACACAATTGTATGGAGGATTACATATTCAAAAATAAGAATAGATTTAAGTTTAAAATTGGAAATATTATGAGATTTTTGAAAAGAATATCTGGATTTTTGGCTTCCCTAAAATTTTGTAGGAGGATAAAAAAAATTAGATAATGCAATTTGCAAATCTCTTAAAAATACAATGTTTTGCTGTTAGGTGCATTGTCTATATCTAGTCCCTTTTTTCTGCGATTGATTAACTTAATTCTATATTTGGGTTTTCTAAAAATCAAAATTATCAAAAGTACTTTAACTATTAAATTCATAAAAGGTAATTTAGAAATGTTACACTTATAATTAGTGTTTGACCCGTTCGAAAAAATTAACAACAATAAATATATATATACTCCCTCCTATTCAACCTATTAGTCCCATTTGTTTTTTTCACATTTGTCGAGGCAACATTTTAACCCTTAATATCTTTAATTATGTTTGATTAAAAATTATGAAAATTTGATATTAATAATACTTGCATTGAGAGGAATCAAATAAGATCCCACTTGACTATGTTTTAACTTATAGATTAAGAATAAAATACAAATTAAGAGTGATAAGTGAATAGTCTCCCAAAAGTAAATGGGACTAATAAGAAGAATAGGAGGTAGTATATATATATATATATATATATATATATATATATTATATATAATATATATATATATATATATATATATATATATATATATATATATATATATATATATATTATATTTCTTTTATGTAAAAAAACGTAATTTTGCGCTTGAAAAAAATCACCAAAAAATTGATATATTAAATTATGTCAAAAATCAAATTAGATATTTAACAACAAGATGGAATATATGTAGACTATTTTTGGAAGAGTATACTAGTAACTAGAAGTGAAGTCTATTATATGTATACACACTCACACACAGTACAAGAGTTATCGAAAATTAATCCGATTAATTAAATTCGAGTATGATTTTATTACTTCACCCAAATGACTTGTATTGTAAAAATTAACTTGGATTGTCAATATATTTACAAATACACTAAAATCGATATTATTATTATAACCCGAAATATTATACCCGGTCCCCCAAACCCAAATGAATACCTAAACACAATGCACACATTCTCTATGTTGAAATTTGAAACCATTCTTGGATTTCCCATAGTCGCCTTTAATTTCAATAGGGTGAAATTAATTACAATAATCTTTCTTCACTGATCAATAAGGTGAAATTGGAGTAAATTTGAAGCAATTACAACGTACAAGGATACCAATACCAATAACCTATAACTAGGGAAAATGTAAATCTTTATTTATTTATTAATTAATTGGAAACTCCAATAATGATTTGACCTAGTTTAATTTAATTCATTTTGTATATCATCTAAAAAGGCATTCTTGGATCTCCCATTTTTTATGCTTTCAACCTTAAAAAATCTTCATAAATGCATGCACAATCAACTTTCACATGGCATGCAAAAATGTTTATGGAGCTCAATTCACTTATAAGAAAATTATTGATATTTCATATGTTCTAAAACTCATTTTTTGGACTGAAAAAAATTAATACAAAACAAATTAAATTGAATTAATTTACTGGAATAAACTAAACTATTTTACAAGTTAGAATCAAACTAAATCGTAGAGATTCTCTAACGTAAACTTTTTAAAAAAAAGTTAGCATGAGGGATCTAATTTTGGACAGAAGGTCTCCTGAGAGACCATCTATGGCATAGACGGCACTCTCAGCAGTCCAGCCCAATGGAAATTTCAGTTGTTTTTTTTGGAAAGTGTAAAAATGTTAGTGCAGCCACTTTCATGTATTGGGCCAGGTGTGTTAAGAGATTAGGGATAGGCTTTTAACTAGGTCAAACCGGGTTTAATTGGCTAAAAAGGCCTAGCAGCCAATTCTATGTGTCTCCCTATCAAAACTTCTGCACAGTACACGCTTTTCTTGGCCCATTGTAAATTTAGAACATTTCTTATTGGATTGGCCCATAAAAAATAGAGTATAAAGTAAGAGTAGAAAATAAGCTTTAATGGAGTGGACCTGAGACGTCTCTTAGAGAGACGGTCTCTCAGAAGACTAGCTGTTTTTATTTGAAGCAACATATGGTGTATTTAGAAAAAGATTTTTCTTATTACCATTTAGCTTTTTGGTTCTTGATTTTATTATTTTCTTTTATATAAATAGTCAATAATTAATTTTGGCAAACATTTAATAATTAATGAATTAACAATTAGCTTATTAAGCAATATTTCAGCCAGTAATTGAATCAATAACCTTTTTACAGAGAGATGCATAATCAATCAACATGTGAAACGCCCATTTCATAATCAACCAAATTACTTGAATGACAACTTCTCGAGTCGAGGGACTCTTTGATACTGTATTTTCATTTATGGGTATGAGTTGTCTTTTTTTCCTCCCTTTTGATCATAATTTCCATGAGCGGAATATGCTGAGTATGATGATGATTTTAAAAACTAGGTTAAAAGTAAAGAGGAAGCAATGAAACTCATAATCAGTGATCTGTCAACAAGACTGGAAGATTCTTCTGAGTTTAGCACTGCAACACTGTTTACTCTTCTAGGAGTAATCTACTCCAATTAAAATAATGAATGAACAATCACAAACCAAGATTGACAATAATTTCATACTTCAATGTTTACACTTTACATTAAGAATCTGTCCAATGTCAACGACAAAATAATAATGAGTTCACATGAACACCAATCAAATAAAATGATAAGAGTAACATGTAGAAGTAGTAGTATTATTATACTACTTCTACTCCTACAAAAGGTATACAGTACTGTTTTTTAAATTCATACTCAGTTGTCAGCTACTACACATGTCTCTGGTTTACTAGTAGTGATTTATGAACATAAGTATATTAAGCAATAAACATAATACTAGAACATGGAAGAAAATGGTGTCATCAAATCAAACTAGAAGCATCCAAGGCCTTACAGATTACAGAAGCTGGATTTTTAATCATCAAGCAATCATTATCAGTTCTTCACTGATCCATTGTGTATATTCTTTTTATTATCATTATTGAGAGTTTGAATGGAACTTATAAAAGAATACATATAAAAATGACACCATATTACACCATTTAGGTCTAAATTAATCAATTATTATAATACTATATAATATAATTATTGATATAAATTATGAGGAATATTTGAATATGAAATATGCATACTTATCCTAAATGTTGACTCTAAATACAATATAACGATAAAATTGCTCATATAGTAGTCTAATGAAAGCGCAACCTTCTCAAATTATAGAGTTGTAAAAAATTGACAAAGCAAACATAAAACACATATACTAACAAGTCAATCAATTAGGAGGAAGGTGTACTACATGTTGTTACAACAAATATGACGGCAATGACGCTCAAACCATTAAATTCTGATTAGATAGGTGATGAAAATAACACTTCAGGTGATGTGTGTACGGGTTATCTTTCTTTCTATTAGCTAGATATTCAATTTAAATATTGCTTCCCTATTTAGAATAGTCCATAACTTAATACTACTAGGCGTTATCATCAAACAAGTACACCATCAATTTCTCACTTTAAGGTGTACTCAAATAGAAGACAAAAAGGCCAAACAGATTGTAATCAGACAAAACAAAAGCTTAATCCATCAACTAATCACATCAGATATTTCACCTGTCCCAGATTCACATGAAAACATAATCAGCTAAGTTGACAAAATAAATTAGATCAGTTATTCAACTACCATAGCTAAACCTACCAATCTTGAATCAAAACAAAGTAAAACGAAGTAATAAGGAGTATTAATAGTGCAAGTCTATCCTTTCCTAAAAGATGGTATTTGTTGATAAGACATTAATCTACAGTTCCATATACAGCCATTTCCAACCCCCACCCCACCTGGCCACCTCTACTCCTGTCCCCATCTCCACCTTTTCCTTTCATTGCCAGCTATTCGGGTCCAATCTGGGACGGATCTTAGAAACGACTAAAGAGCAACGAACGAGGGGCATCGCAAATAGCTTGTATTTTTTAAGTCCAAAAAAGGTCAAGAATGACTGCCTCCGACCCTCTAATGTCAGGATTCCTTAGAAAATAGGAGGAAACAAGAAGGCAATATATCATGATGTAGGGAAGTATGTAAAAGCAAAACAATCTTAGGTACATGAACCAACATTCTAAAATCTAAGTCCCCCCAACCAACTATTTCTTCATTAACAATGTGATTTTCGATCTAACTCGGTGAAAATATAAAGGGGCGGGGCAGAGAGGAATAATGTTATGCAATTTACACAAGAACAATACATCTGAATCCCCAAATACAGTGCATTTGACAATTTGATGTTCAATGTTTTAACAATAGTGGAGAAGTTACCTTCATCATGAAGATAAACAAAGCACAATATTCCAGTTACTGTGCAGCATATACCCTGTTATTAAACCAAACTAAAAGAAGGGGTCAACCTGAATAGCAATGAAACAAACAGTAAAAAGGAATCTCCCATTAAGAAATTAAGTGTTGGTAATCAATTTCAGTAAAGCATCAAACATCATTGATTTCTTGTTTCTTTTACTTTTACCAACTTTCCTTTTCTTAATTATTTGGAACAGGGGATGGGAAACTGAAGTTAAAAAAATCTGCTTCACCAATCATCAATGTTTCAATCAAAATCTATTTCAACAGATTAGAAGAATAGCAATAATTTTCTGTTACCATAACTATTAGCGGCTTCAGGTGAAGCTTTATCTCAAGACAAAATGTTCCCCATGAAGAGATTCAAGGCATAGTGTAACATAAATTTAACTATCAACAATTTGCTGCAAAACCCATCATTGGAACCAGCATACATATTCATCATACATATACAGTATTTGGCAGTTTATATTGTAAGTGATGAAATAAACAAAAATGTATTTGAGACAAATCAAAGAATAAGTTTGTTAATGAAAAGATGTAACTTTTTACTAGCATTTCAAAGAAACTGTATCATTAAGGAAAATCAACTGTATAATACTAGGAACATTTTGACAATTTATAAAGAAACCTACATGAAATTTTCTAGTATGGGGTTTGAATTTTACCACCATTGATGAACAAGAACACCACGCTCTCTGAGAGAAGTAAACAGGTTCAAGCACTGATTATATGTCTTTTCATACTTAGCACTTCTTTCTCCGGGACAACATCTCTGCCACCGATTATAATGGCACTCAAGGAATATCTCATCGATCAAACAAATCGCCCCGGTCTCAAACAACCTCGGGATAAGATCAAATTCAGTTCCTTCAACATCCATTTTCATCACAACAAAATCTGTTTCAGTCACGGTTGCTTTCAACCACTCAGCAAAATCAAAACCCGGAATCTTATCAACACCACTCGAAACCCCATCAGAAGATTGAACAGGCTTAATTCTTCCCATTCCTCGCCCTTTACTCCCACCTTTCTCCTCAGGATCATCACCAGGGTCATGATTAACCTCGAAAAACAATGTCTCATTCTTCACCCAAGCAGCATAAGGCAACAATTTTACTTGTTTTTTCTTAGCTTCATACTCCTGATGAAAAGACTTATCAGCTTCAATTGCATAGACTTCGAATGTTTTGTTCTGTTTTGGATATTGCTTCTTAAACCAACTCCCAATACTCGAACCGTAGCTTCTAGCTCCTACATCTACATATATATACCTACTCTTGAAACTGATATCCACCATTGATGGTAAATACTTGATGTTCTGTATATTCTTTTTTAGTGTAATCCATGGTTTCAAAGGCTCCTTCTTGATCAATTCCTCTGCTTTCCAAACAATCTCTTGCTTGTACCCTGGAACAATGGAACACTCTTTAGTTCTATATACAGAACCGTGATTGTAACCTTCTTTCTTCATCACAATCTGTCTGAATGTAACACTTTCACCGTCATTTTCACCACCAATAAAAGCTTGAATTTCATTAGATTTGATAAAGGTGCAGCAATTGAATAAAGCAATAAAGGAATGTAAACTGTATGTATCATTTGTTCTTGTATGGACTACTAAATACCCTTCGGGCTTCAAAGTCCTTCTAATTTCTTCAGAAACATCCGTGTATTTGCTCAATTTGTCGATTCTTCCATCACCACCGTAGAAAATGAAATCAAAGGTGTTATCATCGAACGGCTGACGACGACCGGAATTCTTCAACGAAACAACCAATGGTTTAGACGCTTTTTTCGCTAGACCAATGGCGTCAGAAACTCCGAGTTCTCTCAAAGCGAACACTTCTTGACCTAATTCCGTATCAACACAGAGAGATTTCGATTTCGGAGAGAGAAAACCTTCGGAAATCAGATCCTGAAAAATCGAAGAGTAAAACTGAACAGATTTCCGCCATTTTTTGCTGGTGTAGACAGAATTCTTCTCATCGACAGAAACCACCTCGTTCGCAGTTGATGAAACGGCGGTGATTGTCGTCGTTCCAACAAGGTTCAATGTCTCCGGCAATGAGAAAAAGCAGAAATCGCCGATGTCGCAGGATTCGCCTCGGATCGTAACAACGTAAGCGAATCGAAAACAGATGATAAACACGCAAAATACTAGAACCTTCACAAGGAAGTTGCGTAGAAAACTTGGCTTCGTAGGTAACTCCATTAACACTGTTTCTGCAGTGTGTGGAAGCTTCTTCATTTCAAATTCAAAAATTCAAAAAATTAAAAAAAATTAAAAAGAAAGGATGATTAAATTTTTTTACAATTCCAAAAGAATGTAGAGTTTTATAATTAAATGATACAGGTATTGTTGCTTTTTTTTCTGTGCAGGTAAAGAGAAAGGAAATGAGTATAAAACTAAGATTTATTTGGAGCAGAATCTGGCAGAAGTATGATTACCGCCGATAAGAGAACGACGAGAAGAAGGATTTGAGAAGATTGAATAAACAGGAAAATCAGTGAAAAATGTGGAAATCATAATGAACAAAATTTTCCTTTCCTAAACAATATGGATTGACATGGATTGGAGATTTATTTTCTCTAGCTTTTAATTATTGTGTAGTGTTCTTCAGTTGAGCAATGGAGAAAGTTTGAGGAATACTGTAATGGAGAAGGGGGAGGATGAGAAGGAAATGGAGAAAGATAAAGGAAGAAAGGAAAGTTGCTTAATTGGACAAGGCAGAAATAACCGGAAGTTTCGGTTATGACGCGTGATGAGTTGGAAAGGTGTGAATGCCGTCAGTTGCGGAGTTTTGTAAATTAAACCTTTTTAAGGTGTGCTAGAAAACAATTGTATAAGCCTGTAAGGAAGACAATAGGGTGTTTTTGCATAGCATGTTATTGAGTAATTTTAATTTATTTTGAATTTTGATATAAATAGAGAGTTGGATGGTCAAATCAACTAATGTCAGTGTTTAGTAAATTAGCTGGTTGAAATAATTTATTGATATGAATAAGTTGTTTTTGAACAAGCTGCTTATAACAGTGAATTCAACATCAGCTGGTCGAACCAGTTAATAAAATCAACTGGTCAAATCAGCCAATATAACCAGCCATCAGCTATCATTCATTTGTGAAACACGCTCAATGGGAGATTTTGGGAAAAAAAAAGCTCATTAGGGTGAACATGAGAGAACAGTTTTGTACAATTATAAAAATTATTGTCCTATATTTATTTTAAGCTTTTTCATTTATTTGATACTCCCTCCGTTCCTTTTTAATGTTCCTATTTGGGTTTTTCACCCAAATTAAGAAAAATAGGATCTTTGGTGGTAGTGGCTATTATTTTAATTATATAGTAATGGGAAATAATGATTGTATTGGAAGTATGAGAGAAAAAACAATTAAATAATAGTGTAATGTAATGATTGTATTGGAAGTATGAGAGAGAAAATAATTAAACAGTAGTGTGAAGTAAGAAAAATGGGGTTTTAAGGGGTAAAAATGGGATGAAAACTTTCCAAAAATGGAAAGTATTCTAAAGTGAAAAAACTTATGAAACTATCCGTTTTAGTAAGGTGGAAAAACAAAAAGGAATGGAGGGAGTATATTCTATTAAATAAACTTATTTAATTCTTATTATATTTAATTATGAATAACTACAAAAATTATAAAAAGTTGATATTTATAAATTTTACATTAAAACGAATCAAATAAGATCCATATGACTATGTTAACTTATAGATTAATAATAAAATACATTTTAAAAGTGGTAAATAAATAGTTTCCAAAAGTAAATGGGATACTTAAAGTAAATATGAAGGAGTATGTTATATTTTCAATAATTTTGTATCATTAAACATTTAGCATATATAGATATAGATTTACTACATAATTTTACATTAAAGCTCCTAATTTTTTGAGGTGTGGTGGAGTTGAAATGCTAGAACTTTTCCCTAGTGAATATTTACCTTAAAATGAGCAATTAATTCTTTTATCCATTACTTCATAACTATTTTGTACATTTGATAATAATGTTCTCTTAATTTTTAAATTGAATTTTATTTCTCATATAAATATTTTGCTCTCAATATAAGCATATTTTAAATGTTATAATTTATGATTATGCCATTGATTCTATCAGTAGATATTCAATACTTTAATTTTTATATAAACATCTAGTAATAACTCATTTTACACTATACAAAATACAAGATGAGATAAACAAAGGAAGTAACATGAATGCATCATCTTTGCTGATACTCCTATTTAACACTACAACAAATTGTTACGGTATGTAACATATCCTGGGCCTCGACCATCAGCTTAAACTTTTGGTTGAGTTGGTTCCTTAACATGGTATTAGAGCTAACGTAACTAGAGGTTATGAGTTCAAATCTCAATCACTCCTTATTAAAGTGAAATATTCAACGCATGTGCGCATCCACACTTCTAGCCTAATGGCTCTAATACCATAATAAAATTGATTATGATTGATTGGTTGTCTTTCATTACAATTATAGAGAATAAATACAAAACTATTCTAGAGTTTTTAAAAAATAAAATAATTACATAATAATAATGCCTAATATAATTACCAAAAATATAAATATACACAAGATATACAATATACTCAAAATATACTCAAAAGATATTATTCTAGCACAAATCCCATCGTCATATATCCGCGTTTTTACCGTACGCGCTGCGGTCTTTAGGATGCGTGCTTTAAGTTTCGGTGTGTGTGGGGTAGACCTCTTCATAAAGCAAGTAATGTTCGATTAATCACAAATACTCCCTCCTATTCTCTACAAGTGTCCCAATTGCTTTTTGAATACTGTTTATTTCTTACTCTTTATTTGTATTTTATTATTAATCTATAAGTTTAAGTATAGTCAAGTGAGATCTTATTATATTCGTCTCAATGCACAGATTATTTAAATCAACTTTTCATAATTTTTAATTATGCACAATTAAAGATTTTAAGGATTGAATAAGTACATTGGAAGGAGTGCATAAAATAAATGAGACACTTGTGGTGAATAGGAGGGAGTATTATTTTACTAGTATATATTTTCTGTATAATTCTAAAGGTGTTATTTTTTGACTTATAAGAATTAAATTAGAAAAATTTACAAATATAAATAAATATTTTTTATTGTATAATATGATAAATTAAAGTTGATTATCCAGTAAAATTAATTAAAATCCAACTTTAATATATTTTTCACTCTCAAATTTTAGTTGTTTTTCAATTTTACTTCCCTTTATGTTTCTCTTTCTTTATGACTTAAGAATGACGACATAAAGAAACTGAACTGAGTATTTATAGCATCACTAATTACCATATATATAATGAAAATAGTAAATGGAAGCATATTGCTGATGTTTTGTATGGTTAAAAGTAATTTCAGTTTATAATTTTTAAAATTATAACCATATCATGTTAAAATATATTTAGTTTAAAATTTCAACATAATTATATTATCTTTTCAAATTTAATATAAAAGTAATTTATTACTCCCTCCGTTTTCAAATGTTCTTTCCATTTGGAATATTCCACCCTAAAGAGAGAAAAATTTAGTTAATGTTTTTGACACATATTTAGAAGATAAAATATATCAATGTGAGATCTCGTTAGATTCGTCTTAATGTATACAATTTTATTATGTATTTTTTTAATTTTTTTATTATGTGTATTTAGAGATATTAAGGTTTGAAATTTGCATTGAAAACTATGCATAAAAAGTGATAGAATTTAGAAAATGGGCTTGAGCAACCCAAACAAGGAGGAGAAGAAGTAGTCAACTTATAAACCCAAAGAAGGTTCACTACTAAAACAAATTGGTAATAGTAGGAGTTACTCCTTGAGTATATAAAGTGATGCATACTCTTCTCTTTCTCCGATGTGGGACAACTCACATGTGGGGTAACACATGAGCAATTCAACACTCCCCCTCACATGTGAGTGTCCTTAGAATTTTTAGCCCACCAGAAGGGTTACAAACCTATTGGAAATGAACATCCAATTAAAGGCCCCTTAACCAGTTCTAAGATTAAATGCCCAGTATAAAAGCCCAACAACAAACCGAGCTCTGATACCATGATAGAATTTAGAAAATAGGTCTGGGCAACCCAAACAAGGAGGACAAGAAGTAGTTCACTCATAAACCCAAAGAAGGTTCACTACTAAAACCAATTGGTAATAGTAGGAGTTACTCCTTGAGTATATAAAGTGATGCATACTCTTTCTTTCTCCGAAGTGGGACAACTCACATGTGGATAACACATGGGCACTTCAACAAAAAGTAAATGGGAAGAACAAAAATAAACAGGGGGATTATTAAATTCTAAAGTCATCATTATCATTATACCCGGTGTATCCCGCCCATAAAAAACTATGGTCAGGGTCTGAAGAATGAAGGACAGCGGCAACTCATACCCATAAAGGAGAGCGCGACCAAAGAGTCCCGACTCAAGAAAGAATAGGATATTAAATTCTAAAGTAATAATTTATATGAAGATTTTATTTCATACAAGTTGACGTTCAACCAATTCCATCGTTATAACTTATGAGTTGATGGTATCACAAAGTCTATTAATTAATTAGTTTGATGGAAAATCAATTGAATACTCTATATAAATACAAGATTGATGATCAGTTTTTTGCAACTTGTAAGATGCAGCTTTCTTTCTCATTTGCTATTTTAGTGTATAGCAACTAGCAATAAATTAAAATTGTATGTATATATTATTTCTAAAATCTAATTTTGCTAATATTGCTAGGTGCGTGTAATGATCATGTAAATGTAATACCCTTGGCAATAATATTTACGTACAAAGAAGTATAAGCTTTTTGGAAAAGTAGGCACGTCATGTAATTCCTATGAGAGATAGTAGTAGCTCTTTTATCTGTTTGCTATAAAATTTGGAATACAAAAAATTAAAATTCTTTATCATTATGATTAAAAATTATATTTTTTATATTTATTGAAATAAATCAAATAGTATATTATTTAACAAATTTTTGTTTCTCTTTATTACTAACAACGATAAAATAGTGTAAATCTAACTTTCTAAAATTCATTTTAGGTGACAGTCACTCATTGATACTAGAGTTATGAAATAAGGTAAAATATAATTTTGAAGTATTAATAATGGGTGTGGAAAAAAGAAAGACACATTACATTAGAGTATATAACATATCTTAAAAGTATGCCTTATTAAGCTTTTGGTTGAATTGGTTTCAAGACATGATATTAAAAGCCAGATCACATATTCAAATCTATTTTTGGAATATGACCCGCTACTTCCTTTTAATCTTATCCATACATGTTAACTCTTTTTTAATTTCAACCACATATCTCATTTTCTCTTTTCATTTATTACCATTATCTATCTTTTGTTTAAAAAATAATTATTTTTACTTTACTTTAAATTATATAGGACGGAGGGAGTATAAATTAACATAAATTAGTAAAGTAATGTGAAGTACTCCCAAGTAGGTCATGAGTATAACCGTTGTGAATACTGGAATCATAACAGTGCGCACTTTTGTCAAAATTGCCCGCCCACAGAGTCGCTCTCATACGGGATCAGGAGCGCAGCTGAACATGACACCAAACACTAGACCGTTGCGGGTTTTGTCTTAACTCTTCACAAGGTTAAATACAAGAAAATGCTTTGTTTTGACAAATTTAATTATTATATGAGATCCTCTTATCCTATATGTTCTTTATACTTGGGTTGAATATTTCATCTTATTTAAATTACTAGTATTTATATTACATATTTAAAGTCGTCTTACCTAGAGACTATTCTTCACAAAAGTAACTTTTTATTTTTCAGCTTGTTTTGTAAAAATCTAGCCTATATAATCATATTATTTCACTTATTTATCACTTTAAAACTATAAATGTGTTTATTTTTTGTCATGGCGGACAAAGCGCTTAAAATTAATAGATGTGGCATGTGGGCCCGAATATCTCTTTTGTCAAATTCCTTCCTCATTTAGTTCTGCACTGCCACTAGGCGGGCCCTATTTGCCATTGACAATTCATTTGGACCCCATTGTTTTATCTCTCTTAATTAGCCCAACTAAGGAACCGAGAATCGAGATACCCCTTATCCATACGGCTACTCTTGTGAGAGACCGTCTCTCAAAGAGACGACGACATCAAAACAAGAAGTTCAGATTCTTATTTTTTCTTAAATTTGTGTAAATTGGGCTATTTAGCTCATATTTCTAATGCGTCTCGGAAAGACCGTCTAACAATTTGTGTTATCCATGGAATTAGAATTTATTTCTTAGAGTTGAAAACGTTAAAGTATACTCTTGCTTTGATTCTTTAAAACATGCAAGAAAGATAACAAAGATAAATATTAAAATTATATATAGATTTAACATGTTTCATTAAAAATGTGTTAGTCACGTCTAAACTGTATAAACACCGAGAGATTAAGTTTTATTGAGATGTAACCTTCTAAAAACCCTAATCAGAATAATACTCTTAAAAACCTAAACCTAAATAAATTTGAACTAATTCAAACTCCAATAACAGAAATAATCAAGCATATATGAAAATATATAATAAAGCAAGTATATGAAAATATAATTAAGTATTATATAAGAGTCACTTTTGTAAGATACCATCTATCGATAAGACGAACACAAATCAAGGAGTCACTACTAATAATTATTAGAAGTTTATGTTAGTTTGGCTATTCAATATATAAAAAAGTCTCACGATAAAATTGCCTCACACAAGAATATACGATAATATTATCAAATAAAACAAGTAAATTAAAAGATGTGCATGAAGAAGATGACAGTGTCTGTGGAATTGGCACAGTATTCCTGCCTCAATTGCATGTCTAATACTACACTTTATAAGGTCACTCATCCATTCCAAGCTTTTTAGAATTGGTTAACCGTGACCTAATGGCAGTGAGCCAGACCTGTGAAGGCACCTCGTGAACCTAATACTACCCTTATATAAAGACCGTTTCTCGTTAGGTGCTGACTATAACCTTGTAACTAGTTTCAACTTTTACTTTCTTATTTTTTTAATCAATCCAGACATATTAATATTCATTCACAAATACCCATTATATATTTTTTAAATATTTTAAATAGGTATTAAAAATAACGTAAGCAAACATTTAAGATATTAAAAGTAGGCATTAAGGATACTATAAGTAAACATTAAGGATAATGTAAGTAGACATTAATCTTTAATGGGTTGGACTTGAAATATGTCTCTTAAAAAAACGGTTTCTCAATAGACTAGCTTATATTTATTTTATACCCTCAATAAAATTGTGTCTCTAATCTCTTTACTTAATACCAAATTTATTACTTTCAAAATAAAAAATAACTTCTCATGTTTCCTTTAGAAAACTAAAAGTAACAATGTGGTGGTTACTAGTATTTTGAAATATTATTTTATACTTGGTCAATAAGACAAATAATAGTCTAACGATGTTGTATATGTATTTACAATGTTTTACATGTACAGGCGTATAACCTTTTACACACAATAATTTAATAATAATTTTATAGTTCAGCATACATAAAAAAGAAAAAAAAAAAAAACACTCAAGTTGAGGCCTGATGGCCTCTATTTAATCGCAACCTCTTCATGATGAAGGGGTATTGAACAGAAATTAGAGGTAAAATAAAGTAATAATAGTAGGTGCGCATTGTTAAACTATAATCATAGAAATTAGAATAAGATGTTTTTGAATGGAGGATGTCCGGCCTAGATTATGGAGCCGTTTAACATGCTTAGTGTTGGAAAATAATTAGTGGTCTAGTCTACCTAGTTGCTTTTTTTTATTTTTTTAATGGAGTTTTGTTTTTAGTGTTAATTTTTAATTATAAATTGTTCTGAATATACTACCTTCGTTCTTTTCTATTTGTCTACTTTAAGAGAGAAATTTAAATTAGATTTTTAAAGTATATATTGAAGATAAAATATATTCATGTGAGATCTTGTTAGATTTGTCTTGTTGTAAAGTTCTTTAACATATAATTCTTATAATTCTTTATGATGCGTACTTAGAGATATTAAAGCTTAAAATTTGATAAAATGTGTGCAAAAGGTATAAAAAGAAACGAAGGAAGTGATTAATAAAAAAAAATGTATTCATCTAGTATCTTGACATATTCATCTCAATATATATTTTCGGAATATTAAAATTTTATATAATGTTTATAATTACCAATTAAAATAACTTTTAAATTTACTGTTGGATTTATAAAAAAGTGGATGAGAATAAACTAACAAATGGAAATAGGAGTATTAGCTAACGTACGTACTCATAATTTGATTACAGTTCGATTTAAATCACATTAATAACTTCAATTTATTTTAGTCATTTTTATTCCCTTTCTACTAATAATGTACTATCGATGCGATTTAAACAATAATAATATTGGTCAAGTCCCATTTATTATCATTAATTTTTGTTTGAAACTTTGAGCAGCATTAAAAATTTATGAAAAATTATTAATGTGTATGAATAAAAATAAAATTAAAGTAAAAAAAATTAAATTATATTATTAGTTATGAATTAAATATTAAGATATTCAATATTTTTTTGTCGTATAAACTAAGTTTCCTATATTATAAGCTCCAAAATTTGAAAAAAATACCGTGAATATAACAATATTTTGTTAATTTTCCTACAATAATACAAACTATTGATAAACCATGAATAATATTAACTTAAAGGGGTGTTTTTCCTAAAAAATTCCTAACACGTTAAAAATCAAACTGATATAGGTTGGCTATGCTCGAATAAAACCAATTTTGGTTTTGTTCGAGACATAGCCAACCTATATCACAACTATAGGTGATTATAAGATCAAAAAAATTGGTAATTAGTTAATAAACTAAAGTTGGTATTATTTTAGGAAAATAACCCCCTCAGTTGGTATTATTTTAGAAAAATAACCCCCTCAGTTGGTATTATTCATGGTTAATCAATAGTTAATGTTATGGTAGGGAAATTAACAAAAGATTGTATTATTCACGGTAATTTTCCCCAAAATTTTTCATACTCACTATATGCATTCAAACCAACATAGCCGCGAATTAGAAAAAAAACTAGTGATGTCAATTTAAGTAAATTGTGTTAATTAATTTTAATCTCTAATCACATATGTGAAATGCTAGTCGGTTCTGAGATTTTAAGGGTCTAAGGCAAAACTTCAATTATGGCCTTCACAATGAGATATAACCAAAAAACGAATAAAGTATGCAACATAGATTAAAAAAATTTTATATTGTATGCATGCACCAATAAATTAATGCAAGTAAAGTTAGTTTATTAACACTTAAACAAAGTAATATAAATAAGGAAACAAATCGACAAAATAAAATTTCATATATCGTAGAAAAAGAAAACTCACAAAAAATTAAAAAGTATTTATTAGGAAAATTAACTAATGTTTAGTGACTTAAAATCCACATGAATTTCTTGTATATCCAATTATGCACATTATAATATGGTTATTGCAATATACAAGTGTAAAATCAATAAACGTTGTATTAAATTCAAGTATTATTATCTACCTTCATGTTTAAAAATACTAACTTTCATACAAGGTTTATGTTCAAATCCTCATATAAACAAATTACAATTTTTTAGTGGGTCCTGGGCGTGGCTTACCCTTGATTTTTCATTTAAATAGTAATGAGTGTACCATTTATAATAAATAAAATAATTAAAGCTAAACCCATAAATGAAGCAAAGAAAATAAACGGGTATTAGTGGGGACTGATCGAGTATTCAAGGTTTACAAACTATTTTAAGCTAACCCGCATTTAGAGAAAGAGACATTATTAGGAGTATTAGCCAAGACTCTACCTAAATTGATTTATTTTACTGAATTATAGTAATACTATCTCTAATTTCTAATACAAATAATTTAATAATTACTTTTAGTATTTTGTTGTACCAGAAAATCACAAGTTCTTTAATGAGACCGCTGCATGTGTGCGACCGTACTTCAAAAAAGAATTTTTTTTACATACCAACTTTAAGCCTTAAAGCACCAATTTCTACTTAAAATGCTCATTTTGACACTTAAAACCCAATTAAGACTTGAAGTCGCTACGTCAAGCCTTAACCTTCCTTATCTAAGGTTAATTACGTTGAAGTGCCCATGTGTACCCACATGTAAGCTGTCCTACATCGGAGAAAGAGAAGAGCATGCATCACTTTATATACTCAAGGAGTAACTCCTACTATTACCAATTGGTTTTAGTAGTGAACCTTCTTTGGATTTATGAGTGGACTACTTCTTCTCCTCCTTGTTTGGGTTGCCCAGACCCATTTTCCTAAATTCTATCAAATTATAATATAATGAGTTAATGACTACTACAAAACCTAAGGTGGCTACTCCAAGGATTCAAAGTAGTCAATTTCAAAACTTAACATGCTTATTTCAATATTTATCAAGCTTTAAAGTTAAAATGACAATTCTAAAGAATATATCTAAAAAAAGTTTTAAATTTTTTATCAGTTGTTTATGGCCCAGACTGTATGGTCGTACAAATTAGTAGCTATAACAAAAAATTGAGATAGTTAAATTGGTGTATATATTAGAAAACCCTTTCAACAAATAAAATTAAAACAGAGGAATATGCATAATAAATCACTAATTTTTTAAATTTTTTCTCAATATAAAATACAGATCAATTTTTGTAAAAATATAGATATATTAACTTTGGTAGTTTGGTATTTTCCTTTTAGAAATTTTCCAATGAAATTGTCGCATACTCGCATGTGTGTTTGTCGTACTCTTCAACCCTTAAAAATATTTTTTAAATACTAAATTTAAGCCTTAACCCACTTTAAGACTTACTCATTCTAAGGTATAAAACCTACTCCAAGCCTTCTTCCAATGATAAACATATTTTTCAACTAACTACTTCAACTGTTAAAATGTCTGTTTCAAGGCATAATATCTCTATGCGACTTAAAATCCCTACTCAAACCCTTAACCATTATTCATCATGGATTAAAATGATACCTAGGGTTCAAAATTGTCTATTTTAAGATTTTTTTTTTAAAGTTGTAATTTTAATATTTAAAATGCCTAATTCAAACCAGGTGCTCTCTTGAGAGACCGTCTTTTGTAAAGACGACTTTTAAAAGTCCAGCCCAAATCTATATTTAGAGTTGTAATAATATATATTTAGAATTGGACTGGGCTTTTGAGAGCCATCTTACAAAAGGCGGTCTCAAGTAAGAATTTGTGAATTCCAATTTAAAATGATAAACACAAAAAATTAATTAATGGATTTGAATTTGGTAATTAGGCCGGGCTGGGAAAGGTAGCATGTAAGCGGCGTTGGCACAGAAGAGTGGCCTTTTCCCTTCTACATTATAAGATTGGGCCATTGGGCCCGAGAGCTTGACTAGACACCAGTGAAGAGTTTGGAACATCCAATTCGAAGTTACCATAATAAATATACATAGGCCCATATATCTATCATCAAACATGTTGATATAGGACGTGTTCTCTTTATACATGACGCTAAATATTACATTTGAATATATATATGACGTTAGATTTTACACTTGAAAATAAAGAGTAATTGGTCAATGAGTTTCAAATTAGTAACTTTTCGCGGCATTAGCTTGTGACTTTCTTGTATAAAAGCAACTAAATTAAAGGTTGTAGATGAATTTCTTGTGTGTATGAAAATTGATGATAATATATAGTGATTAACTTTTTTTGATGGGTAGGAATTTTCATTTTTCAATTCTCATTCTCACACTTTCCAAATCTCAATCTCTTTAAACATACAATTTTTTATAATCTATTTCTAAATTCATAACTCTACATCTAAATTTTCCCTAGAAAAATATTATTTTTTATAAATATATATATATATATATATATATATATATATATATATATATATATATATATATATATATATATATATATATATATATATATATATATATATATATATATATATATATCCTCCTCATCTGTCTTCTTATTTGCTTGTACATTGCACAGGCTTATACACGAATAATTGTCATAGAAATCAAAATGAAATCATTTTGTGACAATACTTAATTTAGATGTATCCCTTGAATTAAGTTTTAAACGCAAATAAAAATAATAATGTGGTATAGACCGGCCTTAACATTGTAATGCATCACCACTACTAATGCACGTTCATTATGATCCTTCAAGCACTTTGGCTTTGCTTCAAGACAGCTTTTGCTAGCTCTTCTATTAGATGATTAAATCAAACTTCTAAACTTACTTAATCTTAATTATCTCTAATTAATTTAATTATATAATAAATATATATTAGGTCTCTATTAAAAGTTCATGATCATTTAGCAATTAGCATCTTATTATTTCTTTTGCAAATATTAATTTTCCTTCTAAATTTTCAAAATGAACAAATACCAACAACCGGAGCTCACACATCCTCCGGGAAGTGATGTAGAGGTCGGGTCTGGGGCGAGGCCAGAATCGAACTTTCGAGGATTGTCTGATGTACAAAAATGGAAGAAGGAAGATTGGATGAAGAAAGGGGTGTTGGCTTTGATTTTAAGATCTTGTGCTTTGGTTTTTTCTTTCTTGGCTTTCATTCTCTTTGCTACACTCCCTGGTTTCCATTTAACTGAAAGTATGAGGTAATTATTCACCCTTTCTCTGTTGAAGTGCCCATGTGTTACCCACATGTGAGTTGTCCCACATCGGAGAAAGAGAAGAATATCCATCACTTTATATTCTTAAAGAGTAGCTCCTACTATTACCAATTGGTTTTAGTAGTGAATCTTCTTTGGTTTATGAGTAGACTACTTCTTCTCCTCCTTTTTTGGGTTGCCCAGACCCATTTTCTAAATTCTATCAATCTCACGTCCAAGCTAACATTCTACATGATGCACATATAAGTTAGGTACCTACGCCTAAGAATTTAGGTTTGAGTCTACTTATGTTATGACGCTGATCCTTAATTTAAATAAATCATATTCATATTAATTATTTTTATAATAATTGTAGTTGAGTTGGTTCAACATTATACAATGGTGAATTTTAGGTACAATTTTATTCTAATATACTAAATTCGTTTCTACACTTAATTACATGTATAGATTCTTAAATAATTTAAATAATATCTACAAGATTTAATTTTGTAAACAGACTAGGAGATCAAATATATGCCTAATCTTTTCTCTTTAACTAGGTCGCATCACATATATCAAACAAAAATTCTGTTTATCAGTTTATGGTTATGTTTTGCAAATGATTTTTTAGCTTTTTGGTTGACGTTGTTGTTTGGTCAAACAATAATATAAATTGTTTGGTAAATAGCCTCTAATTGAAAATTAAATTTTAAGCACGTAAAAAAATTCTTAATAGATTTTCCCATTGACTTTCAGTTATGGATTTGCAATAGCTTTGATAGCAATGGTATACACGGTGGTACAAGTCGGCATAAAAGGTCACGAGCTTCGAACAGGAAATGACGTGATTACACCTGAAATTGCATATTGGATCGACTTTATTGGAGACCAGGTCTATCTCTTTTGTGTTTTCATTAGATCTTGTGAAAATTTGAAAAAATTAGCTTATTTAAAAAAATATTTAAAATAAGTTTTGGAAATTTTTAATTTGCAAATAAGCGTCTTGTTAGGATTAATATTGTGTTTAGGGTATATTATTGGGCCATTGTCAATAAAAAATCAAAAGAAACAATTTTCTCAACGTGGTGGTATCAAAGTTATGCTAGAGTTGAGGTCGAGTATTTGTTCGCTGTTACTAAACGAAAAAAGAATTTGGTCAAAAAAGTCAAAATTCTTGTTTGTTGTTACTAATAACAACGAACTAAAAAGAAGACAATGTCATAACCGTCCACATGCACGATTAAATGTCATCAATGCTTTCTGAAAAATATAGAACCACTATATATATTAAACATTTTAACATCATAATAAAAAATCATACTAGAGCTCTTTGCAACATAGAATCTAGTGACATTTCTTATAAATGCCATCATAAATTATGGTAACAGTTACATATGCTACTAAAAGCTAAATAAATTTTCACCAAATCACTTTATAGTAGAACTTAAAATAAAACCTAACAATTTTTGCCACTAAATTTAATGTCGCGAAAAGTTAAAATAGTTGTTTTTGTTGATTGTAGGTTTTGGCATACATGTTATTTTCATCAGCATCAGTAGGAGCAGCAATTACTAATCCGGCAAGGAAATTGGCATACAGAGATCCAACGTTAGATCATGTCGGTGCAGCCATTAGCATGTCCTTTTTGGCCTTCTTTTCCCTTGCTTCTGCTGCACTTATTTCAGCTTATCATCTCTTCGCCGAGCTATCTAAATCATAACAAATCTTATTTCCATCAACATTTTTAATTTATTGCTTGTTCAATGCCTATTTTTTCTCTTGTCGTTCTAAATTTGACATCATTTTTTAAAAATATTTTTTGAAAAAGAAAAATGTTTAATTCTCTTAATTATTCATATGTTCACGTTGGAGCATATTTTAAGAGCTTTTAATTTTGAGTCGATATATAACATAATGCAAAGATCTTGTAAGTTGTAACAAATCATGAAATCATATTGTTTATTTTATTCAAATAAAAGGTTAAACTGAGATTGAAAAATTATGTATTTTTTTTTGTCTTTTCAGATATATTTTGTGGTTAAATATATATATATATATATATATATATATATATATATATATATATATATATATATATATTATATATATATATATATAATATATATATATATATATATATATGTATACTTAATACTTATTTTATGATAATCAAGCAACATCATTAGAATTTTATGAGCAATAAATTTTAACTTTACAATGCTTTCTCTGTTATTTTTATAACTTGTAAGTTGTTACTAGGGGTGTTCAATGGGTCGGGCCGGGTCGGACTTAAATAAATATGGGCCGTGTCGGATAAGTGCCTTTAAATTAATATGTACTTTAAATGAGCCGGGCTTTCAAGGCCCGGCTCGGTCCAACCTGGCCCATTTTTACTATTAAAAATTATTTTAGTCCCCATTTATCCATTTATAACAATTAAATTATCATTTATAATAATTAGAGTGAAAAAGTATTAATATTTTTATTGATATTGTCATTTATAATATAAAAGTTATACATTAATTATACTATCAGCAAGTCTCCTGAGAGACCATTTTTTCGAGAGACGCCTCTCAGGCCCAGTCCATTAGAATTTAATTCATACTCTTATTCTATATTTTTCTTTAATGGGCCACCCAATTAGAGTTGGTCTCTCAAAGAGACCGCCTCTCACAAGAATTTGTGTTATACTATTTACAAAGGTCAATTTTTGGCCTTTATTGAGCTCTTTTATAGCCCGCTTCATTTATAGTATAGCCCATTTTTGACCCGTCCTTACAAAACCCTTCTAGAAACGGGCCGAATAAAGACTCAAAATGAAAGCCCGACCCATTAAACACCCCTAATTGTGACTCACTTTTATAACACATTATTGGAGGACAAATAGATAATGTAAATGGACATGTTAACTAAATTTGATTATTTTGCCTCTACCACTATAATTTTGTTCTTTATGTATGCCAAATTTTTTTATTGCAATTATTAAAAACTGGAAATAGTATATATGTTAAAAAAAAAAGAAAAAGTTGATTTATATCATTAAACAAGCAACTCAATTGAAAGTTTATTAAAATGATTAAAAATTAAATAATAAAGTCAGCTACCCATCACTGTCCAAATGGTTGGTCAAATATTTTCCCCACCAATCATCTAGTCAAAAATTTGTTGGTAATTAGTCAAAATTAAAGTGCAGAATATTTTCCTTCTTTTCGAATTTTAAATTCTGCAAAAATTTCGATAACCACTTAGTAGTCATAAATTTAGTCAGAAATTTTTAACAAACAAACCATATATAATGATTGAAAATGTGGTTGGAATTTTAACTCTTCAGAAATTGGATAAAATTTAGTTGAAATTCCACCTTAGTAGGGTTTGAATTTATATAGCCGGCTCTTTTTCTTAGTGATTATGCTAGTTAATTTATTTGATGATAAGTGAATCGAATTTAAACCAGTGACCATTTGTTATCTACTCTATTATGTTCATCTATATCAAACTCATAAAAGTGAGTTGTTTAACATTTGAATAAAAAGTGACCTAATACATAAAAGGCAGAGTTGTTCCTTCCCTAATGATTGAGTTTTGAAATGGGCCAAGCCCACTCAATAATGAAAAACACAACAATACTTAGTTAAGATTGAAAATTTGAAACATATAAGAGTTTCAATATAAAAAAATAAAAAAATAAGATCCAAAACAAACTATATCCAAAAATAAGCGTCTGGTAGGTTTGGATAAGGGTTTGGAGTTGTTCGCAGTTAATAAGTGCGAACAGAAGAGAAGATTCAAAAAAAAGCTTGTGCTGTTCGCAGTTAGTAACTGCGAACAGGTCAAAATCAGTCAACAGGCTGTTCGCAGTTAGTAACTGCGAACAGGCTGTTGACTGATTTTGAGCTGTTCGCAGTTAGTAACTGCGAACAGGATGTTTGCCTTTTTTACCCTTTCAAACTAGCCGTTGTATGGTCCAATTAACGGTCATTTCCATTTCTCTATAAATACACCCTAAAACTTAATTTATCACATATTCTAAAAAGCTATTATCCCTTTGTTTAGGTAAGTTTATTTGTTAATATTCTTATTTATATAGTTATTAAGTTTCTTTCATTTTATTAATGCTATTATTGATTTATATTGATGCATTTAACTTATATGTTTGTGTAAATGAAAGATTCATTGCCCATGGATGAGCATTGTCATTGTGGTTATGAAGTCGAGTTTGGTCGTGATTGGAGCCGATACGTATCCCGGGCGTCAATATGTTGCTTGTCCACTATTCGAAGATGACATGACCTTAGGATGCACCTACTTTAGGTGGGTTGATCCGGAGGGCACGAATGTCAAAGAGCAATCATTGTTAGGCTTCATAAGGAGAATGAAGAGCTTAGAAAGGAGATAAATAACTTGAAAAGGGAAGCGCTTGATAAGGCTCGTAGAAGTGAAGAAACGAAGAGGATTTTGAATAAGTTTAAGAAGAAACCCTAGATTGTAATTGTAGTAGTTAATTAACAAACTATGTATGTGTAATTGCATGATTAACAAACTTGAAGATCATTAACATACAACTAAATATATACATATGTCTAAAACATACAACTAAATATATACATATGTTTAAAAACATTCGTAGTCAAATACATACAACAAAATCCCGATCACTCATCTACCCTATCCAACTGAGTTGGTCTCCTAGGCCTCCTACGGTAGTAAGACCGCGTTGCTTGAGTTGGTCGGGGAGGGGTCTGATATTGGGATGATTGAGATGGTTGAGTTGGTTGAGATGGCCCCGCATCGATAGTTGTGTAGGACAACTCCATCTCCTCCAGATGAGCTTCACGCTCTGTCGATGATGACCCGGCAGCAACTTCCGGTATGAAGTGCTGGAACTACGTGCCAAGGAGCACATCCTGCGCAATCTCTCGGACCGGCTCCTCTATGAGTAGTCGGATAACGTCCGCCACACCTTTTGCCTGGAAATGTTAATTAAGAGCTTAGTTAATCTAGTATTACAATATAGAGATCGAAAAGTAAATAAATTAAATGTAAATGAAGACTTACAAATCGAGTCAAGGT
>CM025923.1:896103-962962 GCA_000753965.2 Amaranthus hypochondriacus | reverse complement strand
TCTTTCAACATTTGGGGTAATTGATGAGAGAAAACGTTATTTTTTCAAATTTTTGAAATTTACATATGAAAATTTGGTTTAAAATTAAAGTTATTTTCCTTCCTCATACAAACATTTGATTCCAAAAATAAAATAAAACTTTTCATCTCAAACATCTTAATTATTCCTAATAATTTTCCATCAAACAAAACAAAATTACTAATCATCAATTGTATTTTCCATTGGGTACCGGTGTATTTGCATCATTATCGATTCATCATCATCATATTCAGTATATCCCACTCATAGAAAACTATGGTCAGGGCCTGGGGAAGGAAGAAAGACGGCAGCTCATACCCACAAAGGAGAGTGCAGGCAAAGAGTCCCTCGGCTCGAAAAAGGTCTTCAAAGATAGAGAAACCTGCTACAATCAAAATAAACAGAATACGTACAAATAAATAAAAATAAAGATAAAAGTAAAGAATGAGGTAAAGAGCGTTAAATAAAGGCAATAACAAACGAAGGAGATACCGGTGTATTTGCATATATAACATATTATATGTTACGACTATCATCTAAAACTTTTGATTAAAATGCTACTAACTTGAAAAAATTAAGATTGAGTCAAAAATTAACTTATTTTCATTTCACGTAATAAAATTTAGTGTTAAATATGAGAAAAAGGGAACCTCTTAATACAATCAAGCGAACAAGTTCATCTTACGGACTTACAATTGAAATAATTTCTTCACATATGACAATCCTTGACTTTTGATCGTGATTGCCTTAACTTGAAAAATATGCTGTCAATATTAGTTTAACGTACCAATTGCTGGGAAGAATTGGAAATATTATTTTTTTGTAAATTTTTTTTATCAACTTGCTTGGGTTTTAATTTGGTCTTGGCCAGATGATCATGAGTTGTTTGTTAGTTTATGTTCAACATTATTTTGATGATTTTACATTATTGAAAATTGTACTATGTCATTACAAGAATTAGAGAGATTTCTGGCACTATATTTATGTATTTTTAAATTATTATTTGGTATAGAAAATATCACACACAAAAATGTATATTGTGCTTAACAATAAATTTACTAACAAATATAATATTTCATTGTAGCATATATAATATTTAGGAAAAATTATCTAGACTAATGCAATCTTTTTATGATTTTCCTAAAATAATCTCACCTATTGATTAACCATGAATAATTCCAACTTTAGGGGTATTTGCCTACTATAGTATGAAAATCAATAATCTCACCTATTGATTAAACATGAATAGTTCCAACTTTAGGGGTATTTGCCAACTATAGTATAAAAATACAAAAAAATGTATTTTTAAATTATTAGTTTAATATTTTTTTCCATATTTTATTTTAAATTATCTTTTTTCCAAAAAATTAAAACTTGCTATTGCAAGTCAACAGGTTACCTAAGTTTACTCTAGGAAAATACCCCTAAAGTTGGGATTATTCACGGTTAATCAATAGGTGGGATTATTGTATAAAAATCATTAAAAGTTTGAATTATTATTCTAGGTAATTTTTCCTAATATTTATATGCGTAATGATATATACAACTATGATTTGGATGCTTGAAATTTAAACCCGGCTTCACAATGACACAATTATTAATTTTATTGTAATCATTTTTCTTTAGTCTCTTGCTCCATTTATTATTTATTAGCAAGATAATTTTTTTTAGATAGCATGAAAACTAAAAGCATAGTCACTAAAAAAACAGATTTATGATTTATCATCATCATCATGTCTATTGTAACTTACTCATAAAAACTATAAGCAGGATCTGAAGAGAAAAAAAAGACACCAACGCATACCCCATAAAGTGCTAAAAAAACAGATTTACCTAAGACCTCTTAGTTTATACAAAGTTGTTACCATAATTTACATGCTAGGATCATTGGAGCATCATATATAATATATGGACTCAAACTATGCTCATAGAATAGAAAAACATAACTCATAGCATATATTATTACGTTGACCTTAATGTCAATGTTTTAATCTAAGATGAATCCATACATGTCGAGTGTATATAAGGAACAATATGGAGTATTATTTTGGAGTACAATACATAAAACATAACTAAACTATCCCATTATTAATCTCTATATTCTCATTTAGTTCATTTTTTCTACCAAACTAAACAAAATGGACGCAAGCCTTCCACGAGCTTCGGGAAAAGATGCCGAGGATGGCAGAGTCGGAGCCGGAGCGAGGCCGGAATGGAAAGGAGGTTGGACAAGGATATGGGATTTCATTTGTAGGGCGACTGCTTTGGTTGTTTCTTTCCTGTCTTTCATCCTAATGGTTTGTGTTGGAGACTTTACTCTATATCATGGCCTGAGGTAATTTACTTGCAATGAAGTATTCGCTACAGAACGGTTATAGATCACATTATTCATTGTTCAAGTTACTATATATTGTGGTTAATGTGTAAGAAAAAATATAGTCAAGTGAGATTTTGTTTGAATCGTCTAATCGCATACTTTCATATATAATATTAGCGTGTATAGGCAATATATAAATAATCAAAATAACACAATGGATTGCATATAAAGTCAAACGCAAAAAGTATAATGGAAATATCTCTTTTTCACATCCTAAGTTACTTAGGTATTTCATATGCATGGAGGGCAATGTGAAAATAAAAATTGCCTCAGTTTATATGAATCAAAATTATAGTGGCTGGGCAAAATTACCCCTTCTCTTGTGATAGAAACCCTTCATTTCTTAATGAAGTTCCCACAAAGAATATTCACGGGAATTAAGAAAACTTTAGATTGTAGATATATTAGTTAGTTGAATAATAAATTTTGATAGAATAAAAATGGGGACCACAAACATTAAAAAATATTAAAAGTTAGTCTAAAAACTATGAGAACCAATTTAATAAAAATATTTTTATAAAGTTAGTGGGAATCATGTGGAAACTATAAAAAATATAAAAATGTTAAAATGAAGTTAGTGGAAAATATGTGAGGAGTGAGGATCGACCATAAGAATTATAAAAATATTAAAAGGAATATGAATAAGGTTATTTTTGTCCAAAAACTATGATATAGGAGTAAATAGGAAGGTTCATTATGAAACTAACAAATTAAACACATTAAAATGACAAATGGAAACTTCTATAAGAAATAGAGGAAGTATTGAAAGGCCTGAGTTTTTGGGTTTATTTATTTAAATTGACAACTATAGCAATAACAAACATAAGAAAGCTGTTGTTATATATATTTTGCATGCACAATTAAACTACTTATATATATATACTTAATACTTGTACTGTAAATGAAACGGATCATTAGTCCCCTGTCCTATATATAGAGTCAACAACATGTATGTAAATTTTTTATGTACAAGCTTTTTGAAATAAAAAAAAATGCTTTTTCCATTTCATTATACTTGCGAATTGCGATAGATAATAATATTGTTTGATATATCACAATCAACTTGATGCAAACGTTACACTCTTTTGTTTGATGGGCAGTTTCGTGTTCGCCATGGCAATCGTTACGTTGGTGTATTGTGGAGTTCAAGTTGGTATAAAAGGCCATGAACTTCGAACCAAGAAGTATGTGATTTCACCAAAGATTGCAGTTTGGATCGACTTCCCTTTGGATCAGGTTTATTCATCATACATTTTAATTTGTGTGGAAGTACTACACAATTTGACGTAAGAAAAAATATTGAAAATTAAAATAGAAATCATAAAAAATCAATTTCAACAATATCTATATATATTCAACACGATTATATATAACAATTAGTATAGAAATTCGTGCAATTTACGAATTTATTAGTATATAAAAAAATATAACTTCAGAAAATAATGCTAGTATATATTATCGTTATTAAATTTATTGAATATATGAGTTTTTAAAGCAAAAAATAAATACTAATTTTTTTTTATCGAATACATCACTTTTTCGTTTATTAAACAAATCATTCTAGGTTAAGCATATTGAATTTCAATAATAAATTATATAAATACTTTACCTAATTTAGCTTTAATTTAAAAAAAAATTAAATTCTCAATTAGGTAAAAATGTGCGATTCAACCATGGTCCGATCGCATATTTTGTGCGATTCAACCATGGTCCGATCGCACATTTTGTGCAATTCAACCATGGCTTGGTCGCGCGCGACTAATGTTAGAAATTACTGCAAACTTTAAACAGTCGTCATTTCTCGCTCGGCAGTCAGAATTGAGCATATAATATGCCGTTGGAAACTAATACAACTTTTCTATAAAAAGTTATGACCAAAAAAATGAATATGTATCAAATTTCAGTACAAATAAACTTCAAACGATCGTCATTTCTCGCTCGGTTATCCGAATTGGGCATATAATATATCATTGGAAAGATCTTGAAGTCTAGGCTATAATGCCGCAAATATTACAATTATATGATTTTTCTATTTAAAGTTGTAGCCATTAGAGTGAATATGTCTCAAATTTTAACGCAATCATATTGATGCTCATTTTCATTGGCCATTGTAATTCCATTTTTAGTTTTAGCTTGTTTTAATTCAATGAGCGTTCGGAAAAGTTTTTAAAGAAATGTAGATTGAAGGTCTGAAAAGTAATTAGGGGCAATTTTGGAATTTCAATATATAAGCGGTGGCGATAAAAAAAAAAAGTGGCGAAGTTTAATAATGCCCTAAATTTACAGGTATTAGCATACATGTTATTTTCATCAGCATCAGTTGCAGCAAGAGAATGCAGCTTTTTACAAATATCAATTGAAGCTGCAGGAGGCGTAGTCGGATCTGGCTTTCAACTAGCAGCCGCATCAACTGCCATGACCTTTTTGCTCTTCCTTTGTCTATCATTTGCTGCCCTCTTTTCTGCCTCTCGATTCTTCACAAGAAACTCACAACAATTATAATTATACTTTAAGTCCTAGTCATCATCAATATACGTCCTATATCCCGCTCATTGAAATTATAATCGAGAGAAATAGAAAACGACAAATTTAATTTACTTGAAAAGAAATTGTCGCCAATGAATACCTCGACTCAATATTATATCTTTGTTTTTTTTTTCTTGTAATTTTTTCTTCACACTTTTAATTTTGTTTTGTTTAAATTATTCGTGGAGTGTTTTTTCTGATTTATGGTGTTGATTTTTAAAGAAATTGAAAATATTATTTGAGTGTTGGTGTTAATACTTTATAGTGGTTATTAATAGATCAATTAATTTTTTCCTCAATGGTTCTTAAGGAATCTACTTAATAATGGAAATAACCATTTTGACCATTTAAATAACGGAAATAACCATTTAATTATTTTTTATTCATACTTTTAATTTTGTTTGTTTAAATTAATGAAGCATATAGAATTGTACCATTTTCATTATCATTAATTCTTTATTGAGGTCTTTATTGCGAGGCAACTTCAATTGGGTCAGCACAAGTTAGAAAAATCCGCTTCCTGTACAAGTACAAATTCAGATTCTATTTTTTTTAATGTTTTTTTACTAATGGACTGCTTCTATGGGTCTACGTCACAATGAGATAGTCTCAAACAAGACTTGTTGTTTCACAATTTGATTTTGAGAAATTTTTTTAACTAACTGTTCTGTGTTTATGTATTAGGCATTAAATTCTTGTATGAGACGGTCTCACAGTGGGACATGTCTTATACTTGGGTTGAATAGCTTAATAATAAAAACATTTAACTTTGAAATTCTTATTTTAAGGTCGTCTCACCGTGAGGAGATACCATGCAATGCAAACAAAATAGTGTACGTTTTTCAGCCTAAAATCTAATTAAGGAACATCGCTGTGGGCCATTAGAACTTATATAGCCACTACATTTGACTTCATTGTGGGCTATCTTGTTACAAGATCCACGTCCTACAAATACAAGTTATGGCCTGTAAACGAAGCACATCTTATCCACCAGTATTCAGTTTGCTTAACTACAAACTAAAGATTAAAAATGTACAGAGAGGTCAAAAGAAAATTCTTAAGTTACATATAAATTAATTAAAGTAGTCACAATTTATACAAAAAAAATGGTATTGGTACTACATTAAATTGTACTCTTTTACTTAAATTTTTAAATAGATTTTAATTAAGTTTCATATAACATCTTAATTATCGTTACATATTTAAGTTTTATTTTGATCAAAAACTCTTG
This sequence comes from Amaranthus hypochondriacus, assembly GCA_000753965.2. NCBI lineage: Eukaryota > Viridiplantae > Streptophyta > Magnoliopsida > Caryophyllales > Amaranthaceae > Amaranthus > Amaranthus hypochondriacus. The sequence goes on along the minus strand of CM025923.1, from coordinate 956,810 downwards.
AAAAGGAACTAATCAATCGGTCTATATTAGATGGTGATAACCAAACCATTGTTACGAGAATGAAAAAATCTTTAACAATTTAGACCAATCTACAATTTTTAATTACAATTACATTATGAGTCCTATTATCTCTTTATTATAGAATATGTGCTCTATAATTCATACCTATACGAAAAATTAAGTATTTATTATGTTTTCCTTTTTGTCCTTGACATATGTCGATTGAGTTTGATTTTCACCACCTAAAAAAACTAACTCTATTTTTAATTTCTTGCCGATAAAAATTTTCTAGTCTTATAATTGCGAGGACACTTAAAACTTAAGTTAAAAGTTTAAACGCATGATAAGCGCATGACTTAATTTTTGAGATGTCATTAAGTTACCGTTGACTTCTAGAACCTCATCAACTTGAAGCTTTTAAAACATATAGTCAACGTACAAAGTCGTTGATTCATCAATCATTATAACCACACACATTTTTGCCGTAATCCACATGTAGACAGCCTATTCATATCGTTTTCCGTTGACTATGTTCAAAAATTCCACGAAGCTTCATTCATTAATTAGTTCCGTTGACTATAATATTAAGCTACTTTCATATAGGTTCATGCAAATATAGAGAATGTCTTAATAAATAACGGTTATTTGTGAGGTTAACAAATCACCGTTATGTGGTAGAATTTGATAGGGTGTGAGTTTTGTTATTTTAATTAATCTCTTCTGATTTTGTTTATTTTATTATTATTATTATTATTATTATTATTTTGTCTTTTTGTGATGATTTACAAATCACGGTTATTGATTAGGAATTTTTGTGCAGATATATACTCCTATATAAGACAACTCCTAGTCTAGTACTCCCATAATCAAACTCTATCATTCTACGTAGTATATACGTAATTTTATACAAAACATATATATATTATACAATGCAACAAGCAGAGGAGCGAGCCAACATTCCACGACCACCAGGAAGAGATGTCGAAGGTGGCGGTGCAGGAGCAATGACGCCGGAGGGAAAGGAAAGAAAGGTGGCCGCCCCCGGAGATTCTATGAAGAAATGGGTGTTTGTTTGTAGGGCATGTGCTTTGGTTGCTTCTTTCCTCTCTTTCATTCTTATGGTTTTTGTTAGTGACTTCACTCAAGCTGAGGGGTTCAGGTAATTATTCCATTTTCATGCAAAATTGAATTACGTTATTCATGTGATTATGCTCAAGAATTAATAGTAAGAAAGTCTCTAAAAATATACAAACTATAGATTTGGATTTTGCCTCAATTTTGCTTATATCCTCATCAAGTTTGTATACATTGAACTCGAGCTCCCCGACTTCTCGTGTATAGGTTTTATTGTATTGAAATTTGATAACAAATTTTATGGTATCAGAGCTAACGGTTTCTGATCAATTAAAAACAAAAAATAATCGGTGTTCCACAAAAGAATGACGTTTCTGTTTAACTAAAAATGGGCTCACCACATAATAGGGAGAATGTTGAAAATAATCGCATAATCCACATGTGATTCCAAATCTAAGACTTAAAAAGAGAGCTTGACTGTAATATATAAGTTTTTTTTTTTTTAGGATATATAAGTTTGGTGGGCTATTCTTTCTATTATTATCAATAAGTTTTAATTAAGATGGAACCTCATCAAATTTGTGTGCATTAACTTTCTTCTTATATGTGTGATTCTTGTTATATACAACTATAACAGAACAAACTAAATTAGCAAATAGGGCAAAATAAAAATAAATTCCACACTACATAAATAGTATTTTAATATGTTTCTCTTTACAATAGCTTAATTTCACACTATAAGTAAAAGTAAAAATATATAACATCATTGCAATTTGTATGTATTAAATGTTATAATATCTTTAGATACATTTGGAAATACGTTTAACAAGGGACTTTTCATGTTTGTGTCACGTAGTTATTTGTTCAGCATGGCAGTTCTTACGACAGTTTATATGGCCGTGCAAGTTGGATTTAAAGGCCATGAACTTCGCACCAAAAAGGATGTCATTCCCCCAAAGGTTTCTGTTTGGATTGACTACTCTGGAGATCAGGTTTACATATTTTTGTTTCTATCTCCTGCTTGCCCAACTTTTGTTTTTTAAGTTAAAACAACAAATAAAAACTCGCGTATTCCAAAAAAAGAATAAAAAATTTTCAGGAATAATACAACCTTTTACTTATTTCCCTACAATAATACCAACTGTTGATTAACCTTGAATAATACCAACTTATGGGAGTGTTTTTCTAGAATATACCTGACATGTTAAAAATCAAACTATAAGTGATTATATGACCAAAAAAATTAGTAAATTAGTTAATAAACTAAAGTTGGTATTGTTCTAGAAAAAAACACCCCAAAATTTGTATTATTCATGGTTAATCAAAAGTTTGTATTATTGTAGGGAAATTAACAAAAAGTTGTATTATTCACGGTAATTTCAAAAAAAATATAGTTGATCAACTATATATAATTTATTTTTTTTCATATTCATTTAAAACGTTCAGACTATATATAAAAAAGAAAATACTACTCCACTATTTAGCCGATATAAATTAGACTTACACTCCATTTGGTTAATATTGTTATCTCAATTCTTTTATGTTTTCCACCTTATACTATAATGGTTAGTACTTTATACTTTCTATTTGAAAATCATTTTTTCCCATATTTACCCTTTTAACAACCCCATTACCTCTTTATTCTTTTGTTTAATTTTATATTCTCTCTCAGACTTTCAATACAATTATTATTTCACTCTACTATGTAATTAAAATAATACACAATACAATTAAAGATTCTATTTTTCTTAATATATGTAAAAAAACCCAAAGTGGACAAACAAATAAGAACGGAGAGACTAAGGAGTAATAAATAGTGGTGATAGACTGATAGTAATGATTTTTATTGTTAATTTTGACAATGTAATGTGTTATTTCACAATTGGACTTTTGAATTGGTAATGCAAAAAAAAGAATATAAAGTTTTGTGACGAAAGACATGTATAACATTAAGTTGTCTTGTCAAGTAAATTTTCTAGCGAAATTATATTAAATTTTTATTTTTATTTTTACTATTTTATATTAATAACCAAACGGACATGGAACGAATTGATTTTTAAAATAAACTCAATTGTAATAATTTACTTATTTTGGGTCGGGTAATTTTGCAGTTTCTAGCATACATGTTATTCTCATCGGCATCAGTAGGAGCAACAACGTGCAATTTTATTAGAAGTGCAGGATTAGAAGGTCCTGGGTTTGGCATAGCAGCTGCATCAGTCAGCATGTCTTTTTTTGCATTCTTCAGTCTCGCATTTACCTCTATTTTCTCTGCTTATCGTCTATTCACACTATTATCAAACTCTTAATTCATAATTAAGCTCATATTCAGCTTAATTGTTTGTTACTAAAAATATTTTTTTTTTTTTCTTTATTTTTTCCCTTTTTTTCTTCGATCTTTTTGATTTACACCGCATCCAATCGCAAATCATTTTCTATGTCAACATAAGGATAAAGTTGTATAAATTTAATGACGGTCTTATTAAAACCATCTAGTCAAAAGCTATATAATGTTGTTTTATTTTCATTTTATACTATAGTTGTCAATTTACATAGAAATTTATCTACGATTCGTATCTACCTTGTAACATCGATCAATTTTATCTATAAGTGAGACTTTTGAGTGTGAATGTATAGTTTGACTTGTTTGATGGATTGTTGAATAATTGCACATTTATGCGGTAAATGGTTTTAACGGAAGATTTAATTTCTAATGTGAATTTATTTTGGCTTGTGTACATGTAATATAATTAATAATTAATAATTAGTTGCCATCACCTCATAAGCTAAAAGGAGATATTATAGTAAAATGATACTCCTTCCGAACTAATTTAGTTGTCTCATTTGCTTTTTCACACTATTTATCGTTTTCGTTTAATTTGTATTTTATTCTTAATCTATAAGTTAAACATAGTCATGTGAGATCTTGTTTGATTCGTCTCAATTGAAGGATTATTCTTATCAACTTTTCATAATTTTTATTTAAGCATAATTAGAGATATTAAGAGTAAAAATGTTACCTCGACAAGTGTGCCCAAACAAATGGGACAACTAAATTGGTTCAGAGGGAGTATAATGAAAATGAAAAAAAAGCTCCAATAACTTATAAAATAAGGTGTGCACCATCTTTAATCCATCAATATCGAACAATTTATTATAACAAAATGAAAATGTTTGACGCTTTTTCAAGATTATTTATCAAACCACATTTTTTGAATTTTCTTAAAAAGTAGATTGTCATTACTGAATTTGAATAAATCAGAAAAAATAAACCTAACTTTTCATAGGTTTTTTCCATTGTTTTTCTCTAAATGAAATTTGAGAATCATTTCAATCATCAAGGAAGAAGCCAAAAAAATAAAAGTTATTAAGGATAAATGTATATAAATTATAATGTTCATTAATTGATCTAATTTGACACAATACGTAAAACATAATTAAGTGAAATCCTGTATAATTCGTCTTCATACACAATTTTATAATATTAAGCTTTTAGATTTTTTTATCGTATGAAATCAAAAATATTTAAAATTAAAATTGTATATTGAATAGCGTGAAAACAAAAAATGTTAGAAGTATTAAAACATGAGGAAATAAATACTACTGAATACGCTTAAGTTTTAAGTTTATTAGCATTGATAACGATGACAAATATAGAGGTGTTCAACGGGGCGGGTCATATTTGAACGGGTCATTAGTAGGTTGGGTCATTATCGGGCCTTTGTCTAAAGGGTCGGGTCGGATAATTATAAGAATTGGTTGTAAAAAATATTTTATCATATTTTTTTTATATTTTTGTATGATATTATCATATATGTAGTTGAATTGACCCAACGAGTCATAAAGTATAATTAAAAAACTATTTTATAAACTTTTAAAAAACAAGTCAAAGATGGGTCGTATTTAAAAGGACTTTGACCCGTCTGGCCCATTTAACATCTCACATGACCCGTCCCGACCCGGTCCATTTAATTTTTGACCCACCCCGCCCGACTCGGCCCGGTGAACACTCTAGACAAATACAAAGCTTAAGATGATTATTATAAAAAAATTCTAAACCTTGAGAATCAGTTCTTACCTAAATTGAACCTCCAATCAAAGCTTTTTACTTTATACTATAACTAGATAGTGCCCGTGCGATGCACGGTTTTATCAAACTTTCCGACCTATTGGTGTATTATAACTATATTTTGTTTCACTCTAAACAGTTGTATACACTACGTACATTATATCATATTTTACATTGTGCGCAATATAATTATATTTATACTTTTATTAATTTTTTATTTTGAATAAAAGAGCAAAGGATTTGTACCCTGAGTACAATATGAAATTATGAGTTTCTTTAATAGAAAATAACTTATTAATTTTTGCTAGCAAAAATAACTATTACATTAATTTGTAGAAGTATTAAATATTATTACTATTAATCTTCAAAAAAAAATATTATTACTATTAATAACACACGTTAAAATCAAATATAAATACAAAGAAATATGTAAAATTAATTTATTAGTTTACAAAGATAATTTTTTCCCATAAAAATATATGAAGATAGTCACGACTAAAATCATATTAGAATTAATTATTGCATTTAAGGAGCCAAGAGTATAAATAACAAAAACAAATCCTAGTAAAAGTATATTATGTTTTAACTATCGCAAAATATTTAGTGTATTGGAATAAAATATAACATATAGTTTGCTAATACATTAAATATGATTTGACCCAAAAAGTAAAAAAAACACAGAAAAATAATATACTCAAAATAAAAAAGTAGAAAGTCAAAGATCATAATAACAATGACATCATCATTTAATTTAGGAGGGAAAATTTTTAATGTGGAAGCGACACGTAAGTCATTTTGAAAGGTGATGATGTAAGCGTGTTTTGTTTTAGTAATAGTTATAGACTAGATAATCCTCGTGCGATGTACGATTTTTTTCATTTTGATGTAAAAAACAAATAAATTAGATAGGTCCGGCTTAATATTACATTAATTTCAATTATTTTTTAATGATGGTCAAATTAATTATCTTATAAACATCATTAACATTTAATATTCCTATATTCATCCTCATTGAATGACATCATCAATCTCATGAGAAGATGACAACTCATCAATTTTTTGAGTTGCTTATGTCAGCTGTGTTTTGTTTTAGTATATAGACGCTTATAAAAGACAAGTACAAATTCGGCTAGCGTTTCCCTCTCTGCAAAATCTACAGATCTTTCTGGAGTTTTCAACAATGGCGTTCCCGATTCTAAAAATCGTAATCGACAAGGGTCCTCGCAGTGGTAAAGCCGTGGAATTCAATTTGAGATTAAAGGTTCGCATCGGATGACTTGTGAAAGGCTATAATCTAAGAATCAAAGATTCAGGTATTTCTTCCAAACATCTTGTAATTGAATTTAGTTCAGACACTGTGAAATAAGTGGTTACTAATCTCGATTCTTCAAATGCTACTTTTTAAAACCCTAAGAGAGAAAGTGTTTTAAAGACTGGTATTGATTTAAGGGGTAGGTCGAGAAGGGTTTGAAATTGGGGAGAAATGAAAAGATTACGGAACAAATTGACGGTCTTAGATACCCTAGTAGGCGAGATTCAAATTGTCACACAAAGCACGACCGCGTTATTTCGTGAAGATCCCATTAGAAATTAGCCAAATTAACCAAAAGAAACCACGTTTCTACAGTGAATTTTGGGGTATAAAGTGGGGGAATCAAAATCTAATATATCATTTAACCTAGAAAGCTTTAAAAAGGGATTTAAGGATACCATCTGATCAACAAGTATAAGTGCATAAGAATAACCAAAGAAAAGGCACAACTTAGCATTGGAAATTAAGAAACAGTCAGATGACAAAATCATTCAATTATTATTAAAAAAAAGATTAATAATTTTCTTGAGATATCCTAGAAGGATGCTTTGACTCTTCATCTATAATCAAGGGACCCTCTTTTTTTAAATTACAAAATCAATGTTTGTAATTGTACAGTGTACACTCCTAATTAGTACCTCATGCTTATACACTTCAAAGGGACGCTTAGAGATTCAAAACTTATAACGGATACATTAACATGGTAACACGGTTATGTGATTATTGTATTGTCAAATTTCAGCCATGAAATATTACTTAAAACGGTAAAAAATGTGGTTTTTTATACATTTACGATACGGGTAATATCAATTTGATAAATTTAAATAACTTTACGATTCCGCCGATATATTCTTGTTTATTCACTATGGTCAGATTAGACCACAACGACCGCAAAATCACATATATTGCCACCAATAAAAGAGCCGGGTAAAACTTTGTGAGTAATAGTGTATAACATATTAAGAAATCAATTTAACCAAAAATTTAAATTGATGGATAAAACCCAAAAAATATTGTATACTCTAACAATATCGGAATATCGATGTAGTATGTGAACTAAGAGTAGCATTTAATTATGTATATGTATTATAACTTACCTCAAATTTCTTTGTTTTTGACTCCATACTTTACTAGCATAGCAAACCTCAAATCCAACCACAAAGCGTAAGATTATTATTAGACCTTACATTCTTTAGGTGTAACACAAATCACAAGATATCACCCATCACTTTTTCTTTTTTCTCCCTTTTCCTTAACAGATTTATAAATGCCTAAAAAAGGAAATGATATTAAACCATTCCCTTTCATTTAATTTCTATTTTTTGGCTTTTAGTGCCCACCTTGTTACAAGTTAGTTTCCAAGCTGTCATATTTACACAAAAGAACATCAAATCACTCACTCAACACAACAAACAAACACAACCAATCCACTCTGTTTCTTCTTTATTTTCCTTTTCTTCCACTCCATCCTTCTTTTAAAATACCCACCAAAAAACACAATTCTTCTCCTTTTCAACTCAAATAAATCAAGTTTTCTTACAACATTGAAGGAAAATAAGATTTACCCATTACTCAAAACATGTCAAATTCAGTGGGTTTAGAATTAGAAAAAGAAACCATCACCGGAAAATGACATGGAAAGAGGAAATCCGGTGGAAGGAGTAAATCCTGTGACAGAAAGTTCAGATTCTGGAATTGGGTCAGTACTTCAAAAATGGAAAAGACAAGATCTTCTTAGAAAAGGGTCATTAGGTTTAAGAATTTTGGGTTTTATTTTTTCTTTGCTTTCATTCATTATTATGGCAAGTAATAATCATGGTAATGGCAGAAATTTTGGTGATTATGAAGAATACAGGTAATTTTCAGGGGTATGTTTATTTATCATATTAAATAAATTGGGTTTGTTTGTTTTTAAGAAATTTAATTGTTTGTTCTTTTTGGTGTTTGCAAAAGTAGGTACTTATTGGGTATTGCAATATTATCAACAATATATACAGGATTGCAATGTTTTAGACATATTCATCAATTATCTACTGGCAATGAAATTATAACTCTCAAGAATTCAGCTTTGGTTGATTTTATTGGAGATCAGGTGATTATTTAAACCAATTCTCTAGAGAAAAATCTGATTTTCATTTCTGGAGTTCATACTTCATAATTCATATCATCAAAATACAAATTAAAATATTTTAGACTAATCAAATGTCACTTAATTAATTATATATTTAAAAGGTTTTGATATAATATGTAGGTGGAAAGCTTAAATATATATAACTATATAAGCATAATCTATGTTACTTGAGCTCTTTATTTTGCTTCATGTATTCGTGTCCGATCCTTGATGCTTGGACATTGGTATGCCACTTAGTCACGTCATTTTAGGCGTAAAATTAAATATTTAATCATATCTGACACTTGGACACGTACCAGTATCTGACATCTGTACCTGAATCCGAAAGCATAATTGCATAACTATGATCATAAACTTAATGAAATTGGTAAATCTATCAATCATGAAATTATGTTTCATTTGGTGTAATTAATATTTCATATTTTTATTTTGAGCTTGTTATGCATAGCCCTAAGGCAATAAATGTATTTTTTTTCTAGTGACCATAAATTATAAATTATAATTTATAATGAATTAATCACTGAAGTCTTACCTATGAAGTGCTGATAGAATAATGTAGTCAGAAGAGCTTGTCAATCTATAGTTAATATTTTCCCAGTTTCAACTGAATGAGATATATATTGTATTATTGTTATTAAATTTATTTATTGATAATGTAGTTAAGAAGAGTATTCTTTGGGAATTATATTCTATTTATTATGATAATGAGTTATGACTTGTGAGTACCATCAACCATGTCTAAGTCAACTAAATATTATTTTCTGTAATTCATTTATAGTACCCCATCCATCCCCATTCATCTCAATGCATTTTGCACCTTTTTAAGTTCATATGATGCCTATCATTCCTTATATAAATTTCATTTGCATACATTTCGCAAATAAATCATGTCTAAGCCAACTAAACATTATTTTCATTATATTGTTAATGCTTTCTATTTTAATAATCTCTTTTAATTTGCAGCAATTTTCTTTTATGGAAACGTCTCTTTTATTATCATTAATTTTTATACAGACAATTTTTTTTTTTCTTTTAATATCATCCACACAATTTAAATGACCCCGTAATTCTTAAATTTTGTGTTCAATGTCCTTCTTGCAATATCAAAGGAACCGAAGGAATAGTATATAAGAAGATTTATACTTAAAAAAGGAAAAGACACGTGAGCACAGACACACAAATGAAGAGGAATGCTAAAAAAGTACAGCTATGGGTAGAAATTACAAGGTCTTTTGATTAATTATGATATATTAAAAGTGGCCTAATTAAAAACTTTATGGGTATCTTAGCTTGCCATTCATTCTGTCATTAAGTTGTTCTGTTAAAGACTCAAAGTGGAGTTTGAATATACGCAATTTTACCCTTGTTGATAACAGAGAAATTATTTTTGATTAAGCTTTGGTAGCATCAAACACCATCACAAATTCACATATATTATAAGTGCATATAATTTGATGAGTCATAGAAGTATTATATGATCCATTATAATTCAAAACCAAAGAACTAAACCTCATCTCATCCAATCAAGGGACTATTGTCATACATTTTAATATTCTATATGTAATGTGTTACTTAAAGTTCAGACTACTCTGGAGTTGAACTTTCTGTAGTTGTAACAGAGGTAGAGTTATAGAGTGTAGACCAAGTCTTTTGTTGCATATTTAATTCTATAAACTTCTAGAACTAAGGATTTGGGTAGGTTCCTTGTGGCTTTTTGGGAGACTAGACTTGAAAACCAGATTCCTATACTTAGAAGCACAAGCACTATTTAATATTTTACTTGGTATTCTAGGATTCTAGATAAGTAGTGGTTGTGACTCAATGTTACTTACCTATCATTCAAGTTCTTTTGTTGGTCAACTATGGTTGAAGTAGTTAATTAAGCTCTTTTTAATTGAATGATCATTTACTAGTTCAATTCTATTCAGACTGGTTTATTGGTTCATGTAACTGATTACCGACTCTATCTTCCATCTATAGAAGTGAACCAAATTCTAAGAAAAATATATAAAATGTGCAGGTATTTGCATACTTATTACTGTCATCTGCTTCATCTGCAATCCCTCAGACGAACAGAATGCGAGAGGGAGGAGACAATATTTTCACAGATTCATCAGCAGCCGCGATTAGCATGTCTCTTCTGGCTTTCATTGCACTCGCTTGTTCGTCCATCATTGCTGGCTATAAGATCTCTACTCAATCATTCATTTAATTTTTCTTTTCTTTGAATATATATTTTTTATACTGTATAAAGTATTGCATATAGATCATGTCTGACCACTAATCCTTTGGTCTATCTGTCTATATATATATGTGATTAAACTCTACAGTGTTTCCAGTTCTTATTTAACCTTGGATATGTACATTGTAGTCTTATATTTCTCTTTTCTTGTGGAAGTAAGAATAGTTAAAAAAATAAATATAGAATATATTAATTTTTTCTTTCTGATATCTTTATTTGGTAATCTCAAATGTCAATATGTCATTATTCTGTCTGATTATCTCATTATCATTTTTTCCTTTCTCCATTTGGCCTTTATGGAAAATCACAAAAAGGGGGGGTTTTTTTTTCCCTGTTGATTCAAAATGTAATTGCAGAAGCTTTAATATCATTGAATTTATAAGATGTTACATTACATGTCTAAATCTTGAATCGGCCAAGGAACCTTTCCAAAGCTTAAGGGCCTGTTTAACAAATGAAAAAATGATCTAAATCTGACTATGCTTATTTGTGAGATTCATGATCCTTTAGAGTTGAAAAACCGTATATTTTATTTTCGTGATTCTCGAGTTTCAGCGAAGAAAAGTCTCAAAAAAAGCGCCATCCATCGGCTCTTCCTTAGTTTCTAATGGGTTTCCAAACCCTGAGAACCCGAAGTTATTGTTTTGCAGCATTTGTAGGGAGAAAGGTGCCTGCTGAGCTTCTGGTCTCGAGCTACTTGTATTGTTATTAAAAGGCCTTAAACCGGTTATCTGGTTAGGTTGGCTGCTTATAGCTGATGGCCTAACTGGGATCGGGGCATTGTTATAGCTGGCACTACCACGAGCTGCAGGAACATCATGGTTATGCTTCCCCTCGTAGGTCGTGATCACAGCCCTTGTGTCGTGAGATGCCCTTTCAATGTGCTTCCGCACTGGACAACCTGCGCTGGTGCATTTGTAGTAGCTCCTGTAAAATCCATCAATTTCAAATATTAGAGCTTGCTAGTAGGAAAACGAAAAGTTGTCCTTGAATCGATAATCACGAACTTTGATCTTACCTTGGATTCGGGTTTCCCTTCACTACTTTCTGCCCGTATTTTCTCCACCTATATCCATCATCGAGAATATCAATCTCACTGGTTGTCTGAACAATCACTCTAGGTTCTCTTACTGTTCTGCTCCCATAACCTGACATCACTTCCCCTTCATTCTCTCCTTTCCTGTAACAACAAAACAAACTGCGATCAGAACCAATAACAACAACGTCAAAGTCTTAAATTTGTTCACCGATTCATTTTCACATCAAAATTTCATAACACTTACCATCTTTTAGATTCGGGTTGTTCATAATCGTCCTCCTTTGTTGATTTACTCATCGCGGAAATATGATCAAACTCATCATCCTCATCAAGAGAAACCGAGGAAGTTTCGGGTGTATTGAAGTTCGAATGATCATTATGCGGCTGAATCGAAGAAGTCTCGGCTCCATCAAAATCATTATTTGTCCATGATGATCTTTTACCAGGCTGAGGTTTAGGGTGATTATGATTGCCCTTATAAACAATCTCAGTAATATAACCTTCAGGAGATGTTTCAACTTTCTTCTTAGTAGGACAATCTGGGTATGAACATTTATAATAACTCCTTGGATTTTCACTCCCTTTAACTTGTTTTTGACCATATTTTCTCCAACAATATCCATCTTCTGCTCTTTTTTGTGCTCTATTCATCTGAACTATTGGCTGTTGATGAGTGTTACTTAAGTTTCTCTGCAGATTGTTGGATTCTGTCTGTGTTATTGTGTTCTTTTCTGTTGGAATGATTTGATTATTTGAAGTCATTTGCTGTTTGTTAATCATCTCATTCTGTTTCTTGGCTTCACCTAAATTCCATCCTTCCTGCACAAGTTTAGTGTCAGACAGAAATGTCAGACGTATTTATTATACTCCCTCCAACACAATTTAATTGTCCCATTTGAGTTGGGCACGGATATTAAGAGTGGGATGGGGTCCACCAAAAAGGTGTAGTTGAGTATTTTAATTGATTAAATTAATTGTAAAGGTGGTAGTTGGGTATTGGGAATTGGAAAAGCGGGGGTATTTAGGTAAAAAAAGATAGACAAAAAAGAAAATGAGAGAATTGAAGTGAATTGCCCAAATAAGAAAATGGGACAATTGAATTGTGTTGGAGGGAGTATTATTATTATTTAAATATATTCAAATGACCCATTAAGCCTCTTAATTAATTGAATTATGTGGGTTATGTTACGATGATGTTTGCTATCAAAGTTCTATTATTAACAATCTTAGGGTATGTAGGAAAATTTTCGTACAAGCAAGAAAAGGGGAAAATGTAATGCAGTAACAGATGATAAGGTCATATCAGCCTTAAACATCATTATCGTTTCAAACGGTATGAACACATTTTTTACACCTTTATAATGCAACTAACATCAGTTTGGCCCATTTTAATCTTTTACATACGGTCAAAAGATGAAAATTGCGAAATTGTAGATATTAATTTTTGGTGAGAATATAATCTTTAAAGTACTCCTAGTGAAAAATAATCAATTTTTAATAATTTTCTTTTGTTAAAAAGAGTGCTTCTAGAAGCAAAGGCGGCTGTGAAACTTCATAGAAACAATATGTTGGCATTTTGTGCATTGATTTGGTGTTGACCTGGCACTGTGTGCTCTGTGCAGCAACTAAAGTCTATCTGGTGGGCAATTAATATTTTCATCTTACGACTAGTACTATGGTTAATTTATCTTCTCTGAGTACATATTACGTAGAAAAATTTACTTTAAAAAATCAAGTTTTTTGCTGATTTTCTTTTAAAATTTTAATTTTTGATTATTTTTTAAAAATCTAACTTTTTGCTTCCGTTTTGTTTTCATAGAACATTTTTACCGGTGATCAGATAAATTGAAAATTCATTATTTTTTAAACGAGAACAAATAAAAGGTCGAATTTTTAAAATAGAACAAGCAAAAAGTGGAATTTTTAAAAGAGAACAAGCAAAAGGTCGGGTTTTTAAAAGTAAATTTTCTTATTATCTTTTTTTAAAAAAATTTGAAATTAACCAGTGTTAGAGTATATAACATATCCTGGAGCCTCAACCATCAGCTTAAGCTTTTGGTTGAGTTGGTTCCTTGACAACCAGTTGTTCAGGTAAGTTAGGGAGGTATATACTATAAAAGAAAACGGAGGCAAAGGATCGGATTTTTAGAAAATAATCAAAATGTAGGATTTTTAAAAGAGAACAAGTAAAAGGTCGGATTTTAAGACGTAAATTTTCCTATTATCTATTTATTGAATTAAAAATATAATTCTAATTATTATTCAACTATAAATATATAATATATTAATATTGTTAGAGAGAAAAAAGAAAAAGAAAAAGACTTACTATTGAGGTGTTTTGAGCATAGAATGAGAAGTTGTTTTCTCCTCCATTTTTTGCACCAACTTGATTGTTTTCATTTGAGCTTCCCCAATTAAAACTGTCACCACCAAAAGCTCCTACAGTTGGAGATGGGAAATTCTGCACAAATATTTCTTAATTAATCATTAATTGATCACTAATATATTTCATTTAGCCAGTAGTATTAAACGATGATAATCAAAATAAATTTTAATTTAGCCATTAAATAGTGATAATGAAAATAAGTTTTAGCTTAGATTTTTCACAAAATACAAGTTCTCAACCTTAAGCATGTCTTGTTATTTTTAAATTTTCATTGTCAACCTACTAACACATTTTTAAATAGTAGTAATTGATAATAACTTTTGTGAATGAGAAAATATTAAAATAGGACAAACATTATCATAAAGCTTCTAACTTACACTAAAATCCCAGTTTAGTAATTCTTCCCTTTTCATTTTCCAAAAATATAGGCATCACAACTAAAAAAATGTTTTTTAAGTTATTAAAAACATGCGGAGACCATAAAAAATACTATTAAAATGTTCAAATGAAGTGAGTGGAAAATATATAAGAACCATACGTATAGGATAAATAAGGTTATTTTTGTCCAAAATTTGTGATATAAATAGAAAGACTATTTATGAGAACAACAATTGAAACACATTAAAATGACAAATGAGAATTTATTTAAGTACAGTAGTACAATATTATTCCCTCCTATTCATAGAGAATGAATTAAATGTTTTTTTATTAGGTCAATCCATTGAAAATGTCTTATTTCTTCATTAGGAGGGAGTATAAAATTATAATATGATAAGACAAATATCAAGAAGCCAAAAAATGCACTTACATTGAGAATTGGGGAATTAAGGAAGATTGAAGGGCTAAAGGCATTTGGAGTATTCAAGAAATTAGAAGCACAAGAATTATTGTCAACAACAGATAAAGAAGCAGGAGCCATTGACTTAAACTTTGGAACTTCAACCAATTGATCAAACCCATTCCAGATACTATTATTCTTGTTCTGATTATCATCATGATCATCATGATTAATGTTGTTTTGTTTGTGATTATCACTTTCTAATCCATTATTATTAGTAGTACTAGCAAAAAAATCAGTAAAAGAAGAAGAATTCATGAGATTTGTAAAGGAAAAAGTGTTGTTTTTGAAGGAAAGATTAGATTCTAATACAGATGAAGACATTTGTTTGTAGATAAAAGATGGGTTTTTTTTATTTTGAAGAGAAAATTGGGATTAAGAAGAAATTAATTAAATGAAAGAAAAATAAATATGATTTATGATGAGTGTTTGAAGGGAAGGAAATAAGTTGATAAAAAGAGGTGGGTTTTGTTTGGAAATTGGAATATAAGAGGGGAAAATAATAAAGTGGGTTTTGTTGTTTCTAAGAAGGTAGAGAATTGGAAAAATTTGACTGTGGAAAAAGGGTATAGAAGGAAATATAATGTTTGGATTTTTAAAGAGAAAGTCAAAGCATGTGTTCCTGACTAGACTTGGTCATACTTCTCTATGTGTGGAAAGGAAGGTGTGCCTTGTTTGCGCCGGCACTTTAGAAAGTCTTTAGATTTGCCACTTGTCATTGTATGCCACATCACTCTAAAAGTTTACTCCTTCCTCGGTCCTGTTTTTGTTACTACATTTGCATAGGTATAAGAATTAAAAAAATATAGACACAACATATAAAAGACAATTAAACCCTCCATTTTAATTCTAAATTGTACATGAGAAAAAAAGGAAACCACTTTTAAGTACTAAAAATAGGGGTAAAGTAGATATTTATATGGTAGATATAAAAGTTAATGAGATATAGAGTAAGATAAAACTATGGGTAAAGTAGATGTTTATATGGTTGTTTTATTACTAAAAATAGAGATGTAACAAGTAATACTACCTCCTATTCTCCCTATTAGTCCCATTTCTAATAAGGTTATGTCATTCTATTAGTCTCATTTCTATTTATAGTATGTATTTTTGACCTTATTACCCTTACTCACACCACCTTATTACAATAAATCTAATGAAGAACCACTAACAATTCACTTACTATACTTTCTCTCTCCTTTTTAAGTGGTCCCATTTGACTCACCTAAAAATTGGTGAAAAGTCAAATGGGACTAATTGGAAGAATAGGACGGAGTATGAAAAATAAAAAAATATAGCAAGTAGTAATGTATTATGAATGGAGGAAGTATTTCATCTTCAAATATTTACTACATTATGGTTGTTAAAACTATTTATTGTTTTAACTTATTTTATATAGAAAAAATTACCTAGAATAATCTGACCTTTTTTTTTTTATTTTTCTATAATAATCTCACTTATTAATTAATAGTGAATAATAATCTAAACTTTAGGGGTATTTGTCTAGATTAAACCCGATAAAAAGATGACTTGCTGTAACAAACTTTATGTAAATTTTCTAAATTTTTCTCTAATTTTATATTAATTTACAGTATACTATTTTGGTAAATTACCTGTTATAGCAGGTTACCCGAGTTTACTCTAGGCAAATACCCCTAAAGATGTGAATATTCATGGTTGATCAAAAGTTGGGATATCGATTATTATAGGAAAATCATGAAAAGGTTGAATTATTCTAATTAATTTTTCCTTACAGTGGTTAATGGGTAAGAAAAATATAGTCATGTGGGATCTTGTTTGAATCGCTTACTTTTATATAATTAAATTATTTTTTTATAAATTTTAGAGGTACGGAGTTTAATATATAAATGATCAAAACATCATATTGAATTGCGTATAATGGAATAAGATGAAGAAAAGGAAAAATGACAAAAAAAAAAAAATTAAAATAAGATCTTACCTTAAAAAAGTTGTATAGATTCGAGTTAAAATTTGATCATCCTTTATATGTTTGAAGAAAAGGAAAAATGACAAAAAAAAAATTTAAAGCTTTTCAAAACAATTTTCTGAGTTTTAGCAGATTTAAAGATAGAAAGGAGCTGAATTTCACGTGATAGAATTAAGGCTTTACCAACTAAGATAGTATAATTTTTGAAGGTGTAGACGAATAAGAAAAATAGCAAGTGACTGTTATTATTTTTGGTGTTTTAGGGTTTTTGGATCAATTAGGGCATATTTTTTTTATCTACTAGTTACTCTAAATTATCTTCGTTTTGGCGACTTATTATACTAATTTAATTACTCCAATATATAAGGAAAATCATACTAAAATAAAAATGTATATTATTCTAAATATCTTATTTTACAAAAAATTAAAATTATTGTAATACATATGGGTGATGAAAAAACAAGATCCATTAAAAGTGGATAAAAGAAAATTACCAAATAATAGGAGAGTAGTTGCTAATCAATTAAAGTTGATTACCCAAAAATAGACGAAGAAAGAGGATCTCACAAAAGATTAATAGTTATTTTTTGAGTGATCGTCTCTTCAAAAGATGGTCTTAAAATAAGAAGGTCATATTTTTATTTTCTTTTTAATTTGTATTAAATGGACTATTTGGCCCATATGTATATAAATTACACTCTACTCCATTCTACTCTTAGAAAATGTAAAAAATTTTGAAAATGTAAAAAATTTTGAAAAATTAAAATTAAAAAATTAAAAAATTAGAAATTTAAAAATTAATAATTAAAATGAAAATTTGAATTTCAAAAAAAAATTAAATGAAAATTTTTTAAAATAATTTAAAACTTAAAAATTAAAATAATAAAAATTAAAAAAAAAAAAAAATTTAAATTAGAATTAAAAATTAAAAAAAATTAAATTATCATTTTTTTCTTTCTGAAAGACTATTTGGAAGTAGAGTAAAGTTGTGAGAGATTGAAAGTAGGACAGGAAAGTGAGAGTAAAAACTTAGTTCATCCAAAAGTTAATGTGGACTAAGTCTACCTTAGACTTCCTAAAAAAAACACTGTATATTTGTTTTGGTAAAAATGGGATGATAAAATTGATTTACGGACGTCAAAAATATCCTAAAAACTTCCTTGGTACTCCATAAGTCCATATCAAAAACAATAAAAATAATTCCATCAAAAAAGGCAAGCAGCAGAAAATAGATGATGAAATTAAGGATAAAATAATCAACCGAAATAGTGTGCACAAACAGATCAGACTAATGAATTGCAAAACAGGATGACCAACATGATTAGCAAATAACCCAAACAATTACATACCTAATTACCTATGGTGCTTTCAAATTCATCAAAAAAAAGTCTTAAAAATCGAACATAAGAAGCGAGTGATATTATTTGATGGGACAAAAATGGTAAAAACAATTACTTCCTCTTTACTATAAATGCTACATTTGACATTTTATGCAATCTAATGTATTATTTTGACATTTATTAATGAACTATACACATCTAAAAATTATAAAATGTTATTATAATGATGAAAGTATGCGATTGGATGACTCATACAAGATCTTACTTGACTACACTTTTTTGCACATTGGAAGCTTGAAAGATAAATAGTGTCAACAACTGTTATGTATCGAGTATTTCAGAACGAAGAAAGTATTAACAAATGGGATCTATTAGAAAAACATAATTACCTGATTTCATAGCATCGGGAAAAGTTGAAGAACGAGAGTGGTCTAATCTTTCAAATTAATACGTATTCCCTATAGTGACGAATATTTTCACTATTATTCTCTATTATAATGGAATGAAAGGAGAAAAGGAATACTATAACCTAGGGCCCATAATTATTAATTACTATATAGAAATATAACAACTTATGACTAGCTAGTATCAGTCCATCATAGAATATAGTCATAAGATGAGCCTCTACACATTTAAGGCTCATAACCTATTAATACATTTAATCCCAAACCCTTCAAATTTAATTAAATTACTTTAAAATTAAGCATAAAAATAGTTTTAGTAAATTATAATGACATATAAATATTTACATATAAGCCTAATATTAAACTATGATCAACCACTAATATTTTTCATACATATAAATATATAATTTCTATGTTCATTTAATATTGCAACATTTTTACTCAAAAACTCTTGAATTATCAATTTATCCTAGAAATGGGCAATATAGCAAATAGCAATTCATTGAGACGAGCTGGGAGTGATAATAATGCACACGCTTTGGTGGAAAATAATATCATCTAACTTCAATGAGATTAAGACACGATTTATTAATTCAACCATCCAAAATAATATCATCTAATTAACTTCAACCATCCAAAATAATATTCCACAAGCAATTCTTGGGTGGAAAATTTGTATGTTGTTCAACATTAACTTGTATTACACGTCCGAATCACAATAATGATCATCAATAGAGGTTCAAGGAACTAACTTTTGAAAAAAGGGATTAATGTCAAAAAAAATAGTAGTTAGTTATAGTAGATAATTAATTTCTCCCTTTTATTTTTTTAGAAAATTAATTTTCTCAACGACTCAAATAGTTCATGCACTCAAAGTCAAATAATTACCTTTTTTTTTTAATGAGTTAAATAATTACCTTCAACGAAGTTAACGGTTTTGTAACCTGTATACCAGGTGCATAGATTTAGTTTACAAAATATTTGTTGAAACATGATATGTAATATTCTCTAAAATTGGCAACTATAATAAATCTTTTGAAATAATATCATCTATTTTCTATAAGTGGGAAATTTTGAAACTTAATTCTAGCCCGCCCACATTGTGGCCATGGGTCATTTTTAATTTGCATGTGGATCATATGATCTATCTATCTATATTACTTCCTCCGTTCCATTTTACTTGCAACACTTACCGTTTTTGAAAGATTCATATTACTTGCAACATTACTAGTTTTGGCAAAAATAATCTACTTATTTTATCCTCACTTTATTCCTACCCCACTATCACCATCAATCATACATTATCCCATTAATTATTTAATATATCCACAAGTCACAACCACTATCTATTTATAATAATTTTTTTTATTTCTACCCCACATATCATCATCAATCATACATTATCCCTACTTTTACCATACTAATTTGACGACCCTTAAAACATGTGCCAAACTCAATGATGCAACTAAAACGGAACAGAGGTAGTACTACATAGTAGTGGATATTAAAGTCGTGAATGTGTCACAATTATATTTACTTTTTTTCCATCAAATTTTAAGGAGACAAAACACATATATCTTACAAATTGCATCGACAAATAATTGGTAAATAAAAGATTTCAGTAATATTAATTAAGCAATATAAACTCCATGATAAAATAAAATATTTTCTATTATAAATATATATTTAAGTATTATATCAATTTGATTTATTCATAAAAAGCTAATAAATAGAAACTAATGATTGAATTAAAATATTTGAGTTAAACTCAATAGAAATATCATTGCTATACGTATGTTGCTTAAAATAATTGTTGACCTTAGCTCAACTAAATTTGATCTTAAGATTTTTTTATTGCTATCATAAGCTCAAATTGAATTTGATTTTAACATTTTTTTAGTAGTCATAAACATACTACTCCCTCCGAATCAGTTTAGATGTTTTATTTCCTTATTTGGCAAAACCATACCAATTGTCCCATTTTCTTTTTTGTCTATTCTTTTTTTACCTAAATACCCCCACTTTTTCAATTCCCAATACCCAACTACCACCTTTACAATTAATTTAATCAATTAAAATACCCAACTACCACCTTTTTAATGGACCCCACTCAACCCTTAAAATCCGTAAAATCCTAAATGGGACATCTAAACTGATTCGGAGAGAGTATTAAACAAATTATAAACAAACTCGTGTCAGACCAGATCAAAATGTTTCGACCTTTGAGTCACCATATGGCTAACAGGCTAAGCAATCATGCTCACCTCTAAATACTGAATATATGTCTATTGATTTGTGTTAGACTTTGGGCAATCTCATGAAAAATTTGAACCACATAAAATAATTGATACATCTTATATTTATGAGTTATGACTAGAAACTGAGTTGATATTTTTTGTCTTATGACTTGTGATATTATTTTCCTATAGCTGAAAGATTTCATTAGATTTTGTGGTCGTTGGTTGATTGGTTCTTTTAGTGATGAGTTATTGATGAGTGATGACTGATGACTACCCAAATGAGTAATGTTCACTTTTAGTCTATAGTTGACTTTGACGTTGACCATTCATTAGTGACTACTTAATCCAAGGTTATGGTTTGAAAAACAAAAAATATTTATAATAAAAATCCTATACAAAACAATCCTTAATATATAAATACAACCACAAATACACTAACATTATACATTTTCTAAAATGTATGTGTTACTTTGTCATCAATTTTATACGTTAAAATTTAATGAATCAACATTATTATTGTTACTGTTATCATATTTTGTATTATTATATTATCATTATATAATCACTTATTTAAATGAGTTTACTGTTATTCATGATGGAAATTTTTTTAAAAAAGACAATAATTATCACTATTTATGTATGTAGTCTTAACAATAATATTTTTTTAATATTCACAAATATTTTATAAAATCATCACTGTGAATCATTTGATTATTTTATAACAATGATTTTTGGATAGATAATTCAATATTTTTTGTAAAGTGGTCTCTAATGTTGGAATTTGGGTAATATTGATATGTAATTTCAGACGCGAACTTGTTGCCGAAAAATTTCCATTCAGTTCTTTGAATCACTAATCAACCTGCGACATATTTATAATGAGATAAAATACTTTGTTTTTATTTTGGTTTAAATTAGATGATCAAAAAAAAAAATAGCAATGGCCAAGTACATAGTGAAAAAAGTAGTCGAAAAAATGTACATGAACGCAGACTAATTCTACTCGATCCTTTGTCATGCTTTGAATGAAAGTTATAAAGAACGAGAGAATATATTACAGGGTAACTGAAGCTTCTTTCAGCCACAAATATCCACCACAGGCACTCTTCACGCCTACAGTATCCTCAGGACTCGTCAAATATTTAAAGACATTCCAAATTCTGTGTCAAGCATACGAAAAAAAACTCGAATATCTACAAATAAAACAATCTCAGTCGACATTTCACCTAACTAATCGTATCCTTAATTTGTAGTCAATTGGCGACAAATAATTTCCGATGAATCACCACATAATGACCATCATCACTAATCAATTGTCCAATACAACCATGAGGCAATTGAGCAAACATCATACACTTCTTTCTTAGGGACTATCGACGTGTAAGGAATATCGTCAACATATTCATAAAAGAGAAGTCTTCAGGAATTATGGTTCGTTTCTGCAAGCTGCATTTTCCAAGACTTGGAGTCTTCTAACTCATCCTGTCAACATCCAGGACTGGAAATCAGCAACTTCATGGGACAAAGTTTTGCTGTATTCTACATGAAAGCTAATGGCTTTATTCACAAAATAAATTCAGGAAAAAACAAAATATTTCAACTTATCACTCTTTTTTATCAAGTTGCCTCATAATTGTCTAAAACAGAGTAAAACGCATCAAGACCGAGAAACAACCGAGCAGGTGAGCAGCTATTCAAACCAAAACCCAAAACCCAAAAGTAGATTTTCCTAGAGACGAAGAAATTCGATTATTCACTTACTGGGCCAAGATAGAGATACTGCCTTAATGGCATGACATGGGCCAAGGATCAAAGTACCCAGTACCCACTATAGACTACTATGTAATATTCAGATCCCAAAAACCCACAAGTTGAAACAAATAAAGTTCTCGATGATGGCAACAACAATGTCAAAATCTTAATCCCAAAAAATTATCAACTATCACAGAAAAAGCACATTGCAGAAAATATACTAGGACAGAAACCATATACTAGGTACAACTTTACCTGATATAATTTCTTTCTCCATTGGAAGACACAGCCACGTGCATCTAGATGTTTAAAGAGAGGTTGTGGAAGCAAAGATTTGAACGATGAATGAAGTTTGACTTTTGTCAACCCTCCACAGGCCAGTAGGGCTGCAGCTAGACCTCTTGGGTTCAAGCCTTTTAAATGCAAAATGTTCATGCTTTGTAGACAACTTATGCTAGCCAGGGACAAGAGGCCAACATCAGTGATTGAAGTACATGACAAATTTATCTGGGGGACAAGAAGAAAGGTACATCATTAGCCCAACCATCCGTTAAACACACCTTAGTTTAGTAAAAAGGGAATAGATTACCATTCGAACGAAAGAAAGAGCTACAGCCAAGTTTTACAACAAACCGGCAACTCGGAAACACAAGGTACCTCTTTAAGATTATGAGAAAAGTGAACAAGTGGAAGAACTCCAAAATCATTGATATTGACACACTTCTTTATATCCAACTTTGTGAGGTGTTTACAACCAACAGCAACAGCTGCTATGCCCAAAGATGTTATTAGAGGACATCCTCGGCATTCAAATGTATTTAACTTCACACATTTTGACATAGAGATCAAAGAAGCATCCGTGACGGCTTTGCAGTATGACATATTGATCTTTTCTAGGCCAGGACAACCAAGAGCAATAGCCGTGATGCCTAAATCTGTAATCTCCATGGACCTGCCCAACAACATCTAATTAGACAAGAATACAAGTAACAAGATACAGAACAACGAGCAGAGAAAATATATAAACACAACAAAACACGATGCATAAAATGATTTAGCATACAAACAGGCCTGAAAGAATAAGTAAGTGAGCAATACTTTTAGAACAGCTATCAAAATCATAAACTACTTAACTCATTAGTTAAATCACACTTCCTATTTCATATCACACATAACAACTCCCTAAATGAGCTTTTGTTCTCTCTTTGTCACATCAAACCTTTTCTCTATCATAAACAATATTTTCTATCTACTTTTCCTCTCCATCTACAATCAAATTTTTATCCTACTTTTCAACATTTATCTTTTAGTTTCCAAGCCAACTTCAAGTGGAGAACTAATTATCGGATAAAGTATACAGTGAACAAGTAAAATGATTTAAAATTTAAATGAAAACACCAATCAAACTACACATTATTTTCCAGACAAATTTGTATCCAAATATTTCAACAGATAAGGAAGTCGATTCCTATGCTAAATAAATTGTCCACATAGGCATCAATTCTACTATTGAAAATGTCCTCTTCATCTAAATGGATGAGTGTGGAAAATGCTTATTATTGGCCTTTTCTAGAAAACATTTTATAGTTCTTCAATAGCTTTCTTCTTATTTGACAAATTGTCATGACTATCCAGAAAAAGGGAGTAAAATACTTTAACAGAAGGAACAATGCTTCGCCAACTATCAGTAACACATGCAATATGCCTATGACCTAAATTCAGAAAAGGTTTATTAAAATTTATAGGTAGTAATAGGAGGCTACTTAAAAATAGAGTTTTTGTTATGTGCCTTTGATTCATGGGAACTTTATACCGATTTTTTTGTTCAGTTGTTTTTGTAATAAACAACTGGCCTAACAAGAGTACAGAGTCCTCATATTAGCTCAGAAACGGTAAAAAGAAACAACATAGTCTACAAACCTGTATAAATCAAGTTCCACAAGTTTGGAACAGCGGTTGCCTATATGACGCAGCCCCTCATCTGTAATGTTCAAGCAGATACCAAGTTTAAGAACAGATAGTCTCGAGCACTTGGAGATTGATTTAAGACCTGCACAGATAGCAGAAGTGTAAGGTAGCTGCACCATAATGTCCCTATAACAAAATAATGGAGGCAAGCATTGAACCTTCATCGTCTATTTCACTATCAGTAAAGTCAAGCTCTTCAAGTAGATGGCACTTCCGACCAAGCAGAACAAAGGCTTCTCTTGGAACTAGAGTACATGATTCCATTTTGAGGGAGGTAAGAGAGGTGCAAGAGTAGGCAATATGTGCAATAGATACACAAGTTAGCTGCCGGCAACATGTAATGTCTAGCTTCCGGAGCTCCTTCTGTTTCTTGACTAAAGAGGACATGCCTTCATCAGTCACACCAGAGCACTTGCTCACGCTCAGCTCCCGTAATGAGGCACAATGATTCCCAATGGCTTGGAGACCAGAACATGTAACTAGGCAGCCATCAAGCTTAATTGATTGCAGTTTAGACAGCCTCTGCAAACTACGAGCAAGGTCAAGAGTGACCTGAAAATACAGGACATGGTAATTAGCGAGACAACCTTATGGACATTCTTAACGACAAAGAGGTAACCAAAATCTTACTGGAGATCCATATGCTAGAGTTAATTGCTGTAGACATCCAGTGCCACTTGTTAATGAAGATAAGCCAGTGTCACTCACATTTTCACAGCTTGACATGTCAAGAGTCTACACACAGGAAATCAAGAAGATCTATTGAAACAAGCATTCCAATATAGATAGCTGCAACTTAAACTGACAAAAATATATCAGTCTTTTTCTAACCCTCTAGGCACAGTATTCTTGGACAGCAAAGGAATAGACCAGGACATAAATTGTATCAAACCAACCTCCACCGAGTGATTTCAACTAGGTGGAGTGTGGCGATGACTTGCAAAGGGTTTCAAGCAATCAAAACAGCATCCCTAATATGTTTATTAAAAAAGTAATTGAAATAAAGTTTTTATATGCTGTAACAGATCAAGAACTTTCTAATTTGCGCATGAGAAAGAAAATCTAAACTCGAACTAAATTTAACAATCTAAAAATAAAATTAAAAATGTATATAATATATTTCAAATTTTTGGCTATTAGGAATACCTTAAGTGATTTGGAGCCTTGCTTTAGTGCAGCGAGACTATCATCATCAATCCCAAAGCACCCTTCTAAAAACAACTCTTCCAGATATTGTAACTTCAAAATGGCTCGTAAACATTTACTTGTAATCTAAACCAAGAAAAACAATAAAATCAATCTTGGATGCACTCCTAGTCAAGTAGAACAATACTACTAAGTGCAAAGTACAAACTGAAGAAAATATTTGTCCAGCCATTAGAATCAAGAACCACTAATTCACCATGCCATAGTATCATTACACTACTGCTCAAATCTTATTGACCACTTTTACTGATCAAAAAACTCATAATATTCTTGGCAACAGGACTTATATTTTTATCTCATCAGTCATAACCAATGAAAAATACCAACCTAAACAGATTCCAGTTCGGAAAATACAAACCAAAGGTGTCATTTTCACCGGACTACTCCAGAAAAAGCATATGCCACAAAAGTGATTACACCCTTCAAACAAAAAATATAAATCAGATTCCGACATAATATTGTATAAACAAACACCTTGCAGTTATTCCCTACAACAATCATACACCAAAGAGTAAACCCAAATTTATCATGAAACGCACCATTGGCACAAGCGTTATCATAAAACTATTTAAATTAGTTATTACTAGTTTGCAATTTTATATCTAGTATCAATCCAGACTTCCTTGTTCACTTGCAAGATCATCAGGAATGCTAAGTACAACAATATTTAGGAAAAACAATTTTAAAAACTCGATAGAATTTGCATTTACGCAAAATGATTCAACAAAATATGGAATATTTAACAAGCAAGCAATCTAAAACAGTATAATATACCTTATCATTTGAGTTATAAACAAACAAGGGAAAAAGGACAAAGTTTTACCGGCAAATAAGAAAGATCCAAGCTACGAAGCTCTTTACACTTAACAGCAACTAATTCAATCCCCAAATCACCAATTCCTAAACACCATTTCAAGTTAATCAACTTTAATTTAGGGCAACCAACAGCAATACACCCAATTCCAATATCAGTAACAAATTTACACCTTCCTAACCACAAATTCTCCAAATTCTTAGCTTCACCAATCGCTGCAACTGCTGAATCTCTCAAATTCATCGAGTTAGACAAATCCAACCCCTTTAAATTCACACAATTCGCCACCAAAACGGCCAATCCATCACCAGAAAAAAACTTCGACCGAGACAAATCAACAAAATGCAGCGT
This sequence comes from Amaranthus hypochondriacus, assembly GCA_000753965.2. Classification (NCBI taxonomy): domain Eukaryota; kingdom Viridiplantae; phylum Streptophyta; class Magnoliopsida; order Caryophyllales; family Amaranthaceae; genus Amaranthus; species Amaranthus hypochondriacus. The sequence goes on along the minus strand of CM025923.1, from coordinate 929,696 downwards.
ATTGGCATAAGTAGACGCGATAATCGAGAGAGAACAATCGGTGATTCTAGGGCACAGTGTTAAATCTACGGTTGAAATTTGGGGGTAACGATTAAGAATTGAAGGTAAGTATTCAGAGCGAAGAGGTTTGAGCGTCCTGCGATGCTTTGATTCGACAGAGTAGAAAGATTTAGAAACCAATGAAAAGGATTTCTTGTCTTGTGGATTGGTATAATTGAGATAATCAAGAATTATAAAAATGATTTCTTCGCTTAGCAGATCAAAAAAATTTGTTTTTGAAGAAAAATAAGAGGTTTTCGCCATTTTAGTTCTTTGTTGCTTCATTTACAGCTTTAATGGCGGAATTTGTAGGGAAATTGAAAGAAAAATGCAAGAGAATAACAATTGATAAATAAGATTAACGGTTAACATAGAGAGAAAGAAGAGTTGATAAGGGGAGGGAAGACTAATGGGTAGACTGACAGGTAGTTGATGTAAACACAGTGAGCAGAAAGACAGCTTCTGCTTGTGCATTAATACTCCCAAATTTGTTTTATTTTTTTAAAATTATCCATCGTATTGCTCAGTTTTGATATGCCCAAAGTCTTTTTATTATCAATAGTATCTTTGTGTTACTTGGCGTTTTATGATTCTAAATTCTTTCAAAATCGTTCAATTATTTTTTTTATGATTTAAATTGAAAAATAAAAGAAAAAGAAAAAAAATAATGGTTTTCAATGATTTTGGACTGAAAAAAAAAAAAAAGGTTATGATTGTAAGACGTTGAATAATACGAGGATATCATTGATAATAAAAAAAAACTAGAGACACCATTGATAAACCGTCAAAACTAATGGATATCATTAACAATTTTCCTAACTTTTTAACCTACTAAATTTGTCTCATTTTTATTTATGAGGGGACAGAGTGATTATTTACAATTTTTTAAAATTTTCAATTTTATTTATACATTTGAACTTTGAAGTATCTTTTCATGTATTTCCTATACAATACTCCTACTAATTTAGTCCCTTCCACTAATTTTCCCACCAAAGATTAATGGGTCACATTTAATAGATTAGATAGAGTAGTTCATTTTTGGCCTTTAGGCTTTTTACTCAAGTTAGGTCATGTCGATTTGCTTCGTGGCAAATATTGCCCTTTGGCCTTTAGGTTCAACATTATGGAGAAAATTACAGTTTATCTAGGTACATTATTATGCAAATGATTGAATTGTTAAACTATTTATTGTTAGTAATGGGTAAATTAATAGGTTGAAAAAACTTGTTATGAATAAGCTAATAATAGCAAACTACTCCTACAACCATTTTTCATAATTAGTTGGTCAAATCAGTCGCTCTAATTATCTTTTAGTTACCAATTATTTGTCAAATACTCGCTAAGACTAATTCAACTTCAAGGTGCCCAATCAAGATTTCTTGGTGTATCTAGAAAGTTGAACTTCTAAATATAAAATTGAGACTAAGTATTGGTATCATCAATTTAAAGTTTTTAGAATGCTCAAACTAGATATGTCATTTGTGTCGTGTCATGGGTCATGTCGAAGCAAGCCACATGCCATGATGGACCATGAACGGTAACAAATCGCGTGTGGTGTTTCCACTCTCAAACAATATCAGGGCAAGCTATTTGTACCTACGGGCCACACATGTCAATCTTACAAAATGGTGACAAGGACATGTCTATAGCCCACTGTGGGCCTGTATTGGTTGGCTTAATGTGTCGTGCTTGCCTGTAGCCTGTGGGTTGTGGCGTGTCAGGTCATGAATAAATTGTGTTCGTGGCGCACACCTTTCCAGTCTCGTGTTCTATAGCAATTGTAACTAACTTTTGGTTAAGTATAGTGTAATACTACTCCCTCCAATTCATTGATATAGGAACATCTCTTTATTGGGTCAATTCATTGATTAGGTCTTCATTTCTATTTTTGTCATTCTCTTTTACCCTTTTACCCTTACTATAACAACACATAAATATCAATACTCTTTATGAAAAAATAGAGTTTTTCACACACTTTTAAATGATCCTTCGCCCCTCTTTGATTTTGGTGCAAAACTCAAATAACCCTTTATCAATAGAAGGGAGTATTATTTTAGTTCAATTATAAAGAATCTCGATGTTTAATTATTTGAGTTTCATTATTTTAGTTCAGTTTATTTCAATTCAAAATTTAGTTAGGATTTATTTTTATGAAAATTGTACAAAGTAGATGACATTCTATTTTCGAGTAGCAACGTCACGAAACATATTGGCTTTTGGCGAGAGCTTACGATAAGGGATCAATAAAATGGTAATAGGGACAAAGATAGGCCCATAGCATTTAGCAACAAGTAAGGATCAAGAATGACGGTGCGTAAATAGGACAACTAGAGGATGGTTATAAAGACTCGAATTTTTAAGGACACATACTATAATCAAACTACTAGAGGAAGAGTTTATTTGGGGTAGGAATTAGGAATTAGGACCGGTTGTGGGACCCATTTTGAAATAGAATCATACTCAAGCTTATATTTTATATTGCGGCTAATGTGTAAGAAAAAAATATAGTTAAGTGAGATCTTATTTAAATTGTCTAATCGCATACTTTCAAAATATTAACTTTTCATAATTTTTAGACATGTATAATTCAATATATAAATGATCAAAATAACACATTGGATTGCGCAAAAGTCAAATATAGCAAGTATAATGGAATGTAGAAAGTATAATCCAATTTTGGTTTGGATTCATCAAAATGAGTCATTTGAGTTGTTTAGTTATTCCTCTTACTTTCTCATTTGATTTTATTTTATTTATTTATTTTTTTTTTGAATATACTTTCTCATTTGATTTTGATACTGAATAAAATATATTGTGACTTATGAGGGATAATGTCACTCTTAATAGCAAATTTAAAAAAGACAGAGATAATATTGATTTCGGTTTAAGAAATGTACTTACGTTACAATTCGCTAAGTTGAAGTAAATATTTATATAGATACAAAAAATTATTACAAAAAAGATTTAGATGATGGGTCTAAAATATCTAGGATTTTACGAATTTCGATTATTTGTATATGTTAAAGCTAGTCCTTTAAGATAATGTTTTAAACATACAATTAAAGTGATTTGTGGGTTAAATTGCTCATGTATACTACATGGTCATTTTTGAAGGTGGAATGTGTCTAATATTCTCCTTAAATTAGCTTCAGTCTCTGAATTCATCTATTAATTTATTCTTAATAAAATTGATACATACTTCTATCTCACTAAAGTTAGTTTATATATATATATGGTCAAGATCCAGTGAGAATCAGTTATATAAGAACCGTGAGAATCAATCTATTTGATAAAAAACTGTTACTAATTTTGTACAGAAAATGTGTTACTTTTGACAAAAAAAAATATTACTTTTTCTAAAAACAAAAGTTATTGCTGTTTAGAAAAAAACTGTTACTGTCAGAAAAAATTTTAAAAATTAATATTATACAAAGTAACACTTTTTTCCCAAAAGTAACACTTTTTTATATTAAAAGTAACACCTTTTTATAAGTTTTGTTCAGAATTTTTTTTTTGAAAGAAACAATTTTTTGTCAAAAAGTATCATATTTTTTAACAAAAAAGTAACACTTTTTTTGCCTTAAAAAAACACCTTTATAATAGAAAAGTAACACTTTTTGGTATAGATTGGTTCTCACGGTTCTCATATAAGGATGGTTCTCACTGGAACTTCTTCAAATATAGGGTCAAGTTCCAGTGAGAATCAAACTTATATGAGAACCGTGAGAACCAAACTCCCTAATAAAAATGTGTTACTTTTTTACAGAAAATGTATTACTTTTGGACAAAAAAATGTTACTTTTGTTTTTAAAAAAAGTTGTTACTTTTTAGCATAAAAAGTGTTACTTTCAAAAAAATATTTTTTTCAAAAAAAACAAAAATATTAAAAAGTAACACATTTTTTTTCAAAAAGTAACACATTTTTAAGAAAAAGTAACACCTTTTTTATGAGTTTTTTTTCAGAATTTTTTTATTAGAGTAACACTTTTATGCCTAATAATATCATAAAAAACAATAACACCTTTTTGCCTAAAAGTAACACATTTTTAGTAAAAAGTAACACTTTTTTGTAAAGCAGATTGGTTCTCACGGTTCTCATATAAAGATGGTTCTCACTGGAACTTCTTCATACATATATATATATATATGGGTAATGATGACGTTCATTTTTTTGAAAAAAATCGTTATGATGGGTAAAAACGACGTTAAATATCTTTTATTTTTATTTTGTTGATTTATGTATTTTAATTTTAAATTATTTAAAAATACGAGGACTAGTAAGATACTGCCACATAGACAACTTAACCTCTCAAATTGGTCAAACCCTCAAACTTAACGATAACGTTTTCCGTTAAGTGGTACTGGTACTATGGTAGTCATTTGTACAGAAATATATTAGACTAGGTAGTTTTTAAAAAAAAATTACATTAAACAGTTTTTTTGCAAATATACCTATAAATTAGGTAGTTTGACTAGTTTCTTATAATTTTTTCTTAGTTTTAATATAAAGCTCAAAGTTAAACGAAAGCATGCGTAATGAGTGGAGGTGGATTATGGTAGTAGTCGATACTTTGGTGGTACTTCAAAGTAAATGCATGTCTCACGTGGGGAAGGTTGCAACTGGTCACATTCATAACCATTGCTTCCTCCACCTCTAATTCGAAAATGAAATGTAGACTCTTGAAAATTTTTTTAAATGGCGGGTTAATGGAACAAGTGGTTGCTAGCAATTTCAACTATTATTCAATGCACAATATAAATACTCTTATTTAATGCAATATAATGACTCTAATGGAACTTAAGAGTACTTAGTTTATAATGGACTTGAAAATAAAGTTGTAGTTGTAGTATTCGCTTACCAAGATGTGAAGGAGGAGGAAGTGTCGATCTCGAGTTATGTATTGTCATATGATAAGATGAATGCTTCGTAATGATCAAGAGTTCATGGTTGTTTTGTTATAAAAATTTCAATCTTGATCTAAAAAGTCATCAATTCAGACCTTAAAACGATGCATTAAATTAATGCTTTTTGAAAATGACCAAGAGTTCATGGTTGCTTTGTTATAAAAAGATTCAACTTTAATCTAAAAATAATCAATTTCGACCTTGAAAAATTAATTTTGACCTTAGAAGTATTAATTATGACCTTAAATAGATCAGATATTGAGTGCACATTGTGGAAAGCTATCTTTAGACTAATTAAACTATCAGTCTCATGTTGAGACAATCGCGTCTAAAACCAACTTACTTAAATCAAGACAAAACTCGAATATTCTCTCATCATATTTCTACCTTTTCTTAAATTTCAAAGGTACTTTTCTTAATTGATACTAAATATTTACATATTCATTTTGATATTTTATTCAAATTTAATACTCCATAAGCTCAAGTTATTTACAGTTCCCTTTATAATTCACATATGATGAAATAGATAATTACTTTTCATTATTAGCAAGTCACATTCTTCATCACTTTTAATAATTTTTTCTTAAAAAGAAATTATTTTTTCAGTAAGTAGTCAGAAATAGTAAAATTGTCAAAACTCATAAGAATGAAAGTAAAAGTATAAAATTATCAGATCATCTTTTTTTTTTTTTTTGTTATTTTAGAAACTTTGTACAATCATACATATTACACGTGAGATGTCTAACATTGCTTATAAGATAATAGTTATTAAAAATTTAGTTTATTAGGACAAAAAATAGGGAATGATATGCATCATTACATAAATTCCTCCAACTGGAGCTTAAACTGATATAGGAAGGGTCCTTAACCTAAATTATCCAATAATTGTAGCATTTGTAGATAAGAATTGGAAAAGATTTACGTGTTTTATTTAGAATCTAGCAGCCTATGACATCAACAGAATCTACACATGGGAGCAGCTACATGATCTCTTGCAATGATGCATTATCTCTGATGGGTATGAATTGCCGACCAGGGGCGAAGCCAGAATTCTAAATTTGGGGGGGTCAAATAGTCGATATACTAGAAATTATACACCAGTGTCGATTATTAGGTTTAGGCTATTCGGGGTAGCCGACCGCCTAAGGCCCCAAGAAACAAGAGGCCTCAAATATTGAATGTTTATGACGTTATTCAGACCCGGTTCTAAGCAACACTTTTTAAGTAATTTGTTTTTAAACTTTTTTATATTTGAAATAATATAGTGTTACAATACATTTTGTCTTGAATTGGAAAAATTCTATCTTTTAATGTAATAAAGGGTACCATTTTAAATTACATCGTAAAAATAAATAGACTGTCTAAAATTTTTGCTCTGTCCGTATTATTTACTTTATAAAAACTAGTTAAATTATAAACTTTTTACAATTATATAGACTTAAATAAACTTGTATCATAGTAAAAATTACATATAGAGTTAAAGTTTCCCTATAATTATCACATTTGGAAAACCAAGAGTTTTTGACTCCATTATTCGCTTATTAAGTTTACAAAATTATACTATTAAAATTAAAATATAAAAATATAAATATGCAATGAAAACGATGAATGTAAAATTATGAAAAATATAGAGTAATGACATAATAATATAAATTTATTAGTTTGTTAAAAAAACAGGTTGAATTAGGATTTGATCCCTTAACCTTATGTTACAAATGTAATACTCCAACCATTGAGCTATAGTAAATTTTGTTATATTTTTACACTCATTAAATTAAAAATTTTATATTAGTAAAGGGGGCCAAAGCTAAAAATACAAAGGATTGGGTTTTCGGCAAGGGGGGCCGGGCCTCCCCCAGCCCCCATGTAGCTTCGCCCCTGTTGCCGACGTCATTCCTCTCCGGACCTTGATCATAGTTTTTCTATGAGCGGGATATACTCAGTCCCGGCCTTGAGGGTAGGCAGGAGGGGCGGCTGCCTAGGGCCCAGTGACATGGAGGGCCCATAAAAAGCATTCATACGGTATTACGGTTCATCTCTGAGCTTTGGGTCAAAATCAAAATTTGGTAATTTTTTGGCATACAAAATTTGATTTCTAGTCTAGAAAACCATCTCTTGATGATAAGTTTACCCGAGTTTGATTCCTCTGTTATGACAGAATAGTAATGAAGCAAGAAGAATGATTATATCAAAGAAGAAGAAAGCAAGAAGAATATAGAGAGAAAAGAAGATGTAATGCTTGTATTAAGTAGAATAGGGCAGAATACCCCTGAGTTCTTAGAGTGACTCAGTAACTCCCATTGTGTACTAATACACTATTTTGTACTACAAAGCCTGAATGAAATCTATTTCTTATTACAGCATATATAGTAGTGTACTCTTCTAGGAGCCTCTTTTCCAACTCAGCAATCAAAACAGAAAAGATTCCAAATAACTGATTTGCCATTCTTCACTCTTGCTTCTTTCCCCTTCTAGAATAAACTTGTAATATATTGGGCTTATGCTTGTTTGGGCCGTAATCCATCACATCCTCACTGTGATTAATCAAGGAGGAAGCTTTAAATCTCAAGCTGATCTAAATAAAGACATAGAACTTGCAACTGAGAGTTTGTGTTTTTTTTTTTTTTTTTTTTTTCAGTGGTAGCTAGTATGGATGAGAATCTGGAAATTTTTGTTTATTTTCTTATACTTATTAGAATTGGGTTTTTATTATAGAAAAATATTTATGCTTCCAATTGTGGTTTTTAATCCATATATGAATCTCGTCTTACCGTGAGACAATTTCATACATGGATTAAATTATTAAATAGTTTAATTATATAAATTATTAACCTATTAACTTTTTATTTTGAGGCAATCTTATCGAAAGACGGTTTATTACAAGAGTTGCACGTAAATTTCCACACACTAAAAGTTATTTATAGTTATAGAAATTGTTTTGCTAAAATTTTTGTCAAAAATATAAGAATTAGATCTAGTGATTTAATATTATTCATTAACATCCATAGTGAGACAAATTTATAATTCTTCTAGTTTTAAGAATTTTATGTTCGTAAATTGTAGATTGTAGAAATTTTCCTAACCTGAGATTTTAGTTTTCCATGGGACAATTAAAACTTTCAAATTTATGCTCGTAAATTTTCCTAAAAATAATTTGTACAATTTACAAGAGGCCTATATTTTACATTATGCCTATTGTTAAGAATGGACCCGGATATACTGGATATGATGATGATGCTTGTAGTATCATAAAATATTATAAGAGAACTAGAAATGTCAAATGACAATTTTATATAGAATTTTGTCAAATGACACAATTTTTATTACATTACAGATAGACCAATGGTGTGTGAAAGATAGACCAAATGAAATCTCAGTATCAATACCCTCCTATTTTCCTTATTAGTCTCAATTCCAAACAGGGTTAAGTCACCTTATATCTCATTACTATTTATAGTATGTATTTTTTATCTTATTACCCTTACTCACATCACCTTATCACAATTAAATTTAATGAAAAACCATTTTTACAATTTACTTATTACCCTTTTCTTTCTAAGTGGTCCTATTTGACCCACCTTAAAATTGATGAAAAGTCAAATGAGATTAATTAGAAAAATAGAAGAGAGCATAATTAAATAATCTAGGCTATAGTCTAAACAGGCCTCGAACTAGATTCCTCTGTTTATACTCTCTCCTATTCTCTTTACGTGTCCCATTTGGTTTTGGAACATTTGCCAATACATGTTTTCAATCTAAATTATCTCTAATTGTGCTTGAGCAAAAATTATAAAAAGTTGATATTAATAAAATTTACAATAAGACAAATTTAACATAATCCTATATGACTGTTGTAACTTATAGATTAAGAATAAATCATATAATAAATGTGATTGATGAATAGTGTTGAAAAATCAAATGGGACAAGTAAAGCGAATAGGAGGGAGTATTAGCTAGGCCCTCTACGCTTTATGAAATTGAATAACAAGTGTGGTAAAGCATCAAACTGATAAACTTTGATGACACATAAAAGAAAGAATAGAGGTTTTCTTACACTTAAATTGATGAATATTAATTCTACAAGATCAGTAGTTAAATAAGTACATGAGCAGTCCACAGAATACTCCATTCCTTCATTATTGTACTCTACCTTCCCACTACTCACTACTCACTACTCAATGCACATCAAAAAATGACACTAGTATCCTAACCATCTTTGATTATATAGAAACGAAACCATCTTAAATTTAACACTATCGTAGGATATGCAAGTCTCGACTTATCGTCTATGATAAAAGAATGGGTAAATGCTATCATGCAGACCGTTTCGATCTTTTTCAGGGTCTGCGGGTATAACTGCAAAAACAAATATATTGAAAGAGAAAAGGATAAAAACCGAGATGAAAAATAACCAGAAAGTAATGATCAGCTTCCGGTCATAGCGACTCCAACCACTTGGATGTAAATTCATAGGCTACAAAAGTAACAGCACCCGCAGGCGCTGCCTTTACAACGGAAGGAACAATGCCTTTATAGAGACCGCCCCATCCTTCCGTTTGCAAGATTCGCAAGAGGGCATCATACATGTTCTTGTAAGCACCTTCTTCCACTCTAGCTCCATATCGCATATCCCTTTGCAATCCTTCAATCTAAAAGTTTACGGTCATTGTCAGTCAAATTTTGTTTCATTTGTTGAATCCCTTTTTAATACATTGACCCCGTTAAGAGTATATAACATACTGAGGCCTCAACCATCAGCTTAAACTTTTGGTTGAGTTGGTTCCTTGACATGGTATCAAAAGCCAGTGAAACAAAATGTCGTGAATTCGAATCTCAACCACCCCTAATTTAAAGTGGAATATTCAACATTAGGTATGAGGAGGGCCTGTGACGCATCCACATTTCAAACCCAAAGGGCTCTCGTGTGAGGGGGCGTGTTAGAGTATAAAACATATATTGGGGGCCTCAACCATCAGCTTAAGTTTTTGGTTGAGTTGGATCCTTGACAGAATCGTACAATTTCACGATTAGATTGTTGTCATATAGTTTGATTCACGATTCTAGACAAGTCTGAATTTCTCTTTCTTTAAATTGGCGGAAATCCTGTCTTTTACACAGTTCTTTTAACATGAATCATGATACGGTGATTTGAGTAACATTCTAACGATAAACGCAATATTATAATGGCAAGTGATTTACCTGGAATCTCTTCTTGATGACATCCATTGGATGGCAGACAAGCTTCGCACATGTACCAGCTGCTAATCCACAGAGGAAAAGCTGGAAGCTTGTAGGGCTACTGTCACTACTGGAATTTCCTCCCATTCTGTTCAAGGCCTACAAAAAATAATTTCGGTCAGCATATGGAGTCGAGTCTAAATACTAAAAGATTTTTGTAACATATAGACGGTATGGCTTGTCAAGGTCTACAATTAAACCTTAATCAATCATGAAAGGGCAAGGGTACACATAAAGACGTTTCACGAGTAATTCTTGGAAACGTATAATTGTTATGCAAAGTGTTGATTCCTCGACAGCAATATTTCTTAACCTTTCTAAGACATGAAAAAAAGGAAGAAAATTATTTCTTAACCTCTTGAAGATGTCTTTCAATCGCTCCGGGAGATAAGCAAGGAAACATTCTTCAAGAGATTGCTTGTAAAGCTTAAACATACACCCAAAGTTTGATCATTGAACTGGGATCAAACCGTAAAATTCTAAAAAGTAATTAAAATTTGAAAAAATAACGTTTCTATATGTTTGAAATAATTCATATTGTGAGATTAAGAATCCTAAAAGTAAAAAACAAACTGCTAATACTTATACAAATGTTGGATCATAAAGTTTAAATCACTACTCAATTTGGCAGTCGCAAAATTGAAAGCCGAATACTGAAATCGAGTCATTCGAAATCTGTGCAACACAATTTACAATGATATCAAGTCATTATTATACATGCGTACATAGAATATTCACATGAATCTACAAAAATGTTTCTACTCAGAGATGTGACATACACAAGTTACAGCCATAAGCAACAGGTCAATAAAGCCGAAAGAAAAGGTTAACCAGCCATACCATAGCCCAACGCTTGAATGTATCATACGTGCCAAACTGAAGGCCAGCGTACGGTATAATTTGAACTAGTGTAGGTGACAAGCCAGCATACAGTCCCCACACGCCACGTGTATTTAAAACACCACCAACTGCAGACCTCATGTTGGTGTATACCTATATATTAGAGAACATTCATAGTTTTACACATCCGTAGAGATCAACAAGCTAAAAATCAATGGTAAACACATCAATAGAGAGAGAATGACTCAAGAAATGGGGCGAACAAATCATATATGCAAGAGCAATGTTACCCGATCTCCTTGCAAATTAAAAATTAAGACAAGAAAATAGTGGACAGTTTTATGGTCAGTTTTAGGCTATTTTTGAACCATTTTGAGCGAATTGCGAATCTAAAAGGCGAACTAACAAGCGAATTATGTTTTATTGCTAATCATGATACGTTGCCCTTCACAGTGGAGTGACTTTCCTGAACTAGTGAACCGGTTTTACGGTCGGTTTTAGGATATTAAAAAGAAAAATAAAGAAAACTTTCTGAACTTTCCTGCTTTTGCAAATCTTAACTGTCTGGTTACATACTCTACAGAAATGTACAATATTTACATAAATAATTATACCTTTGGTTCACCCTGTGAGGCTAATATGGTCCGTATAAGATCAAACGGATATGTTCCAACAGTGGCAGCACATCCAGCAATTGACCCACTAATATAAGACAAGTAAGGACTCAAATGAATGTGATCTTCTGCATATAAGAAAAGCAATAGTGAGCCAACATCATTGTTGACTGGAGTCAAACACAACCGCGAAAAGTAACACTAACTTAGAAATTTGTCAATCTCAAATCACAAGAAAATTTTTATCATTGAAGTCAACATAGAGCTTCCATACTCGATGCTTATCAAAAACGAAAGAGAAAAATAAAACATGAAACAGTTGCTATAGAAACACTTGAGAAGATGTAAACAGACCTGTCTTGGAAGATCCAGACATATATGTCTTTAACTTGTGCAAGACTGTGAATTGTATGGACGCATAAGGCATAACCATTAAGAGAGCTGGGACATTACCACGCCAAAAACCCTGCAACAATAAAGAGCAACATTTGATCTCAAAGTGCCTAGACAATACTCATCTATATTTCGAACAGCAGGCAAAAAAGGGAACACAAGTTGACGGTACACGAGAGCTGATTGAATCTTTAACGGGAAACCAAAAAGACAATGCATATAGAAGAAATACAAGTGCAGAGAAGATCTTTGTACCACAACCAAAGTCACAACTTCCAAAAACCAGCATGAGTATCAACGTTAAAAAAGCTGTAATAAGCTAACTGATACAGAATATCTGTTTGTAGGCAAAACAGTAGCAAATTAGCATTAAACTGTATGAATAATGCACATGTAAACGAAGGTTGTGTTATTGTAATTCAAGAACTACAACAATGGATAGCAAAAAAAGCATTAGAGCGGCTTGTACTCTCCCAAAGATGAATATGAACTCTCAAACATATGTATCATATTTCTCATATCTTTCTCTATTCCCCCTTTTTTTATTAATACTAGCTTTCCCCCTTCCTTAAGTTTACTTCTTCTAGAATATGCTTCCTAACTAACTAATACTAAGATACCCAAGATACCCTTCCAACCAATATATCACAGAAACTTGCATCAACATTCGAGAATCCTTTAGATTACATGAAGATGTCATAAACTTGGGCCACGAGATCAAATAAATATCATATGTGACAAAAGACTAATGATTATGAAGTTACCGGTAAACCTTCTTCTCTTAAAATGTCCTTAGTTGCTTGTAACATTCCAGTGTACTTCGATGACCCATACATGTTTCTGTGAACCAAAGCCCATGAAGTTGTCGGTTCCAGTTGGACCCTATGAAGAAGATGACGACAAATAACTAAATAAGTATTACATGTAAGTTATAAATTACTTGGCATTCATGGTATAAATGAACAAAGTAACACACACAAATCAAGCAAACTCGAAAACAAACATGCAGCAGCAGAGTTGCTTTCAAACTTAATTAAAATGACTGAACTAATGTACTTGTAATGATGTTGCTCATCATGCTTGTGAGGAACTCGTAGTAATAAATCTGTCATCTTATAAACAACCTTTAGTAATGAATAAGCTTCACACGGTAGCACGAGTGCACATACTCATTCTGGAATAGTAAAGCATGTGTGCTCTCAATAACATTGATTATAAAGTCATACCAGTATAGAAAGAACATCAAGCTGTTTAAGTGGCTGAAACATGATTAAAAAATGGAAGGGATTACGAAAATCCCCCTCGTCATCCATTCAAAATTAACACGAAGTGCTCATAGCCTCCTTCCCTCCCCCCACCCCCACAAATCAGTATCGAGTAAGTCCAATCTTGTTAAATCAAAAGGTACTGAAAATGTATGAGCTTATTACCTGAAACCTGATCTTAATTACATCCAAAGGCGATGTAACAGTACGAGAAATAGCGCCAGAGATTGCACCAGCAGACGTGTCTATCAGTGCTCGTTTAACCCGACCAAGCTCTTCCATCTCTCCCAAAAGTCCCACTCAAATTAATGTATTATAAGAAACACCTGTGTCCATGAATGCATTCCATTATCATCCAAAACGACATAGATATTTATCAACACATCAAGAAGCAAAAGTAAGAAATTGACCATCAAATGCTTTATAGTCTCACATAAAGAAAGGTGTGTTTGGATAACAACTATGAAGGAAATAAAGGGGAGGAAGGGTGATGAGTGTTCCATAAAAATTTCTCCATTGTTAGACAATTTTTTCTGACAAAATATTAAGGAACTCGTTTCTCCAATTCTCTTTTGCTCCTCATTTTCTATCCAAATAGCACAAATTCATCCCTCCATTTCCCTTTCATTCCCTCCTATTCCCTTCTTCCATTTCCTATTATCCAAACAAACCATTATCTTAAAATCCCAATAGAAGGACCCAATGGAAAATCAATGTAACAGCAAAAATGGCATAATCACCTGATTTGATGGGTCTAAAGAAATAAATTGCTCAAGTAATCAACAAAAAAGGGCAAGAAAATATATAGCAGCCAAAAGAAAAACCCAAATCACTCCCAAATTTTAGGGTTCTTCATTTGTGAATACAAATACTCCAAAAATTGAACTTCAAAACAGATCAACAAAAAAATACTCACTTTATCAATTCAATTCTAATTTAGACAAAAAAATAAAAGGACTCAAAAATTAATATGAGAGAAAAATACCCGCCATAGAATCTCCAGACACCTACTTTTTTATTTCCCCCCTTAAAGTTTAAGTCTTTTTCATCAATCACTAAATGCTACTATTATGTTTTTGCATCCATTAATAAAAAGAACAAACGGGATTTTCCCATTAATATATAGAAGGACTAAATTTAATCAATTTTACCCAATATCGTTTTCGTTCTAGTTAAAAAATTCTCAATATTTTTCTTTTTTTGGCCCACTTTGAAGATTAAAAATTCCGAATATACACACATGTTTCAAGGACCAAAAAAATACCCCCATGAAGAAATTATAAAAAAATAGAAATTGACCATGAAAAGTATAGAACTTCAAATAATGTAAGGGTTCCTGCCTTCCTGGTAGTTTCAATTCAAAATAGTGTATGAATGAAATAAAAATAAGGAGAAAAGGGAGAAGAAAATGTACCTTAACAGTTTAATCGAAGAAGATAAATTGAATTATAAAGGTTCAACTTTACTCGGCCAGAGTTCGGCACCACTTGACGGCGGTGGCGATAAACAGAGACGGGAGAAACAAAATTATCGGAACAGAAGTTATAAATCAAAATCTAAGAATAAAAAAGATTTGATTTCTGGTCTGTTATTTATTTATTTATAATGAATTAATGATAGTGATACGAGGTTTTTTTTGCTTTGGCCGCCTCACTTTGATGCTAAAAACTCATACATAGGCCGTTATTGGCCGCCAGAATAGGGAAATCAGTCGGTTCTTTACGCTCACTTCAGGCTCAATCTTATTTTCATTTTCTTTTATGGACCAATCCGATTAGAAATGGTCTCTCAAAGAAACCGTCTCTCACAATAATTTGTGTAGGGAAATTTTGAAGTAAATAACTAACATCGTCTCTCATAAGAGGCCGTCTTTAGAGACCGTTCTTTATAAAAGGCGGCTTTTCAGGCCCAACCCACCTAACATTAAAAAAAAAACCTAACACCTGCGTTTGATCCTATTTAGAGTTGGTGTTATAACCTATCAAAGTTAGTGTTATAATATACTCCTTTCGTTTCTTTTTTATCGTCCACTTTTCTTATTTGGTTAGTTCATCCAAATTGTCCACTCTCTATTTTTGGCAAAGATTTTTCACAAATTCTTGCTAAAGACGGTCTATAGCACAGACGAGTGTAATGGGCCAGCCCACTTTTACACTTTCCAAAAATAACAACTGAAATTTCCATTGGTTTGGGCTGCTGAGAGTGCCGTCTATGCCATAGACGGTCTCTCAGGAGACCTTCTGAAGATTTTTTACCTTAATACCCTATGTTCACACAGATAAAGACCACAATACCCCCACTTATATTATTTAAATTACTCCAACTACCACCTTTATAAGTATTATAATCACTTAATACTCCAACTACCACCTTTACAATTATTATAATCATTTAGAATACTCTAACTATTACTTTCTTAATATGCGTGTCCAACCCAGAGTGAACAATAAAAAAGAACCAAAGGCAGTGTTAAAGCTTGTATTATAACCTATTAAAATTGGTATTTAAAGTTGGTGTTATAACCTATTAAAGTTTGTATTATAACCTATTTGGAGATACCAATTTTAATAGGTTATAATACCAACTCTAACATGGTATAATACCAATTTCAATAGGTTATTAACACCAACTCCAAATATGATTATACAATGCGCAATTTTCTGGTAGTTGTTTTTATAAGTAATAATAGGCCTACCCATTTGTGACGCATCTCTTATAAACACGGTCTCAACTCTCAAGTAAGAATTTGTGAATAACTAAATAAATGTTTATTTTAAAAAAATTAATTAAATTTGAGAAAATTTGTTATAGTTGTTTGATTTTCATAATGTTGCACTTACTTTATTCAAAGATTAGATATAGGTTTAAAAATGTATTATCATATGAGAGAAATGTAATTTTTAATAGGAGAGAAATTAGGAAATAGAGAATTTAGGAGAAAAAATGTCAAAAGTTAAAAAATAATAAAATTTCTCTTTTTTTAAGATAATGCAATCTAGAAAAACTTTTTTAAGGAATATATATGTTGTTACTTGTTATTAGCAACAACGTGCTAAGTTTTGCTTGACTTTTTAATAAAATTTTTTCGTTGTTATTATTTATTAGTAGCGAACAAATATATAATCTTATTTTTGGACAGAATTATGTAAATTAAAATTTTCTTTCAAGTTTAGTTTGAAGCTTTTGTAAAAAAATAAATACATGTTCATTTCAAAAATTCCCGAAGGTATGCTATGTGTTTGATTATTCAGTGTAATTTTTCTTAAAGGGGATATACTTTATAGTTTTTCTTTTTAGTTATTTGAAAAGTTGTAACTTACATTTTGGAAATTACATTTTGGGAAATTACACGTGATAATTCTGAGGTTTAAGGTTTTTTCATGTGGTAACTAAAGTTTTTAAAAAATTCATGTGGTAATCCTAAGGTTTCCATCGTGACCTTTTTGTATATATAAAGTTAGCAAACATTAATATCAAAGCTTTAACGTTGTTGTACGCCTAATTATACGGCTCGTCATTTCAAATGCCATCAATTTCAACATTTTTCCCTAAAACATAAATCCTAACTCTACTAACTTTAATCCAAATCATATTTTTGCCCCCCTAAATCCAAAGATGATAAAAGTTTGGGTTTATGTTTTGGGAAAAAAGTTTCAAAGTGATGGCATTTAAAATGGTGAGTCACATAAATAGACATACAACAACCTTGAAGCTTCGAAATTTGGTAAACATTAGGATTATCGCGTAGATTTTTTAAAAGTTTTGGTTACCACGTGAAAAATCCAAAACCTCAAAGTTGTCACGTGAAATTTTCCTTATATTTTTATCATATCTTTTACAAAATCTATTTATTTTATAAAGATATTAAAAAATATATTAATATTATTGACTAAAAATATATCATATCT
This sequence comes from Amaranthus hypochondriacus, assembly GCA_000753965.2. Lineage (NCBI taxonomy): Eukaryota > Viridiplantae > Streptophyta > Magnoliopsida > Caryophyllales > Amaranthaceae > Amaranthus > Amaranthus hypochondriacus. Next base: position 912,494 of record CM025923.1, on the reverse strand, counting down.
CTGATAAAAATATATTAATAATATTAGTAAAATAAAAAAGAATACCCTATTTTTTTATTAAAAGATATATTTTCTCTCTACACTATATATATTTTGGAATTTTTAAGAAGTTGTGAATATGAAAAATTAGAATTAAATATTATCCTAAATAATCCCACCTATTATCCATATGCTATGGCCTGTGAATATATAATCCAAACAATTGGGTATTTCAAAATTATTCAACCTATATAGGAGTATATTTTTTTGCTGCTAGCACCCTTGTCACATTTTAACTGACTATTATAATTACCTACAAACAAACAGGACTTGAGTTAGACCAACAAAGAAGCATAAGGAGGAAGAAGTGAGTGTAACGGCTAGTAAGTACCCACAGTTGCCGATTTAAATGTTGAAAGGGGTGTTGTCAGTAAAATATATACAAATGTTGAATTATGTAAAAATAATCAATAGTACATAAATATTATTCATAGTAATTTTTTCCATAAAATTTGATTACAAGTATAAATTAGTCATATTTAATTTGAACACGTGTTTAACTATATACTTTATTTTTATCATTTCAAGCAAAAAAACAATAAACAGGAATAGAAAAGGCTAATCACTCAAGTGTTTGTGTGTTCTCAAAACTATGTATTTAAATAATTTAATAATTCAAACCTACATGACATAAGATTATGTATTGCTCGGTTATTCCCCAAAAATCATGTCAAAGCACAAAAAACATCTATAAATAGGGCAAGACATTTTTCCAAGCTCATATTAAATGAATCGTTTCAACTCAACTGCATATATTTAATTTAAAAAAAATTAAAAATCAAATTATTTCAGTTTGGGTAAATATCACTTTTCTCATACAAGATTCAACGATTAAATTTATCGGCCTATCCTATAATAAAAAAAAAGGGAAATTCCACGTGGTGACCCTGAGGTTTTGGGTTTTTCACGTGGTAACCAAAACTTTTTAAAAATCCACGCGGTAACCCTGAGGTTTGCCATAATGTACCAACGTGACCCTTTTAATGAAAAAACGTTAAGAAACGTTAAATATGAAACTGTAGGCTGTTGAAGCTGCATAAATTCGATTCCCATCTTCAATATCCCAAGCATTCAACACTTTCTTCCAAATTACAAACCCTAAATCTATCTTCTTTCACCCAAATTACAAACGTCTTTTACTCCTTCTAATTGGCAATTTAGAAGGGATTTTAAGTTGTGGGTTTTGTGACCCACTTGCTTCTTCCAGAACCGTCTCTTTACCATTGTCCCTGGTTAATCTAAGACTTCTAACTGCTTTAAGTCATCTTCAACACTTAACTCCCCAACCCAAATGAATATAAGGTCGCTTCCATGTAAATTACAAAACATTCCAACTAAATCATTGTCGTTCTTTAAATACCAAGCCTTCTTTTTGTGACAATACCAAAATGAAGGGTTCTTAGGCATTGGAGCACCCAATTTCACAGATTCATCCTTCCAATCAAGAACTAGGTCCAACAAATTCAGTTTATCAATATCATCAACATGAATGTCTACCGCAAGTTCCCTATACTGAAATCTTAATAGCACTTTGTCACACATTCTGAAAAACAAACAACAAGAATCAAACTACTTCAAGATTTTACATAGATAAAGCAACAAGAATATTAACCTTTACCATTTTCGACAGCAAATATAACTAATCAACATGTACACATTTACACATAGATAAAGCAACCCATATTGAAATCTTAACAGCAATATTAACAACAATAAATTACTAATCAACATGTACACATTTACACATTATTCGACAGCAAGATTATTAAAGCAAGATTACCAATCAACATGTACACATTTCATCCTAATTACCATTTTTCGACAGCAATATTTCCATAATTCAACAGCAAAATGAAGATCTTTCAACAACAAGATTATTACATTTCAACAGCAAGATTATTATATTCCATAATTCGCAACTAATTAGGGCTCAAAATTTTTCAAAGTTTTCAAAATTTAAGAAGAAATCACTAACCTTTCTTGATCTAGAGCTTGATTGTGATCCTTGTAGATTAAAATTAGGATATTTTGAGGATTTAGGGTTTGAAAGTTAATGGAATTGGGGGAAGTGTTGGAGGAGAGGGAAGGAGATGATTTGGGGTTTCTTACCTGCTGAGAGGGAAACATATGGCTTTTCATATTTAACGTTTCTTAACGTTTTTTCATTAAAAGGGTCACGTTAGTACATTATCGCAAACCTCAAGGTTACCGCGTGGATTTATAAAAAATTTTGGTTACCACGTGGAAAACCCAAAACCTTAGGGTCACCACGTGGAATTTCCCTAAAAAAAATATACCATTTCAAGATAAAGAACAACATTAGGAAATGACGTCATAGAAAAACTTGTTTAGACGAACAAAAGAAGACGAAAGCTTGAGTTGTGGTTGGATGTAAAACACTAAAACTCACTTTGTGAGTTGGCAAACAGCCGGAAGCAAAACTTACATATCTGCTGAAAATGACCCTATACAAACGACGTCGTATATCTATAACTGACTTGAATCAAGAAATCGTAATTTGTACTTAAAACCCTTAATTCTTCATTTCAATTTGTAAGAATCTCTCCATCCATAACTGCTTCAACTTTTTTACCCTTGATTCTCTCGGAAATCTTGAAAAAAACCCACGAATTAAAACCCTAAAGTCATCAATCATAACCTTATAATCCTCAATTAAAACGCAGACAACTACGGATTAAACGACATGCAAAACGGAAGTAGTAGCAACAATGGCGGACAAGGAAGGCTTCCGTTATCGGCGGTGGTAGCAGATTGTGTAAAGAGATGGTTTCATGATACTCTTAAAGAGGCTAGAGGGGGTGATATTAACATGCAAGTTCTTGTTAGTCAGATGTATTACTCTGGCTATGGAGTTCCCAAAGATACTAATAAGGTTATAGTCGTATTCATTCTCTATGATTTTTAGGTTTAATTTTGTGTTTATAGTGTTATTTATTGATGACTATTAGTATTTGTTGTCTTAATTCAATGAACCCAATTGCGGGATTTGAACTTTTTGGGGCTTTTTAATGATTAGTTTGTTGTAGTCTCTTAGAGCTACCATTACATTTTGTTCAAGACTGATGAGAATCAATTGAGTTTGTGGCAACTTATTCAATTGATTGGGGGAGATTTTTTTGTTGAAATTATGGAGTGCTTTGGGTAGATTGCTCTCTAATGGGGTAATCTCGAGGTATTTGACGTTCTTGAGTTAAAGGTGGTTAGTGTCCTCTAAAAATTGTGTCTTAGATTGGATTGTATAGTTTAATTGTAATCAGATTCTTGTTTGCCCCATTCCTGAGGTACTAGGTGATTTTTGATCATTTTTTGCGGTCGATATATTGGCTGATCTATTCTACAACAAATTTAGGGGTTATGGTCATTTGTGTAGCTATTCTATTGGGTAAAGATGTGCTTGTCATTGTGCGTGGATATTGTTGTCTTTTTCACGTGTAATCGGAAGGTTGTTTGCAGGCCTCTTGTTGTCAAGGTGTTTAAACTTAAAAGCAAATGTCAGAACCTAAAATTTGTCGCAGTTGTACTCTGTGAGTACACTGAGTTTGCTTCTTGATAAGCTCTGAGTTATGACTTATACTAGCTTTTCATGTATGCGTTTACGGATGGTTCACAGGCAAGGGCATGGATGTCAAAGGCTTCTAGATCAAGATCATCGGCTTGGATTGTGGGTGAAAAGCATCCTGGTAATCTCCTACCTCATCTTTCAAATCTATAACATATAATACATTTTAGTTTGCACTCATTAATGTCTATTCTGGTATGAGCGAAAGATTTGTAGTTCTTCGGTTTGGATTAGGATGTGGTAAAATGGCTCATAATTTCATGTGCACTTCTATTTTAGTGAAGTTACATATGATGTTTGCTGTTAGATTACAATCCCTTTGTTTTTACAAGGGTGGGTAACGTTGCGTACATCCGAACAGATGGGAGCTACATAATGGTATTGAGTGATGGAATGTATTTGAATGCTATACTCTATGATGTCATTGTTTATGTTGCACCTTGCCTTATTCTTGCTTTTGTTTGCGTTATGTATAGGCTATAATGCAAGTGATTCAGACTCTGATGAAATGACGGGTGAAGCACAGTGACCAATTGATTTAGACGTTGTTACTTTGGTTATGACCTTCAACATATGAAAACTTTTTTCTATAGGTAGACATTTCTTTGTATCATTCCTTTATGTACGCAACAAACTATTTCGGTGATGAGTTGTGATATAATGACAACATTATTTAATCATGGTTGATCCATTGTTATTAAATTGATTGCATGCTTCTATGACTTGTAATTTATTGTTTTTTAATAGGTTGAAACAGATTTTAGCCCCAATTTTTTTGACTTATGAAAACCATGACATCTAATCCAAAGGTGCAAAAGATTAGTCCCCCTTTTCACATATCAAACTCTATGATGAGAGTAAGCAAAGGGTTAAGTGGGTACCAATCTACCATAAATGTCTTGGAAGGGAGTGTAATGACTGAATGATTGTAGAAAGATGTGAAGAAATCCATGAGGTGATGGTGCTCTTCCTGGAAGTAGAGGTAGTAGGAAAGGAATAATTAGGAAAATTTTTCAAATTTACTCGTAGTAGTTATGTTGTAATGTAGCACGTAGTACACACATCTTCCAAGGGCCATGAGCCCATGACTAGCTCCCAATGGCGCCAAATTTGAGGAGTTTTGTGGGTGTGAATTGGGAAACTGGCCTATTCGGTGTTGCATCTTCTAAAAATGCTTCCTTTGGTAAGAGTTTTCTAGAGTAGCTAATGAAAGGTCTTGAATCTCTTACATTTGCTGGAAGCCATACTTTTGTACAGCTCCGTTGGGAACTAAAGATGTATAGCAATTGGTAGCAGTGTCTTCTAGGGCCCACTGATGCTACTCTGAAGTTTTGACAAGCTTTATATTGGGACTGACATATGCTCAAAAACGATTGTACTGATATTATAGTGCCATGTTTTTGAATCGATCAAAGGTGATCAAGGTGGATAGTGGATTTCTGTTTGGCTGACAGTGACTCTCAACTATTGACCATGCCTAATGATCATTGAAGCTGGTGAGGATCATGCTCTTACTGACATCAGAGCAAGGAATAAGGCTTTTTCTTGGTGATGATAATCCTTCGTTATTCCTGTCAAATCTGCCATCGACTCTAATTCTATTTGCAGCTGAGATCAGTTTAGACTTGGATCATAATGAAGATAAGATTAACGCATGTGTTCTTCCAAACTTATTTCAAGTACTTGCAAGTTTTTTTGATTGTTTTCACTCATATTCTTAATATTTAATGAGTCTAGGTTCAAGTAGGCTGTAATAAGTTGGGGAGAAATGTTCCAAACTCTTGTCAAGGACTGTCACCATCCACCTTCACGGCTCCATCGTCATATTTTTTAATATACCCTGAGGACAAAGGGCCCATGTTTATTTTGCCAAGGAACTTCATTAGATTTAGTAGCTGAGCACGAGACATAGATCAGACTCAACTGAAAACAGAACCAATCCGGTACATGATGCTTCTTGCAGAAAAGTAGGGTCAAGTTTGCCTACGTTACACCTATGTGGTAGAACCCTCCTCGGACCTTCTTCCTATGGGAACACTTTGTGCACATGCACGGAAATTCACTCTGCACGATGCTTCTAAGCTATGAATATTTGTTTTTGTGATAGGAAAGCCCCGTATAGTCCTTTATTTTTGAAGACAGAAACCGGTGCGTAGCTAACCTCCTGTCATGGTTCCACTAGATATATCTGCTAGTAGAGTGAATAATTCATGAATTGACATAGCCATTCACATTATGTTGGGTGTGAAAGAGAGTGGAAGTTCTAATGCAGCAAGTTAGAAGGACGTGCAGCCGTGCACTGGTGACCTCCAGTGTAGTCTTTCATGGCAACATGTTCATATGGTATTCTCCATTTAATTCAACAAATCTGTAGGATTTTCTGCAGTTTCAACTCCCAATCTTATTTGGAGATTCTCCATTGAGCCAAGATCTTTGATGCTTTGATCTCGTCTGCAGTGGGTACTGTGGTGTTCCAGGATTATTTTGGTGCTCAAGCAGAGAGCCAGATCAGGTAAAATGTTCTTGTTCTCGACTAAGTCTTTATCTAACCTTTGAATCCACGATTCCACGCCCCTAACACACCATGAACTTGCTTTAGTCTAACCAATGATCTCACCACAAATGCACGGCAAAATAATGACAATACTCAATAGACCTGAATGTGATCTGACCTGAGTTGTACATACGCCGTTACCCTTAAATACGACCAAAATGCCCATTTTCATCTATAGCTGAAGCCTTGAAGGTTGTGTTTATTATCATAATTATGCAGCAGACTGTAGGGGCGAAAGTATGAATGTGGCTTAAGTTAAGCTAAATATAAGAGTTCCGTTCAACTCTTTAGTTCAGCTTGTACACTGGCTGTGAACCAACCATTCCTGTATTTGGTGGCTCGCAATTGGAAAGCATGGCTGAGTATTATATGATGGGGTGTCTGCTTATAATTTTTTACTGATGGAAGTATGAATGGAGCTTTACTGTTGTAGGGGTTGTTATGTTTCTGACTTTATATACTCAATATAAGTTACTCCTAGTATAGAGATGTGTTCGACATTTTGTACGTTTATGTTGTTGAGAATGGTGGAAAGGGCTTAACCACCATTGTTATATGGAGTCAAAGAGTGTTTTTTGGAAAAAAATGCAGTCGATAGAAGTGAAAGGTAGATTTGAAAGTGATACGGAGGGGATCTTAATAGGACTGATTGAACTCAAAGCAGAAGAAACTCTATGTGGAATCGCCTGAATCTGCCTTGTGAAACGTGTAACAGGAGGTGGAGAAGCCAAAGAGCTACTTTGATATGGGCAATAGCTATGAACTATGAAAAGACGATTTGTTTTGGTTTGAGTGGCCGATTTCATATAATTAGCATTAAACTTTGACATTGTTATTTTTGTGGTTTTCCTGTTGCTAAGGAATGTAATAGATACTAGATAGCATACATTTATGAGGAGCCTAAATACTAGGTGCATCCAGTAATTATGTCACCAATTCGATAATGAATTAATAAGTCATTTTAATGTTGTTCATTGCGAACAACCAAAAAAAAATTTACTTAAATTTGTTGTTCTAGCGAAAATAGACATATGTACGAATTATCATTCATGATTTAGTGTATTTTACATTTTTTCAGCCATATGCTTGAACTTAGCAAATAAAATACTTGTAACAAAGGCTAGTTAACTTTCAGCTTGTCTTGGGCGAGACCGTCTTAAGTTGAGACAAGAGTGGGCCGGCCTAATTACATGTTTGATTCCATCTTCTAGACATTTTTCAATTCTAATCATAAAGGTATCAGTTTTGACCTTAAAGATATTAATTTCAATTTAATCATACCTGTATAAACTACATTAATCATGAAACTGAATACTATAAAATGAGAATTGAATAAATTAACAATAAAACTGAATACTATAAAAACTGAATACCTTATGAACTACATTAATCATGAAACTGAACACTTTAATGGAAAATTTTAATCATGCATGTAGATCAGACTAACATGAATTATGCTTAAAATCTTGCACAATGGAGAATTGAACAATTTAATAATGAAACTGTACAATTTAATGGAAAAATTGATTACACTTTATATGAACTACATTAATGTATTTCAATATACATATTCTAAACTTGAATGCAAAACTGAGCAAAGTAAGAGCATAATTGAGCAAAATTGATATCTTTAAGGTCAAAATTAATACCTTTAAGGTCCAAATTGAAATTTTTCCAGAAAAAAAAAAAAACGAAATTTAAAGGGCAAAGCGCGCGCGTGTAGTACACGCGCCTAACAATGGGCCGGCCCAGATCTCGTCTTAGAGTAGGACGGTCTCGTCCAAGTTTTTGTGTTTAACTTTAGACTCTTGATGTTTGTACTTTGTATAACCCAATAAACAATGCATCTTTATGGCTGAGGACAAGTTACTTATCTGTGATACGGTTATGATCTGTCATCTTTTATTTCTCTTTAAAATATCTAGAATCTAACGCTGATAATTAAACACTATATCTTTAGTTTTTCACTTGTTCACTTTGGATTTTTAAAGAAAATACTAACAAAAAAAATTTGACCAGTTTTTATGTTAACAAATATATACTCATCACTTACAAATTGCAACATTATTAATTGATATAAGTATTAAAGAAAAGGGAGGAAATCACAAATTGTGACTCACACAACTCTATATACCAAATAAATTCCATACTAAAAAAAATTAAAATATTCTTACATGATAGAAGTATATTTGTATAATAGACAAAATTGTTGACCTTAAAAAAGAGGCAAAGCTCAGATGCGGGCAAATTACATCAGATTGTCTGATGAGATGTGGCGGACCCAACTTGCCACGTACCGCATATATCATCACTGCTTGCAATTTTGCACCAGCCGGGAATCGAACCCGGGTCTGTACCGTGGCAGGGTACTATTCTACCACTAGACCACTGGTGCTTGTTGATGTTTCTTCTGATTTGTCTTTAATAACGACTCCAGCATGAAATAATAGCAACATTCTAAATTTTGGGTATTCCAATTTTCGAGTCAACTTTTATTAATTTATTAGGATAAAAATTGGCTTATGGAAATAATTTTTCTCTCATTAGTCATATCACTCCCATCGTGTGAAAAATTTATTTTGGATTTTTGCGTCTTACTAGTGAGTAAGGTAAAAGACAGGTTCTTTTGAGAGACCGTCTTTTGTAAAGATGAGTCTCAAAATTCCAGCCAAATCTATATATAGAGTTGTAACAATATATATTTAGAATTGGACTGAGCTTTTGAGAGCCGTCTTTACAAAAGACAGTCTCAAGTAAGAATTTGTGAAAAAAGAAGATCAGACAGGTATCTATATAAGAACGCATTTTGAGAAATTTTTTGGAAGAAGCGTGCAACGGACCTCACCACGCAAAACAAATAACAACTTAACACTTGTCGTAACAACTTTATTTTAAATAGGGCATTTAAGTAGATACATATTAATAACAAACGTGTATTTTTTTCCAATTTAAAATGAATAAGTAAAAATAATATGACAAGTCATTAGTATTGTTTATAGTGAGCAAACACAAAAAAAATCATAAATTTGTAGTTCTATTGAGAATACATAGATACGTATAGTCATTAGTATTCAACTTTCAAGGCGGTCTTGCCCATATGCTTGAAACTTTGCAAATAAAATGCTTGAAACAAAGGCTGATTTTAACTTACTCTTGATGTTTGAAGTTTGTATAACCCAATCCCGATGGCCGAGAAGAACCTACTTACCACTTATGATTTTGTCGTCTTTTATTCCTCTTTAAAATATCCAATAATGATAAACATCTTTAGTTTTTCACTAGTTTACTTTGGCTTTTGAAGAAAATGCTAACCAAAAAATAACGACCTTTTTATACTGACAAATATAGTTCCATAAAGATTAAAGAAAATGATGAGAATTCTACTTAAACTAAAAATGCTACAAAATTAAGGAGGGATGAAAATATAAATTGAGACAAAGGATGGAAGAAGATACAACTTTATACACCAAATAAATTCCATTCTAACAAAGAAAAAATTAAAAAATTCTTACATGATATATAGAAGTATAATAAATAAAAATGATATATAGAAGTATAAATGTATAATAAACAAAAACAAGCTCAGATGCGGGCATATATCATAAGATGTGATGAAGATGTCTGATGAATTGTGGCGGACCCTATATCAGCCACTGTACCGCATAAATCATCACTGCTCGAATTTTGCACCAGCCGGGAATCGAACCCGGGTGTGTACCGTGGCAGGGTACTATTCATTTCTACCACTAGACCACTGGTGCTTGTTGATATTTCTTCTGATTTGTTGTGTTTAATAATCTAACATGAAATAATACCAATATTTTAAATTATGGTATTCCAGTTTTCAAGTCAACTTTTATTAACACGAAAATTTTAGAGGAAATGTGAAGTGTACCTTACCATCCAAAATAAATAGGAGCTCAACAATTACCCTAACAACTTTATTTTTTAAATAGGTTATTTTTATATATATATAATAATAATAGGAAATAATATATAAAATAATAGATATAAGAAGGAATCTTGTATTTAATTTATTTAATTTAATATTATTATTTTTTTTTTGAAAGAAAATATTTTTTGAATTATCCAATCAAAACAATGGGATACAAAGGACCTAAGGACCCTAAGATTTCCGACTTACCTCCTTAACATTGCATCAGTGTGAACACTATGCCTACCTTTTAGGAAGGGTTTCAAAGCGTCACTCTTCATGTGCACGGGAGGGAAGCAAGAAATCTCAAAAAACATGGCTATACAAAGGACGAACCATTCACAATTAGCACTGTCAATAGGACATACCCTATCTGACAGGATAAAACAAAAACATTTAATTATACTTTATTATTTTATCATTTTTGCTTTGGAAACATAAACATTTAATTAAACTTTATTATTTCTTGGGAACTTAAAAATCATTATATAAACTATTAATTGTTTTTCAATTTCTAGATTAGATTCTCTTAAAAATTTAAAATTATTAATGATAAAACAAGTTTGTTAATATTTACGTACAACCCTAAGGGCTGTAAATATCATTACCCTAATATATATTATTATAATTATAACAATGGTCACAAATTTTTATGCTTTATAATTAGACACTTATTTTAGGTGGTATTTTTATTTTCATTAATACTAAACAATTTTAAAATGGACAAAATATGATCCATGCATAACCAATAAGTTCATCAATTCAAAAAATTCCATCTTATTTATTTATCTTAAAACTTTCTTATATTTCTTGTTAATTTAATATTTCAAAATAGTTTTATGAGATCTTTAGGTACAGATAGGTCTAAAAGTAAATTACCCCCGAGTTAAATTTCTCATTCTTAAACCAACAATGATGTCAAAGTCTTAATGTCAAGGTCCAAAACACATGAAACATTAGATCAATTTTGATTGTCGTTCACATGAAATTCATCAATATCTCATTCACAAATTAAAAGTTCATTCGTTTTGTTTTAGTTGTTATATTATATAAGGGTTTTGCACAAAAATTAAGAAATGATATCTTTGCGTTAAAGAATCATTGCAACTCCTAAAGAGATGGGCATAGAAGTTTTGAGATATGGAGTAGGAAAAAAGTAGGAGAAATACAAAAAATAGACTTTTACGTAGTTTATTTTTATACCAAAAACAGTAATGTGACAAATAATTTGAAATGTTTGAATATAATATTACAGAAGAAGTAAAATTTATTTTATTTAGTTGATTGGATTGAAAACTTCAAGCTATGTTCACTTAATAAGGATTAGATCAAGTAGCTTTTTTTTTGATTCAAACTCCCTAATATATATTAACAATAAACAATTCTCTTTATTACAAAGCAAATGAGAGTAACGATCGAGGAAGACGTTTTCCAACTGTGACAATGCTCGATCTCAACAATTAAGATCTTTCTCATATTTTTGCACTCTCGTTTCACCAACTTTTCTCCTAATACTTGTAGTCTTCTACTCCTACATATTTATCGTAAGTGTCGCAATTTTATATTGGATTAAGTCAATCCAAGAACTGTGGACATGTTAACTTTATCAATTTATTTTAACTATAATTAACATTGACACACTTCTATGCTTACTAACCCTCATTTACCCAATTGCCCCTATTAAGATTTAAAAACACCACTTATTTTCGTTCTTATGTGGTCCTATTTAATTACCTATAAAATGATGAAAAGATAAATACAAATTCTTACTTGAGACCGTCTATATAATAGACGTCTTAAGTTTAGGCTGACCCCAATTAACAAATTTAAAAAAAAAATTGATTAGTGATTTTATAAGTTAAAAGGGAGATATGAACTGAGCTCTTAAAAAACGTCTATACATAGAAGTTCTCTTAAATAGGTAAATTGGATGAATATGGGGAGTACTTCTTTGAGTCTAGCGTGTCATTCCGGTGCTCTCTTTTTGGTTGGTTGATCACTAAACCTAATACGGCTAAAAGCCTCGCCTTCTCTCCAAGTAGTCAGCCGTCCTCTCAGACAATATCATACTAAACCCCCCTTTAAACCCTGTTTTAGGGTTTATCTTCACTTGAAACTCGATAAATCACTACAAATTCCTCTCTTCAAACTGTAATATCCGTTTTTTAGGGTTTATATTCACCAAAAACAATTTCTTTGTCTTTCTTCCACCCATGAATTACAGGTTTCAAAATCTTCTCGGAGCTCCATACCGAGGAGGAAATGCCATTATTACCGGAAATACCCGCTTAATTTCATCGGTGGGTAATCGGATATCAATCACAAACCTTGTTAAATCGGAGACAATAACTTTACCTTGTCAATTTTCATCAAATATTTCTCGAATTGCTGTATCGCCGGATGGGAACTTTATCTTGGCAGTTGATGAGAATAATAGGTCTCAATTTATTAATCTGCATCGTCGGATTGTACTCCATAGAATCACATTTAAGGGTAAAGTTTCTGCCCTTGAATTTAGCCCTAATGGCCATTTTATTGCTGTTGCAATTGGTAAATTAATTCAAATTTGGAGATCACCTGGTTTTAGGAAGGAATTTTTTCCATTTGAATTAGTTAGGACTTTTGCTGATTTTGATGATAGGGTTACTTGTTTGAAATGGAGCCCCGATTCGGGCTATTTGCTTGCTGGTTCTAGGGACTTGACTGCTAGGCTGTTTAGTTTGAAGAAATTGGATGAGAAAAAGAATAATAAGCCGTTTTTGTTTCTAGGTCATAGAGATATTATTGTGGGTGTGTTTTTTGGTCTTGATAACAAGACAGGTAAAATTTTGAGGGTTTACAGTATTTCTCGTGATGGGGCATTGTTTAGTTGGGGTCCTAATTTTGATTGTGATATGCCTGACCGCTTCTCCTGGTACACCTGAAAGAATGGATGAGGAAGGTGGTGTTGCTGCTAAAGATGATAATGCCATTGAGAAGGCGAAAAAACGGAAAGAATTTGATGGGAAGGACTTTGAGGATGAGGGGAGTGAGATTTTACTGCACAAGATTAAGTGGGAATTGCTTAAAAAGGATTACTTTATGCAAGCACCAGCTAAAGTCGTGACGTGTGATTATCACCAAGGCCTTAACCTTGTTGTTGTAGGGTTTTCAAGTGGCGTTTTTGGTTTGTATCAGATGCCTGATTTTGTTTGCATTCATTTGTTGTCCATATCAAGAGAGAAGATCACTACTGCTTCTTTTAATGATCTTGGTAATTGGTTGACCTTCGGGTGTGCAAAGCTTGGACAGCTACTCGTGTGGGAATGGAAATCAGAAAGTTATATATTGAAGCAGCAGGGTCATTATTTTGATGTGAATTGTCTTGCTTATTCACCTGATTCTCAGCTCCTGGCTACTGGTGCTGATGATAATAAAATCAAGGTGAGGAGTTGTTTAGTATTTGGTGTAGTCAATATTTTGTTCTGTTAAACTTCAAATCCTCTGAAATATTGTTAAATTGAAATATAAAATGATGTATCTTATATTATTAATATGCAGTTATACATATATTTACTATAAATAAAATCATGATATAATATTATTAATACATTTGTGTAGAGACATAGTACTTATAAAAGAGGATAAGGATAAAGCTGTTAACAAATATTGAATGGAAGGTTATTATAAACAGTTGTAAAGATGAATTGTATAGTTCATTTATGTTGAGCCATTATAACAATATTCTAGCTAATTCTATATATAACTAGATGTAATTATGCGCTATAATTAAGCAAAAATAAAAATATAGAATTTTGTTGTTTGGGCTTATGCAGTCTTTGTTTGTTGTTCATGATCTTATAGAAGTTTGCTTAGTTTTGAATTTAGGTATATTTGTCTTTTATACAAAATATAGCAATTCTGTCGTTTGGGCTTGTGCACTCTTTGTCTGTTGGCTTCAATGACTTGATGCTTAAATTTATTTCTGTATGCAGGTTTGGAATGTTTCATCTGGCTTTTGCTTTGTGACATTTCCTGAGCATACTAATGCTGTGACAGCCCTCCATTTTATGGCCAACAATCATAGCCTTTTAAGTGCTTCTTTAGATGGAACAGTTCGTGCGTGGAACCTTTTCCGATACCGAAACTTCAGGACATTCACTACTCCATCTTCTAGGCAGTTTGTTTCATTGACTGCTGATCAGAGTGGTGAAATTATATGTGCTGGAACTTTAGATTCATTTGAGGTACATTTTTGATTAAATATAGTTTTCACTTTAATGATAGTATTGTGTTTAGAACTTTTCTAATACAATGGGTTCTTCCTTTGTACAGATTTTTGTTTGGTCGATGAAAACACAACGCTTACTTGATGTTTTAAGTGGTCATGAAGGTCCTGTTCATGGATTAATGTTTTCTCCAACAAATGTGCGTATTCTTTCCTGCTTTTTGCATTTGAATGAATTGCATATTTGCATCAAATACTACATGCCAAATTTTATTAACGGAATGGGGCATGCTACTCTGTCTACACTACTATAGTGAGTAATGGTAGCAGGTTGACTTTCACTCACAGCAGTTCAGTGAAAAAATCAATGCTGTCTTGCAATCACTTATTATGCAAACTTTCTCTTATCCTCAGTTATGGATGCAATCACTGAATTGACACCGAACTTTGATTTGGAAACTAAGAGAGTCATGCCCACAATTTTTCTCTCGTTTTCAACTTTTGTTGATTTGTTGATATTATCAATGAATTTGTCAGTGCTTCACCATAAGTGAAATCCTTACTTTTACATGCCTCTTATTTATCCAAACTACATGCCTTAAATGTTTACCACAATAGCTTTATAAATTCTGTCTGGGAAATTAGGAGCTAACCGGGACATATATTGTGATCTCCTCAACCCAATCAAAGCCTTATTGAGCCCTATTTCAAATGGGCATGACGGTTTGGTAAGTCATCTGATGATAGGAACAGAACACTGACATTAAAAATTTTAGGGTTTTGGGATCATTTTGTGTTTGAATAAGATTTATATTTTGCTAGGAAAGGAGAATGAGAATTGCGGTTTTGCTTTGTAATGAAAAAAGTTATCTTCTATCTTTTGGGGGCGGGCCGTTGAAGTTGTGCCTTTGTAATTGAAAAATAATCTTTTTTTGAGGGTTTGGTTGGGAGAGGGAGTAGCAGCGGGTTTCATTAATAAGTTTGAGCCTTTTTTAAGTCATTTTCTCCCACACATGAGGCAAGGTTGGGCCATTTTGCTTCCCATGTTACCATTTTTATTTATTATGATTTATTGCTAATTTAGTGCCTATACAAATATTGATGTTGGTAAAGCCTTGAGAACACAAAGTTCAAAAACAGATATCTAGGTTAAGTATACAGTGAGGAGTGTTGATACTTGATAGAAATCTTCTTAATGTATTTTTTTGTTTGATGTATGTTCTATGCTTTCCTTGTAGGCAATTTTAACTTCGTCTTCATGGGACAAAACTGTGCGACTTTGGGATGTTTTTGAAGGGAAGGGTTCTGTTGAGACATTTCAGCATGTCCATGATGTTCTCACTGTTGTTTACCGCCCAGATGGAAAACAATTAGCTTGCAGCACGTTAGATGGCCAAATTAATTTCTGGGATCCCTTTGAGGGTTCATTAATGTACACTATTGAGGGTCGTAGAGATATTGCTGGAGGGTCGTTTGATGACTGACCGTAGATCAGCTGCTAACTCTACGTCTGGAAAGTACTTCACTACCTTATGCTATTCTGCTGATGGAAGCTACATACTGGCTGGTGGAAATAGCAAATTTATCTGCATGTATGACGTTGCTGAACAGGTGTGTCCATTTCTGCTTCTCTCTACTTCAATTCCCCTGCTATGTTATCTGTTTCTTATGTGGTGCCCGAGTGTCTAGACACTAGCACTCTTTTCTCTTTAATATCACTCCTTATAAAAGTGAAACTATAACAAATTCTTCTTTTCTTCTTTTCTTGTTTTCTGGGTTTGACTGCTTTTAATCCATGTGTCAGTGGTATGTACAACTGCATGAGCCTCTATAAAAGAACTAATGAAGAAAAAAATCATTAATATCGTTATAAGTCGAAGAGTATTGAGCAAGAATAGGGGAAAGTGAATTAAAGGCATGTGTTCAGCAGAGCGGGTAATTTTCAAACTGAATTAAGAATATAGAAGACTCAAGTGCTGAGGCTGAAGATTTCTATTGAGACTGCAGTCGGAGTTCACAATTTTGTGCTTAATAGGTTACTGTGGCTGTTGGTTTATTTAAAAATGGGTCTTTTTGG
>CM025923.1:834906-894001 GCA_000753965.2 Amaranthus hypochondriacus | reverse complement strand
GCGGCGCTGATATGGTCAACTCCAGATAGATTTGCAACTTAACAGATGTATACATTGCTCTTTAGTTATATTTATGTATACTATTTCCCATCTTTGTTACCCTATGGTTTGACAAGAGGCTGTTTTTATTGGCACTTTTCCAGGCGGTTGATGCAGCACTTAATGAAGATCAACCAAGTAGAGCTCTAATTCTTAGTCTTAGACTAAATGAAGACTCGCTCGTGAAAAAATGTATTCTTGCGGTTAATCCTGCCGACATATCAGCCGTCGCTTCATCAATCCCCTTTCAGATACTTGCAAAGATTAATTGAGGCGTTAACAGATCTTCTTGAGGGTAGCCCCTTTTTGGAATTCATTCTTAGGTGGTGTCAGGTTTGTATCAAATTGCTGACAAATTTAACCGAAAACTGTTCTGTGATTCGATCTTGCAGCGCTTATATATCCCTAATTGTTTTTCTTTCTATTTTGGCAGGAGATCTGCAAAATCCATGGTCATTCGATCCAACAAAATTCGAAAAACTTGCTTCCAGCCTTGAAATCCTTGCAGAAAGCAATTACAAGTTCGCATCAGGATTTGGCAGATATGTGCTCCTCTAATGAATATACACTAAGATATTTGTGTGCATCAAGCGTAAAGAAATGACTCGAATGGGATATGAATGATAGCATCATCTTAATGTCTTAATTTATCTCCATAAAGTTTTTGTCACCAAGTGATTTATTATTTCTTTTTGTAGTTCTTTTTGTATGTTAGTGAGCTCGAGTGTTATTATGAGAACACTTTTCCATGTAGATCATCAAGAAGCTTATTAGTTTGCGTCGAGTTTGGATCATATAATTCTAGAAAAATAGGCCTAGTAACGGTTCATGTAGTTGTCATCAATCTATTGGAAAGCTAGAGTATTGTTGTAATCTATACCACATCAAAACTTTGTTAAATGGTGTCGACCGACTCTTGATTATTGTTGTATCGGCATTCACAAGGCTTTTCAAATTTTGAAGTAGGGCCTGAGAATGTCACAGGAAGGAACTAAGGATATCTGTGAGTGTCTTTGAGGAATTGAGGAATAAACTCATGTCTTGTGGGCGGACAAAACGCCTTCAAAGTCCTTATAGAATACATGTTTTTATAGGGAAAAACTTTGTTTACCCTATATAGATTATATATATTTATTATGTACAAATTATCTATCAAATTATATTTTTAAATAATCATCAAACAACACCTAATAGAGTAAATTATTCAGTAAATAGATGTGCCTATCACGATGATTTTCGGAGTGCTCATGAAGAATTGTATTATTTTGTCAATAGTGTAATTAATGCATATTAAATGAAAGAGAGACTAAGATGTGTACGATATGTAAACAACATTAAAATAGTCCAATTCCAAAAAAAAAAAAATTTGCAACTATTTGAAATAAAAATTGATGCAAACTGATGACACAAAGGTAGCTTACAAGACGAACACATGTAAGACTACGGGAAAAAGATTGGTTACATCGTAAACTTGAAGTGGTGTGATTGAAATATACAAAGGACAAACCAAAGATGAAAAGAATGGAGGTAAGGGAATATGCAGACAATCGTCCTTGATATAAGAACCCTAAGTGTTGGACAAAAATCGAGCAAGGATATACATCATTCTGTTGGCACACATCTATTGCCAAAATTTGAAAAAAAAACACCTAATACAAATTAATATGAACATTGAATTATACAAAGGACAAACCGGTGTATGCGCTTGCACGCTGGACCTCAGGCAACTCACATATGTATAGATTGCGTTTCTATGAAATGGCACGAGAAAACGAGAGAAAAACACTATACACATATATATATATCTATGTAATGAAAGGATCAAAACATCCATCTATATACTAATATGCTGATTAAACTTCCAACTAGCGTATTGACAATGCCAGTCGGTGGCTGTATCAACTATCATCACTCCAACTATCTGCATCATCTTCTTCATCGCTTCCAGCCATTGCCTGTTTCAAAATTGTACCACTGTCATTTATCAATTTGTAAACATACAAGTGTGAAATACTGAAATTTATTTGCATTTTGACAGTAAATCAAGATTTAAAGATGCTAGTAATAGTTCATGAGCATGGAAAAACCTGGCGGATAGTGCTTGCTTTCTCCAAAATCGCAGCAACTTTCAAATTTGTTCTTGGACCTTGAATGTTCGGTCTAGCAGCAACTGCTGGCTTTAGATTGAATGACTGACAAAAAGAAAAATCATAAGATGACAGTTTAACGCAATATTTAGGATGAATATCATCATGAATTAGGAACTGCAATTTGAGGGCAACCTTATTTCTTATCTGTTCAAATAGCGAGTCTCTCTCTTCTGTCTTTTCCACAACCGGAAGCTGAGCCCTTTCGGAAACCTTTCTCAACTGCACACGTGGAGATTCTGTTTCTTCAGCTTTTGGTTCAACCTCCTGTCTAAACCTTACTCCGACCTTCCTCAAATACGCCTGAGGGGATCCAGTTTCTTCTACTGTTGGCTCAACATCATTTTTAGACTTTTCCTTTACCTTTCTTAACTGCAACTGTTCTAGTGAAAATTCCCTCTCTTCAGAATTTGGCTCAGTAGGTGGTTTAATCCTTTCTCCCACCTTTCTCAACTGTAACTGTTCCAGTAAGAACTCCTTTTCTTCGAATTTTTGTTCGGCTGGTGGTTTAACCCTTTGCTCCACTTTTCTTAGCTGCAACTGTTCCAATAAGTTTTCTCTTTCCACTTTTGATTCTGCCGATAACTTGGACCTTTCAACCTTTCGCAATTGCATTTGTTCCAGAAGAGACTCACCCTCTTCCGGTTTTGATTCCAACTGTGGTTTCACCCTTTCTACCTTTCTCAACTACATAGACATATAAAAATAAGAATATATACTAGGCTAAGAGTATTCGTAATTTTTAAGCATTTTTTTTTGAAGAACTCGTAATTTTTAAGCATTGTCAAGAAAGAACTAAATATTTTAAAAGAATGATTAATGAGACAAACCTTGCTTTTGTCAATAGCAACAACTTCGTCAATGAGAGGATTTCTAGGTCTAGGAGGCTTCTTCTGGAGAGTTCCATTTGTACTGCCATCTGCATCACGACTTAAAATCCCATCATATGCACTCAACCATGTCATCCCTGCCTCACGAGCCACCAAACTTGAGGATGGCTGTTCCCCTGTGGATGAAAGTAAGGGATGTATACCATAGTTTCCTGCTTCCTCTTCCAGCACCTGGGAATGAAGTCCAAGCATATTCTGAGTAGTAGATTCAATATTCATTTTCGGCTCTATTTTAAAAGTATGCTCAGAAAAGTGGCCTTCAATTGATGATTCTGATTCAGAGTGAACCAAATTAGGCTGAAAGGGCCCTTCAGAGATCTTTGTGCCGTCCAATGACCTTGTTGAGGCTAAAGAGACCAAGGACGGCACATTGCCTTCTCGTAGTCCCCTAATGTTATTCTGGCAAGAAACTTCGGATACCGCAGCCGGCATTGATAATGGATATACTCCTTGCTGCGTCACATAACCATCCAAAGTCATGGATGTTAGAGGAACAGTAGACAGTGAATTGTCTTGTCTTCCAGCCACACTTGGATTTAGCTGGAAAAAACCATCAGAAACTCCAGCAGACCTTGGTAAGGCTAAGACTCCATGCTGTGCCATATAACCATTTGTATATCCCATCTGTCCCTCACTCGTGAATGTCTGACCCAATACTCTCAATTCCGTATCCACTAGTTGGTAGGGGTCACTGGTCTGACAGGAGTATAGGTATAGTGCACTGCAGGTAGGGTTGTTGGCAGGGTTGCTGATGGTATTGCAGGATGCATACTGTTTCCTGTTGCTAAGGGCACAGGTTGGAAAGAAGCAAGTGTATGATGTAATGAAGGTAGGCTCATTGGTTGTACCGAGGCAAAGTTATGTTGCATAGTCGGCAGGCTCACTGGTTGGACTTGGACCGGAACAAGTGTATTCTGCGGCATTTGCCTCTCCATTGGAGCAGCAGAAGAATTTTGGAATCTACCCAGTCTCCATTGCATAGGAGGCAAAGGAGGGAGAGAGGACGGTGGTTCTAAATTGATTCGAGGTTCAGCTGGATGCACTTCAAGATCAGGAAAACCTTGTGTAGAGAGCGGTTGATCAGAACTCTCTACCTCAGAGGCTTCATTAGCACCATTAAGCATGCCATTAACCTGAAAGACAGCATTGGAGGTCTCCAGCCCTTGCCCACCTGATTGTGGTGAAGCTTTTGACACCGCTGATTGGTCATCATAATGTAAATAAATGGCATCTCTTTGTTCTTTTTGTACGTATTGAGGTGTTAAAGGATTGTGGCTAACTGACTTCGGGTGTTCTTCAAGCAAATCGTTTAGTTGAGTGGGAATCGACTCTACATGGTCATTTTCATTTTCAGAAGCTAGTGGAACTTTTGCATCTAGTTTTTCACTATTGACATCTTCAGGCAGTAGATCGTCATGTAATATCAACGGAGAATCATCAGAAGACATGCTGCACAAGTTGGCAGCAGACTTAACACAAGTATCTGGAACAAGATCTATGTGCCGTTTTTCAATAGATTCTTTTTCCTCCTCCTCAGTCAACCCCTCATTGTGACAGAATTCCTCACCTACTAAAAGAGGGGCTTCGTGAAGCTTGTCAGGATGTAGAGACAAAGATGACAACATATTGTCTATACCATTATCATCCTTGACATCAACTTGTCCGGGACCATCAGCAACCGTTTCCATATGCTTCACCTTTTCCTCATTATGATCTAAATCAAAGTCATTTTTAGCTGCCATTATATAATCGCTATCAACATTGTGTTTAAAAGGTACACTAAGAGAAGATGCATAATGAGAAAAGATCTTTTCGAAGCCACTAAGCTGATCAGATAGAGCATGATTGGAACTGGCTTCGCCACCCACAATCTCTGCTTGAGATGCAGGACCATCCACAACCACAAGAATATCTGGCTCAGAAACCTTCGACTGATCTGGATGTATCAAATTAGTATCCATACAGACATTTTCTCTTTCAAACAAACCAGCAACAAGAGTAGTTTCATCTTCATACCCACCAACAGAGACAGAGCATCCAGTACCTGAAATATTCCTGGAATTTAGCCTACGATCTTCATCTTGTGAAAGTTCCGATAGAATAGCATCAGTTGTCTCTGAGGTAAAGTTAAGCCGTTGACATTCTGTTTCCAGAAGATCTAAAACTTGTGATGGCTTTCCAACCGTGACGGCTCCATTCACAATAGTTTCATCAGCCAATCCCGAATTATCATTACTGGTTTCTAGTCTAGAAGACACAACACCTATATCAGCTTCCAAAGAGCCACATTCAGCGATTTCTCCTGCTTCAGTAATTTCCGATGAGCCTTCTTGAGCACAAATTTGTAGCTGGTTGGAAATCGTAGGTAAATTAGTAGCTTCAACAACAGACAAAGCAGAAGATACTCTTTCCTCATTTACAGCTATATTATTTTCCATATTAGGATCTTGCGACGAGCAAGGAAGATTTCCAGCAACAAAATCAGTAGAGCAAAAATTGACAGAATTTGTTCCAGGGGGAATCTCTTGAAATCCAGGACTCGTTGAGGAATCTGAGACACAGAATAAATCTTTCGAGTTCTCTTGAATTGAAGGAATATACAATTCTTTTTCACAAGCCACATCAATTAACTTCGTCTTTTCCAGATATACAGGATCAGAAATAGATAGATGTCTATTCGGAGATTCACTATTTGAACACAAAGTTGTATCTGTCATTCCCAATTTGTTATCATGTCTTCCAGCTGGTGAACAAGGCAATTTATGAGATTCTGTTTGAAGCAAAGAAACAAATTCATCAGGGATATTCAATGGAACATGTGATGTATCAAAATATATATTAGAATTCTGACCTTCCATTTCATGATTTGACTGTGCACTAAAAGAATGTCCACTATCCTCGTAAGCTTCTAGATATGTTACATCTAATGATAAGACACCAGGTTGAATAGTATGCTCTTGATCTTCCAAAATAGTAAAACGCTTAACAGAGTCTTCCGGCTTTGAGTCTGGAAAGCGAGTTTCCTTTGGACTACATTCCATATCTACAGGCATATCCACCTTAGTTGACTCTGCAAGAGATGAAGTGTTTGAAGCTTCAGCAAATTCCTGCCCATCCTCTTCTTTAGCATGAATAGAATATGCTGCAGCATGTTGTCTTTCTTTTCTGAAAATCTCCTCAGTAGTGGAATAATGATCAAAAGACATGTTGTCCGAATCTGAATTATAGGTTTGGGCAGTAGGAGCTGGCATATCTGCTGCATCAAGATCAGGAACAGTCTCATTCAAAGTTTTCACACTAATTGAGGATGAAGAAATATCTTTATCTTTGGAAAAATTGTCGCCATCGTCTGACATAAGTGAATTTCCAATTGATTGAGAGTCCAAAGATATACTTTGGAGCTTCAGATTCCTTTCACTTTCAGAATCTATCACAATGGGTTTCAGGTTCATGTAATGTTGATTTTCCTTGGATTCAGAATCCGTTTCAATTTCAGACTCTATATTAGCAAGGGCATCCTCATAATTATCAATCTCACTAGCAGCATCATCGACACTCACATCTGACTTGCTTTCTCTATCTGTCGTATCTTCACCACTCACTACCTTCGAGATAGTTGATATGCAACCATCATGGCTTTCATGATTGCGTCCAGTCACTTCCATAGAATCATTGTCACTTGTTAAATTTTTGTCCTGACAAAAGTCATCCAAAGATGGTTTGACCACCATATTCCCAGCATCAGGTGAAGAGCATAAGCTTCTGTCAGTCTGTATTGGTTCTTTAACAGGACTAATGGTACCAATTTCCACTATTTCAAGACCTGCTTCACAAGCATTATCTGATGTCCAAGTCAGTGCTAGAGGGGTCAACATATATTTCATGCAGAACTTTTTGCTCCTGCGGACTAGTATCCAAAAATTTCTCCATATAACTTCTCACATTATCCTGATTGAACAAAGATCCAGTAAATTGCCTCTTCTTTAGCTTCACACGGCGTGCAGGATCATTGATACCGCTCTCAATACGCTCTTCCAGAAATAGCTGATGCAATCTGCACCAACAAATGGCATTATTCATTTAACAGTTACAATGTAAAAGATAGCATGGTGAAGCAACAATAACAACAAGGGATGCATACTTGGCATGTGACGATGGAAAGGATTCTGGAGTATCTCCATTTCTCCCACGTGGTCCTCTTTTCTGGTACAGAACCAAAAAGCACAACTTAAGGCAAATTTAAATTCTAATAAGAAGAAATACAATCAGATCAACTTCCAAAATTAACTGGCAGTTACATCCAAAAAAGTAAACACAAAAAGTCATACACAAAAAAGAAGGAACACAAAATATTGATCAAGGTAAGTAAAAAGTGCAAACCAATAAATAAAGTCAAGTTGCCATTTTAAGACGTTAAATGTCATATTTCACTATTAGATCAAGAGTCAACATTGAGAGTTGCAACCATGATATCACACACAATTACACATAAAAATTGGCTCTTTACAAAAGTCAACATAAAAACTCATATGTTTCCAATATCAGTTATGACCCAAGAAGCAAGCATATTAAGAAGCACCAAGAAGATAACACCAATTAGATAGAAACTAAAGGTAACTATTGTAATTTACTAGTGTCTACGATTACAAAAGCTGAATTTACAATAGTTCAAGTGCCTCCTTCCACCCTAGAAATATGAAAACCAGGTTTTTTTTAAAAGAGAAAGGCTGTCAAGGGGAGAAGAAAGGTAAGCAGATGATAACCTGGGACATTTCTTATATACCATGAAATTTATGTTACATATTTATCCCGCCAGAAATACAGAAGAAAAATTATATAGTTATACCTTCTAACCTCCAGACACAAATTGACAAACAATCAAGACATGAAAAAGCCTAATCGAACAGATCCCTCAATGCAGCAAAAGTAATAATCCAGGCAAAGCTATGTTTTAGTTGTACCTTTATTCTTCGAGTCTTCTTTTCCCTCTGACCTTCTAATTTTCTACCACTCAACAATGTTGATTCTGTTTTAAAGAATGATGGATCTGTGAATCGTTTCAGACACGCACCAGCACCAGCGACATCAAACCTGCAGCACGTTAAGCCCCCATTATATTAGCGATTGCTTAATCGTCCCTACTGGAAAGTAACAACCATAAAACCTACTTGTCAAGTAGAAAGAGACGAGGAGGACCACGACACTCCTCGTACGAATCCATTACAAAGCGTGGTAAATCTTCATGAGTAACCACACTCTGATCCATACGAGGATTAGGATGCCAGTCAATACCTGCAAATAATACATAATTGGTGAGTAAAATCTAAGCTTTACCAGTTTTCACATAAGTGACAGATTTCACTAAAGGATGATTGGGGCTAAGGGGTAAGGAACATTCAAAAACAATGGCCTCAATAGAAACAGCATTAATATTTTAATTCACAACGCATCCAAAGAATACATTGTAGCGCCTCAAAAAACAAAGTAAAATAACATATGAACAACAAAATTGATTAAGTAGTACTTCCACGCAAAAAAATTTCCACAAACTGAACCAATTTCAGGTCAACAGGAGAAAAATCACGAAAGACGCAAGAAAACAATTAGCAAAAAAATCCTTTAGACGGGTACCAAATAAAGCAAGTACGAGTTTTCAATCTATAACACCGAACCACAAATACTCTCAAGAGGCTTGCCAAGTTAAAGTGGAAGAAGTGGGTCAAATTAACCTTACTTACTCCAAAAAAACCCAGAAAAGTAATAGGAGTAATGGCGGCATCTTCTTGTCCCTTTTCTTTTTCTCTTTCTTCAACATGAAAGCAAAGGTAAACGTTTTTCTTTTCTATTTTTTTCTTTATTTTTCTTCTCCTCCTCTCTTTTCATTGTATTTTTCCCTTTCTCTGTATTTTTCTCTTCATCTTCTTCACAAGTACTAGCTCCCTTCATCTTCTTCACAAGCTTCAATGGCGAAAGTGATAATGACAATGGGGTTTGCAAAACGATGTCATACCCTTGTGCAATCTGGCGTATCCGGCACTGTTATCCATACCAAACGTACTAGACACCGATGAGCCGGAAAAAACGGGAGGTCCAAGTAACATAGTTCAAAACAAGTGAACGGCAATAATAATGTAAAATTCTTCATTGGAAATGCACTGGATGAGCTACATAAACTTGTAGTCAACTACAAGTATCTTCACCCTACATTAAGTTTCTCATTTCTATAGTGCAATAAGAACCTGGAAACCCAAGTACTTTATACAAAGTTTAGCTCCTTTCATCCATGTCAACTTGGCCAACCAAAACTTTTGTTAAATCTTCATAATCCAGACTTCCCACATTCTTCAAGTGCATTTAATGATCGAAGCAAAGTAACCTAAGTCCAGCCTATGCAATCTGTTATTTCTTGTCTTATCCTCAAATTACAACTCTTGAACTTCCATCTAAAAATCTTCATTCTGAATTATTCTATAAAGTAATCCCACACTGCAACATAAGCATAACAACTACACCCATATTTTACATATGATTTTTCTAAAAGGGAAAAAATTCAAACCCGTTTAATAATGCTCATATAGCATGGTTTATAAGAGAGGTTGAATAACTACAGTGGCGGATCCAGGGTTCGGAGTCCAAGGGGGCACCAACTAACGGACGAAATTTTGGCGGAGTTTCATTTGTAAAATTAACAACTAATTTTTTAAAATTTTGAAAAAATGACAAGTAGAATCACAATAAATTTATCAAAATTGTGATCTTATTCTTGAAAAAGTTTCTCGTAATTAAATAGCGTTTTCGAATAAAAGAACGTTAGTAATTAACATCTATCTTAATCATATCCATTACCTGAATTAATAATAATTTGAATTTATTTATTAAATTCATTCCACTTTATTTAAAATAATGTAACTAGAGAAAAAAGTTAAATATACTCCAAAAGTAATGTCTATGTTGTAAATAAATAGTGAATTGATCTATTATAGTGTATGTTCTTTGTTATGGTCGTCTCACCGTGAGACGAACTCAATTAGGTTAGCTTAAAGTATTCTTAAAAAAATGCTTCTCGTACAAGTGGGAATTCAGTTTTCATTTAATTATTTATTTATTTATTTATTTTACTAATGAGCTACTTGTAAGGGGCCGTCTCACGGTGAGACGGCCTCATACAAAACTTGCTAAAATTTTAAATATAAAATACCTTAAAAGAAAATGAAACAAAATATATCAACTGACTTAATAAAAAAATGGGACAAAATAAATAAATAAGACAAACTTACTAAAATGAGAAAATATTTATCATCAAAAGAATTCAATATTAATTTTATATTTTTACACTGACCAATAGAAAAGTCTAATTTGAATTTAAAAAAACAAAACGCCTAGGGGCACGTGTCCCCGTGTGCCCGAATATGCGTCCGCCACTGAATAACTACATGCGAAGCATTTAATTTCTTCAAATATAGAAAGAAAGTGATAAAAGGGTAAACTATGGACACACATGCAACTTTCACTATAATTTGTAATTCAGTGCTTATCATGTCACTGTAAATGTCAAAATGAAATATACCATCAAACTAATAATCACAACCCAATAAAATGCACAATATCATACTGTAACTTTGCAAAACTGTAGGAATAATTTATAATCAAAATCCCACCTGAGTTGTACAGAAATGATGTATGACTAGTTTGTGAGAGAAGTGTCCTTTCTATCGAAGGAAATTCCGCTTCAAGTTGTTGGACACGAACAATCAATCTGTGACCTCTAGAAGCAGTAGCCATAACTTCTTCATGCAGGTCATGGAAAATTTCGGCAGCAAACCTAAAATATTAAAATGTAATCAGGTAAGGTTGAACAGATAAAGGTAACTGCCTGTATAAAATATCTCTAACTTACGTGCGTAATTCAATTATAAGAGCAAAAATCTAGTTGTCAAAACCCCAATATCCTCAAAATCATTAAAGGCCATTTCTCAAGCTAAAGAACAGTACATGTCTTTATTGGCGTCCTAATTTGCAAAAACTAGGATTCAAGCCATGGCAATTTTTTATCATGCCAAGAAGATACTACAGTGCTTTTCAACTAATTTCTGTGATTGCTTTAACCTAGTCAGGGTGGAGATGAAAAGACAAGTACCGAAGTGATTAGTTCCCACTAAAGTTAGCAACTGTTACTTCTCTATCCTACACTGAACAAACATGATTTCAAAATTCCCATATCTTTACAAGGTATTAGCTTGCCTCTTTTCTTTGTGTATCCATCATTGCTATTCAACTTAGTCAACAGCTAGTCGAGGGGTAAAGGCACCCAACTCTGTTAATGAAACCCTCTACAATATTATTTAGATGCAAATCATCACACCTTAGCTTACTCTTGGAGTGACACCACTACACCTAACACCTGTAAATCACTATACAAACACAATAGCATCCTCAACTAGAATACTGTTAATGCAACTTAGCTTCAACAGTAAAATAGGCCTTTAAGCATAATGACTAATGTGTTAATCACATACTAGGTCTTAACCTAACAATAAAATAAATCTTAATGCCACCTAACCCCAACGAAAAGGGTATCTATCACATAACTAAATTCCAGAAATAATACTATACTAGGATCTCTAAGGTGGGATAGTCCGTAGTCGTATCTTAAATCAGTTTCTACCAACAAAATAAGTTGCCACTTTCCTGAGGACCACATGTAACAAATTTCAAGAATTTGTAATTCACATCCAACCTGTTTATTCTTGTATTCTTTTATTTTTTTTTACTTACTCTCAACTGTACTTTCTTAGAGACTTATATTCCATTGATGATCAGTTTGCTAATCCGAAATATATAGGATTCTTATCCATATATGCTTATGTACAATACATTTCTAGCTTTCCACCAACTTTTTGGTCATCAGCGGCATAAAAAGACATCGATTCTCGATAAATCGATCTTTCAACAGAAAAACACAAATAGAATAACTTATGCTACAAATTAACCAAGCCACACTGGTGCAAATGCTTTAGTTGGTTTGAAAACCAGAAAAGGCAGTGTTGCCTATAGTCCCATACTCGCTAATTTATATTTCTTAGCAAACATTAATCCAAGCACACTAACATCAATGCAACGATCTTTCATCCAAATTAACCTTCATTATTTGTCTCTTTTTGACAAAGAGCAGCAAAGTAAATAAATCTCTTCACTTATTTCAATATTTACAACTTCATCCAATATCGCAAGTTAGCTCCAACCAGTGTCTTATCCAACCATCTGCATCTACCATTTTTTCTCAAATAAAAATTCAGTCAATGTCTACATCCTACCAGCACAAGATCCTCTACCTTCCAGCACTTATTTCTAAAAAAGCTACACCAAAATTATACAATGCCTCATTGTTCCTACCAAAAACTATTACCTAACTCTATTCTTCTGCAGCATATCCTTCATAAGGAGTATTAATCCAATTTAAATTCAGTAAAAGCTTTGATAGAAAAAAGATTTTCACATTCAACAAACAAAATATAACAATACTAAGGCGTTAGCATTTGAGCATTTAAAATTACATAAAGCACATAATCCGAATGCAATATAAGAGAAAACTTCATTATCAAAAAATGCAAAACATAACTTAATTGAAAAAGTCTAATTGGAGCAGATCTCAACAATCGACAACATAACTTAAAAAATTTCACCAAATCAACAGAAATTCAAACTTCATCATGATTTTACAGTCAAAGAAGCGATAAAAAAAAGTAGGAAAGAGAACAAACTCTGCTAAGTCACCGAGTTGACGAAGAACGCCAACAAGGCCAGCCATGGCAACACCTTCAAGAAGAGCTTCAGGATCATCTTTATCGGCAACTTTATACAACTCTGGATCCGCTAAACTATACTCATTTCGTATTTGATACCTATTTAGTGGCATTCTATCTCCTTTTCACACTCAAAAGACTTCAATTGCAAACCCTAATTGACTCTGCAACTTCTTCTTCGTCTTCTAATGATGATGTGGTTGACGATATTGTTGTTGATGATGATGAAATTACGATCTTTTCTCACATTTCAAGGTTTCAACCATGAACAAAAAATGACAGCGAAAATGGCTGCAAAAAATTAATTTATAAAGTGAGAGAAGAAGAGAGAGAAAGAGGCTGAGAATGGAAGACTGAAAGAGTGACAGTAAAAAGGGAGATGAAAAAAGGAGGGGTTAGGAAGAAGAATTTATTGTCTGTCTGTTTCAATTTTGGGAAATAAATATGGGCAGCAAGTCATGTCGTTTCGTAGGAGAATATACGGAGTAAAAATGTGAAAATAATAATGTGACCGAATTACTGCAGAACAAGAGGTCTAATTTGAGGGAAGAGGTGCGCATCTACATGACTTATATGAAGCGTTATTATTATAATTATTTGAGAAAAGAGAAATTTCAGATCGTTTTAAATATTTTTTTTAGAAAATTTCAAATGGTAGTATCCAGTTTATATACAAAGTAATTATGGTAGCATTTTTCGTTAAGTTTTTGTTAAACTCCGTTAAATTCATTATTTTGTAAGTTTTTTCCATATGATAACATTCAGTTTTTTTTTTAAATTCACTATTTTAACATTTAATTCATCAATTTAATTCACCGTTTTAATTCATTAACGCTTATAAATACTGTAATAATTTTGTTTTCATTAAAAAATGACACGATCTATTTAGCTACATTAATATTACTCGTTTAAAAATGACACGATCAATTTAGTGACATTAATATTACTCGTTTAAAAATGACACGAGATCTATTGTCATTATAAAGTTATTTTACAACGAGTAATATTAATGTCGCTAAATAGAGTGTGTCATTTTTTAATGAAAACAAAATTATTACAATATTTATGGGCGTTAATGAATTTAACGGTTAATTAAACGTTAAATTAGTGAATTAAATGTTAAAATTGTGAATTAAACAAAAATTGCATGCTACCATGTGGAAAAAACTTATAAAATGATGAACTTAACGGAATTTAATTAGAACTTAACGACAAATGCTACGACAATTAGTTTGTGCATAAACTGAATGCTACCATGTGGAAATTTTCTTGATAAAATAAACAATAAATATTGATTTGATTCACTATATTTTCGACAATCTGACCTATATTTACTCTAATAAACTACCAATAAATAGCTTTAGCAAATACTTATATCAATAATTGGCTTATATTTTTGACTTAATATTTAACTAAAAAGTTAATGCTAACAATTGATCTAAAAAGCTACATAAACCAACAAATAGTTAATTATCTTATATTTAACTTGTATATATGTTGAACTTTCAAATAAAACTCAACAAATATATATAAAAACAAGTGACAACCCAAGAGTCTTTTTGTAGTATTAATGAATGAATAATGTTAAATATTCACACTGGTTCACATGTATATACCTTAATGTTTACATGGAACAAAAAAAATATCAATAGCATCCGTCGGTACCACTCGTAAGAGTATTTTTGGTGAGTGAAACTTTTACTCTATTAATTATATTTTATAGGTCTCCATCATCAAATTTTTTGGATGAATTAATTATCAATTTTATTAGGAAAAATTATCATAAATAATACAATATTTTATTAATCTTCTTATAATAATAATAAATATTAATTAGCTATGAATAATACTACCAAATTAAATGGGTGTTTTCCTAGAAAATCCCTAACATGTAAAAAAATCAAATTATAGGTGATTATAAGACAAAAAAAATTTGATAAATTAGTTAATAAACTAAAGTTGGTATCATTCTATGAAAATATCCCATAAGTTGGTATTATTCATGGTTAATCAATAGGTGGTATTATTGTAGAAAAATTAACAAAATGTTGTATTATTCACGGCAATTTTCCCATTTTATTATTCCAAGCTAGCCTCAAATCTTTATAAATTGGAAGAAGAAAAAAAATCTTAATTTTGGATAATTTGATGGTTATAACACGAAAAATCAATGTTATGATATGCATTTTATGTGATTCTTAAAATTTTAATCCGAGCCGTGCTTATTTTAATGAATTAAATTAATCGTGATAGATATATGTCTTTTTTTTTACATTGTTAATTATATTGAATTAAACTTAGTGTTAGAATGAAAAAATATTGTTAATGGTGAACAAAACATGGCGATAATTGAAATTACTTTACAAAATTAATTTCTAACTAGTAACGACTACTTGTATCCATTTTGACCAACACAAAAAATGACAATATACTAGTAATCATGTATGTCTATATGACTATATTAGCAAATTTACGATATCTAATCTATTATTTTGATTATTAATATATTCAATTGTTCATTGCTATTAAATTTATAAATGTAACATTATGAAAGATGAATAAAAAAATGACATAATAATGTTTTTTCTTATAAATAGAAAATAAAAACTAGATAATATTATAATTGATCAATATAATAATTATTCAAGTGTGTTGTATTTTAAACCAAACACATACTTCCTCTATTTAATTAGTACAAGTAAAACAAAGGACAAACTACTAAATAGTTACTTCGTACTACGTCGTTTTTGTGTGAATAAAGTGGTAGTAGATTCCTTGAATGATAATCTAAAGGAACATGCCAAATTGGAACTTTAATATAGAAGTATGAATCTTCCACCTTTTAAGGTTAGATCCCTTTTCCTTCAAAGTTCAAAGTCCAAACCTCTCATGGAAAGAGTAAATATTGTGAAATTTGCACTATTAATCAAAAATAAGAATGACTCCATAATACTTCTGTAAGATAATATTAATGATACCTTTCCATGGCAAATTGAATAATTGAACATATTACTTAGGGTATATTTAACAAATAAATTTTTGGGAATTTTAATAATTTATTTTTAGGTTGATCAATAGTAAAAAAACTACTCATTTGATAAAGGATTTATAAGCTATGAAGCAAGTGAAAAGCTGACTCATCTTTTCACTGAAAATGGGATATTTACCTTTTCTTGCTATCCAATGCACTTATTCTATGTTTAAAATTTCTTATTATACATAACGAAACATTATAAAAGTAGATACAAAAATCTTTGCATTGAGATCATGAAATGGATTAAACAATATATCACTTGACTATATTTAATTTATAAAAATATTTATTAAAAGTAACAAGTGAATAGTGCAAAAAACTAAATATCTCATCTCAATAAATAGGAGAGAGTATTAATTAAATTTTCTTATCAAATATCTCCGTAATTGCTGACTTAATAATTAACAAATCAATTATAAATTAGTCGATCACAATTACAAACTCATTCTATTAGCCATTTGCAAAATACATCCTTAAATATACTTTTTAAGTACTTTTACTTACGTTTTTTAGTTTTAACATCAATCCGTTGGTAAGAATTTTTGTTGATTAAACGGAGCAACTTATAAGCTAGAGAGGATATTAAAAACTTTACATCAAAATAAATTCAACAAGATCTCACATGAATATATTTTATCATTAATATATACTTTAATAATTTAATTTAAATTTCTCTCTTAAAGTGAATAAATTTAAAATGGAAAAATAAAAAAGAAGGAAGAGCGTATATATTATCTAATTTTTTTTTTTTGAAGTGTATATATTATCTAATTAAGCATGGGTCATTTCTTTTTAAATTCTAATTAATTGGTTGCTGAACCAACGAGATTGGTTGCAAATGCTGTTCCAAGTTGCTGACCTAATTCATTTCGACTCCAAGTTCCAATCATGTGCTTAATTACCTTCCCTCCAAGCTAAGCCTTTCAGACTATCTTCCTTTCTTCGCAATTGGCTACTTATAATTTAACGGAAAAAACTAACCCGATATTAAAAGTCTTTGATATTAAAAAAAAAAAGGTTCAAAAAATATATCGTGATTTCTTAATTAAATAAACTGTTAAAAAATCTAAAATAATGTTACTAGTATATATATGTACGTCTTTCTTGTATCAGATTTTTCCAATGTCTTAATGGCATGTGGCTTTCCCATTCCACTCTAAAAAATTTAAAAATTGAAACGAGAGAGGAAAATTAAAGTTTGGCATGGTTATGAGTTAAATTATGAAGAATAAATAGAAAAAAAAAATTTTAAATATCATTTGGAGAATTTTAGGAGTTAGAGTATAAAAAATAGAAGAGAAAAAAATAAAGTAATGAGTGTACTGAGAGAAAATTTTAATTATGTAGAAAGTTTATTGAAAACATAAAAATGTCAAGTTTTAAAATTAATTAATATAAACGTAAAAAGTTCTAATTAATTATATTATATTATAGTAACTAAAGTTGTCATCATCTATTTTTGAGATGTTTTTAAAATAGGGTTTTTTTATTATATTGAAAGATAAATTTTTTTCCACTTCACAAAAAATAATTCAAGAAAACAATTTGTATTGTAATAATATATTACTTTAAATATAAAAAAGATACACAAACAAATTACTTAAAAAGTGTTGCTAAGAACAGGACCTAAATAGTACCATTAATATTGAGGCCCCTTATTTTAGGGGTCCCTACGCGGTTGATTAACCCAAATGTCCTAAAAACCGGCTCTGATCATCATCATCATATTCAATATATTTCACATATAGCAATTAATGATAGTATTTAAAGTAGCCTACTAAATTATATCAGCTAGTTTCTTGAGAGATGTATCTCAAGTTCAGTCCATTAAAGATCAATACCTACTTACCGTATTCTTAATGCCTACTTATATCATTCTTTAATGTCTACTTACAATATACCAAAAAATATAAAATGGGCCAGCCCAATTAGAGATGATCTTTCAAAGAAATTGTCTCTCACAAGAATTTGTGAAATTATATTTCAAAAAATCTAAAATTAAAATAAATAAATAGTTCTCAACCACCTTAAAACATGCCTTTATGGCTTTGCGTTAAATTTGGGGTTTTTAAGCTCAAATATGAGTTCACAAACATTTATGTGCTTCCTAGTACTTTTCATTTCAAATAAATGATATCATTAATTAAAAAAATTCCACATAATTAACATAAGATGATCACATAATTGTGATGATCTTTAAATGAAAAATATATAAATGGAATATAGTGGGTCTAATGATGTAGTCTTTGCTTTAAAGCTTTGAATTATTGGTGGATGCTTACAATTGTTTTACTCTTAGTCTATATGCACTATGTATTGTTAGTTAAAGTATCTGCCCATCAAATATTAACATTTGTATATGGAGTATATTGAAAACTCAAGTTCAACAACTGTATGGACATATATATTTATATCTTCAAGTTAGTTATGGTGGTAGGAATGCTTGTGCACAATGGTCAAAACTACCACCACTTAGCTATACATAGTTCATAAATTATTGATTCATAAATTGTTGATGCAACTATATTGTAACACATAGAAGTACAAAATTTGCAATCTAAAATTCTAAACTCAATTAAAAAAAATTGAAAGTATAAATTTTATATTCATCAAGAAAAGTTGTACCAACTAACAAGTTATGTGAATGATAAATATAATTTTAAAAATTAAAATTAATTAAATTAGTGCATTGAATGATGTGAATGTAGAAAATTTGAATTAATAATAGAATTTTAGAAGTATTATTTAAAGTGACATTCTTTATTTATCTTTCACGTTGTAGAAACTCCTCTTAGTCTTTCTTGAGTTGGAGAAATCTTTTAGCCGCATTCTTGTTTATATGTATGAGTTGCCGACCGTCCTTTGACATTATTTGAAAATTTATTGAGGTTATAAGGTTATGAGTTGCCGACCGTCCTTTTAACCTTATCAATTGCTTAATTAATGTATTTCTTTTAATATAATTAGTTTGAAAAAACAAACAATGTAAGTAACCACTTTGAGGTTATAAGGTTATAAGTGTTCACTTTAAAACTGATTTATTTACCCAGTAGGGATGAGCTGATTTTAAGAACATATAATTTAAAAAGGGCAGTTTCTGAGATTTAGTCTTTATTGGGCCAAAACTATTGGTTTTGTGGTTACATGCTCAATATGGAATTTGCACTCTTTGGAATATGGTGTTGGTGAGAGTAATTGGGCTGATTTCTATAGTTGATGGGTTGGGTTTTAAGAGTCTTTACGAGGGAAGAATAAACGTTGAACGATTATTTGTAGCCCATGTGTGATCACGAAAAATGTCATCTAAGTTTCAAAAATTATGTTATACAAATTTTTATGAGAGACGGTCTCTTTGAGAGACCATTTCTAATTGGGTTAGCCCATAAAAAATATGTGAAGTAAGAGTATAAAGTAAGATTTGATGGACTGGGCTTAAGAGACGTCTCTCAAAGAGACGGTCTTTCAGAAGACTAGCTTATTATGTTATAACTTTGTATGAGACTTAAATATTAAACACAAATTGTTGTGAGAGACAGTTTCTTTGAGAGACGCACTAGATATATGGGCTAAATAGCTCAATAGATACAACTTAAAGAGAAAATAAAAATGTAGACTTCTTGTTTTGAGGTTGTCTCTTTGAAAGACAGACTCTCACAAGAGTATATAAATATTAAAAATATAAAATGAGTATTTTAAGAATAAATGTACGATCACCCATTAAGTATTCGGTATTAAAAGGTAGAAATGATAATGAAAATTGGTGTAATTTTAGTAGAAAAATAAGATGTTTGGGAACAAGGATTTCATTTGGAAATTTGGAATTGACTCAAATTTATTGTTTGGCAAATCAAAAATTTTCAAATTTGAATTTGAGTCAAATCCACTATGGTTATAAAAGTGGTTAAAAATGAGAATTTGAGAATGACTTCTCAAACCTTGTCATTCTCAAATTCTTAATTAATGAATCTATAATTGAAATCTATAATTCGAAATGAAATGGACATTCCCAAACGCAACCTGCAAAATTCATGGTCAAATTTGTTTTCCTTCAATCATCTCATTCTCTTTATAAATTCATTCCAATGTATTAATGTTTGAAAATGTGGTCGTCATTGATCATCATCATTATACCCAATGTCCCACTCGAAAGCATGGCCTAAATGAGGGAAAGTGACAGACAATCCATACCTGTACCCCATTCACAGGGGTACTAAAAGAAAGCGATCAAAATTAGGGGATAGTAAAAAATTATAATTTATTTTATTATTAATATTTCTTTACCCTGAGAATGACATAATACATTTTATAAAAACTTACACCAAAAATCATTCTCATCACTACCGTTTAATACCTACAACTAAACATACCATGATATTTAGCTCACCGTAAAACTATCTCACGATATATGAAACCGTCTTAAATAAGAATTTGTAAAACTGCTATGATTTAACTAAACTTATTTATAAACATAATCTTATATATTCACTATTAAGCTCACTAAACTAATAATATTCATTTAAATTTTATTCAATTTAATGATAATAAAGTTTAGTTTAGTAAAAAAATTACTACTCGGTAGAAAAAATAATTATAAAAAATGAGAATAAACAAGTTTAGTTAAATAAAAGAACGACATGTTTTTCTCTACCAATAAATAAATTCAATTCAATTTAAATAAATTCATCTTATATCACATTTTAGATGGAAAATATATACCATGTATTCATGGATATTGTTGTTAGAAGTAATCTAAAAAAGTGTTCATGTTGTGGCCATAGAATGTCTACATACCACCAACTAACAAAGACTTAAATTGGGCAATGACTAAACATTAAGAAGTGTCATAATCTAAGACAATCATTCGAGAAGCTAAGATGACTCTCTTTATAATATGCCAACCATATATACTAATCATATATACAAGTACATATAGGAAGGAGTATGCATGTACACGAGTGGTTCCCATATTCATTAAAGCTCCTTAATTGGTTATGTCCATTGCTATAGTCTAGCTGTATTCCTCTATTTTTGTGGAAATCTAATTCCATTGGTTATACTTCATTTTGAATATGGAATTCAGATAGTCCTATAACAATTTAGATGGTATTTGTGATGAATACAGCTAGAGTATTGGTATTTGTTTTTTTTTAACAAGACAGGTTGAGGAAAAGGGTGGAACCCTTCTAAGGTTCTCTTCTGAAAAAAGTGATATATACTCCGATTGAGATAACACCTGATTCCAATACTAAAGTATTCGTAATAAATTGTAGTGATGAGAATAAATTTTAGTTTAATTTTCATAAAAAGTGTTATGTCTTCCTCGCCCGCCCCATGGTATTGGACCTCTTCCCTTTAATATGTGTTTTTTATGTATGATTTTTTGTTACTACCTCATACCATATTTCGTATTTGTGATCTGGGGCCGGAGTGTTACAATATTTGCAATCGGTAATGACTGGTAATGGATCTTGTGATAAAAAAGAACGATCAAGTAACACAAGCATGATCATACATCGTCTTATTGTTAGTGAAAGAGACAAACTACTTATGTTTGGAGATGACTTCGAACACATTCACTAGCTTGTCTTATTGTTAGTGATTAGTTACAAGAAAACTTCTGTATAACAGCAAAAAATGTTAGTGCATTATTTGCTTTACTACAATTCTAAAATACTCTGTAATAATACGTTTTGCATCATGTACAGAACTAAATAATCGTTACACTTTTTATTTTCTAGACTACCATAACTTTTATCATCATTTAGCAAAAGTTAAAGCCTATTCTCTCCTTGAATTAAAAAAGAATTCAACCTAGACTAATCAATTCTATATTAATTAATTTTTATTTGGGTATGTACATGGGGCTGCAGGATGCAAAGGAGGAGTCAATAAGAATCGAATTCAACTAAAACAAAACTGATCGATATTTAATCAATTCTATATTAAAAATTAATATAAATATGAAACTAATAGATAGAAAACTTAAAATGAATATAAGAATACGATAAATAGAAATCATTTGGAGTGTTAGCTAAACTTTTTTATATAATTATATAAATACTCAAATCACTCAATGAAAACTTTGTCTTTTACTGTTGTTTGTATCTTGTAGAAATTCCCTAACCTACGCCCGGATAAAAAATTAAAAGTGATCGAATTGGTCATTCTATGTGAGGGAATCTTGGCTCGGATTTGACATTAAATTGATATACGTATAAAGATATGAATTTTTGTCTTATCTCATACCAACATTTTAAATTTGGCTCGCTGATTCAATAAATTGTATGTCTCTTATTCCTATAGGCTAAAAGGTTTATAAAATGAGACGGTTTAATGATGATTAGTGAAACCACTTCTATTCAGCTAACCCATATACAAATCATAAATTATAAAAACACTAATTATAATTTATAAATTATACTTAATTATCCACCATAAACTATGAAAACACTAATTTAAGCACAAACTTTCGAAAATATCTTCACTTAAAAAATCGACTTTAGAAAGTAATTCTGATGAAAGTATTTTTTTAAATCGTTATTGGATACAATTTAAAAAAAACGAGTGATGCTTTGACAAGTGTACACCTTTTCACATAAAATACATCGTTTTTTTGAGTATGCAATACATATTATTGCACTATCATTAACCACTAACCTCATACAGACAACTTTTCTTAATTATACAATATATAGTTTAGTATAGTATATATTAGTATGATATATGAATCTAACTGATAGTCTCTTAAGAAACCGTATCTTTGAAAAATGTATCTGAAGCCCAAATCATTAAAGATTAATGTTTACTTATCGTATTATTAATGCTTACTAAACATATTCTTAATGTCTACTTTTAATATCATAATGTCTACTTACATCATTCTTAA
Source organism: Amaranthus hypochondriacus (assembly GCA_000753965.2). Taxonomy (NCBI): domain Eukaryota; kingdom Viridiplantae; phylum Streptophyta; class Magnoliopsida; order Caryophyllales; family Amaranthaceae; genus Amaranthus; species Amaranthus hypochondriacus. The sequence goes on along the minus strand of CM025923.1, from coordinate 871,202 downwards.
TGCTTAATTATAATATTAATTTAAAAATATATAAAACCGACTCAATTTGAGTCCATCTCTCACAAGAATTTGTTATAATCTAATGGCCTCCAATATTCATATCATGCATTTACATCATCAATATAATAATAAATATAATATATAATTTTATTTTGTTTCAATATAAAGAATGAAAAACAAATAAATGAATAATTGACAAAACAAGTAAATGCCAGACGTGTTTCATTATGCTCGAGAAGAAAAATAAAAATAAGCAAATACACATGATAAATCTGGTAATAATATGCTGGATGGGCGATGGCAAAATATAAGCCTACTTTTTGTTTAAGAGTACACTATGGAATCCATTAAGTCTTATTGTAAATAACAAGTGAGAATTATATTTCAGTCCTAGAATATTGATATGTAATCAACCATCAGACTAACCTATATTCTCTTATGGTGAGCCCACTAATAAGATCAGAAATAGAAACAATTTAGAAAATAAAAAGTATGCCATAAGTTTTACAATACCATTGTTATTTGTTAGTTAGGAGTACTTAATTAGTTTACTCATCTTCATTAATTATAAGACTTTCTGTCTTCATATACATACGTTGAAATTAGGTACGTACGGTTCATTCTGCATACATAAGCTAATCAACTACTAAATAACTATCAAAAATGTATATCGTCTTATTAACTTAACTATCAAAAATGTATATTTTTTTTTTTTTTTTTGAAAAAATCAAAAATGTATATCTTATTAACTATATTTTTTATTGTCTAGACTTGCTTAAGCTTATCTACTCTATTTAAAACTAAAAAAAACTATTCCATAAATAAGAATACAGAAAAGAGCCTTATCCTACTTATATGCAATAATAGTGAAAACTTTGTAATAAGTTCAGACAATAGATCCGAAATATATGGCTTTAATATTAATTATCGACTGCATAGATTTGGACAACAAATATGGTAATTAATTTGAATTCATGAATATTGAAGATAAGTAAAATAGGTAAATATTGAAAAGTCTAAGGTAGACTTGGTCCACATTAAATTTTGGGTAGATCAAGTTTTCACTTTCACTTTCGTACTCTACTTTCAATCTCTCACTCCCTTACTCAATTTCTAATTATTTTTTTAAATGAAAAAATAATTTAATTTAATTTTTTTTATTTTTTAATTTAAAATTTTTTATTTTTATTTTTTAATTTCTAAAATTTTTAAGTTTAATTTTAACTTTTTAAATTTTAATTTTTTTAAAATTTTTCTAATTTGTTTTAAAATTTTTAGTTTTTAACTTTTAAAATTTTTTATTTGTTTTTTGTTTTTTAAAATTTTAATTTTTTTAAAAACTTTAATTTTAAAATTTTATTTTTAATATTTTACTTTTTAAGTTTTAAATTTTAATTTTAAATTTTGTAATTTATAATTTTTTTTCTTTTTAAATTTTTTTTTAGGTATAAGAGTGAAATGAATGAAGTGGGAAAGTATAAGAGTAAAGTGAAAATAGAGTGGAAGTGTAGAGTGAAGAGTGGAGAGGGCAATAAAGCGGAGTGGGGTAAAGTGGAGTAGAGTGTAGTAAAGTGTAGTATAAGGCTTGGTCCACACTAATATTAGTGTGGACCAAGTCCACACAAATCCTTCTCGCGAATACTGTAAAATTTTTAGAGAATATTCAAATAAAATTTCTAAGAGTTATCAATTTTATCGTCTAAACTTGTATATCTGGTTCATAGTTTAGAAAACCGTTTGATTAGTAATTAATTAGTTAGTATCGATCATTATGCATCATGCATGCATGCATGGCCATATTTGACCATAGCCTAGATACCTTAGTTTGAATTTGACCTAAATTTGCCGGCCATACTCATCTCCATTCTTTAAGGCCAGCCATAACCAGCTGTATATATTAAGCTTGATTGATTGATCATTATTGTTTTGTGTTAACCCTCTTAATTTCTAGCCGTAAATTGTAGGGTAACATCTCATTATTTTGTGCGTGTGCAACTATGAAAGCTTAACCAACAACACATAAATGCTTAAATTATAAATGATATGAAAATGATATATCATATATGTATACACATACTAAAGTCTAGTAATTTTATACTATAAATTAGTATGATCAAGGATGAAAATTGTACCTTAATGTATGGTAAGTGTAGTCATTAATCTTCATTAATATCATAGACAGTCTATCAATCTCGCTTATAAAAATTATTATCATTTCAGTAAGAGAAGAATGAAAAGACAATAATCAAACGATATTCATAAAAGAATACGTATCTTAAAATCACCGCTTGTCTACAAAATTACGGATAATATATAGGCTTAATATAACATACCAGATTGCCAGTATCAATAAATTAAATAGACCTTGGTTAATGGTAAGTCATAAATGAGGATTGAACGACTTTTCTTGTGGATGCATAGATGTGAATATTCAATAAATCAAGCTGATTATACTTGTATTAGATTAGAAAATTGGTACGAATTTGTGAGGAGAAGTTAGACCTGCTGTATCTATAAGGACAAATGCAGGGTAGTATTTTGTACTTCTACTTATGTAGTTGCTACAAAAAACATATAGATATCTAAAATAGTATGGAATATATTCGAAGCTTTGAATTATATAAGTATGAAATATATTATCTGATAATATAGCATGAAATAAGAAATTAATAATTAAATTAAATGTTAAAATATATTATATTTTTTTATTTTTATGTTAGTTTATAAACTAGATAGTGCCCGTGCGATGCACGATTTTATTAAATTTTCCGACATAAATTACATAATTTATATAAATTATTACAACTATTAATAACACATTTCAAAATCGAAATTAACACAAAATATGTAAGATTATTTTATAAAGTCAATGATAAAAAATTACTAATAGAAACAATGACATCATCATTGAGTGTTGGAGGAAAAATTTTTAATGAGGTTATGACATCCAAGCATTTTTAAATAGTGATGATGTCAGCAGTGTTTTATTTTAGTAATAGTTATAGATTCAAATATGTTACTACCTCCTATTCAGCCTATCTTGTTTGATTCGTCTCAATACAACGACTATTAATATCAAATTTTTATAATTTTTAATTAACAATAATTTGTTAAGGGTTAAAATGTTATCTCGGCAAGTGTGAAAAACTAAATGAGACATTTACGCTGAATAGGAGGGATGTTTTTTACTATTGAAACACATTATTAGTCAAAGACAAGCATCATCACCTTTTAATTAGTTTAGACTTATTAATCGACTTTGTCCCATCCATTAATTAGGCTCTACAAGCCTTTGAGAAGTCAAATCTCAATACAATTAACTTTTTTTTTGGCATATATCTAGTGATATTTGATTCAAATATCATTTTAAAGTTTTAGTAACATATATAGTGAATTTAATTACAATTATTATATCCTTTAGCAACATAATAAAATCATACTAATTCTTTTACATTGTCTGTTCCTTTCGGTCTTTGCTTGTTTTTGTTCATTACCTGTATTTATTGCTCCTTACCTTTTTCTTTATTTTTGGTTATTTGTATGCACTTTATTTAATCTATTTGTAAGTTGCAGGTTTCGCTCTCTTGAAAGGCCTTTCTCGAGCCGGGAGAGTCTTTGATCGCACTTTCTTTGACATGGTATCAGAAGCCAGTGTGACAAGAGGTAATGAACATATATAGTTTCTATGAGCGGAATATACTGGCTATGATGATGATGACACTTCGAAATTGTTCATATACATAATCTTAAGAAATGGAGTAAGGTAACATTTTTAAAAGATAGAAAACTTTTTTTATTTCTAAGAAAATAAGTTATAATCAAGGTTTAAAATTAAAACTAAATGACGATATATTATTTATCCTTCTTCAAAAAAGACCTCGGTTCATGAACAGTAATAATAAGCCAAAAGCGTTAGAATATATAACATATCTTGGGCCTCAACCATCAGCTTAAGCTTTTGGTTGAGTTGGTTCCTTGACATGGTATCAGAAGCCAGTGTGACAAGAGATCACAGGTTCGAATCTCAACCATCCCTTATTTAAAAGTGGAATATTTAACACCAGGTATGAGGAGGGCCTGTGTTGCATCCACACTTCTAGCCCAAAGGGCTCTCGTGTGAAGGGACATGTTAGAGTATATAACATATATTGGGCCTCAACCATCAGCTTAAATTTTTGGTTGAGTTGGTTCCTTGACAATAAATAGAAGTATTATGGCTTGTGGGTATTATGGCTTGTGGGTATTATGGTGAGTCAAAACAGTCAACTAGAAGTATATAAATATGACAGACTGTATTGTGGATAATGAATAAAGCCGCCATTATCTAGGGAAGTATATGCATATATATAACATACAACATACATGCATATATACATTATAGTACAAGTGGACAAGATGAGCTTATACGACAGCAAAATGCACCTCCACATTTTTTTGAAGACCCATCATTTGGGTTTATCTGGTGCCGGTCATTATTGAACTCCACACAAACTTACTTAAATGTATAAAATTATTTACTTAATTTATATATGTTCATTGAATCAACTTGAATATTATATTATTTTTATATTATATATTACATAATTTAATATAATATAATTTTATATTAAATAATTTAGATCATAGCATAGGCAGATCTAATTTTAATTTCTTCATTTATAATCATTGTAAAGATCGTCGATCAAGTGATATTATGTAGCAATGCTTGAACGTTAGATGTAGCTAGTTTTATTATTAAACAATAATTAGATGTCCACTTAGACCAAAAGATGCAATGTAGTAATAAGGAGTTTAATTATCATAATCTATTTATATCTGCAATTTATGTAATTTATACTGTATAATTTAAATACAAATTTAAAAAAATATAAAAGTGTATGACACAAAACAAAGACAACCATTTTATAATATCATTGTCACTTCTTCACAAAATTTTGGAGAATTTTAAAAAATTAATGAATAAAAATAATGCAAGAATCAACTTCACACACTAACATACCAATACAATAAGGATAGTAATTTAACTATTTATTGTTCTCTCTTTTCTGAAGACATAAACACTAATGGATGGATGATTATGCAATTACTTCTATTATAATATTATAAGTTGTAATGTTGTAGAACCACTACTTTACTCTAAATATATATAATTATGTATATTGAATTTAGATGTTAATTAAATTCTACCTCTTATTCAGCCTAAATGTCTTATTTAGTTTTTTGACACTATTCACTCATCACTCTTAATTTATATTACTCTTATTTTGTATTTTATATTTATTTTATAAGTTAAAACATAGTCATGTGGAATCTTGTTTGATTCGTTTCAACATAAAGATTATTATTATCAAATTTTTATAATTTTTAATTAAAAATATTTTGAGATATTAAGGGTTAAAATGTTGCCTTAGCAAGTGTGAAAAAATTAAATGAGACATTTAGGCTGAATAGGAGGGTGTATTATACAATTCGAATCATTATAGAAGTATCATTTATATATTTTCTAAAACGATTTGCCGGTCTATTTCATTTTTTTATTATAAATTAAAATATATATACTTTTTATAATTTTTTATAAAATATATTTATAGATATGAGTCAATTAGACTTTGAATGTTGTTGAAAAAGTAAATATATAGCTAATAAAATGAAACTAGAGAATCAACTTTTATCTCTATTAGAGATTAAATTAGAAAAAAATTTATATTAATCCATATATAATTTATATTTATATTATCATTTTTGACTCATTATTATAATTAAATTATGAATATCACTTTTGATTTTGAAATATCTTTATTGAATCTTAGTGTCCATAATGTTAAATTAATCAACATTTCCTTCCTAAAGTAGGGTATGTGACCTCTCTCACACTAAAACCCCATCATTTATACTATTTTTTATGTACACTAAGTGGTGGGCCATAAACCCCATTTTCCTCCACCCTTCCCTTAGATTTATGGGTATAAATAGAGCCCCAAATCTTCTTCACTTCATGCTCAAAATTTGCAAAAACAAATATATATTCATAACTCCTCACCAAACTATAACACCAAAATCCTTTAAAAAACACTTGCTAGTTTAACATGGCCAATCTTACCCAAATTGAGACCAATAAATCCATAGTTCATGATTTGTACAAAGCACTTGCAAAAGGAGATGGAGAAAATGTGTCAAAACATTTAGCAAATGATTTGGAGTGGTGGTTCCATGGGCCACCACATTGTCAACACATGAGAAGGGTGTTAACGGGCGAGTCCGCCCAACCGGAGTTCCGGTTTGAGCCTCGGTCGATCGCGACCATCGACGAGGACCGGGTCATCGCGGAGGGATGGGAAGGGTCTCATGCATATTGGGTTCATGTTTGGACCATAAAAGATGGGCTTATCACACAATTTAGGGAGTACTTTAATACATGGCTTACTGTTAAGGACCTTAGGCCCAATAATAATGGGTGGGAAGTTGGGCCGGTAAATGAGAAGGGAACTCTTTGGCAAAGTCATATGTCTGGGCGCAATGGTAATCAGTCCATGCCAGGCCTTGTACTTGCTATCTAAAATTACTCTTAAGTTTGTTTTTGTGCTAATTTAGCAGAATTTGGCATGTAAATGTAATTTATTTACTATATGGTTTAAATAAAATATTAAGAAAATAAATGCAATCACAAAATTAGAGATAAATATATTAAAACTAGATCTGTATAACGGACCATATAGGCCAAGTTGTAAGATTACCAACTATAAAGACCATAAACAGACATTTTAAGGATGTCTTTTTTCAGTTGAATTTTCTTTTTTCTAAACTTACCATGAATAATTGTTATTTAAATTGCAATTTAAATCATTATCATCATACTCAATCGCCCGCTCAGGGCAGGGTCTGGGTGAGGTAAGGTGACAAATAATCCATATCCGTACTTTCTTTAAGGAAAGACTAGAGAAAAGTGGTCTATTTTTACCCCAAGAGGAAAAGAGCCCCGCATTAGAGGAAAAAATTGCAATTTAAATCACTTTCATTATTTCAATGTTATTATGTGGGGTTTAAGGACATGAGGTTTGAAAGTCAAATATACGTAAACTCACCTTTATTAGTCATTGCAAAAATGTTATTTTCAATTAAATCTATAATAGCAAACATCATCAAAATCTTCACATACATAAAAAATTGCACCTATTTAAGTCAACAAAACTTTATTTAAAGGATGAAACATTTTAATATAACCCAAATATGAAACCAAAGTACTAAATTTATTTATTATACTTCAAGTTTTTTAAGTAGCTTGATTGGCTTTTTAGAGAATACAACCAAGTTGTATCAACAAGAGGACAGGCTTGTTTCTGTAGATGAGACAAGGAGATAGCATATCTTTATGTTTCCCATACAGTTTTGTCAATAAGCTTGGACAAAATGTAATAGGGTTCAGTACATCACCCTTTAAAATGAAGCCAATATCTAGATTTACTATTTAACTCACAAAAGATACAAACTTATAAGAGGATAGGATTAGGATATACAAAGTGTTTGAACCAACTCAACTGTTATTTTTCTATATATATGTTACACATTTTAATATTAATAGGATTTTCAACCAGATTACCCGGTTCACAATTACTTTCTATCAGAGGATACTTTTTTACGCTTCAAAAACATATAGAAGTATTATATACTCGATCATGCATTTATCAAATAATAGGCGCAACTCATAAGGCGTTCGACAAAATGTGGAAAGAATACATGAATTAAGAACTAGGACTAGGAGTATTTCACTTAAATAACTAGGATTACACCATTAATTCAAGCACTGCATAATAAGTGAATCAACTAACAGATAGAAGTATGACTAGCCTAGCCAAATACTTGCTTCAAAGAGTAATTCCTTGCAATGCATTTCAAAAATAGTGTTGGCATAAATAAGGCTCCATTTTACTTCATATTTTCATGATTTTGAACTTCCATTCTCATTGTTGCGGGGTTTGGTGGTATCATAGTTTCATCCATTAATACCGAAGATTTAATCTTGGATGAATTGGAATCTAACCAAAACGAGGTGCTCATATTAGACATCGATTGAACAGTAGTATTACCTTCACGAGGTAATGGGGTAAGAGGAGTGTGACCGTTATACTCATTCTTCTTGTAGGTACTATATTCCATGATCTCGTAAAAATCTGCTGTTCGAACTTCCTGTGCTAAAGAACACCAACAGCAGCACAACCATTGAGCACAATCTGCGACATTTGGTTTTCCAAAACACGAGTTATTCGGAAGTAGATTGAATCTTTTTCTCATTTGAATCCTCCAAAAACCTCCATACAGTAAACCGAACAGACAAAGTGCGATACCAGTAACACCCAAAATGCCTTGTACTGCGACATTATCGATGTTTACAGCAGCTAAGTTGAGGATCCAAAACGGGGCCATACAAAAGAGAAGAAACGTTGCTATGTGAACATACATATTCCCGAAACCAAGCCTTTCCATGTTCCAACCGAAGACACAAAAACAGCAAAATAATGACAGATATGCCACACTAAAATCTTCCCATAAGCTAAACAACCCTCCTTTCCACTCGGGTTTGTTCTCGATAGTCCCTCGCCCATCTTGCGTTGCAAATGCGTATCGTTTCTCCAATGATTGCCTCTTTAATGGGTTTGGTGACTCCTCATCGACACCACATTCATAATCCTTACCGAGCGGACTAAGGACACAGTATAACCCTGCAAGAGCTGGAGCTGCAATGGCAACTAATAAGCAAATCGCTACTCCAATAAGTGGCCGGTTAGATCTTCTATAACCCAAATTCAGGCCACATAAAGCATATTGAGCAAAGCAATTTATATGAAGCAAAATAATCACAACCATCATATGTGTTCGTTCGTTAGGTTTAGCTTTTCCGTTCTTGCAGTATATTCTCCTTAGCACATATATGTCTTCGGACTTCCACCTACACAAAAGTACCAACTGGTAGATACGTTTCGGATGTTGGTAAAGACACATTAGGGTGAAGAGGGCATTGATAATCTGGTTATTAACCTCGAACCATTGATCCCTTTGTGATTTCTTGGGAAGAACATGGTTCAACATTCCTGTCATCACAAGAAACAAAATTGCACCCGATACAGCAACACAAACTACCCACAAAAGAAGGGCCATATTCAATGGTTTCCGGATCCAATCTTTGCACATTTGCATCACAGAAGGCCAGTCGATTTTCCTAAACATTACATTCTTGACACGTTCTCGAAAACTTTCAGTGGCAGCAACAGGTGCACCATCAGAAACCTCATTCTTGTCCCCGGAAAATCTATGAAACCCATCAGAAGAAGAAGTCCTTTTTCCTTTGGGGCTGAGTTTTAGCATCTTTAATCTACTAGAAAGAGTAGGGGGATTCTCATTTGGAGAATTTTCATCACTCAATAGTCCCTTTCTAGAGGTTGAAACTTGTAGAGACACATGATCCTTTACTTCAGTCCCAATTAAGGTCTCACAATCAACAGGATATCCCAATTTAGACCCACCAATTCCTTTTCTATTTTCACTTGACACCATTATCCAAACCTAGACAACCACAAGCTAATACTTCATATAGTAAAGAAAAAAATTTAATTTTAATCCCACCTCTCTCAATCAACCACAATACGGAAACATGGGTTATAGAAATAGCTGACTACCCACAATATTTCCTTGAATCACCTACAATAACCCACAAAAAATGGACTTAATTTCAGAAAACCCATATAATCAAATAAACAAGCAAGTAACTTTCAGTATTTAATGAGACAATCTTTTCATAATATGACAAGAAATCCCAAGTTTCTCAGCCTAAATACAATAATGACTAATGAACATACATGGGTTCAAGAAATAGTTCAGTATACCAGCAATATTTCCTTAACAAGTCACATAAGAAACAACACCTTAATTTCAGAAAACCCATACAATTAAATCAAACAAGCAAGTAACTTTCAGTGTTTAATGGGATAATCTCTTCATAATATGACAACAATCCCAAGTTTCCTAGCCTAAAATTTAGTAATGACTGATTAACATACATGAGTTAAGAAATAGTTTACTACCAGCAATATTTGCAAGAATCACCTAGAACACACAAGAAAAACACCCAATTTCAGAAAACCCATAGAGTATCAAAAGGGACAATTTTTACATAATATGACAACCCTTACCCAAGTTTCCCAACCTAAAATGTAGTAATGAACATACATATAATGGCTAATGCAAGAATTTATCTGTAGTCACTTACCAAAAAAGTGTTCTTTGCAACTCTTGAAATCAAAAATCTCTCCCAATGAATAAAACCCAAAAACAAATTTAGTATTAGAAACAACAAAATGGCCAAATGGGTAAAAATTTAAGGAAAAAATCAATAAAGCTCAAGTTTTTTGGCAAAAAAGATATAATAAAGATAATTGTTCAAGCCAAAAAAGGGTGAAATGGAAAACACATGCTTACAATAAAAATTCAACATAGAAATTTCAATAGCTTAGAGCCCAGAAAGTCAAATTTCGCCTACTTAATATATTTGGCTGACCAAATATAACAAGTTTGAAGATTAAATTTCTGGAAACTCAAATTCAAAAACAACCTGGTGGTAAGAAAGGTATAGGTATGATGTAAGAAAAAGAAAGAAGCAGGGTATATTGGCTTGTTGCAAATGGAAAGAAGGGTTTTAGACATAAATTTCAATAAAGTAGAAATTACTTTTTTTGAGAAAAGAGTTGAATAAAAATAGCCCGCTTAAACTTAGAAATATCACTCTAATTGAGGAATTATTCAACAAAGTTCCAATTATATAATTTAAATAACATAAAGAAATAAAGAAATAGATAATGGTTCGTCTTTTCATGGCGTAATCCAATTATTCATACTACTAATGGTCAATGGACTATACAAAGGAAGGTAGGGATGAAAAAAATTACAATTAGTCGAAAACAGGTTGGTTATTAAAATACTGCAAATAAATATTGGACTATTTTCAATTCAAATTAGAACTTATTTAATGTATTTCTTAAATCTCCGTGGAATTGAATTAGGTTACGTTTGGAAATAAATATGTTATTTTATATTATAGATTTCAATTGTAAAACATTAATGAAAATTTTGAAAATAATAAGGTTTGGCAAGTCATATTATCTTTAAACATTTTATTAACAATATTGGATTTGACTCAAATCCAAATTTGATGTTTTTTAATTTCCCAATATTAAATTTGAGTTAGATTTATATTTTTAAATTAAATCATTATTCTCAAACATAACATAATATTTTTTTCAATGAAACATAATAATTTTTTTTAATAATTAAATAAATTTGTATAAATCTTAGACTGACGTAAATTTACAAAATATATAGAGATAGAGAAAAAGTGAAGATTAAAAGCGAGTATAATGTTAATTTGTGATTAACGATATGATAATTATTCATAAGTATCTAACTCAAATGTTGATTTATACGGTATGATGATAATAACTTGTACTCCAAATCTAAAACACAATCTAAAATGACCTGTTACTCTTTACATAAGTCAGGCCCAAATGATTGATTTTCTCAAGTTTGACTTTTGGACTAATGTTGGGGTCGTTTTCACTTTTCAGGCCCAATGAGTATATGTATTTTGGGGCTTAAGGCCCAAATTATATTTTTTTTAGTTTGGGTCAACCCATAAATACCCCCTCATAATGAAGCGATGTCTTGTAAGTTTTTGCGTTTGCTAAGCTACAAACTCAACTTTTTTTTTTTTTTTAGTTTAATTTTAAAAATATTTGGATATATAAGAGCTCTCTCAAACTATTTGAAAAATAAGCTTCTGGCCTGTTCATAGTTACTAACTGCGAACTGATAGCTTAATGGGCTGAAGGTTGGGTTTGTGTTTCAGCTCTGTTCGCAGTTATTAACTGCGAACATACCTTTTTGCTTTTTTTGGTCTGTTCGCAGTTACTAACTGCGAACAGAGCTGAAACACAAACTCTGCCCAAAACCCATCCTTTAGCCCATTAAGTTGGTGAGTCACATAAATATGCGTACAACAACCTTAAAGCTTTGAAAGTAACGTTTACTAACGTTTTTATAAGCACAAAAGGTCACGGTGGAACAATTTGGTAAACCTCAGGGTTACCGTGTGAATTTTTTAAAAGTTTTGATTACCACGTGGAAAACCCAATTTACCACGTGGAATTTCTCTTAAATCTATCTTATAACAAACAATTTACCATAATATGTCTTTGACTATAGAGATATATGTAATGTTATTTTACCTAAAATTTGATTTTTGGTATGTATTGAAAACCATGGGAGGTCCCACAAATTAACTTTGAAAGGAATATATTCATTTTAGAGAATAAATTCGAAAGCAAATTAAAGATGCTTGAAATATAAGCAAACAATAGATACTTATGCCAACACTACTTTCTCACAAAGCTTGTGGTTGTCTTAACATAATTAACTAAAAGTTAAACTGTGGCTTTATTTTTCTCGCATGTGTATGTGTACATAATATATAATATAATAAAGTATTTATCATTAATATTATTAATTAAATTTGTATAAATCCCATATGCTTGTCATTCAAATGGTTAAAACCTAAAAGCCTAAAGGACATATGATATGACCATATTTGAGTGGACTACTTTTCTTACCAAGGGAAATTGTTCAATAAACTAATGTAAATTTGGTCCATTTATTAGATCTCAAATTTAACATTACTAGTTGGGACAATAAAGACTTGTAATTAAAGTGATCAATAATATTATTTTTTTTGGAAAATAAGTAATTCATTTTATCAAAGAACAAGTTAAATGGAAATAACTCCCACCATAAACTACATCACTATATGTATAAAACTTTTACTATTTTAAATTTTGAGCTATGTATATCATGTTTTTTGTTCTGATTGATATAGATGTGATTAATCATCATATATAAACAATTTGGTTTAAATAAATTATTTTTTTGCATTTAGAGCTTTTTGTAATTTTTTATTCATTATATTTTTGACCATTTTTTATATCGTCTACAAACAGATTTGACCTTCATTCTAGCTCCTTTGGCCTTTTGAATTTATATAGAATCGTAAAGAATGTATTTCGTGCTAAAAATCTACATGAATCGAAATAAGAATGAGATATAATCCCGTGACCAAAACTTCGATATCCTATCAAAATATCAACTCAACCAACACTCTAAAATACAGCGTATAAACTCTATAATAAGTTATACAAGTAATTGGGTAAAACGAAAAAAAAAAAATTAACCCAATTTATTATCAAAATATATCCCATAATAAAACTATCTCAATTAATTTCTACAAACCCCAAAACAAAAAAAAGTTCTTATATATAGCTAGCTAACTTTGAGTCTTTGACCCTTTATATTGTAGATGTGTGTTTGATAAATGGTTGATAGCTGATTATAATGGTTGATTTGACTAGCTGATTTTATTAACTAGTTTGACCAGCTGATTTTGAATCTGTTGCTATAAGCAATTTGTTCAAAAATATCTTATTCTTATCAATAAGCTGTTTAAACCAGCTAATTCACCAAACACTAGCATTAGCTGGTTTGACCACCCAACCCTCTATTTATATCAAAATAAGCTAAAATTGCTCAATAAGCTAATTTGCCAAAGACCCATAATATTTGTACCTTCTTTGGGGCAAAAGGACACATAGAGAAAGCCTTAATTTGCATGGGAGAGACAGTCTTCTATTCCACAAAAGAGAATAAGAAAATTTAAGTCCCCCACACACACAAAAGAGAAAGATATATAGATAATACAAGGAACTAAAAGGAAAGGTAGCAACAAGTACACAGGACCAAAACCAGCTCCTTTAGGGGTAATTCTATATATCACGACAATAATTATGCAATCTTAAGAGTCTTTTTAATTTTATTATGAAATTCGAACTAATTCATTCTTTCCATTTATTTTTTAAAAAATAACAAACATGAAAATAAAATATACAATAATATTATATAATAGCAGTCATGATTTCTAAAATGATTTATATCATAACAAATAAAGAATTTCTTTATGCAACCAACAATAATATGGAATTTCAAATTAACATTTGATAACTTTGTGTATTATCAATTTTATTAGTGACAAATCTGTCAAAATGGAAGAGCGAGGCATTTTCGACCCGCTCGGTCATTTTTGGGTCGTATTGTCTATAGTTCAAACTGACCAAATAATGAGTCAAGTTTTTTATAAAAACTCTTGTCGTTAAATATTATTGGAAAAAATTCCTTTTTTTTTATATAGAATATATTTCTTTATAATTTAGTACCAAAACAGAGATTTCAAATCTTCAACAAAGAAATATTAAAATAAAAAAAGACTAAAAATTAAATGCACTGGGTGTGAAATTGAAATTGTTAGTAATATTAGAATAAAGAAGTCAAGAGACCGGTCAAGTTGATCGAGGATTTGAATAATAATGTTTTATAATTTACAAATTATAATAACATGTACAACAATATCCAATTTAAAATTAAGTCAATTTCTAACTAGTCGAATCGAAGAATGACAACTCTAGTGACAACCACTAAAAGACTTAACAAGTTTTGGGATTTTTTAAGGAAAAATTATCTATAATAATAGAATTTTTACATGATTTTCCTACGATAATCTCACTTATTGATTAACCATATATGAATAATCTCAACTTTAAGGGGTATTTGCTTAGAGTAAATTTGATAATCCGATAACCTGCTATAATAGATAATTCACCAAAAAGTAAAATTAAAAATTAATGTAAAATAAAGGAAAAAAATTTGAATTATATAAAAAAATTCTGAATAATGAAATAAATGGGAATTATTTTTTCAACATGTTTTTAATATTTTTAAAAATATTTTATTTTAATTTATCTTTTTTTTAAAAAAATAAAATTTACTATCATCAGGTTACTGGGTTTACTTTAGGGAAATACCCTTTAAAGTTTCTTTTAAAGTTGAGATTATTCACAATTAATCAATAGGTGAGATTATTGTAGGAAAATCATAAAAAAATTGGATTATTCTAAATATTTTTTAACTAATTACTTAAAGATTGGGAGTATTTTAAGACTGTCTCATTTAGAATTTGCGTGTAGAGTTAATTAGCACTCCTCTAGTGTCATCGTGAGCCTTCAAAAACGGCATCCTATTCTGTTCCTAAATTGCATATCGCATTTGTTCGTATTCTTCACACAAAGAAAGAATCAAGTGAGAGAAAGTAGTGAGAGAAAGGCAGAAAAGAAAGAAAGAATGTTCCATCACCCAAAGAAGTTGCCCTCTTCTATGAATCCAAATGAAAGAACAAATACTTCCATGTGTGTACAAAATGACTCTGGTTTAGTCCTCACTACTGATCCTAAACCTCGTCTTCGATGGACCGTCGAGCTTCATGAACGTTTCGTCGATGCTGTTACTCAGCTTGGCGGACCTGATAGTACGTACCTTATTCATCTGTCTCTTTAAATTTGCTACCTTACACATTTTTAAATATAGTAACAAATTCAAAAATGAAAATGTTTTTACTAATTAATTAGTCTTTTGTTATGATGTTTAATTGTCAAATATAGGGTTTTAATTAATTTGTTTTGTTTTTTTTGATTTGGTGGTATGAAAAACATGTAGAGGCTACTCCTAAGACTATTATGAGAGTTATGGGTGTTAAAGGTCTCACTTTGTACCATCTCAAGAGTCATCTTCAGGTTTGAATTACTTTCTTTTTTATTTCTTTTAAATTTTTGAAGATTGTAAATTCATAGTATTAGCCCTAAATCAATATTGGATGTAATAAACTATTTTCAACCAATCAAAACTTTTGTTATTCAACTATTTAATTTTAATTGTCCATTTATATATGGAGCCAAATACTTTTAAATAATAGAGTATATGAAGTTATAAAAAATGTTTGATTTTACTTGCAAATTTCAAATAACCCGACTACAAGTTTGCATTGTTCTACACTCTAAACCCTACATTAGATGATATTATCAAAAGAGTATATTATTACAATCATAAAAGGTTTAGGCCTTTATACTTCATATAATAGTGCAATTGTTGTATTGGTGATTAATGGGGATTAATTTATAAAGAAAAATTATGCTAATTAATATATATTGAACTATCATCATGATCATTAAACCCAATATTCCGCTTGATGAGAGCAGGGTCTGGATGAGGGAAGTTGACGGACAATCCTTACCCATACTCCCTTCACAGTGAATGAAGTTGAACTATATATTATTTAATTCATAATGGAACTTAATTAAATAAAAAGTTATTTTTAAATATTCTAGTATAATTTTTCGGTTAAATTCTGACTTTTATATTCTAAAACAGAAATTCAGGCTAGGAAAGCAGCCTCACAAGGAGTTCAATGATCACTCGGTTAAAGACCATGGTATGCGAGGTGACTAATCATCAATACCTAGGGTTTTTTTTCAATTAAGTCAATTATTCCCTTTTTTTTTTTTACATAATATTTCAACTTAATTACCATGATAAATACAATAAATAATAAAATTAAAATTAAATATCTAATTAATTTTTTTTTTTGTGCGTTTTTCTTATCTATACAATTCAATTCGTGGCTGCAGCGTCAGCCTTGGAGCTTCAAAGATCAAGTGCATCATCCTCCGGATTAATGCGGCCTAATATGAATGAGTACGTTATTTAAGATGGTTCATATTATTGAGATTAAAATCAACATAATATTTTACGTGTTTAAATATATAAGTTGTTAGTTTATTTTTGGCATAGGAAGGCCAAACTTTAAAAAGGCAACTTCTTATTGAAGTAACCTTGAATTGTTTAAGAACCACTCCCACCTCCCCTAGATCAACAGTATCTTTTTATTTAGCATCTTCTTTTACACTTTTATCTTTCTCTTTTCTTTTTTTTTTTTTGTTTAATAATGATGGATTTTTGATTTTCTATGTTTCAATTAGTGTTCTTTTAATTTAATAAAAATTTTTTTATTTTGTTTTGCAAATTATGGCAGCAGTAATGTGCACATTAGTGATGCAATCAGGATGCAAATGGAGGTCCAGAGGAGACTTCAAGAACAGCTAGAGGTAAGATCATTTAATTATTTATTCTATTTTTAATCGGGGCGCACCGTAGGAAAGAATAATATTATTAGAATATTTTATTTTATATTTTATATTATTCTGATTTAGTTTCCAATATTTTAATATTCTGTAATATTTCGTTTCCTTAATTTAGTTCTAATCTCTTGTATAAATAGAGGTAGTACCTCTCATTATTATTTAATACAAATCAAGTATTCAACAGATTAAACCCAAACCGAATTCCGCATTATGATTTTCTACACGCACATATATAATAAATCAATCTTTACTTGATTTACTTAAAATAAAACAAACTATTATTTATTTATAAATAAACACACATGTTAGATATATCTGTTAAAAAGAAACTCACCTATTATTTATAGCTATCTTTAAAGCTTATTTGTAACTGAATAACTAGGAATAAACAATAGTTGAATTTATTTTCAACAATTATGTTGAATACATGAGTTTATTTAAAAATAAACAATAATTAAGTTTATTTTCAGCAGCAAATTGAGAAAAAGTTGATTTATTTTTGACAATTTCTCTTTATTATTAAGAATAAAATTGCGTACAATAACCTTCGTAAATTCTGCTAAGGTCAGTGTGATACCCCAAATTGAGATTGAAAAGGATTGATAGGCTACCCATATCAATAAGGTGCATCTTCTTTTCATGGGAGCCCATTTCCTAAGAAGTACATAGTTAAGCGTGCTTGGTGTGGAGCAATCTTAGGATGGGTGACCTCCTGGGAAGTTTTCCGGGTGCGCACAAGTGTGGCCAAAGTGCGCTGGAAAGACTTGTGTTGCGGTCAAAGTGGGGCCAGTTTACAGTCTCCATGAGTAGTCACCGGTGGTCCGTTGGGCTGGGGTGTTACATTCAGAGCTTAAGTGGCTAAATTATTTAATGTCGTCGGAAAACAAAATCTTGGTAATTAATGATATATATTTATTTATATGAGATTGTAGATGATGTTTTCGATCTTGTATCAATCAGAAACGACATTTTCGTTATACCAATGATAATGTTGCGTATGTCCAATCCTTTAGGTCCAAAGACATCTACAACTAAGAATTGAAGCACAAGGAAAGTACATGCAAAACATACTAGAGAAAGCATGTCAAACCCTAGCAGGAGAAACTAACGTTAACATGGCAGCTGCATCAGCAAGTTACAATAACAAAGGCATCATCCCCAATAATAATAATAATAATAATAACCTTCTAAGCAACAACAACCCATCAACAATGGCGGCAGCTGATCATCATTTAGGCCCATCACTTAAAGAATTCGGGCCCATGAATTTTCCTTCATTTCAAGACCTTAACATCTATGGCAATGGCGGAGATCAACCATTAGATCTTCACCAAGGTATGGACCGTTCTTCATCGTTCGAGAATTACATGCAAGTACCAAATGATAATAATAACAACCTTTGCTTAGGGAAGAAGAAACCCGACCCGTTTAACAATAATACTAATAATGGAAAAAGCCCTTTTATTTGGGTTGATGATCATGATCATGATCTTCGTCTTCAAGATCATCATCATCATGATCACCAAGATCCATTTAAGGTTGATATTCAAATCGGCCCACCCGATCATCAAATCGATTCGATTTCGGAGATTTATGAATCAAAGCCATTGTTAGGAAGTGATATTTCAGAGAAGAAATTTGAATCAACGAATAAATTAGATGGGTTATCACCTACAAGACGAAACTCTCCTTTTGGTTGAAGTTTCATAATTTTGGTAGCTTTAATTTTAATCTAAACTTATTTTCTTAATTGTAATACTGATCCATATTTTTGGTTTCTAATTTTAGTTATTTTAGTAGGGCTTTTAATTAATGACTTTAAATGATGAAAACATTGTAATTTGTACGTGAGAGAAATGAGATACATATTTACATATATATAGCTAGTGCATGTATAATACATGAGTTTTTAATGGTCGGTCTAATCAAGCCAACTTTGTGAGAATTATGAATTAACCAATTTGTTTGGTAATGATAATGAGAATAATTTATACTAAACTGGTGACCAATGTTTGATCGATCACAAAAAATAAAAATTGTTCACAATTTTGCATTAAAGTTTGATACCACATTTTGTAATGATAATTTATTGTGATGAATTTTGTGAAGAAAATAAAATTGTTAAAAAGGAATATATAAACATAACCATTAAACTTGTAAAGAGATATTCCTATCAAAACTTACACTAACTTTTCATTATCATTTTCACTTTTTAGTACCGATTACTAAAATGACCATTACTGATTAAAGACTTTTTTTTACCCTTATGACATGAATCAATTCTCACTACATATAGAGGAAAACTGCAACTTACGTTAGAATAAAAAAAAAACAAGTTTATTTTTGTATAATATATGCTTTCATTGGAAAAAAAAATGCTAATCTATGGAGGAGGCACGTGTTTATATTTATTCAAAACTAGTAATTGATATTGGAATAATAACATGTGTTATTGTTATTACATGGTCTCAAACCGTATTCAACTTAATTGATCTATAAAAGAATGTACATATGTATGATCAACTATATTATATTGCTAATTTTTATCTTATTAATTTCAAAAAATCTTTTTCCTAGTCCCTAGAGGGTTTTTGTTCAAAATAGATATTGCCCAAAAAGGAATGTAAATGGGTTACTCAAACAAATATTTGGGCATAGATCATGTAAAGCTTTACTAGGATTCTTGACGACTTTGATGGTCCATATTTAGAACTTTGGATTTTAGACTATGTTTCCCAATGCAGTAGTCTTTTCTGACCCCTTACTTTTTCTAATTGTTAGTTTCTATGTCATGAATACTATAAGTGTACTTGGTTAGTTGATTGCTTCCAATCATTGCTTAAATTGAATCATTAATAGACCATTATTAGTAGTGTCTCTTCAACATTTACTGCTAAATGTTAAAGCATGAAAGGTACGTTTGCTAGGAGTCAAGGGAACAACTTTAAAAGACGCAGAGTTGTTGTATTAGCAATCTAAATAACTACTGTTAGCTATAAATAGTTATACTATTATATATTTATAATTCTTAGATATTTAATTTCTAATGATTATCTTTATAATTGAAATCAGCTAATAGCTATAGTTTTCTCGTAGAAAATATTAATCAATCACCGTGATTTGTAAATCACCATAAAAAACAAAATATATACTAATAAAATAAGCAAAATACAAAAAGGTAAATTACAATTTTCAAAATGTCACCCTATCAAATTCCTCCGCATTAGTGATTAATTGAGGTAAATTACAACGGTTATCAACCAAGAGTTGCTCGTTTTCTCAACAAATAATATTTCAACTAATAATCACTATTAATTTAACGATTTGTCTATCCTATGCCTTGTCTATTCTATTCCTTGTGGCAAGGCATAGGATAAGAATTATTCGGTTATTCTTTACCTCATTTGACCACTAATTATTTATAATATATTATTTTTTTAATAGCAAATATAAAGGAAAAGAGAAATATTAATAAAGTAGTTGTTCACTTTAAGGGCAAGACTTGAGTGAAACTAGTAGTGACGATGATCCCCTCGATTTTAGTGACAGTACGTATAATTCAGTTATGATGAGTACTACTAACTACTAACTAATAACAGGATCTCTTTAGGCTAACTCTACAGCAAAGTGTCAAAGTGAATGTTAACATGGCTAAAAAGAAGCCTGACCTATACCTTCTTTGTCTCATAAATAACATGATCATTGTAACTTTTAGTCCGTCCTCTTGAATGTTATAACCGATCTCTTTAAGATTATAAGTAATAATATTTTAAAAATATGTCTATATTAAGTAATCTTAATAAAAATGATCTGATCATGTCTTCTCATTTGAGAATTTGTATATATATCTGATTAGAAACTATATCTAAAATTAAAACTTAATTTTCTGATCTCTCAGACTATCAATCTATTTAAAGAAAATTCAACCCAACTCACTTTAATTTTATTCAGTTCTATTCGATTCACATTTACATTTTACATTTTATTATCTTCATTGGTATGGTTCACTTGAGATTCGAAGCAATAGACATAGAATGATAGAAATAATCAAACTTTTGAATTTGGCCTATAGGCTATAGGCTATAGGTAATAATTATGAGACCCAAATTTCCTTCGGATTGGGTCTTATCAATTAACTGAATATTAAATTAAGCAACAAGGAACTTAAATAAGTAAAGAGACTAATTTTATACAAGCAGGATCCATTAGATAGCTGATTTCAGTTCGACTAGGCTTGAAATATGTTTTTAGGTTCGGTTCACTATGCCTTCCTTGGCCTTCAAATCTTCTTTAACTCTCAGCAACAGAATGATTTTCCATGAATCCTACACATTTAAGGGGATCGGACATTTAGTCAGAGGCGAACTCATATTATTAGTATAAGGTGGACAACCGAACATTCATCTCAGTATGTATGTTGAATTCGTCATAACTATGTGTTTATATGTTATAGGGTTTAAGTTAATATCCTGCTCAATGACTGCACATGTGCAACCTCTACTAACCCAGCTGATAAGTTTTTCAAACTTTAAAATGTCTATTCCAAAAGTAAAATGTCAATTTCAATATAGAGCCTATCTTTTAAGCATTTTTGGAGCTGAAAGACTCTTTAATCGCATCCTGCTTTAGGGGTATGCGTTGACCCTGATCATAGTTTCTATGAGCGGAATATACTTGGTATGATAATGATGATGAAACCATCAATTTCAAGTACCAACCTGAACAAAGGCTCAACTAGTAATTTGTTTTTCATATGTGTATAAATTTTTCTTTCAATCCAAATTTGAGGCTTAAAAGGCCAAATTTAAAATAACGTTGGTATTGAATTTTTAAGCCTTAGATTTGGTTTTTTAATTCTTGAAATTGGCCTTTTAGGTTTTGAATTTAATTTTTTAAGTCTTAATTTTGGTATAAAGTATTTAAAAATTTTGGAAAAAAATGAGGCTGCACACTATTTGGCCCATTTATAGGCGTGATTGCACCGTTGCACCGTTGCATGCAAAATTATGTGAAAGGATTTTTAATGAAATGACCCGCGCATGACCTAGGAAGGTCCGGACCTAAATGATATTGATGATAGAGATGCAACTAGAGATAAGTAAATACCAAAGGGCTTAAGCTATCATAGTCCTTCAGAACTTCAGTAAACTTTTCAACATCATTTTCACCATAGGCTGCCACCAAATCCTGAAAATTCAATAAGAAAACCAGTGTCTATGAGTATATAGTGTTCAATTGTTCATAATGGATAAAGCAAAATACTATACTTTGGTTTAGTATTGTTAATTATTATTTACTACGATAAAATGACTCATCAAATCATGTGTATTTTATATTTATGTGAAGTTATAGTAGATGATGTTTGTTATCGTAGGTCAATTTGAAACAATCTCTTTGTCTTCACGTGTGCATAATGACCCTCCAAATTCCGACTAAAGGGGCTCACTTAATTTAATCAAGGTAAGTAAATTAAATACTTACAGTTAAAAGCTCATTCTCATGTGTCCTTGAGAATGTGGGATCCAATTCCTGCACAAAGGTAAAAGAAATACTTAAAATCTAGGCTTTAAACCTAATATTCCTAAGTGATACCAGAACTGTTGATACAGAGAATACAAAAACAAACCTGATATTGTTGTAATGCATTAGTAACTGCAACAAGATCTCCTTTACAGAGATGGCATATACCGGCATTCAGTAGATGTTTCCTAACTCCGTACCTTAGCAGATTACTGCTCACAGCTTCCCCTGCTATTTCTTCGAATATCTCGATTGCCTTTGTGTACCTGAAATGGAATGCAATTTAGCCAATTGAACGGCAGAGCACTCGTTCTACATATGTATAAAACCAAATTGACTATCATTTTTCTGTGTAATTCAATATCAATAGAGTTTTTATTAAATGACCCATGTCATGGCCTAGGCAGACTTGTGCCTGAATTCGTCCTAGGCCCTATTAATGTTGATCATTTCAACTATAAACTTATAAGAAACCCAAGATAACCGGGTCTGTTGAAAATACTTCACATGCGAAGAAGATCGCACATCACTAAAATAGTGGGTTATGGGCCCACGGGGTGATTGTGTGAAAAGTTTCCGCAGCCTAACAGAATCAAGGTCTATCCCCGCTTGATGTTAACAACTAACATGTTTTGTTTATTTTCTTCATATCAGTAGAAAGTGAACAAGTTGTCTAATGTGAAACATAAAACTTACTGTTTTAATTGAGCAGAAAACTGAGCAACTTTCTGCTTGCATTGATTTGCAGATGTTATAGACGATTCATGTAGGAAAAACTTAGCTGCCTTCTCAAAATATTTAATAGACTCTTCGAAATCTCGAAGCTGCTCATATATCTCACCAACTTCCTACATGAAGAACAAATTAGATGACACTGATGTTAGAGTTACATGATGAATGATACTAAACTCAATTTCTACTGTTATTGTTTCTCATTAATGAAATCCATGTCAAGGAACCAACTCAACCAAAACCTGTTGATGGTTGAGGCCTGAGGATATGTTATTCTAACAAGCCCTCTTCCACGAGAACCCTTTGGGCTAGAACGAAGTGTGGATGCAGCACAACCTTCCTCATACCTAAGTATTCCACTTTAAATGTGGGATAGTTGGAATTCGAACCCGTGACCTCTTGTCACGTTGGCTTCTAATACCATGTCAAAAAGTCAACTCAACAAAAAACTTAAGCAGATGGTTGCGGACCCAAAATATGTTATATACTCTAACAATCGAATATATAGCAAAGTACATAGGCTTGAGTACTTGACCAAAGGGTCTAGAAGAATCGGACTCTATTTACCTTGCAATATCTTCCGGCCATGCTCAATCTCCCTAGACTAGAGAACAGATTCACTGCTTGTTCTAGACATGATATGGATTCTGTTCATAAATCATAACCCAAAAAATCAATTAATGTCACAATAAAAACGGAGTAATAGACGGTTATATTTCTTTGGTTTCAAATTGTAACAGACTGTTATAAATTGGCGCACTAGTCATGTGCACTTTTTACTTATGTGTAATCCTAGACGATAGTCACTTAACGACAGTGAGTTA
Organism: Amaranthus hypochondriacus; assembly: GCA_000753965.2. Classification (NCBI taxonomy): domain Eukaryota; kingdom Viridiplantae; phylum Streptophyta; class Magnoliopsida; order Caryophyllales; family Amaranthaceae; genus Amaranthus; species Amaranthus hypochondriacus. The sequence goes on along the minus strand of CM025923.1, from coordinate 847,009 downwards.
TTATATAGATTACACCGAACTCCATCAATACTTACGGATGGGGGATATCTTCTTATAACAGTTTGCAGCATCTACAAAGGCAGCAGCAGCTTCTTGAATGCTGTCAGTCTGAAAAATGTTCGAAATATACATTGTAATCCACATTATGATGTATATGAGTAATTCTTGTATGAGACTATCTTAAGGTCAGACCATGTTACATGGTAAAACCAAACCAAAAGGAGATGTTGGAGATAAAATATGATACCTTCAAGTGACATTCTGCCAATTCTATATAATTAGACCCAGCTTGATCCCCTGATCATGGTCAAGAGAAAAACAAATTATTCAATAATTGCGCTTATTGTTGTTTAAAGTTGCAGACGATGTTTACAACAAAAATGTCGGCACCTTAATTTCAAAGATTATGGTTTTAGATAATGTTCGAGATTAATAATTAATCAACAACAACTTATTTAATTCGTTATTATAAGACAAATATTGCATGTATTCAAAGCCATAAGTTGCCGATAAATCAGAGGGTAAAATATAAAAAAGATGACCTTTTCAACGTATTGCTTTCTCATCGGTATTTGTAGAGTGTACAATAAGAAATTAATTCAATGTCTATTTTCATATACAGAATATACTTTTATATAATACTTGTATTAAGTATTAACAAGTCTAAAATTGGGTTTATTGAAATAAATCCTAAATTAAAATAACTCTATATTCTACAGAAATAAAGCAATTATGGGTTCAATCAGAAAGAACCCAATTCAGTAAACTCAGATATCCACAAAAGAAAAGGTCTAAAATTTTCAATTAATTTTTTTTTTCTATTTAATGGTAAGCTAGAAAAGAAAATTAATTCTAACCCATGAATTTTCAGCATTTTTAAAAGGCAGAATAAATCAAATCTTCATCAAAAGATTAGTTTAAAGATAGGAATTAATGAAAAAGGGTTGAATTTATTTGTAAAATATAGCAATCTAAATTAAGTACCAGTTTTCCGATGGAACTCAGGAGCAGCATATTCAGAAACAGAGCCGGATAATTTCCACCCACCAATTAAATTATCTGCCTGCTTGTTCTTGCATTTTTCATTTTGGGTCATGTAATCCACCATTTTAGTAGAAAGAAGATTTTTTTTTTTTTTTAGAATTTGTGAGAGGAACAGAGAGTAATGGGCAGTTTGAATTTAGACGGACGTTGAAGTGTTGAAGAAAAAGGGTAGAAAGGATGAGTTATTTATACCTGAGACTTGAGAGAAGATGAGGTGGGCCTACAAGGGTAAACTCTGGAGGTGAGCTGGCACTAGTGTTGATTTTCTTGGATACGCCCCGCATCTTTGCCGTTTTGACTTTGTATAATAATTGTAAAATCAGACGGTCTTGGACGAGAGAGTCTTATAATGAGATCGTTAATTTAGAGTTTTAGACTGGTTCAATTTGGGCGTGTAATAATATGAGTATTTTTTTCATTTTCAGGGTATTTTAATTTTGATCTTAAAGGTATCGATTTTCAAAATTAATACCTTTAAAGTCAAAATTGATAAATGCACAGAAAATTAAAATGTTGTTACACGCGCGAATTGGGCTGACCTATATTGATGGTCTCACAAAGAGACCGCTTCGTCGAAGTTTTTGTGTTGTAGAATTAGTTATTCTGTTTCATTATATTTCTTATATTTGACATTTTATGTAACCTAATTAGTTATTTGAATTATTTATATATTAAATTATACTTACTTACCTTAAAAATTATAAAAAGTTAATATCATAAAAATATGCGATTAAAAAATTTAAATAAGATTCTATTTGATTATATTTTTCTTACATATTAGCCGTAATATAATGTAAATAAGCTTAAACGATGAATGATACCAATAAATTTTTTAGAACATTGGAAGTATATCATTCGAAAATTTGTGTCATGTTGTATGCCCTGGCTTGTGTTAAAGTGAGCCATCCCATGATATGCATAGGCGATCCAGTTGGCTCATGTGTCTATAATTGTGGGTGTTAACATTTTAAAAGAGGTGTTGAGAATTAAGCCTAAGGCCAAGGCGCCCTCACTAAATTAACTATGTTTCAAAACTTTTTTGAACCAGGATCGACTCTAGATATATTAGGGTCCTGGGTAAAATAATACATTGAGGTCTTTTTCTTTGCAATTTATAATCTATATTGTGGACATTCTAAAACTATTAATTTTGTTTTTTTGACATGAAGCCTTAGGCGACGGCTTCTCTTGTCCACCCTTAGGGTCGGCCCTGCTTTGAACACAAATGTATTCAGTAGTAATATTCTAGCTCTACTAAATATTAAACATGTATAGAAGCAATTGTAGGTTGTAATGAATTACAAATTAGAAACAAAATCACTCATTGTAGGTTGTAGTATTTGTAATATTAATATCAACATGAAACACATAACTTGATCAAAAAAAATTAAATAGGGGTATCACGTTGATTAAAGTTCAAATTGGTCAAGTTAATCGGATCTCAATATTCAATCGAATTCTAAGTTTTTGAAAAATGGGAAATTTTAAGTTTATCATCATCAAATTCAGTATATTCCGCTCATAAAAAAACTATAATTAGAATCTAGGGGTTGATAATAAATAATGTTAATATAAACTTAAAGCTCCAAGTAAATTATGAAATGGAAAAGACTTTAACTTTTTTTTAAAACGGTTCACTAGTCATATATTGTATAAATTCTTTAAAAATTTCTTGTAAAACACATACATATAATTATAACACAAGTAAGATTATACTCATTTACTGTATTAAAGTGATTAGTTTTTATAATCCTAAATTTACTAAGCATTAGTCTTAACTAATCAAGATCATAGATATTGATATTACAAAATATTCATTGATGTGATTAATGAAGCAAATTCATGATTTATCATGATCAAGATAGTCTAAGAATTGTATTTTTGGGGAAGTTTGATAAATCAAGTCAAGTATATAATTGAGATTATGGATTTATAGAGGGGGACCAAAAGTGAAAAGTGTTACCATATTAATTTTATTGTTATAATATTTGTGTATAATCTTAGACCATTAATTAAGAACTGATTACTGCTAAACAGACGCGTTAACCTACGACGTAGTATAGGATTCTGTATAAAATATTTCCTTTTATTTAAAATCAATTAAATTTTGTACTTTTCTTGTCAAGAATAGTCTGCAGTCTGCACTAAGAAACTTCTCAATCCTAGGACCACCATGACAACATAGTGATATACATAGCGTGTTTGGCAATTGAATGTTGTTTGTTAGTTGATGTTTTTTTTTAATTGATTTGTTTAATCTATTAGAAATAAAATCAGTTGTTCGGAAAGTTTTGGTAAATTTGGATATTGGTAAATTTTGGTATTGATTCTTAGTTGTTTATCAAAAGAAAAAGTGCGTTAATAAGCTATTTAGCACACACATTTTTAATTACTCCTATTTGAGAAACTAACAAACCAAAAGCCAAAAGTCAACAAAAAACAAAATAACATCCAAACACCCCCCACAAACTACTAATGTATCCAAATCATAACACTACCTCCGACCCGTATAAAATGTGATTTTTATTGAAAATAAAATAAATTAAGAGAATATTATTTATAAAATATTTTTCCTATATATATGTGAATTTATTATCATATTTTTTCTTTTTTGGAAAAAAAGAAAAATTTATTCCAAGACAAAGCCATTACAGACACTAAAAAAGGCAGAGCCTTAAATACAAGCCATAGAGCTCAAAACAGTGTGAGGATATATTATTTATTATCATATTATATGCTTTATATATATAATTACCAACGTAACAATTATTTTGAGATTGCTATAAAAGGAAAATATAATACATTATTCAAATAGAACAAAAAATATTATTTAGATTTTTTTATTTCAGTAACTAGCCATATTATATTTTATTTTGTTAGACAATCAAATAAAATCAGAATAAAATCATAATTTGTATTTTAGGAAATAGTAGAAATGTAAATTATTCCTTCCTAAATTAAATTATTATCATATGTATATAACTAGGCTGTAATCATATTTTAAAGTAATACAAATAATATTCACAAACAGCAAACCTTAGTTCTCTGTATTTTCTGCTCTTTATATTTTAATTGTATGTATATAGTATGATTTTGTATTTTCGTGAGCTAATTTGATTTTATTAAAATTTTTATTGAATAGTAAGATCGAACTTAGAATGTGTTTGTATCATAAAAAGTAAGTTTTGAGTTGTATAAACTACAAAATATACAACTCATAGAATTAAAGAGGGGCAATACACTATACACCTCTACTACAACCGACTATGATTTACTCCTATAATACTTCACTAGTTTGGTCCGAATCCGATTGGACGCTGCAAAATCATAGAACATGCTCATATAGGTTTGGTCCTTAAGCTCGCGCCGCTCATTTTAAAGGAAAATAGTATTAAAAAATAATGATAAAAATGAGTTTTAATGCATGCATATTTATTCAAGAAATATGTCATATCGGTGCTAATAATGAAAGTTTCATCCCAAATCATGTGTTTTTCTTCGCAAATTTTCGTCATCACTCACTTTAATTTCATAACAAAAGTATAATAAACATTTTAATTAATGGAATTATAATAAAATGAAAATAACATATAATGGTTTTAAACTTTTAATTTTACAAGAAAAAAAAGTTAATACTACCTCCTATTCAGCCTAAATGTCCCATCTAGTTTTTTTGACACTATTCACTCATCATTCTTAATTTGTATTTTACTCCTAATTTATAAGTTAAAACATAGGCATGTGGGATCTTGTATGATTCGTCTGAATACAAGGATTATTAATATCAAATTTTTTGAATTTTTAATCAAGAATAATTTGAGATATTAAGGGTTAAAATGTTGTCTCGGCAAGTATAAAAAAACTATATGGGACATTTAGGCTGGATAGGAGGGAGTAGAATTTATGAAAATTCAAATTAGAAATTTAAGAAGAAAATCCATTATATATAAAAAAAATGAAATTAAGAATACTTTTTTCCTTTTAAAACAGACTTTCACTTCAGTTCGGAGTTATAGGCCACCTCTTTAAAATTATGAAAACTTCGGACCACCTAAATGAAATTTTATTAAACTTCAGGCCACCAATGTGAATTTTACTCCATTATATATTAAGATTAAAGCAAAAATTAATTAAATTGTTAAAGCTAAATATTTAAGAGAAGTAAGTATAGGGTTATTAAATAATATAAAGATAATGAAAACAAAGAACTGGTTGGAGTGACAATGAAAGATATGATGAAATATGATTCATTATCTAAAGAAGATAGCAAACTGAATTACTTTAATTCCTTCACAATGCCATTTTATTGTACGGAAAATATTTAAACTGAAATTAGCATCTTCCTGTGTACAACGTATTTTAATTTAAATACGTTGTTGAATCAGCATAACTGTTTCTTATTGGCGGTTAATGACTTGCGATTAGCTAACACAATTTCATACACAATGGTTTGTCCATAAAATAATAATATTAGCATACCCTCTTTTGAGAGACCATCTATACTATAGACGTCTCTCAAGAGCCCAACTCATATCTCCCTTTTAACTTACAAAACCACCAATTAAGTTTTTTGTTTTTTTGATATATCAATTGAGCCAACCCCAAAACTTGAGACGTCTGTTGTATAGACGTTCTCAAATAAGAATTTGTGTAATACTTCCTCCGTTCCGAAATACTCGCTACATTTCGTTTTTGTGCACTATTCATCGTTCAAGCTTATTTTACATATTGCGACTAATGTGTAAGTAAAAATATAGTCAAGTGGGATCTTGTTTGAATCGTCTAATCGCATATTTTCATAATATTAAATTTTTATAATTTTTAGATAAGTGTATTTTAATATATTAATGATCAAAATTGTGCATTGAATTGCGTAAAAAAGTGAAATGTAGCAAGTATTATGGAACGGAGGAAGTATTAGACTATCTTACCATTAGTTTTATGTTTCAATCGTTGAACTTTCACCTTGGTCAACTATTTCATTAAGTGTTACTCCCTCACTTTTTTTTTCTTTCCATTTGTTTTTTATAGTTTCAAACTAAATTTTGAGCTTTAATATCTCTAAATACACATCATGAAAAACTATAAAAAATATGTGATAAAAAAGTATACATTAGGACAAATCAAACGAGATCTCACATGGATATATTTTATCATTTATATATGTCTTAAAAATCTTAATCAAATTCCCCCCTCTCTCTTTATCATCTCATAAAGAACTATGATCAGGGTTCTATTACTCACCTAATTTAATTAGAGGTGTTTGACAATTGTCTGTTTGCTTTTGACATTTTTAATTTTATGTATTTATTTGTTTTGGTCGTCTTTTATGTTAATGGTGAATACATTATTATTAAGGGAGATATTTAATAATTTTAGGTATCACAAATTATTATACGAGGTAAAGTTGATAATTATGATCTTTGCATTAAAATGAATCTAGCGAGATCCCAGTTAACTACTAGTTATAACTTATAAATTAAAATAAAAGTTAATAATAATTGATAAATAGTATCAAAAGTCAAATGAAACTAATAGCTCAAATAAACATAATAAAAAATAAATCTAATCTCGAAATTGCTTGACTCCTCATAATAGTAAACATTTCTCATTAACTTGTTCTTAAAATAGGATACAATTGAGATCTTCAATAGGAGTATCTATCTAATAAAATATTATTTAGAATCTAGTCAAGGTGGTTAGTAGATTGTTTTTAAGATGTTTTTCATAAAGATTCTTGACCATATTTTGTAAATCAATTAAGGTACTAAATCACGTATGTAAAATTGTGATCATATTGTGGTGCTAGTAAAGCTGGCAGTGGTCCTCTTATGGCCAGATATGGCCTATGAATTACGACAGCATGCGCAAGGTATACGTAAATTCACCATATTGTGCCTGCCTGCGTCACGTTACGTTTTGCCATGATTGAAGATTGTCATTTGAATTGGTCATGCTTAGGTGTTTAATGGGCTGGATAAGGGCCGGGTCGGACTTAAGTAAATATGGACTGGGCCTGGTAAGGACACTTTGAAATTAATATGGGCTTTAAATGGGAAAGCCCGGTCCGGCCCAACCCGATCCATTTTTACTACTACTAAAAATTATTGTAATCCCTATTTATCAATTTATAACAATTAAATTATCGGTTATACTAATAACAAAGGCCCGTTTCCGGCCCTTATTGAGTCATTTTATAGCCCGTTTCATTTTAATTATAGTATAGTCCGTTTTGGGCTCGGCCCATTTTCGGTCCGGCCCTTACAAAGCCCTTTTAAAAACGGACAGGATAAGGGCTCAAAATGAGGGTCCGACCCATTAAACACCCCTAGTTATGACTCGACGTTGTGTTAGCCTGTTAGCTCGAGTCGTCTTATTAAACTTTAACTAACCCATATCCAAACTCATAAATTCTGAAAATGTTTATTCAGATCCAAATTCATCGGTCAAATTTCAAAAAAAAAAAAAAAATTCATCGGTCATGAAGGGTTAAGGATCCTTATTGAGTACTTATCTATTTGTTTATACTTTACAATTTTCACATTTGAAGGCCGGATGATTAGGTTTATGTTACACATTGTTCTTAAATGTGACCAATCAGGGGCGGAGCAAAGATTCATGAGGCCCTATTCAGTTTTTTAAATATTTAGGAAAAGGGGCCTTTAGACCGACTAATACACTTACTAATTTATTCCCAAAATCTTAAGGAGACAAGTAAAATTGAATAAAAACACACAATTTATATTTAAAAAAATTAATTTTACAACCTGTTCACGCTCATAATCAATAAAAAAAACTCTAATCAATGTAAAATATTTTCAGACTATGAAACAATCATATTAGAGTCCATACACATTGAAGAAGAAATTAGAGCAACAACTATAATACAAATAACTAAAATAAAATACAATAAAATGCCATTAAGAGAATAATTTTTATTAAGGAATGCGAAAATCAAGAATAATGAATTACATGGGAATTGAAAATACAACATTAATGGAGAAGTGGAAAGGTTGGAGGAGTGAAAATGAATATGAGGAAAGATGAATAGCTGATGGCGTGAATATCAGATTATCAAAATTTAGTTTACCAAAAATCATTTATAGTGTGGGGCCTCCGTCGAATTACTTTCCAAAAACCAAAAACTTGTATTTGATAAGTCTTGAACCCAGGTCATGCTATTAAACTTGTGGGACTTTTACCAACTCCTCCAATTATGTTTTCTAATACTAATAGCATTATTTAATATTTGAGGCCCCTTAATTCTGGGGGCCCTAGGCCATTGGCTACCCGGAATGGGCTCAAAACCGGGTCTGTGACCAATAATTATAAATATAGGTCTAAAATTAATTATGGATTAAATCATATTCTTAGGCTATCTATGTTAGATTATGGTGGATCTAGAGTGAATTATTGTGGGGTACGGAAGTCTGAAAATCATCTATCCAGACTCATTATTTAGCATTTGGATCACAATTTTATGTTTCTGACTTGATAACAAGCCTTTTATCGGTTGTTTTGTTCTCTTTTTAGTTTTATAATTGTTTTATGTATTTATTCTATCTATTGGGTTTTTATCTCTCACGATGCAGGGACTTCTCTTTATCTTCCTTGAGCTGGGGGACTCCTTTTGACCGTGCTCCTTTGTGGGTATGCGTTGCCGCCATACTTCCCTCCCAGACCCTGTCCATAGCGTGGTATGAACGGAATACACTGGGTTGGATGATGATGATGATGATTGAAAACAAGCCTTTGCTAAGAAAAACAAATTGCCAAACACCTATTTGGTTATTGGCTTTTTAACGCACATTTTCTCTATTAAATAAACACCAACAACCAAAAATTTCTTACCAGAAAATTTTCATATATAATAGCCGGTTAAACGATTGGCTAGGTGAAAAAATAAATATTAAGGGTGGTATACATGGCATCAAATAGCAAGCAGAATACATGGTTCTCAACAAATCAGAAGAATATTCTCTGAGCATCACAGTACAACCTTGAGCAAGAAATTTAGTACAATAGTACACTATGCAAGCTGTACAACGACTATTTGTTGTATGCCTTTCCTATTTTTGCTTAGTATAAATAGATGCTTATGATAGCTTGTAAAGACACAATATGATGCGATGAAAACAATGCAATGCAACAATCCTTTCTTTCTGTTTTATGTGTGCATTTAGCTCTTCATGGTATCGGAGCAAGGCTGGAAAACCTACTGCCTGAGCCTGCACACTCCAAACACTAATCTTTCTGTTTCTCTTCTTTTTTCTCCTTCACATTTCTTTTTTACTGCATAATTATGACTACCATTGAGTCTAGCAGCCCACTATATTTGCATCCCTCAGATGGAAGCCACTCTATAGTGGTAGAGAAACTTTTAGGAGCTGAAAATTATAGAGCATGGAAGAGATCTTTGAGATTGGTCTTGCATCAAAAAGAAAACTCGGTTTTGTCAATGGAACAACTACTAAAGACCCCATTGATTTGGTTAAACAAGAAGCATGGGACACTTGTAATAGCATGGTCATCTCATGGCTTCTCAACAATATTTCTGATTCTATTAAAAAATCTATTATGTTTCTTGATGATGCCTCAACTATTTGGAAACAACTTGAGCAAAGGTTTTCAATCACTAATGGATCTAGAAAATATAAGCTAAGCAAAGAAATTTTTGAAACCAAACAAAATGGAAAATCTGTTTCTGAATATTACATTCAAATGAAAGTTTTGTGGGAAGAGCTTGAATCCTTAAATGCTCTTCCTAGCATAACCAATGTTACCACTGAAATCATAACTTTTTTGAAAACTTTGCAAACTCATATTGATGAGCAAAAACTTTTTCAGTTTTTAAATGGGCTTGATGATTCTTTTTCTGCACATAGGAGCCATCTTCTCATGCAACAGCCTTTAACTTCTGTTGATGAGGCTTCCAATATGATGCAGCAAGAAGAGAGCCAAAGAGAAGTTTGGAATGACTCTAAACCAGACCATACTCTTGTTATGTTCAGCAAAAATAATGATATACTTGTTTGTTCTACTTGTGGTAAACAAGATCATCTTGGAGAAAAATGTTGGACTGTTGTGGGGTATCCATCTTGGCACCCTCTATTCCAGAAAGACAAGATTAAACCTTCCTTTAGAGGAGGTAAAGGTGGCAGATGGTCTAGAGGGGGCAAGGGTGGCAGAGGAGGTAGAAGTTCTTATGACAGTGGATCCTCTAATGCTGCTTCCTCTGTCTCCTTTTCTACTGCTCAACTTGAACAACTTATGAAGTTGCTTCCCCCATCTTCTAAGCATCATTCTTCTGATACTGAAGAAGAAATTGATAGTGCTTTTGCTGGAATGACCTACTGTTACCATGCTGAAGGCAATCAAGAGGCCTGGATCATTGATTCATGAGCCTCTGATCACATGACAGGAACTTTAGGGCTCCTCTTCAATCCTGTTCCTCAAACTTAGCATTCTAAAATCAACTTGCCTACTGGTGAAACATCCCTCATCTCTCACAAGGGATCAGTATGCCTCACCTCTTCTTTAACCCTTAAGGATGTTTTGCACATTCCAAGCTTTAAGCACAATCTCCTATCTGTTCAGAAACTAAGTAAAGATGAACATTGTAAAATCATTTTTGAGCCCCACAAATGTGTTATTATTGATGAGGTCACTGAAAGTATCAAAGGGAGTGGTGTGGCTATGAATGGTTTTATAATCTTTCACCTTCACCCTTTTTTTCTTCTCCTGAGCACACTACTGCAACTACATTGACAATCCCAGACACAATTTCTGGCATCAAGCCTTTCAGCTCTCCCACTCTTTGGCACAGTAGATTAGGCCATGCTCCTCTTGATAAAATTAAAAAGCTCCCTTTCTTATCTCACTTACCTTCAAATACCAGTGATGTCTGTATTACATGTCCTATGGCAAAGTTCACAAAGAAACCTTACTCCACTAGTGTTTCTAGGGCTTCTCAACCCTTTGCCCTTGTCCATATAGATATCTGGGGAGCATATAGGGTGCCTACCAAGGGATACTACAGGTACTTCCTCACTATTGTTGATGTGAACTTTTCTAGGGTCACTTGGATTCAATTATTAAATCACAAATCTGATTTTTTACAAGTCTTTAAAAATTTTGTTGCTATGATCAAAAATCAATTCAATCATCAGATTCAAATCTTAAGATCAGATAATGCTCTGGAATTTCATGACTACCAATGCACAAACTTTTTTCACACCCTTGGCATCACCCATCAAACCTCCTGTGTTGATAGACCCCAACAAAATGGTCGGGTTGAAAGAAAGCACATAAATGTGTTAGAGATGTCTAGAGCATTAAGGTTTCAATCTGGTTTACCTTTGAGCTATTGGGGTGACTGTGTTCTTTGTGCTGTGCACATAATCAATAGGCTGCCTACTGCTGCTCTAAATTATCAAACACCCTATGAAGTTCTCCACAATAAGCTCCCTTCTTATGATCATCTCAAAATTTTTGGGTGTCTTGCCTTTGCTACCAACCCTAATAGAACCCCTGACAAACTCTCCCCTAGAGGTGTTCCTTGTGTTTTCTTGGATTATCCTTCCACTCAAAAAGGGTACAAACTTCTCAATCTGTTCACACAAAAAATCTTTGTTAGTAGAGATGTCTCCTTTCATGAGCATATATTTCCCTTTAAGATTTTTTCTACTGCTTCCTCTTCCCCCTCTCCCTCTATCACCATCAATCCTCTTGTTCCTTCTGATGATCCTGCATCTCCAGACCCACCTCCTCCACCTGCTTCTCCCACTCCTGATCCTCCATGAAGAACCTCCAGAATTCCTCAACCCCCTTCTTGGCACCAGGACTATGTGCTGGCTAGTTCCAGTACCCTCCTTTCCTCCACTAAGGTTCATCCTTCTACTACTACTCCAGTCACAAGTAGCTTCTCATGTTTCATGTCCCAATCTTTGCACAACAAAGACCCACTTTTTTTTAAAGATGCTGTCACTGATCCAAAATGGATCGATGCTATGAATGAGGAACTCCTTTCCCTTGAACAAAATAACACTTGACATCTTAC
>CM025923.1:769811-820224 GCA_000753965.2 Amaranthus hypochondriacus | reverse complement strand
AAAGAAATGAAGCTTATGAGTTATGATCCTTGATGATGCATTACAAAGACCCTCTTAAACAAACAAAAACCACAAAAACTAGAAGAAGGAAGTTCTCTAAAAAGAGAGGTGGAAAAGGGTATTTTGTGCTTGCTTTTTTTTTTTCTTGGCAAACTCAAGCTTATTCAAGTTCATCAACTGCTAATTTTGTCCAAGAATTCATAATCATCTGAGAAAACACAGTCACTAACATTCCCCTCCTCTCAAAGAAAACCTGAGAAAATCCATCCTTCACAAACAAAAACCAAGGTAGCACATTGCAACATTACTAGTGGGCATTTTTATCCGAGAAGGAACCTGAATAAAGAAACTTATACTCATCGCAATAAGATGAATAACTTGTCAATACCAGTGAAAAAAAGGATTAACAAAGGGTATGAATAAGGAGACTCTGAATACTCCTTGATTAAAGAAATTCAAGGAAATAATGTAACCAACCATCATAAAACAGGTGCTCTGATCTCTTTCAGAATGGAGAACTAAGTTTGGTCCCAATATCTTGTCTTGAACTACAATACAATAAGACTTCTCAACATTCAGCGTAGAACAACTAGCAGGGTATCTCCTCAATTAAGGACACTATCATCATGCTTCATGAAACAGAGAGACTTCGAAAGTTCATAAAACCCTTGTGGTGAACAAATATAGAGAATTGAGCTACAGATGTCACCCATTGAATTTGGAAAATGTAGATACATAATCATAGAGTACAATGACTGTTAAACAAGAACCAAACCCCATCGCTAAAAAATTCCTGGATCATTAGCACCGATAACCCACTCAAAAATAACGTCCTGATAATAAATGGAATAAATAAATCAAGAGCTCAAGTTTGATCCCTAATTTATTTGCAATGAACTATTCAATAGATTCAAGTTAAACTAATGCACAAATCCCTTACATTGATATTGAAATATAAGTCGTATTGGTAAAGAAAACTAAGTCAAATGGAATATTTACATTTTTGTTGTAAATTTACAACAAAGATGTAAATATTTAGTAAAGTTCTATTCTAATTAAGGTTCTACAGCCTAAACTGCGTTTTGAAGAAAGGGTCCCCAGTAACAGCTTCCAAATTTAAGCATTCTAAAAGACATGTAGTTTACATTGTATTGGCAAGCAATTGAAGTGGAGTTTCCCATAAGTGAGAGACTTCCGTCACGCATTCAAATATTAAATTTTGATCGTTGACAAAATCATCAAATCTTAGAACCCTCTAACAGTACAAGGGAAAGGGAAACATGCAAAAGATCACATAATCAGACGTACCTTTATAAACTCACGGCGCTGCCTTCGTCGTTTCTTCTCATTCCTCAACTTGACACTCCCTTCATTAGGTTGACTCGGTGGTACAGCCTCCCCCAGGTACATGCTTAACCCAAGCATAAGGTCCTGCATCACATTTCAGATCAAACACGACCAAAAAATTTCACCAGAAATTTCACTACGCCATAATCCACATTATCAGAAGTATAAATATTACCAACAATCCAACACTACATAGAATTCACATTTACATGGACCACAATTAAACGTTAATCAGTCATTCACCAAAGCAACATCTTTACTGAGAAATCTCATGTACCAATCAAAACGAAGTTCTAGCATGATTCAGACACTAAAAATGTCCCAATGTTTAGCCCCAAAACCCAAACACCATTAATAAAATACTCCATTAACCTTCATCAAAATAACCACAAAAACAGGAGCATAAAATTAACGTACTACTACATTTTTAAAATTAAAAAAAAAAAAAACATTATTCTACTGGTCTCCCAGGTTTGAATATCAGGTCTGATCGGTTTATTCAGTTACTAAAAGTTATGTTCATGACTTTCACAAACATAAAAAAAAATGGCAAGTATAAGCAAAACCCATATCAGATATAAAATCAAAATCAGAAATTTCATAATAAATAAGTAACTTCAAATAAAACCCATAACAAAAAATCAAATAAGCTTTGCATCACCAACCTAGAATGGTGCAACATTCTTCAAAAAAGCTATTCTAAACAAAACACATATCAAATAAAATATCAAAAACAAAACTAACATAAAAAATTGAGTGGATTCAAAAAAAGCCCATATAGAAAATCAAATAAATTTTCAAACATACCTAATTATCAATGAAAAAAAATATAAAAAAACTAACCAGGAGGGCGGAGACTAGATCGTTTACGGCGACCCTTATCGCTAGGGCGACGTTTGGGGAAGCGGGTATCGGTTAATGGGTCGAATGGTTTAGGGGCAAGAGATGAAAGTGAATCCAGATGAATTGAACGAGAAATGAAGTGGGGAAATGCTGGTAGATTTTGTTGATGGATTGGAGTAAGAAATTTGGGGAAAAATTGAGTAGATGGTGGGGTTGATGATGAAGAAAGAGCAGTAGAAGAACGAAGGAGCAATGTTCTTGAAATGGGACGAATCAAAGATCTTAGGGTTCCAAACCCCATTTTTTTGTGTTTGTGCAAGAATTGTGTTTTGATCTTTTTGGCCGTCTAAAGTTGTGGTTTTTGCTGTTAAACCCTTTTGAGGGTGAGATAGTAAAACTAACTCACTAGTTTTGTCCCTAAGTTTTTTACTCCGTTATAGCACTCTTAATGATGACTAAAACAATTTTTTCTCACCGATCTCTCTCAATAAAAAAAAATTCATCATTATCTTTTTACTTTATTCCTTCTTTTTACTCTCTTAGTTTTTATTTTAGAATTTATTTTGAGTGTTGGGCCTTGTAAGAAAATCCTCAAAATAATATTTGAAAATGATATTATTATATACATGAGTGGGTCGACCCAACGGGCCATAAAGTATAATAAAAAAATTTATTTTATGGAATTTTAAAAAAAAGGGTCAAATAGGGTGGATTTAAATGGGCTTGACCCGCCCTGGCCCGTTTAACATTTGAAATGACCTACCCCGCCCCGGACCATTTAAATTTTGACCCGACCGGCCCATTGAGCACCTCTAGTCGTGATTTGGGTCGAAATAATGCCTAGATGATGGTCCATTTCTCCTTAATCTGGACTTTCTTTTACTTGGGCCGAAATATTGATAAGCCGAAGAAAGTAAATTGATTATTAAAATATCAAGATTATAAGCGGGCTAAGTCTCATGTGAGACGGTCTTAGCCGTATAACTGGCTCAAGCCCAATAGAAATATTCTGACATACTAATTTTAAAACTTAAAAGGACAATTTCAAGACTTAAAAATTTAATTTTAAGACTTAAAATGTCAATTTAAAAGTTTTAAATATCAACTTTAATGTTTGATAAATCCTAACTTAAAGTTGATATGAGAATTTAATGTTCTGGATTTGATTTTTTAAGTCTTAAAATTGGTTTTTAAAGTATTAAAATTGACATTTTAAGTCTTATAATTATCAAATTACATGACTTAAAATGTCAATTTCAAATCCTTGAAATTGGTCTTTTAAGTCTTTGAATTGGTCTTTTAACTATCAAAATTGACATTTTAATTTGTGAAATTGGTAAAAAAAAATTATACAATTGGACCGGCCTAATAATATGTGTCTCACAAGTGAGGTGGTCTCATCTAAGTTTTGTGTTATAAGCGTTATATCTCTTGAATTTGGACTTTTTTTACTTTTCACGGACAAGACTTGAGACCAAGTGTATTATCTCCCTCTAACTAATCACTTAACACAAATTCTTTACATGAGACCGTCTTTTGTAAAGACGGCTCTCAAAAGCGCAGTCTAATTCTAAATATATATAGTTATAACTCTAAATATGGACTTGGACTGAACTTTTGAGAGTCGTCTTTACAAAATATTAAAAAATCGCTATAAATATTTGAGGCATGATTAGTTGATTTTTTTATTGCAACGTATGCTGAGAATTCAACCCAATATTTTATCAAAAGAAAGTGATACTTCTCCCGAAGATATACATGGCTCATATTGGATGGTGAGAATATACTACATCTATATCTTATGATTTTTTGAACATATGCTGTCAAGTATTTTCCAATGTGTTAGTAGTTGAGAATTGAGAACAAGTTAAGCTCTAAGTCAAACATATAAAAATTAGGTCACTCTATTTGAAAATTAATGTAACTTTAATTTCTAAATTAAATCACTTTATTTGAGCCATAGATAATTTTTTTGGTATCAGTCAAATGCTATTCAAAAAAATATGTTCTAGATATTTCATTAACAAAAAGAAAATATATCATGCTAATTCAAATAAAAATTAATGAGGTATATGAAATTATTGGTAGACCCAAAGGTGGAAAAGTTTTTCTTTCACCCATGCTAGATATAGAGTATTTTTTTTCGTCATCTACAAAAAATATCAGAAATAATATAACTTTTTGTTGATTTTTCTACAACTACTCCCTCCGTTCCTTTTTGTTTTTCCACCTTACTAAAGCGGGTAGTTTCATAAGTTTTTCCACTTTAGAATACTTTTCATTTTTGGAAATTTTTGATCCCACTTTTACCCCTTAAAACCCCACTTTCCTTACTTCACACAATCACACTACTATTTAATTATTTTCTCTCTCATATTTCCAATACAATCATTACATTACACTATTATTTAATTATTTTTTCTCTTATACTTCCAGTACAATAATTACTTCCCACTACTATATAATTAAAATAATACCCACTACCACCAAAGATTCTATTTTTCTTAATCTTGGTGAAAAACTCAAATAGGAACATCAAAACGGAACGGAGGGAGTATTGATTAACTATGAATAATAGCAATTTAAGAGGATGTTTTCCTAGAATATATCTGACATGTTAAAAATTGAACTATAGGTGATTATAAGACAAAAAAAATGGTAAATTAGTTAATAAACTAAAGTTGGTATAGGAATATGCCCCTAAGTTGGTATTATTCATGGTTAATTAATAGTTGGTATTGTTATAGGGAAATTAAAAAAAAAATTGTATTATTTACGGTAATGTTTTCAAAAAATTAATTATCTCTTCCCACTTAAATGTAGAAAATTATAAAAAAAATCGATAAATTCCAAATAATACAATCTCATTATTCATGCAAATGCAAGTGAATTCAACAATGTCGGTGGTGATAAACATAAACACAAGAAAAATAAAAAAGAGATTGAGATGTATTGTTTAATTTTTCAAGATTATGAAGTAGATAGCTATAAACCTTTGTCTTTTTGAAATGATTTTTGATCAAGAATAATTGGGACCAATTGCTAAAACAATGACACATTTGCAAACAAAGATTATTGGACAAACTGAACATCAATTTTGCTTGGAATCACATGGTTATTAGGCCATGCCATGACCATTTGCTAGCACCTTAGACTAATTAAAGAGCCAAGCACCTTGTAGGGGACTACCTTGGGGACCTAAGATTTGACTCTATGATTTTATGCCTACTTTAGGGTTTGGGGTAATTGTGGTGAATGGTGATAAGATAAGAATGCTCTCTAGCTAGCTTCTAAGTGTATGATTGAGCTAAGATATGAAAGATTGATGCCCATTTCTTTAATTGCTACTCTATAAGACTACACAACCAATCAAGTCAAATTCAATTGACTTCTCTTTTGGTTTGATTAGGTGTTACATGAACAGTAGAGGTATCGAGACACTATTGGTATAATTTTGTATCTGTTATCACAAAATTAACTTTGTAATGATACTATTTGATTTAGTCAAGGAAAACTATCAAATGACTTTTTTAAGACACTTTGTCATCAATTTCATATCTCGTATGATGAAACATACCCAACGATTGAAAATTACAACAAAATGTTGAATAAACGTGTTGTTCCACAATTTGTGATAGTCTTGGTTGATAGGATAGAATAAATAGTTTGGTGAAACGTATCAAACAATTCTATGTATTAGATAAAATCTGATTGGTTATTTCTTAAAGACCAACATTTGACATGAATTTTTATTTGTGAAGTTTTTTGGAACTGGCCAATATATATTATGAACAATTACAATGTATTCTATGTTCATAAAATAACTCGTTGAAGTGTCCATGTGTTACCCACATGTGAGTTGTCCCACATCGGAGAAATAGAAGAGTGTGCATCACTTTATATGTTCAAGGAGTAACTCCTACTATTACCAATTGGTTTTAGTAGTGAACCTTCTTTGGGTTTATGAGTGGAATACTTCTCCTCCTTATTTGGGTTGCCCAGGCCTATTTTCTAAATTGTTTCATGGTATCAGAGTCCGGTTCGTTGTTGGACCTTTATACTGGGCATTTAATCTTACCACTGGTTAAGGGGTCTTTAATTGGATGTTCATTCCCAATAGGTTTGTAACCCTTCTGGTGGGCTAAAATTCTAAGGACACTCACATGTGAGGGGGAGTGTTGAAGTGTCCATGTGTTACCCACATGTGAGTTGTCCCACATCGGAGAAAGAGAAGAGTATGCATCACTTTATATATTCAAGGAGTAACTCCTACTATTACCAATTGATTTTAGTAGTGAACCTTATTTGGGTTTATGAGTGGACTACTTTTTCTCCTTGTTTGGGTTGCCCAGGCCCATTTTCTAAATTGTTTTATAACTTAATGACCATTTGTTTTAGATTAAGAACTAAAATTACTAGAATTAAGATTTTTGATAGAAATGATGTTATGATTAAATCAAAAAATTTTGATTGTAGGATCGTAAAATTATCCTTTGCTCTATAAAAAAAATATATGTGTGTTATATGTATTATTGGTTTAAATAATAAATTACTTTTTGTTGACTTCGTTTTTTGTACATGTGAGAAGAGAACACAATTGTAGTGTACGTATGTGTAAAAGTAATTACTATCTTTGAATAAATAATATATAAGAATATTTAGGGTTTACAAAAATTATCATAGTAGGTAGAATCAAAATTATTGTGCTATTTCGTTATTGTAATATATATGAAATTCAAAAAACTAACAAAAATTCTATGAACAATATAACAACTCAATAGGAATATTTCGAATCATTTTAAATGGTAAAATCAAAAAACCATTACATTCAAATATAAAATTTTAATAACAATGATGAGAACCTTTCTAGCATAAACTATAATCAAACCCATAGCATCAATACACATAAGATAGAAGTATTTTAACAATATATATGTCAATATTATAACTTTTAGGTTTTCTTAATATTATTATTTACTTTAATTAATTGCAACAAAATTTTTTAGTTATTTTATGCCTTGGTTAGACGCTCTATAGTGTCACATTTTTTTAATTGAATTTTATATATTGGCACTATTATTTAAAAATATTTCATTCCGTAATGTATCTATACAATAAACATTATTTTCATATTATTTTTATTTTTTTGTTAGAGAAAAAAAAAATTCCTTTCAAAAAATAAAGAACAAAAGAATACACTTTTAATGCCTATATCATGGTAGCAGCTCCTTAGCAAGGACAAAACGTATAAGATGGATGAAAGTATATAATGGTCTAGAATTCTCTTGATTATTTTATAAATATAACTTCATGTAATATATAGTCTTTTTTTAAGGGGTATGACACTACAACAACTTTAGCTTTTTTGCGACATTGAATTTAATGGCATTAAAAAAATGCCACTAATTCATATTTTTAGTGTAATAATTATTGGTTTTTATTTTAAGTTCCACAATAAAGTGATTTAGCGACACTTAATTTGATCTTTAGTGGCATATGTAATTGTCACTATAGTCTATAGTGGCATTTGTGAGAAATGTCACTAGATCTTATGTCGCTAAAAACTTTAGTGTGACTTTTTAATATGTTGTTAAAGGGTCTAGTAAAAGTCACTAAATCCTCTATATATATTGTAAGAAATTTGAAATAACGACATTTAAATTAAATGTCGCTAAATATATCCCACTAAAAGCAAATTATGTTGTAGTGTGAAAATTCATAGTTCCTTGATTTAGCTCAACAACAACATTCCACTTCAATACAAGAACTTTTTAACTTATTATTTTGGCCCTTTGACGGTTAGCTGTTGACTTTTTTAATTGGCATGTTTGACCAGCTGAAAACGTTGATTATTTTTGTTGACTTTTAAGCTAGTTGAAAAGGTCAATTGTTTTTGGAATATTTGGTGAATATAAGTATTGATTGTTGATTGTTTATTAAAGAAAAAAATACACCAACAAGTTCAAAGCCAACAAAAAAGCTAACTAGAGCATTTTTTATTTTGGCTTAAAAGTCGGCTTTTTAGCTGATTAAAAGTCATTTACTAAACACTTTTTTGACTGTTTGACCAGCAAACAAGCAAAACGCTAAAATCCAACCAAAAAACCAATGTAAAAGCTAAGTACCAAACTCCCCAAATTTAATCAACTGCACTCATTGTATCTTTTACAATAATTTTAATAATATATTTTCTTCGTTTTAATTTACTTGCAATATTATAAAAAAGACACTTTTCATTTATAATACTTAATTTGTATTTAATTTATTATTTATAAGTTAAAACTTTGTCAGTGGAATCAAATGATTCCTTTTAGTACAAAAATTAGTTTGGACGGTTACAAGTATTTTGGACGGAGGAAATATACAGTTGGAAATGACACCACTAGCTACCATTATGAACTTTATCTTGTTCATCATATGAAGTAATAGTTATGGGAGATTTTATCCTAGTTTTTGATTGACTTTTTTTTTTGAAATTTAGTTTTGATTGACTTAGTCGGTGGTTAATTAACTTTTGAAAAAATTACTCTGAATAATATAATTGTTTGTTAACTTTTCTTTAATAATATCAACTATTAATTAACCATGAATAATACTAAATTAAAGGGGTTTTTTCCTAGAAAATCGGTAACATGTTAAAAATCAAACTATAGGTGATAATTATAAGACAAAAAAATTGTAAATTAGTTAATAAACTAAAATTGATATTATTCTAGGAAAACACACCCTTAGGCCTTAAGTCGATATATTAATCATGGTTAATCAATAATTAGTAGGAAAATTTGTCGAGAATAATCCGACCTATTGCCAGTTTGCTATGAATAATCCCTACTATTGATTATTTATAAATAATCCGACCTTTGAATTTCTTTTGCTCACAACACCCCTTTTTCACATTTTAGCCGACTACTATAGCTACTTACTACCAAAGAAGAGTTGGAGTAAACCAATAAAGAAGCATAAGGAGGAAGAAGAGGTGAGAGTAACGGCTAATAGGTACCTACAATAGTCGGTGGAAATGTGGCAAGGGGTGCTATCAGCAAAAAAAATACAAAGGTTGGATTATTTAAAAATAATCAATAGTTGAGATTATTCACAGCAAATGGGCAATAAATCGGACTATTCAGGACAATTTTCCTAATTAGTATTATTATAGGAAAATTAACAAAAAATTGTATTATTCACAGTAATTTTTCTTAATTTTAAATCATTGCTTAAAATTTGTTTAGATGATGAGCTCAAGCTGGCCGAATTGATATATTACATTTTGGGCGTTAGCTTTCCGTTTAACTAATGGACTGAGATGGTCCATTGATAATTAAATTCAAACAAAGATTACAAACTCACATGTTCGAATCTTATTCGGTTCTTTTTATTATTTGAAGTGGAATATTCAATGTCAATAAAAATTAATTTATGCTGGATTTATCGTTCTAGGTCAAAAAAGCTATTGTATGAGTAAATTCTGATTTTTAACATAACATGCATCAATTTGTATTAAATATATATTTGGAGAGTACTAACTATTAAATTAAAGTTGATTATTTAGTTTTACCACAACTCATAGAATCAATTGATGAGTTAGTTATTCTATTACCCATCATCTTAACTAAAATAAACATTACCTTTTAGGTTGTGATGTCAAGTATGTATATTTTTTTAAGCCGACATTCTCATTAAGATTTTGATTTTAATATATAAAAACATGCTTATTAACTTTATTTCATAGTGATTATATCCATGTTTAATTTATTAATTAATTAATTCGGATTCTACTCATTTTTCTTTTAGTGGAATGCCACCCAGGTCTATGAAATGATATGTGGATTAAATTAAGGGTCTAGCTACACTACAAAAAAATATTCAATTGTGGCGCAGTATTTTTGACACTTCGTCAAAATATCATCATTCTTAAAGTATTATTCTAATATTTCAATTTTAATTTATGGCACTTACTAGCAATATTTTTGACACTTCGTCAAAATATCATCATTCTTAAAGTATTATTCTAATATTTCAATTTTAATTTATGGCACTTACTATAAGTGTCACTAAATATTAATATGATGATATTTAATAAATGAGAATAATTTGATATCTTAAAAGTTATAATTGGGACCATTTTTTATAGTGCTAGGCTGTCTCTACTCTCAAGTCTCAAGAGAACAAAATTTTAAATTAGGGCAAATGCATAATTGTGCTTAAATTACGGGCTCACTTTTCTTAAATATAAGTATATAACTATAACAAGGTAAGGATAAGATGGGAATAAATTTGTAATTAAGTTTAAGGTAAAAAGCATATATAATTGCGCTTTAAGTAAAAAATAACGTTAAATAAAAGCCGATTCTAACTAGGATTTTAATAGAAAATGTATTTTAGTGGTATAAAAAAATATCAATAAATATTATTTTAGAATTTTTATATTATCTAATTGATTTAAATTTGAATTAGACAATTCTCGGTCTCGGTCATCACCACAACATAATTTGCTTTTATTGGGATATATTTAGCGGCATTTAATTTAAATGTCGTTACTTCAAATTTCCAATAGTATATATAGGATTTAGTGGCATTTATTAGACCTTTTAGCAGTATAATAAAAAATCACACTAAAGTTTTTTGCGACATAGTGACATTTCTCACAAATGCCACTATAGACTACAGTAACAATTACATATGTCACTAAAAGACCAAATAAAGTGTCGCTAAATCCCTTGATAGTGAAACTTAAAATAAAAACCAATAATTATTACACTAAAAATATAAATTAGTGCCTTTTTTTATGTCACTAAATCCAATATCAAATTAAATTTTTATAGTGTATGATTATGGTCATTAATTCAGTGCTCCGCACAAAACTGTACATAAAAGTTTTGGCTAATAGAGCAAAGACAACAAAATCTAAATTATCAGATTTTGAAATAGGAAGATGACAAAATCAATTTGCGTAAATTCAATTTACCATTCAAATTGATGATGGTAAGGTTAGGCTGCTCGAGCCTGGAGTTATGGAACAAATTAACGTATCTCATCGATTTATGTAAACCAACTTTATTTTCTTTTTATCTATTAATGTGGTCTAACCTAACTTAATTTGATTTTTAAACCAATTCTTACGTATCATATCATCATACAATACTATAAAAGTCTTGGAAAATTTCAAGTGTCATTATTTAAAAAGGCATGACCATATTTATCAAATTTAAAATCTAATATTTTTTGTTTAAATTTAAAGCTAAATTAGGTAAAGTATTTGTAGGATATACTATAATAATTCTATTTAGTTAACTTCGAATTTAATATGTTCAATTGAATGAAAAAAAAGTTATATACCAGGTAATTAATTAAAATAAACGTCAGCAATTATGTTTTGATTTAAAAAATTATGTATTTGGTAAATTTAATACAGCAGTTACTACTTACATTATCATTTGAAACTGTTTTTTATATATATTTTACACTAATAAATTCGTGCATTGCACGAGTTTCTATACTAGTTATAGATAAACCAACTTTCCTTGATATCTGGCCAGTAATATTCTAAAAAGCTAATTAACCATCGATTAGTATTGACTACTGAGCGTCTGTCTCAACAAATCAACTCTATTTTGATGTAAATAGAGGGTTTGATGGTCAAACCAGCTAATGCTAGTTGTTTGGTAAATTAGCTGGTTGAAACAACTTATTGATATGAATAAGTTATTTTTGAACAAGCTGCTCATAACAGCGGGTTTAAAATCAGCTGGTCAAACCAGTTAATAAAATCAACTAGTCAAATTAGCCACTATATACTTTTTCAGTTTTTTATAAAATATAGATTATATATAAATATATTTTACTAAATTTACTTATTTTCTTAATTATCTCTCACTTGAGGCAATTTCTTTATCATGGGGGAAATAATTTTAAAAGTCCACCTACATCCTAGTTAAGTACTCCTAGAGTTTTCTTTAAAGTACTAAGACCTCAAGTATGACAAAATTCTACTATTAAGTTCCAAGAAAAGTTTAGCAAAGGTGCTTTCACATATTGTATCCACCAAATTAAGAAACCTATACAACTCTTTACCCTTCAATCTTAATACAAGTACAAGTACTCATACTCTCTTAGATTTTTTTTATTTTGTATTTAAACATTTTTTTTTGTAGTTCATTGTGTTTATCAGATCATCTATATCTAGAGTTATGTATTTCTAAAAATTACATATAAATTATATTATGAAATTATATGATGAGACAAATAACAAAATCCCATATGAGTCTATGACTGTTTTTCTCGTACACTATAGAATGATAAATTGTACAAAAATTTATCTAAGTTGCATTACAAAAATGGAGGAAGTATTTCATAAGTAGAAGTACATGAAATGGTTTGCTTTAATAATAATTTTTATTCCATTGTCATAGGTTGGAATAGATTTTCAAATCCTTGGGGGGGGCAATGTGGAAGTCTACTCATAAAAGTGGTTCACTAGTAGCCATCTATCTTTCTCAATGTCATGGCTCCACCTAATTAGAGAGAATGTAAAATAAAATTAAGTTCACAATTACAGCTAACAAGTGGATTCATCTTCTTACAATAACAACAATTTTCAATAACCTCATTAATTAAATTACCTTAACCCATGTTGATTAGAAAAAATATGTGAGTCAAGACAAAATTGTTATTAGTATGCTTAATTAGTAGGATAGTTGATTTGGATCTTCCTCTTAAGTCGCTTTCAATTCATCTTAAAATAATTAATTTATTTATAAAATAAACTTTATTTATAAAATAATGTTTATTTTAGTAAAAATAATTTCAGTTTAGTAATAATCAATTCAGTTTGAAATATAGTGATTTGTCAAATTTTATTTCAATAAATTTAATTTGTTTGATTTAATATTTAAATATATGATAAACACGTATAAATATTTGATTATAGAGCAAAATCTACACCCAATGCAACAAATTTACTATGCAATTTTGATGATGTGATGTATCAGTTGGGGGTTTCTTGACTGATGCATTTCTTTTCATTCTCTCCTTGAGGGAACGAATATGATTTATCCCGTCATATCTTTTAGAAAAAAGAAAAACCCTTCACCCGAAGCCTACCTTGTGTTGGATACTGGGAGTATTCTACTCCTCCTATAAACCGAGTTCACAATTTTAATAAAAATTACGTTCTAATCACTTGTTGTGATTCAAATTTTGCGATTTATAAACATAATGATTTTCGTTTTTTAGTTGTTATAGAAAAATGGTGCCCTATTGAGACACGAGGAGCATCAATGTCATATTCCACTGAATAGGGATATATTCGTGGAGTTTGTAACTCAACAATAGGATAAAATTAAAACTAAAATAATGAAATAGTGGAGTTTGAAAAAGACTAGAGTCCGTTGTTGGATTTGAGAATCAATTAAGAAAACATGTCAACTAAGACGATTATAAAGTTTCCACCCAAGTTTAAACAAAAAAAATAAACTATTGTTCTTCTATTGTTGCACAAAATATTGAAATTTTTTTAAGATGAGATAGACCGAGAAAAAAAAAGGATTGAAAAGTAGAATAGTAAAAATTAAATATTGAAATTTTAAATAAAAAAAGGGAAGTGTTAAAAAAAATACCTAATAAATTTTTTTAAAAAAAATGTACATAACAAAAAGGTTTTGTCAAAAAATATCTAATAAAGTGTTAAATATAACGGTTGACTGGTCAAAATAAAAAATTCTCCTTCCTCATCTTCAATTTTTTTCCAATTTAATTTCGATATTGAGTAAAAAGTAGAGGAAACTGACAGTGAGGAAATTGAAGATGAGGAAGAAGAATTTTTAATTATGACCAGTCAACCGTTATATTTGACGGTCAACTAAACGAAAACGTTAATTGGTACTATTTGGAAAAGAAAAAGTTTTGCTAGGTATGAATGACAACAATAATATAGAAAATGAAGGTATAAATGTTAAATAAGTCTAAAAAAAATTTGGTCTTATCAAATAAATATTAGTTTGTAGTTTGTACCATGCATACACACATATAATTACTTGATGTTAAATTTCATTTGTTTATCTTAAATACATTAAATTGCAATTAATCTAAAATTTTATGATGTAATATTTCTTCTTTTAAGCCCAAAACTCAAATTTGTATTTAGAATGAAGTGAGATAAAACACAATTATGTAATTACTATATTTACTTGAAATTAGGTAAATCTAAAATACTAGTATATAGTCGTCTGAACATTATATATAATTATGTATGGACCCACCTTGGTTATCAATTGTCATACTCCTCAGGTTCTTTCTATTAGTCTCCTTTACTTTTTGGTTACTATTCATTTATCACTCATAATATATATTTTATTCTTAATCTATAAGTTCAAACATGGTCAAGTGGGATCTTGTTTGATTCGTCTCAATGCAAGGATTATTAATATCAAATTTTCATAATTTTTAATTAAGCATAATTAAAGATATTAAGGGTTAAAAGATTGAATAAGAGGGAGTATTTTTTTATTACTCCGTCCTATTCAGCCTAAATGTCTCATTTAGTTTTTCACACTTGCCGATGGAACATTTTAACCCTTAATATCTCAAATTATTCTTAATCAAAAATTATAAAAATTTGATATTAATAATCCTTGTATTGAGACGAATCAAACAAGATCCCACATGACTATGTTTTAACTTATAGATTAAGAGTAAAATACAAATTAAGAGTGATGAGTGAATAGTGCCAAAAGAAAAATATGGGACATTTAGGGTGAATAGGAGGTAGTATTATATAACTAAAATGTCACACAATTTAAATTTATATTACCTCCGTTCCAAAATACTTGCAACATTTGTCTTTTTTTACGCAGTCCAATGCATTAATTCAATCGTTAATATCTATAATTATGTATAATATAAAATTATAAAAATTTGATATTAATATAATTTTTACGGGAGACGAATCAAACAAGATCTCACATGACTATGTTTTAACTTATAGATTACTTAATAATGACAAATTAAAAGAGATAAGTGAACAATGCTTATTTTTTGTATGTTGCGACTATATTGGAACGGAGAAAGTATATAGGTTTGAATTTTTATTCAAATGATTCGAAATATAACCTATACGTACGGCTTGAGTCTAAATTCCCTTAATTGTGTGGAAATATACGTGGCTTATTTTATCCTATTCCAATTATTATCTAGCTCCACTGGAGCTACTTCATTAAACTAGAATTATTAACATTTTTCTCTATAGTTTTTGTTGTACGATCAATTTTCATAGGTATTAGAAAATTAAGTCCAAATCAAAATTTGTGTGTAAAAAGCTTGAATAAATGGGATATAAAAATAGGAAAATGCCTAGATATATTGATTATGACTTAAATAATTATCATATGTGCATGTTCTGTGGCAAGCAAGCTACGGGAGTATATTTGCTTGATAGCAGGGAGCCAACAGTGACATCACTTTCAACTTTTTTTACACCATGTTTCTCTAAATATTGTTCTAAAAAAAATATTTATGTAAATTAAAAAAATAATTTTTTTTGCGATTAAAGTAATAATAAGGTTGACAGTAAAAACATTTTACAATAATTCTAATTGTAAGTAAATCACATAAATAAAATAAAATAAATAAAAATACTGATAAATACTTCTGATTTTTTATAGATTAAATAATATTTTTTTTAATAAAACATATATTTACTAATTATTCGGATTTTTAACTTTAATTTTATTTGTATGAACATGCTAAACATAATAATGGTTTTTTGAAAGTCAAGAATTTAAATATTATTTCTGACCTTTTATTATAAATATTTATACCAACATATATAAGAACTTTTATAACTAATAATATTTTTGTTTTGCCCTTACTTGATATAAGAATGTTGTTGTTAACTTAGATATTTATAATCATCAACTTTTTTGATAGGTCTTTTTTTTTTTGATAATTATAAACATCATCTTTAAAAATACGCCACAGAATAAAAGTGTTTTCAAGCAAGTAATCATATCATTAGCTAAATACGAAGTAGTAGATGGTGACTTTAATTATGGGATGAGATTGACTACAATCATCCAGATCCGGCCAGTTGCTGATGTCAAGGGCAATTTAGTAGATCTGTGACCTCGACAACCCAAAATAAAATTATACTTTATGTAAATTTAATTTTAAAAATTCAATGTTTTATTTATCGTTGAAAAATTCAACATATGTATCATTTTTTCTTTTAAAGGACTTTTGTGATTTGTAACATGCGATAAATTTTCACATTTATCTATGATACTGAAGTTCAGATTAATAAAAAGTAAAACTTTCAAACGCTGACTACTTAAAAATAAAATTTTTTAAATTTAATTTTCTTATAATTATCAACATAATTCTTTTATTTTGTGTAATAAACACAAGTTGCTCTTAGCCCTACTGTTGAGTGGATGTGGAAAAAGTACAAGTTGCTTTCATTTATGAATATATAATCTAACTTGATTATAACCTCATCAAATATTGGTTAGGTTTAGGCTTCAAATTGAACAAATCTTAATAGTAGTGTATATAATGACATAACATTGAAGGATTATATATGCAACTTTTTGTCACTCACTTCAAAAGATGAACAGATATGATCAAATATAATTTAAGCTTATCTAAATCTACGTATTAGATATTTAGTTTCTTATTCATTCAAGAGCTAAATATTTAGCTACCGGAAAGTTCGTTATGTATAGACTTAGTGCACATAAAAATAACATGCATTAATCTTAAATTTAAAAAGTAACAGAAAATGGTTTGTGGATCGAGTGGCAATAACGAAGAGGTGTGTACAATAAAAATATAATTTTTAATTATGCACAATTAAAGATATTAAAGATTGAATAAATGCATTGGATAGAGTGCAAAAAGCAAATGGGACGTTAGTAGTGATCGGAAGGAGTAACTTTTTTTTATCATATAAAAAAAAAAAAACTATTTTTTTATTGTCAATCAATAACTATACATAAATAAAATTTCACATATAAAAATGTCTACTGTTGAAGTGCCCATGTGTTACCCACATGTGAGTTGTCCCACATCGAAGAAAGAGAAGATTATGCATCACTTTATATACTCAAGGAGTAACTCCTACTATCACCAATTAATTTTAGTAGTGAACCTTCTTTGGATTTATGAGTGGACTACTTCTTCTTCTCCTTATTTGAGTTGCTCATGCCTATTTTCTAAATTCTATCATCTACTTAATAAGGTTACGGAATTATTTGTAAACTTTACAATTACACTACTAGTTTATTTCCTTACTAAAGGACATGAATGAATCTAGTATCTCAAAACCACTGGTAACTGGTAAGTGGTAACCATAATCAATTCGTTTGGTATTACTTCAGCATCAAGGCCAGTCCTTATATTGTACTAACCCCTAGCTAATATAATCGACAAAATATAGTAGTACTCTTACAAAATGTTTAGTAGTCTGTATTAAATAATGAAAAATGGTTATTAAAACTTAATTTAATTTTAATAAGAACATTTATATGACATGTTTAATAATGATTAAGTCTTTCTACTTCAATCATAGCATCTTCTTCATAAATTCATTTATATAATATTTGGAATAAATATTTCATTTCAAATTATGAGTTTCAATTGTGAAATCATAACTGAAGAATTTGAGAATAATAAGGTTTGGGGTGGTCATTCTCAAATATTCAATTTTTATCACTTTGAAAACGCTTGTGGAATTTGATTCAAATCTAAATTTGAAATTTTTTTATTTGTCAAACAATAAATTTGAGACATTTTTAAATTTTCAAATGAAATCATCGTTTTCAAATATGACATTAATGTTAATGCATTAACATTTGAAGAGACAATATAATGGTAATATTAAGTGATAATAAAAAATTATGCAAAGAATAAATATTTTTGATGATTAAAGTTTCATTACTATATAGAAATTATAGCACGGTACATATATTTAAAATTTACGCCGTAAATCATTTTAGATTAATATTTTTTAAATGCTAACAATCAAACCAAGTGTTAATTAATATTAGCATATAGGGGATTTGAAAGCACTTTTTCATGATTTTTTCTATATTATCTCTCCTTTTATTATGTACTAGCTTAAGTTCTCACATTATATACCTTAACAATCAATCAAGGCACCACTATGTATATATAGGTAGTATATTTTTGATAGGTAACTATTTAGGTGGGAGATCCATCCTTATAATAAACATAACATCAAATTCATACTCTTATTTCGAATCAATTTTGCTTCAATTCTACTTTAATGTAATTTTTGTAAAATGAAATCATGTGATTGGAAAAAAAAGATGATATAGAAAAAGAAAAATATACGTATTTTGATAAAGGCAATTTTATGAACTAAGACAATCATATAAATATTTAGATATCGCAAAATTAGTAGAATATATAGAATAAATAGATGCTTTAAACATGTAGTTCGAGACTTCTAAAATACTCCATATGCTAATGATGGCATAGGCTTGCGCCATGTCTTATTTCGTGATTTTGTGCTAAATTGCTAAAAATTCAAGGCCTTTACATAACCGTATGTCAGTTTTCATATTGTCCCAAAAATTTTGAATAATGAGCTAGATATGGCTTAGACATGCATAGTGCATATGAGACCATGTTTTCATGCTTATGTTGTATTATATATATATTATATTGTGTATACATGCTTATAATAATCAGGTCCGACTAGATCAGATCCAATCTAATATGCTATGTTAATGTTAGTGAACAGTAATTGATCATTTAGTTAGAAATTGGTGGGACCTTGCTAGTCTTGTAAAATTGAGTTGTAACAAGATTATTGGTAAGGTGGATACTTTTTTTTTTGTATATTTAACAAAAACCCAAAAATATATGGGGGTGATAATTAATTCATACATGAAATCCCACTTAGCCAAATAAATATTTCCATCACCTTTTTCCTTTTCTTCCTTGTTCTTGAATTCCTTTTTACATTTAACAACTCACACTAAAATACACAAATTCCTTCACCTTTTCCTCATCTTTTGTTTTGCTATAAAATGGGTCATTAACACATCCAAACCCCAAATTGGTGTTCCAATTCTTAATTACCCTTCTCTTCCTCTCTTTTTATTTCTCTCTCTAGCTATCTCCCTTTGAAACTCTCTTGATCTCTTTTTTCCTCCCATTCTTTCTCTAGATTTGTTAGGTAATTAGCTCTATAATTGTGTTTAAACCTAGCTAATTAATTAAGTGGGAAAAAAAAGGTTAAAGTGTTGAGCAAGATGGAGAAGCAGGGCACGTGCATTACTATCTCATGCAAAATCTTTATATATTTATATGTATGTGTTTATGCATATATAATATATAATATGCCGATTTAATACGTATAGAAGTATATTAAAAATCATTAAAAATATGCATAATTTGGATTATATGTTAATTTAAATACGAATTATAAGTATAATTAGTTGCAGTGAGTTAGTCCTTTCATGTGCCCAACTTCACCATCATGCCCACATGACCTATTAAACAAGCCTTGCTTCTTCTTGTTCCAGGTTTGCTTCTCTATCTATTTCTATTTTGGTTAAATATTATTAATTATTATTATTATTATTATTATTATTATTATTATTATTATTATTATTATTATTATTATTATTGATTGTTCTCTTCAATTTTTTGAATAGCTACAATTATTTATTAATCTATAAAGGGTGTTTGGCAAATGGCTGATAGTTGATTATAGTGGCTGATTTGACCAGCTGATTTTGAACCTGCTACTATAAGCAGCTTGTTCAAAAATAGCTTATTCGTATCAATAAGTTGTTTCAACCAGCCAATTCATCAAACACTAGCTTTAGCTGGTTTGACCACCCAACTCTCTATTTATATCAAAATAAGCTAAATTTGCTTAATAAGCTAATTTGCCAAACACCCTCTATATATAATACAGATTATGAGGGTGTTTGCCAAATTAATTTATTGAGCAATTTTAGTTTATTTTGATCTAAATAGTGGGTTAGATGGTCAAAGTAGCTGATGCTAGTATTTAGTAAATTAACTTGTTAATATGAATAATCTGTTTTTAAGAAGCTGGTTATATTATTGCTCATTTGTAAACAAATAGTGGATTATTTTGGTGGAACTAGATTGAATTTGATTATATGCGGCCTATTTATATCGATAAACAATTACAGTGAAATCACATTCAATCCATTATGCGAATATGAATATTAATTTCCCAAATGGAGATCATGGCATGATAATATATTTTGTGATAATACTAAATTAATTAATTGTTAGACCATGATGGTTGTGAACATTGGGGAATGGTGGAGTATAATTTTTGAACATGTGAATTTTTAAAAAGTGACATTGTTGGGTCACTTTCTCCTGCACAAATAAATCTTTTAGCTCATGATTCTTTTTCCCCACCTAAATTCTAAAAGACCATTATTATTATTATTATTATTATTATTATTATTATTATTATTTTATTTTTTTATGAAGAAAACATATTTCATTTCATAAAAAGAGGCTTTATTTACAATTTAATGTTTCCCAATTTTTATATTGTTTATCAATCATTCTGAATTTATATTTTACTCTTAATTAATCCATAAGATCAAATGTAGTGAATGTAACGATTATTAATTTTATAAATTTTAATAATGTTAAATTAGAAATATTAATTTTGAGTATTTTAAATTAAATGTATTAATATGCATGTCAAACTAAACAAAATGCATAGCCTAGAACAGAGGGACTATTAATACCTTGTTACTAGATTTGAGATAAGATATACTCAATAAACATATACTCATAATTATATATGTATAAATATAGTGTTTTAATTTGTAACCAAGAGCACATTGTTTGGTAAAGAATATAGAACACAACAAATCCGAGAAAACTATATTATTATAAGGCAAATGCTAATCAACTTCTGACATTCGTTAACAAGAATAATAAATATTAAATTAGAAATAAAATAAAAAGTAAAAATTAATATAATGTATTTTTTTTGGAAATATTATATAATGTATTTTATTTCGTGAATTTATGATAAATTCAAATTCAAGGATATATTAGGTAATGTATTGATACTTATATACATAGTTAAAAATTTAGAATATATTTTTGCTTTTAATGGATTTTTATATCATCATTATGGAAGAAAAAGCTTTTTCCATTTGATAAACAAAGAATAATTACAAGGGAAGAACTCCAGGCAACTCAACTCACTTTTAACAGTTGCATCAGATAGCTAAGTAGGCCCGCCCATCTTCTAGGAAGAGTTTCCTACCCCTTTTTCATATGCAAAGAAGAGAGAACAGAGACCTCAAAAAATAAAGGATCCAATCCAGTAACCAAAAAGACAAAACCT
Source organism: Amaranthus hypochondriacus (assembly GCA_000753965.2). Taxonomy (NCBI): domain Eukaryota; kingdom Viridiplantae; phylum Streptophyta; class Magnoliopsida; order Caryophyllales; family Amaranthaceae; genus Amaranthus; species Amaranthus hypochondriacus. The sequence goes on along the minus strand of CM025923.1, from coordinate 798,656 downwards.
ATTATTATTATTATTATTATTATTTATTACTACTACTGTTATTGTTATTATTATTATTATTATTATTATTATTTGATTTTCATAGAAAATTTGTTATACATAACAATAAAAGTAAAATCAATATACTCTGTATAAAATATGGTATTTAGATCAAAGTGATTTAATTTGTCACTTGTTGATCACTTTTAATTCAGATGAAAGTAAGTAATACAAATCAGATATAAATTTACAAATTCGATTTTTATACTTTCTTCATTTCAAAATATAATTATATTGTCTTAATTATATTATTAAACTTTTAATTTAGATAAGTTTTTTTTGGACAAATGTTTAGTGACACGTATCATGCCAATTCAAACTTTGTTACTAGATCGTCAAAACTAAAATTTTCAATCTAATCGCATCATTTTCACATTTATATACAAAATGTCTCTATTTTGCTAGCTACCTTTATCTTTAATTTCTAGTAGTCAATATTGAATTTACAATTACAATCCAATTAATTGGTTGAAGGATTCATGACAAATTATTAAATTGTTTGTATTGCATGAACAATGATATATACTACATATGTACTATGTAGTATGTGAATCATACATAGAAATAATGTTTCCTAAATAGAGGTATAAAATATTTTTTTTTAAAAAAAAATCTGAATATATAGAGGTGTTTAACTTAATCTTATTTGATATGAAATTGGTATAGTTGTATCTTGTTGTATTTAAATTATAAGAATTAATATTATCTACGACTTTTTTAATTATTAAGTTAGAGTGGGTATGTGTTAAATCACTTCAATTCAAATGATATATCTGATTCTTGTTCACATTGGTGCGTGTGTGTTACTTTTGTTTAAATGTCATACGACCTATAACTCTAACCCTTGACTATTCAAGACATCTTTTAGTAAAATTGAATTATTCACAAGTGTCACTAGTCACTTGAGTAGATGTGTACTCGTGTGTTGAATCTCACATTTGAACTCTCACACTATAACAACAGCAAATAAATAAAAACGTATTTAGTTCGCTTCAAACTAATTTCCCTAATCACATAAAGTACATAACATACAACACAAAGTTCTACTCACAAAATAATACAATACTGATTTTAGGCGTTATTGCGTTATATCGATTCATATAATAGTCGTACAGCCGTGCTAATTAAAAGGATGAAAGATTAATGTTATTTATGAATAAAATAAATGGTGTAATGGTTGCTATGAAGTGAGGGAGCAAGAGTATAATGGCATAGTACAAGTAAGAGTTTCCTAAAATGGTGGTTCCCTCTTATTGAAGTATGATTGAAAATGATATGTTAACAACCATTTATGGAGTCTATTATAGGACCAAATTTGTACATTTCTACCCTCTTCATAGGGTGGGAAGTTTGTTTTGGATGTAACTTTAAAGTAGGGATTCCTTTTTCCTTCTTCAACGGAATCTTTACTTTCAAATACCAACTTCAAAATGATCATATCAAACAAGTACTAGTATATTTGTGTATACATACGTATATGCTTATTATGGTAATATAACTTTGTATGAAGCAATTGGACTTAGCTTTGTGACATCATTTCACTTTTTATTTCATTGAGAATGATTCTTTACATTTTGAAAATTGTGTGTTTATTAATTTATATTTTTCTATCAGATTAAGTGTTAGTAAGTTGCGACAAATATAAAGTAAATAATTGCACATATGGATTCAATGGATGATGGTGTTAAGGGCAACTCCAAATTACAAGGGGGAGTTGTTATTCCGTTTCAATTTTCAAATAAATGATTTTAAAAGATCGTGGAACGAAAGTTAAAGAGCTCATAACCTCTAATAAAGCTAGGAATGACTATAAGTCAAATTTGAATCGAGTTTAATTAGTTTAAGTAATTAAAATTATTAGCTAAAAAACCAATTGTTTAAGCTAGATGTTATAGTGTTGTTTAGTTAAAACTAATTTCGCTAAAAACAAATAAAAATCTCTTACTCTAGATAGTCTTTTGGTTTTGGTACAAAAGTCATTTTTCATCTGACTTGGAAGTCATTTATCAAAAATTTTTTTGACTGTTTAACCAACTAAATAGAAAAAAAACTAAAAGTCGCGCCAACAAAAAAGATTGATTGTCATTGCCAATAAACCCCCGGATCAAAAGAGAGTAATCAATCAGTAGAATTATTTTAGGCCATAGGCTAAGGAATTAATGCCAATTTTATTATAATAAATATAAATACAAATAATAGGAAAAATTGTTAAAACTGATCTCAATTGCTATAAAATCATTGCTTTCCAATCTAGATTAACTGAAAAATAATCCATACTGTGATACAAATAACCTTTTTAAAATAATCCAAAATTATACACTTAATTATTCTCTCAAGAAACATTCTATAATTTACTTTGAAAAGGTTACCAAGGGCATGAAAACTTAACTAACTAATAGGATTATTTTGCGCAGTCATAATTGAATTATTTTTAACAAGTTTTCATAAATAATACTTCATATGTTTTTTTATGTGTTATTTCAGATGTTTTATTTGTAATCCCACGAAAAATCTTTCTATTTATATTTCAGAATTTCCACAAGGTAACCAAAACTTTTAAAAAATCCACTCGGTAACCCTAAGATTTACCAAATTGTTTCACCGTAACCTTTTTTGCACATAAAACATTAGCAAACATTAATTTCGAAGCTTTAAGGCTGCTGTACGCATGTATATGCGACTCACCATTCGAAATGCTATCAATTTCAACATTTTCTCCTAAAACATAAACCTTAACAATACCATCTTTCATCCAAATCATATTTTTTCCCTAAAATCCAAAGATGGTATAGTTAGGGTTTATATTTTAAGGGAAAAGATTGAGACTGATGGCATTTGAAATGGTGAATCGCATAAGTAGGCGTACAACAATCTTAAAGCTTCAAAAGTAACATTTGCTAAAGTTTTATGTGCAAAAAAAGTCACGGTGGAACAATTTGGTAAACCTCTTGGTTACCACGTAGAATTTTTTAAAAGTTTTGTTTACCACGTGAAAAATCCAAAACCTCAAAGTTACCACGTGGAATTTCCCCTATATCAACAAATAAAACAACTTTATCCATACTAATTTTAATATTTTAATAATATTTTTGGTTCCCATATATCTTTTACTAGCTTTATTTTAACATTTTTTTATTCTTTACCGTCCTCACATGTTTCCTTCTAACTTTATAAAAATATTTTTTTATTAGCTGCAGTCCATATATTTTTTCCATTAACGTTCTTTTTATATTTTCATATGTTTCACAAATTCTTACTTGGTCCCAATTTTTTCTTCATCAAATTTATCATTCAATTAAATAATATATCTATTATCTTAAATAATTTATTTTTTTTAATCAACGTAAACATCTTTTGTGACAATTTCATTAATTTTGTGGAAATTTCATTGTAAAATATGGTATGAAATAAGGATGAAGGAAGTCGCTTGAGAAGTTCATTATTTTGGCAGTTGCATATTCCAGTTTTGTTGTCCTCCAAATTCTATCGCTGTCTTTTATTCCGCCTTCTCCACCGACCATATTCTGGTTTCTACTGGTTGCCGTTTTTCATTTTAGTCACGCATTCGTATTGAAATCCTGACATTGGCTGAGCCGTTGAGGTACTTTTTCTCAACAATCATTGATCTTTTTTTAATTATGCTTTCTGAGTTTTTTTGATTTCTAATTTTAAATCTTCAAATGGGTTAAAATCAATTAATTCAAATATTGTTCTTTTGATAATGGAAGAGAAAAGGGGTTTGTAGGATATGTTATGTTTATCCAAAGATTGGATGGAAACTGGAAAGTGAAAGTTGGTATCTTTATGGTAACTGTAATCTTGTTGCTTGTGCATGGACCTATGAAGTGTAAGAAGAAAGGTTTCAGGATGTGAAATGACCCCATTTCACTTATTATAGTTTCTGGTGTTCTCCTAGTAACATGAATGATTCATTTAATCAGGTGTACTTATTTACGATGAAGTTGTAGATGATGCTTTCTATTCAATATCGATTGAAAATCAGCGCACGGTTGCATACATGGGACCTTCTGAAATCCCGTCAAGATGGAAACCTTGGTGGGAGTCACTTGACGGCATTGGGTAATGGAATTTGGGTAATGGAATTTGCATACCTAATACCATGGTATGTAAAGAACATGACAGGGGCTGTATTCCCTGATTGTTTTCCTTGTTTGTAGATTAATTTTATCATTCATTACGTATTTTCTTTCCCGAGTCGAGGGGACTCTTGGCGGCGCTCTCCTTTAAGGGTATGAGTTGCCGCCTTCCTTTCCTCCTCAGATCTAATTATAGTTTTCTATGGGCGGGATACACCGGCAAGATGATGATTCATTACTTATTTTGTCAAAATAGCCTAAAATGGTCTGAACTTTGCAGGTTTTGCGTCGCAAATTGCTGTGGAATTAGTGACTGAGGGGTTTGGAGTGCATGCACATTCTTTCAATTAGTTTATTTGATTTGGTTTTTGTGTGGTAGGCTGTGAAGCTTGCTGGTGATGGCAGAGCTAAAAGAACCCCTGCTTGCAAGGGAACCTCCCTCGGTGGCAAACCTTAAAGACATCTCTTATCATCCATCTGGGTCTGGACGCCCACCCGTTGAAGGGATGGATGTCTCGGGCTTGAAGAAACGAGGCCAGAGCAGTCGTTCATGGATCCGGATTGATACTTCTGGGAACTCAGGGGTAATAGAAGTTGACAAATTCACAATCATGCGTCGATGTGATCTTCCTGCGCATGATCTACGATTGCTTGATCCACTATTTGTGTATCCGTCCACTATCCTTGGTCGAGAGAAGGCCATAGTTGTGAATCTGGAGCAGATTCGATGTATTATTACTGCTGATGAGGTTCTCCTTTTGCATTCCTTTGATAGCTATGTATCACAGTATGTTGTTGAGCTTCAGAGACGACTAAGGACAGCTGGTGCTGGCGAGGCTTGGCAGTCAGAAGATGCTAGGATCATCCTAAGGAGAGGCAGTCGAAACTTTGACAATCCGTCACCTGATTATTTGCCCTTTGAGTTTAAAGCATTGGAAGTTGCTTTGGAGGCCGCCTGCTCATTTCTCGACTCTCAGGTTTTCTTCTACTCCTAGAAAACGTCTCCATCCTCCCCTTTCCCTAATTTATGCATGCACGCGAGTTTCGTGTACACATTTATGCACAGATACCATGTTATTCATGCTCTTAGGCTGCATAGTTATGCTGAAATCAGGGTTCCCGACTGATAGATTTTATGCGTATCATGAAGGCGCCTATGGTAACACTAACGGAGGAGTGGGTGAGGGTGGTAGTGGAATGTTAGGGTTCTATGCGGTTGGAAGAAAAGGGGTTTACCGGGGATGCTAATTTTAGTATTTGTCTTAGTTACGTTAAATTATGAGAAAACTAACAGCAGTTGAGCCACAAGTGCATTGAGTGTTACAGTTGCTCAGATGAAGTTGTCTATTATTAAAAACTATTGTCACATGATTCACTAATCTTCTTGCGAACTGCGAATTAAATAAAAAGTCGAATTATGGTCGGTTTTGGGCTATTCTAGGGTCATTCTAAACGAATTGCAAATTTAAAAAACGAATATACTGGCGTATTATGTTACACTGCTTAAAACCATTAAATGTTGCTCCGAGTGAAGATTATTTGGAATGATTTGTTTGTAATTTATTTTTCTTTCAGTAGATGATTGTCATTGTTTACTTGACATGTTTTGAATTTTCCAGGCATCTGAATTAGAGATTGAAGCATACCCATTGCTTGAAGAACTAACATCAAAGATTAGTACCTCAAACTTGGAAGGGGTACGTCGTCTGAAAAGCAGACTTGTCACACAGACGCGTAAAGTTCAGAAGGTATTCTACATTATGTAATTATCACACAGACTTGTCACACAGATGCGGTAAGGTTTGATTATGCTTGAAAAAACAAAGAATGTGTATCTTTAGAAATTGGGCTTAGTTTTTTGTATCAAGCAAAAGGATGAATTCCGAGCCTGATATAGAACTTTTATTGGACTTATTTTCATCTTGTTTATATAGGTCAGGGATGAGATAGAGCAACTAATGGATGACGATGGAGATATGGCGGAGATGTATCTTACAGAGAAGAAGGCCCGAATGGAAATGTCGTTCTATGGTGAACAATCTATCTTAGGATTGAGAACAAATGATGGTGGATTTTCCCTATCTGCTCCTGTTTCTCCTATCTCATCCGCCTTCGATTCAAGAACACTAGAGAAAAGCTTTAGCGTTACAAGAAGCCGGCATGATAGCTCTGAGAGTTCCAAAAGTGCAACAGAGAGTATAAATGAGCTGGAAATGTTGTTGGAAGCATACTTTGTGGTTATTGATAGTACTCTTAACAAGCTTACATCAGTATGTTGAATTCACAAGTCACAATTTGTCTATTATATTCTTCGTTTAAGAAAATTAACTAACATGTTCCATTCCCCCTATTTTGTAGTTGAAGGAGTACATTGAGGACACCGAAGTTTTCATTAACATTCAGCTGGTATGTGTGTTTTTCTTGTTCATGATGTCCTTTTTGATTGAAATAAACATAATCGAAAGGATAAAGGAGAACATTGAGGCATTACCGCATCTTGTTAGGAAAAATAACCCACATGTGATCCCACTTGGAAAGATTAGAGAGGGGTTGACTAACTATATAAGCTCGATGGGGTACTCCTCTTATCACCAATTGGTTTTAAGATGAAACCTCATCGGGTTTGTGTGCAGCCAATTTTCTTATTATGTAGGTCTTGTAATGTACAAGCCCAATGATAAATTTATCACATCTGGCATCTTGGTTGTTACCCATATGGCCGATCCTTAAGACTGCTGGAATAAACCAAGTTTACACTGAACTACTCTTTGTTTGGCTTCATTGGTCTTGAGAAGTGTTGCTCAATTCGGAGCATAAATTTACACTTCTCCCAAAATGTGCGGGGTGGGTTGGATCACGGGGTTTCCCCACCCTGCCATACCTTTGTGTTTTAGAGAAATCAAAACACAAAGATACTTGTTCTAGCCGTGATCCAATTTTTTTGATTGTTAGTAGTCATTAATTCATCAGTTCATCTCATTCAAAGTTATTTAAGTCGTAAGAGATGATTCTGCAAGGTTTGATTCGATTTAATATTATCAAGTGTATGCGCAGGACAATATTCGAAACCAACTTATCCAATTCCAGGTGCTGTTAACAAGCGCAACGTTTGTTGTAGCCATATTCGGAGTGGTAGCAGGAATCTTTGGCATGAATTTTGAAATCGATTTTTTCAAGTACCCAAACGCGTTCCAATGGGTTCTCTACATTACTGGAGTTACTGGTATCTGTATATTTGGTGCATTTGTAATGTTCTTAAGATACAAAGGGTTGTTACCATTGTAAATGTCTCTCATATCAGAAGATAGAAACACAATCTAACTCCATTTTCTTTTGGTTCTTCTGAATTAGGTTCTTTTTAGAAGTCCCTTTTGTTGGGCCATATATACAACTACAGTTGTAATTTTATCCATTTTTGACCTATAAATTTAATTCTTGAACAATATTTTTTAAATTAAAACTTTCTACTAGGGCATAAATTTGTCGATTTATAATTATTGAATATTGCCATAAACTTGGAAAAAAGCATAGGACAAACCCTTAAGAAATCTATATCTCTATCATGATTACCAGTTACATTTCTATATAATAAAAAAATAAACGATAAATAACAAATTAAACATATAAGAGTGAAAAAGCTTTGTCTAGAGAGATGAATGTTATGAGGATTTTACAAGAATGAGGGGTAATTTTAAAATTTCAATAAAAAGTGGTGACGCAATGAAAAAGATAATTTCCACTCCCCTCTGACACAGTAGGGAATTACTCTTTATCATGATTCATGAAATCCAAAGAAAAAGAATGAGGAATTCCATGGAATACTGTTACTATGTTAGTGCAGAAATTTTACATTACAATCAGCCTCTAACAAACAAATCCCAAACTTGGAGTACTTTTCAATTTCATTATAAAACCAAACTTGGAGTACATGGAATACTGTTACAATCATTATCAAAAGACACACGTTCTTGACACTTTTTGAAAGATCATCTCTAATTAGGTCGGGTCATTATATATTTTTAAAATATTGTAAGTAAGCATTAAAAATGACGTAAGTAAACAGTTAAGATATTGAAAGTAGGCATTAAATATACGGTAAAACATTAAAAATAATGTAAGTATGCATTAAGATTACGGTAAGTAGACATTAATCTTTAATGGGCTGGGCTTGAGATATATCTCTCAAAAGAGACGGTCCCTCAAGAGACTAGCTGATCAAAAGATAGCCAGATGTTGAGGTACAAAAATCTACACAAGAATCATTTTTCTGATTGAGAAAACTACTCTTGGTCAGGCAAATTCACCAAACTATCTAATATCACCTCCATATGATCAGGATTAAGATTCAATCCGAGAAGAAGGGCTTCCCATGACGTGCAACCCAGTAAAACTCCATGATTAGAAACCATGTCAAGTGTATGCAAAGCCTTTGAAATCATCCCCTCATGGCACAAAATACATATGATCTTATCAAATGTAGCAAACACAGGAACAAACCCCTTTGATAGCATTTCATCCAACATACTGCACGCTTCTATAATTTCGCCTGCAGTAACAAGCGCATCAATCATTAAGCTGTATGACCGATGATTCGCTTCCAAACCTTTCCGTTTCATCTCAATCCACAAATCCCTTGCTCTACTCAATTCCGCAACCTTACAAAAAGCTTCCAAGACATTATTGTAAGTTATCGAATTAGGTGCACAACCCAACTCTTCCATACAACCAATCATTACATAAGCAGCATCGGCTTTCTTTTGCTTACCTAAACCTTTAATGTACACATTTATAAGTACACACATCGGGCACTAACCCGAAAACGAGAATTTCATCAAACAAGTCTTCTACTCTAGAATACTCCCCTTCTTCAACAAGATCATACAAGACTGTTGTATAGCACATAATATCAGGCTTAATTCCTTCCCTTTTCATTTCACATAAAACATCAAATGTATCTTTACCCTTTCCTTGTCTACCCAATAACTTAATTACATTACAATAATCCTCTCTACTAGGGCAAAACCCTGATTTTTTCATATTTTCCCAAACAGCTATTACCTCAAAATTAGTCAGAGTCACACTCTTTTGTTTACACAATGATGACAAAACCAAAGAATATAATTTTCCATTAGGGTTAAATTCATCATTAATCATGTAATTCGACAATTGAACAGCAAAATCAACCTTCCCAATTCTACAAAGTGCATTAATTAATATTATAAAAGTCGATTCCTCGATTCGAATATTCAAAAATCTACTCTTCAACAACAATTGAGGTACGATTCTCATACATTCTCTATTTTTACAAAGAACTAAAGTAAGGAATTAAGCGAAAGAACAGTAGGAACACACCTATATAAAGGTATCTTAAAGAACAAATCAATGGCCTCAATAATCATCCCATTTTCTCCATAAACCCTAATCAAATCAACAAAAACCCTTTCTGGGGTATCGAATTTCTCCACATTCTGAAGGTGGGAAAGCACAAATTTGAGTTCTTGGAATTGGGATTTTTGAATTAGGGTTTTGAAGACCAGATTATAAGCATTGGGAGTTGGGTCACATTGGTATGAAGTGAAAATATTGATAAGACAATTGAGAAGATGACAAGGGGTTTTTGGAGGGTTTTGGGTTGTTTGTTGAAGAATTGGAAGTGGGGTTGAGGAAGAAACAAATGATTTTTTTAGGGTTTGTAGAGCTTGTTGTTGATTGAAGATTACATTCCATTTGGTTTTGTAAGGAAAAAGATATGGCCATTTTCTCCTTTTTCTAAGAAAAAAATTAGGGATTTGATTAGAAGATGAAGGTCTTGGCACCATATGAACATAGTATAGCTGCAAAATTTGCACTTTCACAGTCTGTAGGAAAAAAAACTGTACCTCCCAAAGTTTCTAGTCTTTAACTCTACTACTCTAGCTAGAAAAACAAAATAAAAAGTTTTTTATTTGGAGCTCAATTTTTGTATGTTTTTTTTCTAAAGGAGAGCTTTTTATATAGAGGGTTCATTCTGGTCAAAATTAAATTTCGAGTTAAATATTTTCTAATTCAAATAAAAATTATGCTTAAATAAAAATTATGAAAAGTTGATAATAATAATCCTTGCATTGAGACGAATCAAACAAGATCCCACATGACTATGTTTTAACTTATAGATTAAGAATAAAATACAAATTAAACGGGATTGATGAATAGTGTGAAAAAACAAATGGGACAACTAAATTGATTCTGAGGGAGTAATACAGTTTCAATTTTCTATTAGTGTCTTTTTTGATTTAATTTGACCATTTTCAATACGATTTAATTTTAACCCAAGTAATCTATGAAAGAATTTTAATGAAATATAGCAATATGATTGATCGGGAGAATTAAAAACTTCCACCTACCACTCTAAATATTAGGAGTTTGATTCTTATTACCCCTAATTTAGTTTGAGACAAACTAAAAAGGGATCGATTGTATGAAATGTTGTCCTTATAAAAAAAACATTATTTCTAGTTGATTATTGGCATTAAATATCGTTCTCAACTGAACATAATTCCAAACCAAAGAAATATATAAATTATTTAACTTGACTCAGTTAAAGCATAGACTTTACTATGAAATACAAGCTCACCATTTGGATCCAAAACTTATATGGCTCTGTAAGATATTACTTATGTACAATGGTGTTGAAATAGTATATGAGCCATGAATGCTAAAAATCTTCAAAATTTCATATGAAACATGACATGTACATGGCACAAATACATTCATTTACAATTCTTTTGATCAGGTTATACAAACAAACAATGCAGAGGTAAAAAGCAGCAGTTTTCTATCTTCCTGACACCAGATTCAGAAGATCACTGTTTCTGTAAAAGGACTCGATGTCCCAGTTTTGTGTTGTCGATGACATAGTCGTTAAAGCCACAACGACTGATCTCATACTTGGACGTAACATAGCGTTATCTTGAGTACATGCTCTGGCAAGCTCAGCCACCTGTAACACGTACATAAGACAACAGCGATGAATATGTTATCGAACTCATAAGGCTTCGATTGTAAACATAAGATCAGTAGACTTCTTACCTGACGGACTGAATCCAAGGGATAATCGTTATCCAACTGAGGATCAACCAGCTTGCATATCTCATTTGGGTCGGGATGACTTAATGCAACGTCAAACTACAAGGCAATGGGAAAAGTGTTCGAGTAAACGAACAACTTTAAAAGAACGATGTTTGGACATAAAAGTTCGTAAAAATGAACCTACCAGAGAGACAAGAGACTTCGATTCAAAAGTCGATTTGTTTTGCTTAACCACAGCTGCTTTTGCTGATATAAGTTGATAAAGAACAACTCCAAATGCATAAACATCTACCTTGGGAGTGACTTCACCGAATTGGGCGTACCTTCATCAAACAAGATATATTTTATCGTTACTCTGATGAGAATTATGTCGATAGTGTAGGAACTAATTCGTTGATGAGAATAAGGCCTTACTCTGGTGGCATATATCCAAATGTTCCGACAAGGCGAGTAGGTAAAGTTGCATTTCCAACTTCAGCTAGCTTTGTCAATCCAAAATCCGCAACCTTGGCTTGGAAATTCTTGTTTATCAATATATTAGCTGGTTTAATGTCACGGTGAATGTACACAGGATCAGTGTGTTCATGGATATACTCAAGACCTTTAGCTGCACCTAGGGCAATTTGCACTCTAGTTGTCCATGGCAATGGATTTCTCCCTAAGAATAAAAGCGATGAAAGCAATTATCAACATTTACTTATTGCAAACTAAGAAGTTGATTTCAAAAGACTACGGGTCTGGTTGACAAATGACTATTGGATGGAACCGTTGACCGGTTTTACCAGTTGGAAGTATTGACTGATTTGCTAATAATTAAGCTTGATTTTAAACTAATTGTTATAAAGATGTTTACTTAGAATTAGTTGTTGGTTGTTGGTTGTTTGTTTGAGAAAAAAAAGGTCAAATCAATGAAAAAAGTTATCTACCAAACACAAGCTATGCACCTGATGAACAGCGCAAATGTTCGCTCAAGTTCCCATTATCAATGAACTCATAAATCAAGAAAAGTGAACCCTCCACACAAAATCCAAGTAGATGGACCTGCAATACAGAAAATTTCTTATCAATGCTTGGAAAGTGAACTCATATACTTCTATATTACATGATTTGTATCATACTGTCTTTTTGATCATCAGCTCAGTACTCAACCACATTACTTAAAAGTGCTACAAATCTAAGATAAACAATAGAATTTATAGAGATATAAACATAGAATTGTTTGATAAATGACTTATGGTAAAAAAAATATTTGGTAAATAAGCTTGTAGTCTAACGTTTAACCCAAAAATAAACAGGGCTAACTTTATTTTGTTTATTTTAGTGGCTTGCTGTCTTATTAAACCATTTTTCTTCTAATTAACAATCAACAGTCAATACCTAATTTTACCAAATATGTTCTTAAACAGTTAGCTTATTCAACTAGCTTAAAAGCCAACAAAAACAATTACAATTTCCATCGGGTCAAACAAGCCAATTAAAAAGCCAACAGCGAACAGCTAATAGCGATTTGCCAAAAACCCCTACAATGATGTATGATAATGAACAGCAAAAGCGTATGCATACCAGGTGTAAGTGATGAACACGGGTTAAGACCTTGAGCTCAGCCAAAAACTCCCTTGAGGCTTCCATATCCATCTTTTTAATTGCAGCTTTCTGCATGTAATGTGATCAATAACACATTCTTCTTATGAAATATTTTCTACAGTCATACAAAGTACTTCCTCCGTTCCATAATACTTGCTACCGAGTGTGACATGTTGTGTGGGAAAATGTCACAATCAGTAGCAAGTATAACGAAACAGAGGAAGTAATTATATTATATACTCCGTATTTTTTAGAGAAATGTAGCTATTAAAAGAAAACGGAATACAAACCTCGCCTCTGAGCTCTGCAAAGTAGACTTCTCCAAAACCACCTGCACCAATCTTGAAAGAAGCATTGAAATTATTTGTTGCTTCTGCAAGTTCTACATAAGAAAACTCCACAGAAGATATGCCTGGAATGCCTCCTGTATCTCTATCTTGACTAAAAGAACCTGCATATATATAGAAGGCACCAATATAAAACACAAATTATCATACTTTGAAGGATAAAATCGTAACAAAGACATAAGAAAGGGTTTATGAGTTGCTGATAATGAGGAGAAGATGAAAGAGAGTCGTTTATGATCGTTTGAGCATGTGCAGATGGGGTCGATGAGAACCGATAAGGGAGATATAAAGTTGGAACTTGAGAGAATTAAATTAAGGGCGAAGAAGACTAAAGATAACCTAGAGGGTGTTGGGATTGTTTGTTACAAGTTGATGGATTAAAGTGCACACTTTATAAGTTATTAGAGCTTTTTTCCATTGTCATATGGTCTTGAGATGGTATTTCATTGGCTTATGAGATGTGTGCTTTTTGTGTGTCCCTGATTGAATGCTGACATTGACAATAAGTCTGGCTAAACTTAACAGAGGATAAGAGTGGAAATAGAGCGTAGGATTTAGTAACAGGTCGAGATGATAGAAAATTAAAATGAATGGAGAAAGAAAATTCATTTGAACGACCACTAGAACTAATCAATTGGTTCATGTAGAAAACCATTTCAAAAGAGAGCATTACTTGAATGTGTTAGCTGGTATTCAGGCTTCTCAGAGAGCTTTTCAGAGGCAACTGAAGTCTTCTTAGTTTTCTTGGTCTTATTTCTTTTGCATCCAAAATATGACCCAACTGCTATAATTATCAGCAATATTCCTGCTATACATACACCAACAATGGCTCCAACACCAAGACCTAATTCAAAAAGGAAACAAAGTGTAATTTTAAGATCAAGAATGATAGGACATTACTGATAGAGTACATATCATATCCGGGACCTTCACTTATAAGCTTATGCTGATGGTTGAAGTCTCGGAAATGTCATATACGACAAAGAGAATTAAGAGAATTGATAAGATTTTACACCAAAGAGGAAGAAAAGAAGCAATTACCTGATGAACTTTTTTCCACTAAGAGAACAAGGGACATAGGAAAGCCAAAGAAACAATAATTTGTTATTAAGTGCAAGAGAAACTAACAAGACATAGAAGTTGAATATTTGATGCAATAAAAGATCAAGAGTATTACTTGCTACCAAACAAGGGTGGGTAGGTTCCATTTTTGTCTGCAACACAAAAAAAAATGATTATTGAATCACTATCTTAGTTTGTACTTTGTATACATTCTTCAATCAATAAAGTCAACCACTTTCTCAAGAACAAATTAAAAGCACAAACATTTCTACATTCATCACTTAAGGACACATACAACATGAAAAAACAATAATAACATGTCATTACCCTTATGTGATTTAGTGGCTTTCATCTAGGGTGGAATTTAGGATCGGATATACGCAATTTTACCCTTTTTAGCGATAACAAAGTGGTTGTTTCTCATTAACCCTTGGTAGCAAACATCACTGCAACTTCACGTAAATAGAAAGTGCACATAATCTAATACGTCATTTACTATAGTCAAACTAATCTGAAATCAAAGAACTATGAGTCGTGTATTAGGCAGGACTTGAGGGTCAAATGTAAGCAACATTACCCTTGTAATAAGAACGAGGTTATCCCCGATGTAAGGAACATTACCCTTGTAATAACTATGAACAATGATATTAGGCAGGACTTGTGGGGTCAAATGTACGCTTACATTATCCTTATAATAAGAAAGAGGTTATCCCCGATCACCCCTTTTACAAACAACATCTACAACTTCACATCAATAAGAATCATCGTCAGGAATATAAACAAAACCAGTTCCAGCACTAAATTGACACAAACTTTAGATCAAGAACAATTACCTTTTCCAGGAATATAAACAAAGCCAGTTCCAGCACTAAAATTGACACCAGGATTATAACCCTGCAATAAACTCTCACTCAAATTAAACTCCAAAGAAATTGACCTTAAACTTTCACCAGGAAGAAGTGGGTAAGTAATGAACAACCCATAATCTTTTGAGACACTTTCATCCCCACAAGAACATCTAACAGGAATATTAACAATAGCCCCAATTGGAACATTTAACGGGTTATACCTATTAAACTTTTCAATCCAACCCGGCATAGTAAGATTTGTATAATTAAATTTAGCGACTTTCTCATAAGTGTCACCTTTTTGAAACGTATATGTAAAAATATGACCCAAAAAAGTGTCATTAACACACCCACATGGAAATGGTATATTGATACGTATATTTGAAGGAAGTTTGTCTTTATTTTGGAGTCTATTACGATTATAGCTAACAATTTCATCAGAAATTGTATGATTTGAGAAATACGTAGATATATGATCAAGTGTAGAACCCGGTAATACATGGTATGAAGCTAAAGCTAAATTGCAAATATTGTGACACTTTGATTCAACTAATGTAAGCCATAAATGTGTCAAAAGAATGATAAAAGCATACATTTTTGGGGTTTTGAGATAGAAGGAAAATTATTGGAATTGGACATTGTAAGTTTAGATGAAGAAATAGAACAAGAAATAAGACCGTTGACTTGGGTTGGAATTTTGAATTAAAAAATTTCGGCGGATGGAATAAAAATAATTATGCCAACATTAAGGTGGATGAATTTGAATCTAAGCTGGTTGACTTGGATGGAAATATTGTATGGAAATGCATAAGGAAGAATAGGAAGAAATGTAATAAATTCTCGAAGTAGGCCATAAGAAATCAGAAAATTGGTTTAAAAATAAAATTCCATCATCTGGGCAGCAGGATGCAACAGTGTAGTAGTACAGTACATCAACAACAGGACAAATTTGAAGTCAAAGAGATCAAACAAGACATGGTATGCCAGCTTGAAAAGGTATCGATAGACTAAAAGTTTTAAAGTATATATATTTTTTTATCATATTAAAAAAGCTTGAAAATTTTTAAGTATCACATTCAAAGGCAATTTCAGTTGTTTGCTAAAGAAAAATAACATGACATTTGATCAATATCTCTACCATTAAAGTATTACTTCTAATATTATACTCCTTTTGTTGCTTGATGAAGTTCTCATAATGACACGAGAATTAAGAAAAATAGAATCTTTTAAATAGTAAAGATATTTTTTTATTAAATAACTAGTATAGAAACTCGTGCAATGCACAAATTTGTGAATATGAAACATATAAAAAGATAACTTCAAAAATTAGTGCAAAGATATATTATCAGGATTAAATTTATCGAATATATCATTTCTTTTAAATTAAAATTAAATACTGATTTTTTGTAAATTATTTATTGAATACATCACTTTTTCATTCAATTGAATATATTAAATTTTAGGTGAGTTACATAGAAATGTTATAATAAATTATACTACTTACTATATCTAATTTAGCTATAAATTTAAAGATAATTATAGTCTAATTTAGGTATATATTGTCATGTAATAAACTATCATCCACTAAAATAATTATATTTGCCGTGTCTCCTTAGAGGATGACACTTGTAATTTTTGAACATTTTTATAGTATTGTACGATAGATTTGTTGGAGTAAAAGAGGAGATCATAAATGTAAAAAAGCATTTTGATGTATACTCTCTTATTACTTTTTTTTATTTTGATTTTGCAAAAATTTATAGTTATTTGATTTTTGATAATAATGAACAATAGTAATGTACTTTAAGTTGTGTAGAAAATGATAATCAGAGAATATTTAGAAAATAATTATTAGAATATTTTGATTCTATTCTAGAATATTATATTAAGTATTTAGAAAGTTAAGATATTTGTAATATTTAGTTTCCTTATTTTATTTCATATCTCTTGTATTTATTAGGGGCATTTGTCTCACTTTGAATAAATAAGAATGAACCGAATGAATTGATTTTTAAACCTAAACCAAATTATTATGTCTTGTTATTAATTTCATCAAGTTGCACATAATTTTTTTACCAAGGATCAATTGTAAAGAATCTTTATCAGTATTATCATTAACAATGATAAGATTGTATATATCTGACTCTCCAAATTATAATCAGAAAAACAGTCAATGACATTGATGTAAAGAAATATTTTTAAAAAAGGTTAGTATTTAGGTTTATTTAGGGTGTATTGAATGGGTTTTGATCTTTGATGAAGTGAGATCATGTTAAATTTTCAAAAAAAAAGAAAAAGAAAAAGAAGCAAGGTGGCGATCTTTGTATGTAGATGCATACGAATACGATATGTGTTGGGCCAAATGCCAAAGCGATATGGCGTGATGTTTCACTATATAAAAGACATAAATTCTTACTTGAGATCGTCTATACAATAGACGTCTCAAGTTTGGGCTGACCCAGTTTATAAAATAAAAAAAAATCTGATTAGTAGTATTGTAAGTTAAAAGGAAATATGGGTTGGGCTTTAAGATACGTTTAGACTATAGACGGTCTCTCAAGAGAGAACCTGTATAAAAGAAGCTAAAAAGGCTCATCCTATCAACAAATCTTTAATCGTGTCTGCTTGCTCTCTTTTGGTCCAAATTGACTAAAGATTAAAAGAAGGCAACTTTTTTATTTGTTGTTAGTTACTTAGAGCAATAAGATGTTGGCAAATTGCTATCAGTAAATCTCCTATAGCATATATGCATTTTTGTAGAGTTATGATATGATTTTAAGGTTTTTAATAGACATTTTATGTTTTGAAATTAACAATCTTAAATTTTTGTTGTAGACACTTCAAGTAGTTATTTTAATCAGTGATGAAGAAAAATTAAGGTTTAAAGTAGGAACTTTATACCTTGAAATATAGATTTTAAGCTTTGACATTGAAATTTTAACAGTTTAAGTAAGTAGGTAAAAAATAAAGTTATATATTTAAGCCAAAAAACGTTTGTGACTCAATGGATAAAGCATCTACACGTGGAGCAGAAGGTTTGGGGTTCGACCTCTACTGGGCGCAGGTATCAATAAGGGGTTTCTTTGACATTGATATGTCCGCGTCTTTCAAGAAAAAGAAAACCCTACTCAGACCCTGCCTTGTGCGGGATACCGGAAAGATCTTTTACCTTTACCTTTATGTAGAAAAGAAAGATTAAGACTTAGAGTTGGAGTTTTTAAAGTTGAATTGGCATTTAAAGTCTTAAGATAAGTGTTTTCGCTTTTTAAGATTAGAATATGTAATTACAAAATAAAATTTAGTCTTTGAAAAAGAAAAATTAAAACTTTAATTGTGGTTGTAAATTTTAAAATTGATTTTTTAAAGTCTTAAAATAAATTGAGGCTTTAAGTCTTATAGTTGAGATTTTGGGGGTTGCTATCGTCTACTTGCACAGTAAATGACATAAGTTTGATGGATTAGTGTATGAACTGTAGAGTGCAGGCCATGGATACTGGATAGAGACATAACTTTAGACTTCTGTTAAATTAGTTAGTCCATTGTACTCATTAATTTCTTAATACCTTTTTTTTTTAATCTTTTTGTTATATTTTAATATTTAATGATGTTTTTGATATAATGATATGGAAAGACATTAATAATCTGATTAGTTGTTGATTATTGACCGTTAGTTATTGATTGTTGATTGATGATCAGGTAATAATAGTATTGATAGATAATTAGACTTATTTAAGTTGAATGTATAAATTACTTTTGATGAAAACTTTTAAATTAGTTACTCCTTTGTTGGTTGCTTATCATAAAAGAACACTATAAACAAAAAGAAATTCAAGAACTACACCGCAATAGTAATTTTTATTTTTATTTTAAAGTTAAAGTTCTATAGTAATTTACTAAATGAACTTTTTCAGCTTGTTTTTATAACTAAACACATCAAAATTATAAATGATCATTTTAATAAGCTTTGAGATTAAAATTAAGACTGCTGGACTGGAAATGACAATTTTGCCATGAATTCCAAGGTTTCATAAAAGATTCACAAGCTTTGAGATTAATAATATCATTTACTTTTTCTCACTTGCCGAGACAACATTTTAACCCTTAATATCTCTAATTATTCTTAATAAAAATTAAAGAAAATTGATATTAATAATAATTGTATTGAGACGAATCAAACAAGATCTCACCTGACTATGTTTTAAATTATAGATTAAGAGTAAAATACAAATTAAAAGTGATAAGTAAATAGTGTCCAAAAACAAATAGGATTACTAACTTAAATAGGAGGGACTGTTATATAAATTTTCAACAATCAAATCTCAATCTCAATCCGACATTTTTATTCTTAAATTATCTTTCCTTTATATCAAATGCCTTGACATCTAAAACTTTGTTGGAGTATTTTTTATACTTCGTTCATTGCATAATACTTGCTATCAAGTTTAACATATCATATAAGAAAATGTCCCAATCAGTAGCAACGGTAGTTGGGTTTATTACGAGTGACATTTGGGACTCGGGAGAATCTTAATTTGGAATTTTACTAGCAACACAAAACTCGATGCCCGCCGCTACACTTCCGTTGCACACTCGCCTAAGCCAAATTCTTCATAATGGAAGATGATAGCCCGAAAATATTTTAATAATAAGCCAACTTATACTTTGCAGATAATATAAAAAATGCACAAAAATAAAATAATCATCTTATTGGAAAATAGAATTTGTGGTATAAGCAAGTCAATAATTGATATAAGAGACGATCTCATCAGCAATAAACTCATTTTTCTAGTGATTACTCTAAAACTATAAAAATAATTATTTTTAAATAATATTTTCTCCTACTTATTTCAGGTGTTCTATATACTTTTGAAATGATATTCACCCATTAAGAGAGAGTAGTATATAATTACTTAAAGATTATAAGTGATCTCCTAATTTAAGACAATAAGTGTATATTGTATCAACCCAATATAATAATTTCGTCATAAGAGCATCTCTTTCAGAAATTTTTATTTAGTATTTCTATAAGATATAAACAAAATAAATTGTATTGTAGTAAAATGTAAAAGTAGTTTGTTTTTCATTTATGGCTCGATGTCATAGGTTTGAAAGACCTTGACATAGTTTATTTCTTATACTATTCTTAATAATCAGTAAAATCAAGTCTTTCAATTTTTTTTCTATTTTTATGTAAATTATAAGTTTTTTATTTGTATAAGTGCATGTAATTAAAAAATAATACATCAAATTTGAAAACATTTTAATATAACATCAAACTAAATCAACACATATAATATATATAAAACTTTAAAATATGTCGGATCTATTACTAATCACACAACTTAATTTTTGCACCAGTAATACTCTACTTCAACCCTTTTATTTTGGATCATTTTATTACACTTTTATTATTAGCTATTCTAACTTAATTACTATATAGCTAAAGTTAGCAAAATAACACAAATTAAATAGTAAAATCTCCATTTAAAAATTACTAACCCCTATTATAATTATAACGTAACAAAAAGATAAATATAGCAATCTCAATATCAATATTCAATGGTCTTTATAAACTCCCGCGAACGAAGAAACGTGTCTTATAACTAGTCTCGTGAGTCGGAACTTCAATTCAGTTATCATATCAGAACTTAATACTGAAAATTAAACAAATAATAATATAATAATAGAAAAAGAAAAAGTTAAATAAAAAAAAACTAATAATAAAAAAATGAAATTAAGCCACATATAGTATAGTATGTATAAAACCAGAGTTAATTCACGAGTCTTTCTCCTCTTTCTCATCATTCCAATTTTCCAGGGTTTTAATTTTTGTTAGTTTATTTATTTTCTTCTATTTTTGTCTTTCTTTACGATTCAACTTTTTCTCCTTAAAATTCTCATCTTCTTTCTCTCTCTTCCACCCTATAAAATCCGCTTCTTCGTAGAAAATTCAGTTTATCACTGGAACAAACAATAATTTTTTGTTGTTGAAGAAAATCAAGATGTTGCTGTCGTCGTCGTATGAATCGTATGAATCGTCTATTGTTAATAAGACTACTAGCAAGCATCTTGTTGGTCCTGATTGGGCTGCGAATATGCGAGTATGCGATGCGTGTAATGACAGTCCCTGGTATCTTCTTCTTTATTTAGATTATTTATTCTGTTTTTTGTTTTGTTTGTTTTTTTGATTATCTAGTGTATTTTCAGTCTGTTTTTGAGCGGTTTAACAGTCGAGGAGATTTATTTTATCGAGTTTTGAAAAAATACTTTTTTATTTCGAAATTATTTGTTCTTAAATTTTCTAAAAAAATTGTGTTTTGTTAGTGAAATTATTTTTATTGAGTTATGAGTTTCAGACTTTTTTTTATGATTTTTAATTATTGAATTATTTGAATAATTTAGTGTATTGAATTAAAAAAAAAGGAAAAGTTTCCATAATAATCTAAACTTTTACTAATTTTCCTACGATAATTCTAACTTTTAATTAACCCTAAATAATCCCAACTTTAATATTACTTGCTAAATAATCCCAACTTTAATATTACTTGCCCAAGAACAGTGTTTAACCGATATTAACCGGTTGTTTTAGGTAAATATGGAGTATTCATTTTTATACCTGCTTCCTCTCATTTTCCTCCATGCTTTCTTTCTTCTTCAACTTTAGTTTGCCTTTCATTCACATCCATCACTGTAAAATTCAACTCCCCTCCCCATTGTTTCTTCCATTTTTTCTTCCTAATTTCTTCCTAATTTGTTCAAAATGAACACAAAATTTTCTTCCCATAACAATCAACAACTCTAAATTCAAGTCCAATTTTAGACATTTCCATCACAGTAACATCATTTACTAGTTTTTTCAAACCTTCTTCATATGTCAATGCATGTGGAAGCAAATAATAGAGAGAAAATGGGGTTTTGAAATTCAAGTCATCTTCAATAATGGTCTTAAACTCAAACCAAGAACATTTATCAGGTTCCAAAGCCATAGATTTGCATTGTGTAGGAAAATTTGGAGATGAAAGTAGTAAATTGTTTTGTTTGGAGAGGAAAGGAGTGAATAGGTAAGATGGCTCTTTTTTTATTGCCCAAAAATGATTACATGATGGGTATTTATAGGGATGAATTTACTAACACATCTTAGATATTTTAATTTTTTAATTACATAATCTAGGAACTTCTAATATAAAATCTTAGATATTTTTAATTTTTTAATTCTTTCTCTAGGAACTTCTCCCATAATATCCTAGATATTCTAATTTTTAATTGCTAATTCTAGGAACTTCTTGGATATTTTTATTTTTAATTCTATATTTTTATTTTTAATTAAAATCCTAGATTTTTCCTGATTATTTTAACACTCCCCCTAATCTGAAAAATCTTGGATTCCAAGTTGTCGTCGAAATTGGAAGAATTTGTCGGTTGGAAGTGCCTTTGTAAATATATCCGCAAGTTGTTCTCCCGTCCTGCAGAATTGTAGCACGATCTCCTTTTTCTCAACCAATTCTCGAATGAAGTGATGTCGTATCTCGATATGCTTCGTGCGACTATGGAAGACTGGATTTTTTGTCATAGCTATGGCTGACATATTGTCACAATAGATGGTAGTTGGTTCTTCTATTTCTTGTTGTAGATCTTTTAGAATTCTTCTTAGCCATACTGCTTCACATGCCGAGCTTGTAGCTGATATGTATTCTGCTTCCGATGATGGTAGTGCCACCGTTGCTTGCTTCTTTGATGACCATGAGATAGACTTGGATCCCAACTGGAACACGTATCCGCTTGTACTTCTTCGATCATCAATGCTTCCGGCCCAATCGCTGTCTGTGTAGCCTGTGAGCTTGTAGTCAATCTCGGACTCGTACATTATTCCATGACTCTTCGTTCCTTTGATATACCTGAGAATCCTTTTTGCAGCTGCTAAGTGAGCTTTGCTTGGCTCACTCATAAACCTTGAAATGATGCTGACTGCATGAACAATGTCGGGTCTCGTATTTGTAAGATAAATGAGAGATCCGACCAAACTTCGGTAGAATGATGCATCCACTTTTTCTATGCCATCATTCTTGGAGAGCTTTTCATTTGTAGCCATTGGTGTAGCCATTGGCTTACAATTGCTCATGTTGAATTTTTTGAGCATATCCTCGGCATATTTTTCTTGTGAGAGAAATATTTTCCCTGGACTTTGCTTTACTTGCATGCCAAGGAAGTATTTCATAGCTCCGAGGTCTGTCATTTCATATTCTGACATCATTGATTTCTTGAACTCTTCTATCATCCTCGGTTTGGTGCCTGTGTAGATAAGATCATCTACATATAGGCATAAGATGAGAAAATCTGAGCCTTGAGTTTTGATATAGAGTGATGGCTCATTTGGGCTTTTTGTAAACCCATTTTGGAGAAGATAGCCATCGATTTTGCTGTTCCATGCTCGAGGAGCTTGCTTGAGCCCATATAGGGCTTTCTGAAGGCGATACACTTTGTCTTCTTTGCCTTTGATTACGTATCCTTGTGGTTGTTCAACATATACCTCTTCTTCTAGCTCCCCGTTGAGAAATGCTGACTTGACATCTAATTGATAAACTGTTAACTTGAACTGTGCAGCAAGGGCAAGTACTGACCTAATTGTCTCCATACGGACAACTGGAGCATACGTCTCATTAAAGTCGATGCCAGGCTGTTGTGAGTAGCCTTTTGCTACGAGACGTGCCTTGTGTTTTTGGATGGAACCATCTTCATTGAACTTTGTCTTGTAGACCCATTTGAGGCCTATAACTTCCTTGTCTTGTGGCTTTTGCACGAGCTTCCATATGTCATTCTTCTCGATCATTTTGATTTCTTCGTTCATAGCCTCGATCCATCTTTCTTCTTGTGTTGCTTCTTGAAATGTTTGTGGCTCACTAGAGAAGAGAGCCATCATTGCTTGGTCACAATGGTAATCTTGTAACCATGATGGTGGTTGTCGTTCCCGTGTTGATCTTCGTGCTTCTTGATGCTGCGGAGTTAAGCGTGATGTTTGGCTTCTTAAGCCTGGGGATGATCTTGTACTTCCAGGTGTGCTTGCACTCGGAGATGATGGGTTTGCTGGTTGGTCTGCTCCGTCTTCTTCACTTGGATCTCTTGGGAGAGTATCTCCTTCACGAGCTTCAATCTCTTTTTCTTTACACGTCCATTCAGCTGCTTCGTCGAAAATTACGTCTCTTGAGATGATTAATTCCTTGGATTCAGGCTTGTAGAGGCGATATCCTTTTGTTTCGTGACTGTATCCAATGAATATGCATTTTTCTCCTTTCTCGTCGAGCTTCTCTCGATTCTCCTTCGGGATGTGGGCATAAGCTACACATCCGAACACTTTGAGGTGCTCTACTCTTGGCTTTCTCTTGTGCCAAGCTTCGTATGGCGTCAAATCCTTAACTGCTTTTGTGGGAGATCTGTTGAGGATATATACTGCTGTGTGAACGGCTTCGGCCCAGTATCCTTTGGGTAGATGTTTACCCTGTAGCATGCTGCGGGCCATCTCTGCAATGGTGCGATTTTTTCTTTCTGCGACACCATTTTGTTGAGGCGTGCGTCTTGCTGTAAGTTCTCTTTTGATTCCATGCTTCTTACAGAAGCTGTTGAATTCGTTGCTGGTAAATTCTCCACCACGATCCGTTCTAAGAATCTTAAGAGAATGTCCACTTTGATTTTCTGTGAGGGCTTTGAATTGCATGAAGTGGGAGAAAGCTTCTGATTTTTTCTCTAGGAAATATACCCACATCATGCGGGAGTAGTCATCTACGAACACTAGAAAATATCTTTTTCCGCCAAGAGACGGATTCTTGGTAGGACCCCAGATGTCTGCATGAACAAGCTCTAGAGGAGCCTTGGCCCTCCAAGATGCGGTAGGAAATGGTAATCTGTGCATTTTTCCATATATGCAGCCCTCACATATTTTTCTTTCATTTTTTATTGTAGGTAGACCAATTACCATTTCTTTTTGTTTTAACAGTTTTAAACTATTAAAATTTAAATGTCCGAATCTTAAATGCCATAAGGTGGATTCATCATTTATTGAGCTTAAAGCCAATTTTTCTTCAAATGACATTTTTAGTGGGAATATTTTGTTAGGAGCCATTTCAACAGTTGTTATTATCTGACCTTTATTTTTATCATAAATTTGACATTTGTTATCAAATTTAACCATATAGCCTTTTTTAATTAGTTGGCCGACACTTAATAAATTTTGTGCAAGTCCGGGAACATAGAAAACTTCATGAATTAATTTTGATGAACCATTTTTTGTTTTAACAGCGATTGTTCCTTTTCCGGCGACATCTTCTTTTTTACCATCTCCAAGTGTGATGTGTGTTTTAACATTTTCGTCAAGAGTGACAAAGTAATTTTTGTCGCCAGTCATGTGATTTGAACAACCACTATCAATATACCATACATCATTTATTTTTTCTTGTGCATTTAATCCAGTGTAGAATATTTGTTCTCCGGAATTATTATTTTCGGAATAGTTTGCTTTTTCTTTTTGTCGATACCAACAATCTTTTTCGAGGTGGGTGTGTTTTTACACGTTTTACATTTATAACGACAATCGTTAATAGAGTGGTTAGTTTTCTTACATAATTTACAGTAAAGGTCAGTTTGATTATTTACTCGACTCCCTTGATTTTTAAAATTTCCTCTCCCCCTGCCACGATTATATGATGTTTGACCTTTTTCATAATTTTTATAATGACCATTTTTATTTTCACCATTAAAAAATTTTAATTTAGCTTGAAAAGCTTGTTCTAGTGATTCATTGTTAAATCTTTTTAATCTATCTTCATGTGCAAGTAGTGATCCCATTAGTTCGGGGATACTTAATTGAGATAAATTTTTCTTGTTAACTTCTTCTATTGTCGTGGCGATAATGTTATATTTTTGTGAGAGACTCCTTAATATTTTTCGAATCACATTTTCATCTTCTATTTTACCACCATTTGATCTTATTTGATGGACTATATTAGTGACTCGGTCAAAAATGAATGTATTGTTTCATTTTCTGTCATTAGTAAATTATCAAATTCTCTCCATAGTGATTGGAGTTTAAAAAGAATTACCTCTTGGGAGCCTCTATATTTTGTCTCCAGGATCCTCCAAGCCTCCGTCGCTGTTTTGGCGGGCATGATTGTTGTAAGTATTGCCTCATCGACTCCACGATATAATAAGGACAAGGCATAGTTATCCCTTATCCTATTTTGTTTATATTGTTTTATTTTTGTTTCATCCCAAGATGACTCTTTAGTGTCATCTTTGGGTGGTTGCTCATAGCCCTCTTGTACTAATTCCCATAAATCTTGAGAAATGAATATTGACCTCATTTGCATTGCCCATTGTTCATATTTTTCTCCTTAAATGTGGGAACCCAATTAACTTGGGGGTAATTAATGGTTGAGGCCATGGATGTTTTGTGGTGAGTGGTTTATTTTATTGTGGAGTATGGAAGATTGGTTAATGTGTTTAGGTTGTTTGGAGGTCTTGGTTTAATTGGCTCTTGATACCAAATGTAGGAAAATTTGGAGATGAAAGTAGTAAATTGTTTTGTTTGGAGAGGAAAGGAGTGAATAGGTAAGATGGCTCTTTTTTTATTGCCCAAAAATGATTACATGATGGGTATTTATAGGGATGAATCTACTAACACATCTTAGATATTTTAATTTTTTAATTACATAATCTAGGAACTTCTAATATAAAATCTTAGATATTTTTAATTTTTTAATTCTTTCTCTAGGAACTTCTCCCATAATATCCTAGATATTCTAATTTTTAATTGCTAATTCTAGGAACTTCTTGGATATTTTTATTTTTAATTCTATATTTTTATTTTTAATTAAAATCCTAGATTTTTCCTGATTATTTTAACACATTGCCCACCAATGTATTCCAACCCAATCCTTGTTCGTTGAAAAACCCCACCATACCACCACTTAACAGTAAAAGAATCAAAGATTGAAGCCTAATCAAAGTAAACAAAAAATCAGAGAATGAAAGATAACAAAATCAAGCACAAAACACCACAATTCATGAGTCAAATAAACCCTAATTTCAAACCAAAATTAATTAGAATGTAGATGAAAGAAAAAGAAAAACTTACCATTGATCATGATTGTCTGCAACACTATCTTCTTCAAATGGAATGAATTTGATTAGCTATCTCATTAAGATTAGGAAAGTTTATAAAAGGAAATGAAATTTGGGGAAGTTAAAGAATTGGGGTTAATTAAGTTAAGGTAAAAAATTTTAAAGAAAATAAGTAAGATTTTAGTTATAAAATAAAGCTAAAAGAAATGTATATTAATCAACCAGTTGCAAGTTACCTTAGTTTATTGCTGGGTACGTAATATTAAAGTTGGGATTATTTAGGGTTAATAAAAGTTGGGATTATTACAGGGAAATTAGTGAAAGTTTGGATTATTGTAGGGAATTTTTCCATTAAAAAATATTGTTTTTGACTGTTTTGGTTGCTAAATTTGAATGTTTTAGATGAATTTTGGTGAAATTAGGGTTTATTAATGATTTTTTTGGTGTTAAATTGTTAGTGTAGCGAAAAAAGTGCTGAAAGAAGCAAAAAAGAGGTTGCAGCATAAGAATCCTAAAGTTCAACTGCTTACCCTAATGGTATACGTTGTTACTTGACATGTGTGTTTAAATTGAGTTTATACTGTACTGATTTTCTAGCAATGTTGTGTTGCAGCTTTTGGAGACGATTGTAAAAAATTGTCGCGTGTACATTCATCAGTTAATCTCTGAGCGCAAAATCTTGGATGAAATGATCAAACTTCACAAGAAAACGGTAGAGTTTTATGATTATGGGAAACTTTTTAAGTGTGGCTTTCTGTATGAGTAAATCTCAACTTTTTGTTACATATGGATATTGTGATGGAAATGTGTCACTAGTAGAATTAGGGAGAAAATGAGTAGTTTAGTGGCAGCTATTAAGACTATTGTTGGAAATGTTATATCTAGTGAGCATGCTCAATCGTCTTGTTAACCAAGACAAACTTGCATTTCCAAGTTCCATTTTTCAGGGTAAACCTTGCTGCTCAAGTTAATATCGTATTTATGTCGAAAGGTTATTAAGGGGATAACATTTTTTAATCATGGTGCCGAATATTCGTTGCTTACGAGTACTCAAGCTGGCTGTCTATGAATCTGAATGATGTGACTGATTTATGTTTCGTTTTAGGATGAGGCATCATGTTATGTGTACTGCCTCTAACTTTGTGTATTTGATTTTAGTTTTTTGTTTTTTGTTATCATGTGAAGAATATTAAATCGTCCTTTAGTCTTATTCCCTTATTGCACCCCAAAACAGCTTGTTTGCGAACTCATTTGGATATACTGTGTTACTCTAAATAGTGTAAAAATACGGTAACGATCGAGGTTGAGATAACAGACACGATCATATGGTAATGTGGTGAATGCGGTTATCATATTGCCAAATTACAGCCTAAACCATGAAATATCACTTGAAACGGCCTAAGCTGCGGGTTTTTTACACCTTTACGATACGTGTAAGATGCAATAAGACCTTGTTTTTGCATTATGACTCTAATCAAAAGCCAAAAACATAAGTTATAAATTGATACCATCGTGATGCTCGGTTGTATGCATTTTTTGTTGAGCATCTTTATTCACGGCAATAGTGATTGTGATATTCAGTGTGCTAGGATTATCCATGCATGTAACTATGGGTGATGACTTTCAACTGAAAACATTGCTGACTATGATTTGGACCAATATCAGCAGTTGTTCTATACCCTGACAAAG
>CM025923.1:680204-768433 GCA_000753965.2 Amaranthus hypochondriacus | reverse complement strand
GAATCTGTAGTTCAAATTTCCACTGGCGCTGTTCTCAGAATATGACCCCTCTGAGGATGAGAATGGATTAACGAATTGAAATGTAATTAAATTACGATAATTATTTCAGTTTATAGAGTATTAAATTGAGTTTTTTGTTTGGGAGTCTTTGTGGATTGAATGAGGGTATGAGTAGGCTATATGTTAATTTGGCCATATGGATTTGTTGCAGTAATAACGCCCGTATTATTAATGATTTTTGGGCAGCGTTCTGGTGTTCGTTTTCCTCAGCGCTCTCCACGTTCAGCACCAGTGATTACACCGCCTGTCTCCCATCAGTCAAAAGTCGCTCAAATTGGCTTCGGCATGCCAGCCAATTCTTCTCGGAGGTTGGATGAAGCCATGAGTTCCGAGGTTGAGAGCTTAAGGTACCATTTAAAGTTTGATAACTTGCTCTTATTTTCAGTGTATCCATGGACAACAAAAGTTTGTAAAGTAGTACATCTGCCCTGATTTTATCCTTGACTTTTTATATTTTGGTCAGCGCTTCTTCTTTGGAATCTATGCAAAATGTGTTGGAACTTCTGGATGGCATGCTTCAAGCAGTCAATCCTAATGATCGCATGGTATGGAAACATCTCAGTTCATATGAAAGCATCCTAGGCCTTCAATTATCTCTTGGTGTTTATTGTTTACAATTCAAGAGAAGGGTTTCATGATTTGTTATTTTATGCAGTCTGTGAAAGATGAAGTAATTGTTGATCTTGCTGATCGTTGTCGTTCCAATCAGAAGAAGCTGATGCAAATTATCACTTCTACTTCGTTAGTACTATCAAAATGAGCTTTTTAGTTTCTGTTTATAGTCTTAATGTGTATACAAACTTGGAAATGGCTATTTGTTGACTTTTTCATGTTATTGAGCTGCTCTGGTGTTTGTGGTCTTATTTGGTTGTTTGGCAGGGATGAGGGGCTTCTTGCTCAGAGTCTTGAGCTGAATGATTCATTGCAAGGTGTGCTTGCAAGGCATGATGGAATAGCTGCTGGTACCCCTTTACCGAATCATAAAAAGGACGCTAGTCTCCAACAAAGTGCAACACCAGATTCTAATGCTAAAACTACTGAAGTTAGAGACAAAACTCCTGTAGAGAATGGCAAATCCCCAGCATTTGATCCACCTGGTTCAAAAGCTCTAGCCGAAGTGGAAGAAGAGGAGGATGAGTTTGCGTTACTTACTCGAAGGTTATTCTTCCTGAATAATTTAGTTACTTTGCATTTTGCATTAGTTATACCCCCTACCTTGATACCTTTAGATAATCTATTAATCTAAGTGGTCACTTGTGGTCAACATGGTACTACCTCCTATTCATAGAGAATGGGATATTTGTTTTTTGACACTATTCACTTATTACTCTTAATTTGTATTTTATTCTTAATCTATAGATTAGAACATAGTCAAGTGAGATCTTGTTTGATTCGTCTCAATGCAAAGATTATTAATATTCACTGTTTATAATATTTCGTTATGTAATAAGAGATATTAAGCATTGAATAATAACAAATGTCCCATTCTCTATGAATAGGAGGGAGTATTAAATAACCACTATCAATGGAATGTTGCTGTCCACATAATATATATTCATGACACTTTTCAGATACAATTTGGTGTAGCTTTTAGTCCTCTTTCCATATCTGGTTTTTACAAACAATGGTTATATTTGATTTCCCCCATTTGTCAATTTGGTCATATTGCAGGCACACAAAGTCACCGTCTGCACCCTCACAAAGTGCTGGGACAGGTTCTACAGAAGATGCTGCCTCTTCTAGTGGAAGCAACAATGCGTTAGTTTTGTTTGATGCACCGGCGCCTGCAACAGCGACGACAACTAGTAATGCAAAAGAGCAAGATCTTATCGACCTTTTGAGCATTGTTCTCACAACAAATCCTACCCCCTCAGAAACATTACCTGCTCCAGAATCAGCTCCAGCACAGAATGCGTATGAGGTATATTACACTATTTTTCGTTAAAAATGTCATAATACTTGTATGCTATGTTACTCGAGACTTGTGTATTTTTTTATATTTTTTTGAAAAAGAACTAAGACTTGTGTATTGTTGTTGGACATTTTTTCTTTTGTTACAATTCGGCTATTTAGATAATTTTGCCATAATTTTGGCTTGATACAAAGTATCAAGTGCCAATACATATGTCAAAATTTCAAATGTCTGACATGGGTATTGGAGGTGAAAGGAAGAGTTTGAGTGACATAATGTTATGGCTAACTTTGTTATGGTGATTTTCTGTGATTACTTTCTTATATGGTACCTTTTTCTTTTTTAAAAGGATCATGATATTAGATTGACATCTTACCTTGCTTTGTTAGTCATCTTTCAACAAGTACGTTGTACCATGGGCTCAACCGCAACCCCAGCAAACGGCTCAGCAAATACAACCACAATACCAGCCGATGCAATCTCAGATGCCAACACAATCTCTCCAGGGCTATGCTCAATATTCTTCTGCCTATCCACCACCTCCATGGGAGGCAACCTCCAGCTATGGCAGCAACCAAATTCCAAATTATAATCCATACCTATATCCAACTTCTCAAGGACCTATGAACAATCCTTCGATGTCAATGCAAGGAGCTTGGCCTTCACAAAATGTATATTCACAGTACGGAAATCAGCCAATGTATTCCACTCAAGTGTATTCCAATCAAGCTGTTGGGAATTCCTCTCCATTGCAAACTGCACGTACACTGCAGCAATCAAATTCCTTCCACAATTTGCCATCTGCAAACGGTAACCTTAACTCAACTGCGCAAACTACAGATGGTTCATTGCTGATAAACGGGAAGCGATTACTCCAACACGTTAACTCGTTTCCTGCTAAGGTCAACAATGGAACAGCCATGAACGGAACTACGCCAGTGTTGAATAATGGCTCTACTGGTATTTCTTCAGGGCAGAAGACGTACATTCCATCTTACCGACTATTTGAAGATCTCAATGTCTTGAGTGGCTCTGAAGGCAAGCTCAAGAGCGGTCCATATTCTAGTGCATCTGGGACTCAGACATAATCGCCAATGTGCAAGCGCCACAATGCCTTGAATTGGATTTACTCAAGCATACTGATACTCTACATGTGAATACACACTGGGTTTTTGTAATTATGCAGACGTCTTTTGATGTTGTCTTCCAATGTTTGGTGTTGTTGGTACTTCCAATAATTGATGATAATAGTATCTAATATTTTATCTTGATTGATAGAAACATTTTATATGGAGTCCTTTTTTTAAATATTTTTTCAATCCTCTTCTCTCTGTTTCTGTTGGTTACACTTACAGGCTTCCAGCTTGTAGGGCTTGTTTTGTCGCCCGCAAGCCCCAATTCTTTTTCTGTCTTCTTGTTGGCATGTCCATGAATATGAAGAACTGCAAACTTAGAATATGACATTGACATACTCTAAATGCCAAATGTTATGTTTAGTTTAGTTTTTGACTTTTGAGCTTTGATATGATCGGTGGACAGTTTTTAGTTTTTTTTCTATTTGTAACTAACAAGAAAATTTTGATTTGATTAGTATATTTCCTCCGTTTCATAATATTTGTTATTGATAGTGACATTTTTTCATATAACATGTCACACTCAGTAGCAAGTATTATAAAACGTAGGAAGTACATTATTTTGAAATGGGGTCAGATCATGTTCAAATATAGATTACTTGAGTTTCATTTGAACAGCTCATTTATTTAATATTATTTCTTAAACTTAGTTTATATCTACGTACTTAAGCTAAGTGTAAATTACCTTGGTTCAAGTTTCTTGAGGAATGGAGAGATAGACCAGGATTTGAATTGTAGAATTCACTGCAAGTGGCGCCAATGTGAATGCGTTTCATTAACTAAAATTTAATTGGATTCATAAAATTTTCATTGTCTCTATTTTTTATTCCTTTTTGTTTACATTTATTTACAAAGAAAAATTATCTAGAATAATCAAACATTTTCATGATTTTTTTTAATAATCTCATCCATTGATTAACTATGAATAACCCAACTTTAGAGATATTTGCCTAGAGTAAACTTTAGTAATCCGATGACCTGCTATAATAGGTAAATTACCAAAAAAGTAAACTAAAAGTAGAGAAAATTTTTTAAAATTTACATAAAAAATTCTAAATAATAAAAATCATTAATTTGTTTTTGAACATTTTTTTTTATCATTTTTTGGATATTTTATTTTAATTTATCTTCTTTTTAAAAAATTGCTTTAGCAAGTCATTCGGCTATCAAGTGTATTTAGAAAATACCCCTCAAAATTAGATTTATTGATAATTGATCAATAAGTGGAATTATTGTAGGAAAATTATTGAATTATTCTAGGTGATTTTTTCCATTTACAATTGACAATATTCAATAGATATATGTCACCGATTTTTTTTTTAAAAAAAAGTATTTTAAATTTTGCGATTTTAATCTTAGTCTTGTCGTATTCTCGAATATGAATTTTGACCCTATCACTAACAAGTATTACCATTTTGATCACTTTATTGCTTCAATAGTAACTTGAATTTTCGACCCTATAATTTTATTAATTTAAATTATTAAATAACTTTCACAAAAATAAAAATTTAAAAAGATCGAATAACATAAATCCTATCCTTATTGTTGATAAAACTTATAAAAAAATTTCGTTCCAATAACTTGACAAAAGTTCGCATTGCTTTTCTAGAAATAAACTAAATAAGATAATAATCACTACCAAATAACAGCTGTCGACCTATACACAATTTCGTATGTCGATGAAACTTTGTTTTATTTGATGAAAACGTGTAACTTTAATAATTGTATCCTGCCAATTTCGTATCATCATCATCCTGCCCAGTGTATTCCGCTCATATAAGCTATGGGCAGGGTTTGAGGAGAGAAGGACGGCGGCAACTCATATCCGTAAAGGAGAGCACGGCCAAAAAAAAAGTCTCCCGACTCGATAAAGATAGAGATACGTACCTGACATGTGAGGTGAAAAACAACGCATAAACTAATTCATCACATTACCGATTTATGTAATTGTATGACTATGGTGTTGTCAAGTGTGAACGAACATAAGCTAATTCATCCATTTCTAAATGCTGTTCTATAAGAAATATATGCCCAATTTGATGATAAAATGATAATAAAAATATTTTATTTTGGTTTTAATTATAAGGGGAGAATGTGTAGGGATTATATGAATAAAATAAAATAATAGATATAAGATGTATATGATTAATCTTTGTGGGTTGCAGCTTTGAGAGTAGTAGACTCTTTGACCGCATTTTTTTTTATGAGTATGAGTTGCCGTCTTTTTTTTCTTCCCCAAATTCTGATCATAGTTTTCTTATGAGTGAGATACACTGGATTTGGTGATGATGATGATTTTTTGTGGATTAAATATTTTATATTGGTTTTAATTATAAGTGGAAAACATGTAGGGATAATAAAAGTACAATTTTGAAGTTTTATTAAAATAAGTACAATTTATTTTTTTTGAAGTAAAACAGTACAATTTATTTATTGTTCTGATAAATTTTTTTTATATTAATCTCGTAGTTTTAGTTATATTTAATTTTTTTTTCATGACTGTAGAATTTAGAAAATGGGCCCAAGCAACCCAAACAAGAAGGAGAAGTAGTCTATTCATAAATCCAAAGAAAGTTCACTACTAAAACCAATTGGTGATAAGAGAAGTTACTCCTTGAGTATATAAAGTGATGCATACTTTTCTCTTTCTCCGATGTGAAACAACTCACATGTGAGTAACACATGAACACTTGAAGAATAATGACAAAGAGAATATCATTTGAAATAAAAAGCGTATTTAACATAAATAGGTTGCCATCCCCCCGATAGACGATAGTCGGTACGTAATTCTATATCAGGAGCAATGAGTTATGAGGCAGCATTAGCTCAACTATCATGTTGTATGGCATTTATTGATTACCGTCTTACCGAGTCGACTATTTTGATTGAATGCCAAATATTAATTATTATCTTTTTGCTCGAATTTTCTTATATGGAATTAATAGTTAATATTTTAATAAAAATAGATTAGGGTCCTAAATTTAAATGTTTTTCGCTGTTTTCACTTTTGTATTGGAATTATATATATCTATAATGGTTTTCATATCTGATAATTCCTTTTGTATTAAATAAAGTAAATGACAAAAATATGTAGATGAGATGACTGAGGATATATTGAAATTATGCATGAAGAGATGTTATGATAATTGACAAGCGCAAGAAAGATAAAAGAAATAAATCATACACGGATTCAACGTGGTTCACTAACAATGTGTTAGCTACATTCACTTACAATGAAAATAAATTATATTAATATGTGAGGGAGAATCGAATACAAAATACAAACCAGTAGGTTGAAAGGGTTTTATATAGGACTCCTATAAAGTATAAACCCTAATCAAAATAGGATGCTAGGAAACCTAACACATACGGATATTTGCAAAATGAGTACATGAAGATACAGTCATACAACTCATATTACCACATGTGAAATTATGTGAGCATGTTTCAGATGTAAAAATGAGCTAAAATTTTCATGCCAAATTAGAATAGTAAATACAACAAACTCATCATAGCATAGGGTATTAACAATGGGGAATCCAAAGTATCCTGTATTATTATGATGTGAGTGAAACACTCATTTTTGTATGTCTACTTGTGTACTGAACTAACTTCGTTGTCATTTTTCTATATCATAACTTACACCATTTAGTAAGTTCTAAATCAAATTACGTGAGACATAGGCTAGACCGATACCGACGTAGATTCCATTTTTCCAAGCATCAAAATAAGCCTACTAGATCCACTATGGTTTGCAACATGCTTGCATTGAATCTCCTACTTGTTTGACTTGACTTATTTTGTAAAGTGTACATTCAATTGATGGTGAAATAATGGCGACTTCTCCCATTTCTATGCTTACGCGTTCACTATTCCATGACGATATGGTAAGGTAGCCATGTGTATAATTTCGTGTAATGAAATATGGCCAAGTTGACTGCATTTTGTTGCTCACCTTTGGGACCATAATTATGCACATACTATATGGTACGCCCACTCCTTTGTTTTGGCTAGGCATAAAAGCCTATTTCTTGGCGAATAGACTCATCTATCTAAATTCTATTTATTATGAATAGGGTTGAACACGTTTAACCCTCTTTTTTATGGTTATGAGGTTGCTATTGTTCTTCCCTTCCTTGACTCTGGTCATAATTTCTATGAGCAGGATTACACTGGATATGATGATGATGATGATTGATGAGGGTTGAACAAGGTCTAGTTTTGTGGGGTTTGACATTTTTATATATTTAAAAATTGCAAATATAAATACAGAGTGATTGAAATTCAAACTCGTGATCTTGTATCACGTTGGCTCTGATACCATATCAAAAAAATCAACTCACTAAAAAAACAATAGGAAAATAAAAACCCATCATCAACCTCATTTAAATGGGGTTTCGTCTTAAAATCACATTGTATAGTTTGAGGACTAACCCAATTAGTTTGTATGATTAAATTAGAAGCTTCTATAGGCACTAGCTTAAGCAATTAAGGTTAATGTCCTATCAATTTTTCATATTTTTAACGTTGAAGTTTGGACTTCTACTTAATTTAAAAGGGTGAAATGACTCAATCGTTAGTCTCAAGAAGCTAGAAACTTCTATAAGAGTTCCCCATAATTATGGCCATAGCTTACCAAAATGCTTATTAATGTTGGTATAATTATTATTATCAACTACAACCAACTGCTTGGTGGCCATTTAATTTGGACAAAAGACGGTTTAATTAATAACAATTAATTAATATTAATTAGTGGTTGTCATTTAAAATATACTCTACCTCACATTTACTCGAATGGTGTGACCAATTCACTTTTGAAAAGATATAAAAAATAGATTTATAAATGAAGTAATAATCAATGTGGGCATAAGATTCCTATCTAAAACTCATGACCTAAAATTAGTTTGGTCACTCAAATAAACACCTTTAGCGATCATATCAATATCAACACGTTTGTCAGCATTAAATCCTATTAGCTTATAAATAAAAAAATTCTAAATTGTACTTATGTTATGTTTGAAAATGAGGATTTCATTTGAAAATATAGATTTGACTCAAAATTAGTGTTTGGCAAATACTAGAATTTCAAATTTGAATTTGAGTGAAATCCACAATTATTATCAAAATGTTTTAATAATAAGGATTTGAAAATGACCTTCCAAACCTTGTCATTAAATTCAAGTTGATTTAATTTGCAACTGTATATTGTAGCCTAGTACTAGTATGGCTTCCTACAACATGCATACACATGGTTGGTCTTAAGCATGTGTAAAATATTAATTGTATAATTTTTTTTCCTATTTAGCAGCTTTGGTAAAATTATTTAATTTTATGTCTTAAAAATTCATGAAAAAAGAAAAATTAAACATAGCCTTTAAATTTATAGTGCATTTTTGCTTCGCCCCTGTGTACACACCCTAGTTCCTAAGACTGTCGTTGATTAACAAGCAAAATAATATGTATTTATTTATTAATTTATATAACTCAATAAACACTAAGAACTTAATCTAATGCCAAATAATGGGTACATACACTAATAAAAATAATTATATAAATACTAGTTTAATTATAATGTTTTAAAATGAAAAAATTTTGTAATTTAGGATAACAGTCTATTAAATTTGTGACATATATACACGTGTGTGTATATATATATATATATATATATATATATATATATATATATATATATATATATATATATATATATATATATATATATATATATATATATATATATATAATAAGAGCAGAATGTGTGTGTTAAAAGTACAACAAACGCATATTGGGGCCGAGCAACCAACCTCTCGGCCCTATTGTAACTTTCGCGATTCGCCATATAAAAAATTTAAAAACTCTTTACTTATATCTTTGAAAAGTAAGCCAATTAAAGAAAAACCTAATCTTCCACCTATAAAGTAGGTCAACTTAAACAAGCTGAAAGAACTTAGTTGACTTTGTGGGTAAACTAAATATATATTTATCGTTATAAGTGAGTTGAATTTCACTACTTCTTGAAATCTTTTAGATGAAAATGAACAAACAACGTGTAACATTAATTACAATTTACAAGTCAACTAAATTTGGTTCATAATATAAACATAAATATAAATATAAATAGTATAAAATTATAAAACGTTATGATGAGAACGAAAATTATTAATTGCATAAAACCTGTCTTTTCCCTGCTGAAAACCTGCCCAAAAATTAATTTTCTCCAAATTTCCCCAATAAAATAAAAAATAAAAAAATAATTTAAAAGTCTGTTGGTAGTTGGTATAGTTGTATCTATCTCCCTGTTTCTCTTCTATTCCAACATTAATTCTCTTGTTGGTTGGTCTACTTTGTATCTTCCTAGATATACTATCCTTTTTTTTCTCCTGTACATAAACGTATATAAATACATACGTCTTCTTAGCCTTTCATACCACAAATTTTCTCACCACATTTTCTCTTCTCAAAAAAACATAATGTCAAACCAAACGAGACAAGGAACGGAAATCAACAATGGCACAAACAATGATTCGAGCTTTAAACAATCGATTAGATTGAAGTACGTTAAATTAGGTTACCACTACTTAATTTCGAATTTCTTGTACTTCATGTTAGTCCCTTTGATTCTTATGGTTATAAGCAGCATACATATTTCCGTACATTCATTTCATGATCTGGTACAATTGTCACTCGATATAGTCAAGTATAACATGGTCATGGTGTTTATGTGTACGGGTTTATTGGTCTTTCTAGGCACTCTCTACTTTATGAGTCGACCTAGAACTGTATACTTAGTTAACTTTGCTTGTTACAAGCCTGATGAAGCTCGCAAAGTTACTAAAGAGATTTTCATGGATAGAACGATGAAACTTGGGATATTCTCCCAAGAAAACGTCGATTTTCAAAAAAAGATCCTAGAAAGGTCGGGTTTGGGTCAGGAGACGTACTTCCCCGAGGCATTGATTCAAGTGCCACCTAATCCATGCATGGCCGAGGCTCGAAAGGAGGCCGAGATAGTGATGTTTGGAGCCATAGATGAATTATTGGCTAAGACTAAGGTGAAGCCAAAAGATATAGGGATTTTGGTGGTGAATTGTAGTTTGTTCAATCCTACACCATCTTTGTCCGCCATGATTGTGAACCATTACAAGCTTAGAGGCAATATTTTGAGCTATAATCTTGGTGGTATGGGTTGTAGTGCTGGTCTCATTTCTATTGATCTTGCTAAGGAGCTTTTGCAGGTTTGTTTTTTTAATCATTATCTAATGATTTCACTTAATCTTAAATATGTTTCTTTTCTTGATTGAGTAAATATGATTACAAGTAGTGGTGGAGAAAAATACACTATTTTTTTTGGCTTAATTTTTTTTTTTAAAACTTTTGAGGCCTAAAGCTGTAAATTACTAACAATGAGGCCTAATCAATTAATATTTGAGGTTTTAAATTTTATGGGTCCTGTGCAGTTGAACACCTTGCACATATTTAAAATCACCTTTGAATACAAGGATAAGTATTGATCTCAGTACCTAAAAATTTGCTACTAAAAATAATATTTTATGAAGAAAATAACACTTTCAATAGATTAACAAAAGAGGTAAAACGAGTAGTTGTGGGGGGACAAGAAAATAACCCAATTTACTTCCTAATAAACTTAAATGTGTTGTTATGTATATTTTCCAATCTCTTAACCATTAGTTTTGTGCAACAGGTCCATGGCAACACCTATGCTTTGGTGGTAAGCACAGAGAACATAACACAAAACTGGTATTGGGGAAACGATCGATCCATGTTGTTATCGAACTGCTTGTTTCGTATGGGTGGAGCAGCCATTCTCCTGTCGAACAAGCCATCAGACAATCGTCGATCAAAGTACCAACTAATCCACACAGTTAGGACACATAAAGGTGCAGAAGACAAAAGTTACACTTGTGTTTATCAAAAGGAGGATGCTAATAAAACCATTGGTGTGTCACTCTCTAAGGACTTAATGGCCGTAGCAGGGGAAGCCTTAAAGGCCAACATTACAACTTTAGGCCCGTTAGTCCTTCCTATGTCCGAACAACTTTTATTCTTTGTTACATTAGTAGCAAGAAAAGTATTCAAGATGAAAATTAAGCCTTACATTCCTGATTTTAAGTTAGCTTTCGAGCATTTTTGTATTCATGCTGGTGGGAGGGCGGTTTTGGATGAGTTGGAGAAGAATCTCGAGCTTACTCCATGGCATATGGAGCCATCGAGAATGACACTTTATAGGTTTGGGAATACTTCAAGTAGTTCATTGTGGTATGAATTGGCCTATGCTGAAGCTAAAGGGAGGATTAAACGAGGGCATAGGACTTGGCAGATCGCGTTTGGGGTCAGGGTTCAAGTGTAATAGTGCTGTATGGCAAGCTTTAAGGACTATTAATCCGGCTAAGGAAAAGAATCCTTGGATGGATGAAATTGATAAATACCCTGTTGAGATTCCAAGATTTACACCACTCAATATGGCCTAATTATACTTTCTGAGTATTGTTGGCTAATTTCCTCTCTATTCTTGTATATTTTGGAGAATTATACATCTCACATATCATATAAGTTTGTTATGAAAATTGAATAGCATTCATGTATTATTTGATTTTGAGCCATTTTATATGATTTCATTGTTGTAGTTTAGAGAAGAATAAATGATATTGGAATGGGTACCATTTTTTTTTTCTTATTTGTTCCTCCATTACAAGTGCTTATGAAAATTCTAGTATTATTCTAATTTTCTTTTCTTTAGGATTTTATCAGAGTATTTAACATATCTAAAGACTTTAACCCATTCAGTTTTAATTAGTTTTTTTATCTTGTGAAATTGAGCCATTAGATGAAGAGAAAGAATTGGAAAACTAAAGGGTTAAAACCTTATTTAAGTAAGCAATAATGTAACTTGGGTAGACAAAAAAGGATGAAAAAGTATTTAATGAGTATATTTGGATACCACTTCAACTTACAATGTCACACATGAGTTCACAATTTCACATGTAGCTCTCATGATAACGGTGACTACTTTTAGAGTACAAGTACCACGTCTTTGATTTACCATGTATTGTACGCTGATAACATATAGTTGCTTGTAGAGATCAGCTTGAGGTGGAGGCTTTGAAGAAGCTATTGTCCAATAAATTTATAAAATGAAAATGATTCTAATTAGTATGAATATCATTAGCAAGAGAATTAAAGGCACGTTGTATATTTAGTCAAAGGTAATACACCAATAAGGTTACACAACGCGTCTTGATTAATACAAAGCTTATGTCCATTCCATTTGACGGTTTTCATTTTCAGCTCTCATTATATTTATGTAATGTTATTGTTTAATAAGAGTATATCATAACACATAACTCATATGATTAGGGATGTATATCAAAAACTTAGAAGTATACATTTGCGGCAAAAAGAGTATTAAATATGGCAAATACCGTCTAATTGAATTATTAATTATTATATTATATATTATATATAATCGTTGAAAATGGTGTAAAAAGCAATTAATGTTTTTACACCAATGCATCAGCATCTAATGTATTGTAGCTATAACTTGTTTATTATAAATATAGAAGTTCATGTTGTTATAAATCGCAATTGAGTGAAAAATTTCACCTAAATTATTTACTCTCTCTACATTCTCGCTGTTTACTTTAAATTTTAATATATTCCTTATTATTATCATAAAATCCACCCCAAAGTGTTTAGTAAAACAAATAAAAAAATATGTAACAAATACTTTTCTTTTTACTCAAAGCCATATTATTTTAAAAAAAAACCATTTTGTTATAGTAAATCAAGTAGTATTATTATTGTTATTATTATTACATCAAACAAAAAAAGATTTTGTAAAGAAAGAAAAGAAACGAAAAGAAATATTTCTATGCCTCGTGTTGTATAGTGTGTCTCCCTAGTAGCAGTAAGGCAGTAATTGAGTGTTGTTTTGCAAATCCCATTCTTAGTTTTTCTTACCTGGCCGCCACTTCTCTTTCTCTCTCTTCTTTTCACTTCAATTAATTACTCCGATTTCTAGGGTTTTCCGACAAACACTTTTTCAATCAATCACCGCCATTTTTAGGGTTTTCCGAGCTGGATTCTCTCACGTCTCTTCAGCTCATCTCAACGCGTCGATGGTGTTCTGGTTTCGTTGATTGAAATTATCTCCAAATTTCGAACTTCAATTGATTATTGATTTATTCAGTCAATTTAGCCCTCATTTGTCGTCTTCTCAATCTTCGACTACCGACTGCGACTAATTCTCGGCTCAAGCAACGGGAATAGGTAAGTGATACAGGAAAATCTACCCCACTGTCATCATTCTTCGTTGCCAATTTTCTGGTCTCGGTATGCTGATTTCATTTTTGTACCTTTAAGTTTAATATAGTGCATTTATTCTGATTGTTCTTCACTTTGTACATCATATAATAGCTTGTCAAGATTTTGTTTCTTTATGTTCTCTTTCCCATGTTTTTTTTAATAATCTTTTATTGAAGTTTGGGGGTTATATCCGAATATTGAGGAGAGAGAGAGAGATAGAAGGAAAGCAAGGGAGTGGAGAGGAAAGGAGAGAAATATGAAAGTTGCAAAATTGAAATAATGAAATACCAATACATTTAAAGAGTGTTTGCAATTGAAATGCTTAATATATGGGATTGGTATTATTGATTTAACTTCTCCATAATTTCAAATGTTATGGATTATATATGTACTCTTATCAATTATCATCGTAATCAGGGCTAACAAATTATTTTATTGTCTTTTAATTTCTTCTTCGAGGTCGAGGATAGCTTTTTAGTTTGATGAATTTATTGGAATGTTGGGTTGATTTTCGGTTTTGGTTGCAGGGATGCTATTGACTTTGAAACTGAATTGGATAGGAGGAGAATAGAGGGGTGTTTAAGTTGGATTTTGATGGCATTAGGTGATTTAATGGCCACTAGGTTTGCACATTCTACAGTTGTTCTTTCTAATCACTTGGATGAGTGTTCAAACCGCGAATATGTTGAATTGTATCAAAACCGAGACCTTTCAGAGACGGCTAGTACAAGTGGTGCCAGTGGTGGAGCTGGTGTTAGCAATGCTTATGAAAATGCCATCAATATGGCTATGATAACGTCTACCACTGCTGATAGTACTACTGCTGCCGCTAGTATGTTGTATCTGCCGCAAACTATTGTGTTTTGTGAGCTTCGGCATGAGGCTTTTGAGGATTCTGTACCTACTGGACCTGCTGAGAGTGGGTTGGTTTCGAAATGGCGGCCTAAGGACCGAGTAAGATTGTTTTGGTTCATAAGATTAACTTTGTTTATGGTTCTTTTTGTGTGAATTGAATTGTTTATGCATTCCTTTTTTTTTTTTATGATGTTGAATGTAACTTTGTAATGGTTCTTTTTGTGTGAATTGAATTGTTTATGCATTCCTTTATTTTATGATGTTGAATGTATCTTTAAACGGAGGATTTTCTTAATATACCACTGTTGGTATTGTAAAATTGTAAC
Organism: Amaranthus hypochondriacus; assembly: GCA_000753965.2. NCBI lineage: Eukaryota > Viridiplantae > Streptophyta > Magnoliopsida > Caryophyllales > Amaranthaceae > Amaranthus > Amaranthus hypochondriacus. The sequence continues at coordinate 753,824 of CM025923.1, read as the reverse complement.
TTGTTTAAGCTCTAAGCTTCAATGTTGGGTTCTTTAGTATAGGGTTAAAATGTTCAATTTGCTTGTGGAACTTCCAATTTTTTTCGTGGGGCGCAATGTTGGACCATGGAGTGTAATAGTGTTGGAAACCGGGAAGAGTTTGTAGTTTTGATATGGACTTATGTGAAAATCAGTATGGAGTTTTGATAACTTTTGTATACATATTGGCTATCTAGTTATTGTGGTGATGAATGATTGACCTTAAGCCACAGTGAACTGGTGATTGCAATCCTCCAACATACAAAGTGTGGTGTTGTTTGATATGCTAGAAGTTGCCAAAATGCTGGCTACACAAACTCCTTGGGAATTTGGATTTCCAATTGAAACGTGAGAATTCCATCTCTGAACAGTGAGCCCCCATCAATGTTCCTATGTCATTTCTGAAACATACTTAATACATTTTCAAAAGATAATTGCTCTAGTGGCTTAGTTAGTGCTGTAATTTTTCTTTCTATTTTCTTCGTATTTTCATCTCTACAATGGTTTCAAACATGATCAACTCGTCAATTTTTTATTATCAATTATTTCCCCTTCTCTTTCCTCTTATATCTATGCATTGAAAATTTTTTAGTCCACTGCAATTTCTATGTGGCTGCACAATTTTTTCTGTTTTTTTGTGGTTCAATTGTAATTGACAAAGGATATATTTGTGAAGGAATAAATTAGGATATGGGTGAGGGGCTGTTGCTATTTACTAGATAATGTTAGTATTTTACAAGTACATAGTCTGCTTAAAACGTTCATGTGTGTTGATTTACTTGACTTCTTGATATAGCAATCATCTTTACTTAAGTTATATTTTTGCAGATGAAGACGGGAATGGTAGCTCTTGTTTTATGTTTGAATATCAGTTGCGACCCACCTGATGTTATTAAGATATCTCCTTGTGCAAGGCTGGAGTGTTGGATAGGTATAAGTATACCCAACTTCATTTTGTGTTGCTTTCGCTGCGATTGCTCACATCATTGAGTAAAATTCACTTGTTGATAGGTGATACTGACAAAACAATATTTAATCCAACTGAAGTTGTTTGTTATTTCATTTATTCATGCAAGAAAATGACTTGCATTGCTGTTGTGCTGGATCTAATTTTTTTTATATATTTTTTTATGATAAGTGAAAGAGCTAACATCATTTGGCTGCTGCTGTGTTGCTTTGCCCAATAATTTCTATTGTAATTTTTGTATGCAAATGACACCACTGCTATTCATGATCATTACTACATTTTTTGTTGTATAACACTCTTTGACCGTTTCATGGTGGACAAGAGCACTAAGCCAGTTTGAGCAGATTGTATTTTTACAATCTACATTTACTGTGTTAGTTAGCCAACACTGTTTTGTAGGCGAGGGCAACTTAATGGAATTAGGGTAATGAGATGTTATAATCATTGAGTTCATTTTTGTTTCGTATATTTTCTAGTTTATTTATCTCTAAGTCCTAGTTCTTCATAAACGTGTACTGGGAATTTTGCGATTAAAGGGAGACTACTTGGTTTGTAATCCATATATGCTTTTCATCCTCAGTATTGAGTAGCATAGTCCTCAATATTACCCTCATTAATGTAGAACTAGAAAAATGTAATCTTTTGGGACAAGCACATCTATGTACATAAGTCTATGATCAAATTCCTTAAACATGAAGCGGGTACATTTTTTGACTGATGTATGAATTGTAAGAAGAGTTTTTGATGAAATTGGCTAAATCTTGAGTGATCCATCACCTTTTAAGGTGCCAAGGCATGGCATGGGGAAATAATGAAATTAGTTTGCAACTAAGTTAGATTTTTTGATGAATGGGGAGAAGATAGAAACTAGAAAGCATGTGAAGGATTTGCGATTGTATCTAAAGGTATTGTTTTTGGTGGAAATTATGTGTGGCATTGATGTTCAATATTCTAAAGGAATCAAAAATTTGGGTGATTATATTTTTCGGCTAGAAGCTAATCTCTCCTTCTCCTTTTCCTATCTTATTTTCTTCTTTGTTTCCCTTCTCTTCTATTCTGATGGATTGCTTCCAGTTAGAGCATTACAAAGTTCTAACCTAGAAAAGTTTACATAGGGGATGTGGTTATGAGGTCATCCTATATGTGCTTTATAGATCAAACAGGAGAGCTCATCTTTGCCGGTGAGAGAGCCCATTTGATTTATAAGTCCGTGAAAATTGCCTATATAATGATGTAGGATACGTTTTATACCTTGCAATGGGATTAAATCCATCGTATTCGACCTACATAAAGTCTGATGTCCTTGTTAGTTACGACCACGGTCCACCACTATGTAGGTATCCGGCCTCTTAGTCAACTCTAATACCATTCTTATGCATCAAAAGGTGAACTGATCTCAAAAGATGGTGAGAGAACTCATTTGATCTACAAAATCATCATTAACTGACCATAGCATGTGGGGCAAGTCTCATATCCATCTGTCTTTAATCCCATTACATGATGATAATGGTTGTTGTCTACTGTAAGAATCCAATGAGAATATTGAAGAAGACTGAATGGAAGGGTTTAAAAGAGAAGTAAAGTAGGGAAAGTTGGATAAGCAAGGGTTAATTTTTTCGTTTCATGAGATTTAAGTTGAAATGGAAGGAAATCCATGAAAATGGGTTAGATTTGAAGATTTTCAAGCTAAATTTGTTACATGATAGTGCTAACAGTTGGATAAAACTGTGTTTTATTATGTTGGTCTCATAAATCCTATTTTACAGAAGAAAATTTATCTTACTAATTTCAATAGAATGGTATTGTAATGTTCAATGGACAACGGTATTCATATTGTATTTTGTATTTCGTGACTTGTGAAAATTTGAGGGCGTAAAGAACTATGAATTATGATCAACTTGTTTCCGATCTTAATTTCTCTCAGTTATTATATGTACTTAAACAAGCATTTATAAAACTTTCTGGATGTCTTGTTGTTTTCGCCTTCAGGTCTTGTTTATTTATTTTCAGCTTTTTTTTGATGCTTTGCTGCTGTTTTTTGTTGCCCCCAAGGTGGTGTGTGAAATTTTTGGTGGATAAAGTTTATTTGATTTCTGAGTCCACCAACAGTTTATTTCATATTCTTTCTCCCTCCCATTTTTTCTAAAATGATCTTTTAGGGTGAATGGGTCTTTTTCTCTTCAATGTGCTCTTGAGCTCCACATTTCGTTGGCTTCTATATCTTACAATCTTTGTTTTCATTACAAGTATTATACTTGTATTCTTATACTTATTCTAGCCTGTGTTCCATGGTGTCAGACCCATTGTCCATGGCTCCTCCAAAAGCGCTGGAAGCTATTGGAAAGGCCCTTATAATGCAATATGATAGATGGCAACCCAAGGTGACTACATTCTGTTCTTTCCATAGCACAAATATCTGTTTCATCACCATCTCATATATTTTCTGTTTTCTTACTCTTATTTGTTCCATGTTTACTGGAAACGTTTCAGGCTCGATATAAGTACCAACTTGATCCAACTGTAGAAGAAGTGAAGAGACTCTGTAATACATGTCGTAAATCTGCAAAGACTGAGCGAGTTATGTTTCACTACAACGGACACGGTGTGCCGAAACCAACACCGAATGGTGAAATCTGGCTTTTCAATAAGGTAAGTTGTCCCTAGCAACTCATTGCCCTTCAAGCTTTACCTCTTGGAATTGACTATTTGATTTAATCTGCTCTTGTACAGAGTTACACTCAGTATATTCCCTTGCCAATCACGGAGCTAGACTCTTGGATGAAATCACCTTCGATCTACGTGTTTGATTGTTCAGCTGCTGGAAATATAGTTAATGCTTTCATAGAGGTATTGACCTTTTTGCTGATGCTTAAGAGTCTCTGGCATGTTTGTGAAAGATAAAGGCTGGTGGATAATATGGTCAGATTTGTCTTTTGACAGCTTATTGATGCTTCTTCTTCTTCCGGTGCTCCCAAAGATTGTATTCTACTTGCAGCATGCGAGGCTCATGAGACCCTTCCTCAGAGTGCAGATTTTCCTGCCGATGTTTTCACTTCTTGCCTCACTACACCTATCCAGATGGCATTGAGATGGTATTACATCTTTTTAATATGACTACTTTCTCAACTAGGTTATGAGATCTTTATTTGATGTAGCAAATAGCAATTGAGTGTGTCTGTATTTCGTTCATGATAGTAATCATGTTCTCTGGAATTGAGATAGGTAAGAATTAGTGTAGACACTATAGGTGTCCAAGTTTCATTGCACTTGTCGACTTGCTGATAGTTTGTTTTTTCTGTATTTTTCATGTGTTCAAAGTGATGATTCCCTTTCATTTTTCGAACAGGCTGGTCTGTTAGAAGACTATTGAACTTTTCTTACTTCTTCCATTAGGTTGAAATATGTGCAAATCTTTTAGCTATATTGATTTTGTTTAGGTTTTATTAGACTATTTTTCTTTAAAGGGGATGAGAAAGGTATGGAATACTTGAAATCCAAAGTTGGATTAACATTTTTAGTAATGCATTTACACTTGTTTTTTTCTTTCACGAGCTACATAATGGAAAATTCGACTCAATTAAATATAAATTGTGACATCTAACAAGGAAAGTAGTAATATTCATAGTTTCGTTCTTTAGCTTTTCCTAGTTATACTCTTCCATAGATACTTCATTAAAGTATACATCTTTCACTTACACTTAATGAGGGCTCTTGAGAGAATTCTGCTTGTCTAGTATAACTCTTTATGTATTATACTACTATATCTTAATATAAATTTGAATATGTAGCTTTGTTAATATTTCTATGTACCAATGATCTGGGTCCTGTTTTTTTAAGGTCAAGTCAAGAGTTGTTTCAGCAGCCTTTTTTTGCATCAAATGATTTAATCATAATAGCTTACTTTTTAGCTTGCCCTCTGGTTTATTTTAGGTCCTGTAAGCGCTCATTGCTTCATGAATCCCTTAATCATACACTTATAGACAAAATTCCTGGCCGTCCAACGGATCGGAAAACACTTCTAGGTGAACTTAATTGGATTTTTACAGCTGTTACGGATACAATTGCTTGGAATGTTCTTCCACATGGTAAAGCAAGATTTTTCTTTTTGTTTGCATGCATGTGTATTCTTTATTTGGTTCAAAATTGTTATGGTTATTTCAATGTTATGATTGATGCATTTTCTATTTCTCAGACCTTTTTCAAAGGCTGTTCAGACAAGACTTACTAGTTGCCAGTCTGTTCCGTAACTTTTTGTTGGCGGAGAGAATAATGCGATCGGCTAACTGTTCCCCAATTTCGTATCCAATGTTGCCACCAACCCATCAGCATCATATGTGGTATGTATGTAAACTCGAATAAGCTCCTCAGTGCCATTATAAATTGTGCCTCAATTCCTTGGGATGGAAGATTACCTTTGCAACATAAATCGTTGTTAGATGAATGTTAGTGAATGTTAAAGAACCCTGTACATTTTGTTAATGACACCATGCAACTTTTGCAATATTTTCTACAACTTTAACCTAATATTTAGCATTGGTGTAGTCTTAAACTAAATTGAAGTAGTTGGCATGTACCACAACTTTCATTAGTCTTCAATTGGAATAAAACAAGGCTGTTTCTAAATGATGGCTGCTTTATAATGGATTTGAGCATGTAGTTTAGTAAAAACAAGTTGTAGCACCACGAGGTGGCTCATCTGCGGCATCATGACCGTTTCAATATTAAGATGTGCAATCGTGAGCCATATCACTTTAATATGTTATAATAACATAACCAAATAACTATGAATCCTTTGCTCCAATAGGCTTAGTAATAATGTTGATTATTCCTTCCATGCTTTGTAATATTTTGTTGACTTAAATTTAAAATTTGGAACTGTTAGTAATGTTGAACTCTCCCAAGTCTTTTAGCTCTACTTGGTTTAGTTTGCCAATGCATTCATGTTACATAAATGGTAGGAATGCATGGGACATGGCCGCTGAAATCTGTCTTTCTCAGCTTCCCTCATTGATTCATGATCCAACTGCAGAGTTCCAGGTGCATTTTTTTATGCTTATACCATTGATCATTTGTCTGTAGCTCTCTCTTGTCATTTGAAGTTATCTTGTTCTGAATTTTTTTTTACTATCAGCCAAGCCCTTTCTTCACTGAGCAGTTAAAAGCATTTGAAGTATGGCTTGACCATGGGTCTGAGCAAAAGAAGCCACCTGAGCAACTGCCTATTGTTCTTCAGGTATGGAAACATGTTACTCTCTCTTGTGCTCTTTTTTTTAAATTTTTTTTTTATCTTGTTTGGTTTTTGTTTTTCTGCTTAAAATATAATAATTGAGATGCTTGTTATGAACTAAACATTAATGCAAGATTAAGTGAAAGAAGAGAAATTGGGAGGGGATAAGATGAAATAAAAGAGAGATAAGGTTGATCGATACAGCTGAGAGAAGCAAAATTGCAATGCATTGGAGTGGCTCGATACACTTCCAGATGAGAACACAAAATCAAGTCATACTTTTTGGATTATTCCCTCAGTTACCAAATCTTCTTTTATCAAAATCCATTAACTCTTCCCTTCCTTAAGAAAACTATCTCAATTCTGTTAACTCACAATAGCATCTTGTTTCCAATAGAATTATTCATCAATTCTTGATTTGCCCATTCCTCATGCCTCCGACGCGTACTTGATAGGTCTAGGTGCAAAATTAAAAAGCATTTTAATACATTTTCATTTGAGATATCTAATTAATTACAGAATCCACATCATTACAAACCGTGGTTAACTCATCTCTTCCCTTGAGAAAACAAACTGACTTCTATGCACTTTCAAGCATCTTCTGTTGAACTCAATTTGTTTTCATGACTTTCTGGTTTGACTTAGTAGTTTGTATACTACTTTGAGGTTTCACCGTTTTACTGGTTTTGAATTAGGTTTGTTTGGAATTGGAACCATTTGTTGAACAACTTTGCATGGTTTTCTTTTAATCATAGAAAGAAAAGATACAATTAGGGGGTAGAGAATGTAAACAAAATGAAGAGTTCCCCAAAGCCATTTGTTGATGTGGAGGGAATACATTAATTAGATAGAATGGGGAAATTAAGATACAAATAGGCATGAAAAAATGGGTTTGGGGTGTGAGTTCCCCCTCTCCATTATCATTACCACCTAGAATTTCATACCCTCACATTACCCGTACCAATGCCAACCAATCAGTCCAACTCACTTAATCTTACATGGTATACTTATCATGACCATACCGACACCATACTCACTTTATATCCACCCACTTAATATGATATGTTCGTATTTTGAAGGAGTTCAAATTTAAGTCCTAGTTAAGAATGTCTATTTACAAGTTGTCCTTAGGAAAGAGAAATTCTCAAGCTCGCATTCTTTTTAAGAAATTTCGCTGTTACTTTTTAAATAATATTTATTATAGAATCGTATATTGTGGGTGTGGGGTGGCCAAGTATATTTTCAAGGGATTGAAAAAAGAAACATAAGGGAAATTGATGATGCACTCTCAAAACTGAAAGGCTGATGCATGTTCAGCAAAGCATTGTGAGAAAAGGGGTTTCTTGCAATGTATATAAAGAAAATGATAAACGTACTAAGCATCATTCTAAGGAATATATGTACTTGACGAGCAAACTAAATAGTAATGAGAAATTTTTTTGATGTAAAGAGTATTTAGGTGAGCAAATATGCTTGGAAAGAAGTTTTACGCTTGTGCTCGGGTGGGCAGTACTCCAGACCAGGGAGTTCAACTTGAAAAGGCTTTATATTATTTTTTTTTATTCCATTTAACATATTTGACTTGTGGAAATCTGTTTTCTAGTGCGATCACTTTCATTTTATCTATGAGTAACAACTAACAAGCTAGATGCTTTTGTAGTCGTTTCATTCTTTGAGAATTGAATTTATACATGTAAGTTTTCCAATCATCGTGTTTAATCCTAGTAATTTGATACAGACTTTCTTTTGGCTCTAGGCCCTAAATATATTTGTTGGTCCAATAATGTGAATTGCTAAGGTAAGGTTGTGAACTTGTAACCTCAACCCCCCCATGGGAGCCACTTTAGTCGCATTGGGACAATGTGATGTATGATGATTGCTCCAGAGCCCAGCCTAATACTCCCTTATGGATGCTTTTTTATTGGGAGGATTAACAAAAAGAATTTACATCTTTTGGTCCTTGATATATCAGATTCAATATGTATTCTTACATTCCCATTTTGTATTTCAAACATTGCGCTCATATTTTTAGACTTTTTTCCTATCTCGATAATACTCCCCTTCCGACTATTCTTTTATTATGCAGGTCCTACTTAGTCAATGTCACCGTTTCCGTGCTTTGGTGCTTCTCGGCCGATTCCTTGATATGGGACCCTGGGCAGTTGACCTGGTAATTAAAGACCAAACACGTGTTTTTCTGTTTTGTTTCACCAATGTTTCTAATTCTTTGGCATTTATATTTATACCTCCTTATCTCAGAAGTATTATGTTTGGTATTAACAATGAATTTTGATTTGTAGGCGTTGTCAGTTGGTATTTTCCCCTATGTCCTCAAGCTCTTGCTAACTACGACAGTGGAACTGCGACAGATTCTTGTTTTCATTTGGACAAAGATTCTGGCTCTTGATAAGGTAATCACGAAACCGGTTGTCAAACATCTCCCTTTCAACCATCACATAACTCGTTGAGTTGCGTGCATCTATTGGATTATTCTGAAGATGTTTTTTTGTGGGATTTTCAGTCATGCCAGGTTGATCTAGTGAAGGATGGAGGTCATACGTATTTTATTAAGTTTCTTGACAGCTCAGAAGCCTATCCTGAGCAACGTGCTATGGCAGCGTTCGTTTTAGCTGTGATTGTTGATGGGCATAAACGGGGACAAGAAGCTTGTATTGAAGCTGGTTTACTTGATGTTTGCCTTAAGCACCTTCAACCACCAAAACCAAATGATACTCAGTCGGAACCTTTATTTCTCCAGTGGCTTTGTCTCTGTCTAGGGAAGATGTGGGAGGACTTTGTGGAGGCTCAAATAGTAGGTTTACAGGCAGGAGCTGCTGTGATATTAGCATCTCTACTTTCTGAGAGCCAACCTGAGGTTTGCATTTTTGCGATTTCTTGAGTATTTATCGGTTCATTTTAAATGTTTTTACTTCTTTCTTGTAAAAAGACATAATAAAGCTTGATTTTCAGGTTAGAGCTTCTGCTGTCTTTGCCCTGGGAACCTTACTTGGTGTTGGATTTGACTCTTCGGGTGATGGGGTGGATGAAGAATGTGATGATGATGAAAAAAGTAAAGCTGACATTAGTATTATTAAAAATCTCTTAAGTGTTGTTTCAGATGGAAGTCCTCTCGTGAGAGCTGAGGTTGCAGTAGGTAATAAACTTTGAACTGTCACGTGGGTTTTTATGTTATGCTATGATTGCACAGATGATAATTTCTGAAAGCCGTGGCGTGAATGCTTTTTTTTATTTTTTCTATTTTTTTTGTGTTGATGTTAATACTGAATGGTGCATTTTATGAATTTAGTCTTCCTTTTTTTTGCTTTAAGCTGCTACATTTGTCTCATAAAAGTGGAACAGACGTTTCAATATAAAATTTGAAAATAGTGAAGTATTAGAGGCTAATAATTGAATATGCTGTCTGTTAGCCTTTTGGCTGTAAAGGTTAACTATGTTTTCGTCATTGATACATATAGATTTTTTCTGTTTTAAAGAAAAAGTTCTCTCCTGCTTGTCACACCTACTTAATATGAATCTCTTTCAACCTGTTTGTCTTTGACAAATTCAATCTTTATTTTCATTTTGAACAGCTTTATCTCGATTTGCTTTTGGCCATAACAAGCATCTCAAAAATGTTGCTGTTACATACTGGAGAACTCAGCCTGGCTCTGGGCTCAGTGCTCGTCATGTCACTAGTACAGGAAGTGGTTATAGTACTCCGAACCCCTATGTGTCTCCAGCTAGTATCATTACATCTCATATTGGTCCGTTGTTGAGAATAAGTAGTGACAGCACTCCAGTAGTTCGCGATGGGAGAGTATCCACAAGTAGTCCATTGGCTTCTACTGGAATAATGCATGGGTCCCCTATATCAGATGATTCATCTCAACATTCCGATTCTGGTGCATCAATTGATGCTGTTGGCAATGGAATTATAAACCATGATAGACCTAGACCTCTCGATAATAATTTTTATCTGGAGTGTATATTTTCCATGTGTACATTGGCAAAAGATCCATCACCTCGCATCGCAAGGCTTGGGCGTAGAGTTCTTTCCATTATTGGAATTGAACAAGTTGTTGCAAGACCCATAAGGCCCTCCAGTAGCAGTGTTCGTACTGGTGAACCCTCTTCTGCTAGTGTGAGGCTCTCTGGACTAGCTCGCTCATCTTCATGGTTCGATATGAGTTCAGGTATGGCTTGTTTGATATATTAACATCCTATCTACAACATTTCATATCCCTAATTCCTTTTAGAGGCTCCAACTTTGGCACTGTTTGGGGGTTGGATCTGCCCAACCTTACCCTTGTCTGTGATGACAAAAGTGTTTGTTCCCGAATGACTAAATAAAAAAAATTATCTGCAACTTTACATTAATAAATAAAAAGTGCGGGTGATTTAATGAGAAATTCAAATATAGTCCTTTATAACTCAACCCAAAAAACTATTTTTTTGGGCCCATTGATAATGTACAGTAGTACCATCCTATCTAATTTGTCTAAAATGATGTAATACAAAAAAGGTTTGGTGATGGGTAAGCTGTTTTTTTTTTATTTTTTATTTATTTTTTATCATTAGCTGTTTATTGCTTCAGTTGTTTCCTCAAGTCAAACTGCTATTATTATATTTATTCATTAAAGGATAGTTCTGGGGTGATTTGACAGGTCACCTTCCATTGACATTTAGAACTCCACCAGTTAGCCCTCCTAGAACGAGTTACTTGACAGGAATAAGAAGAGTTTCTTCCTTAGAGTTTCGACCACAATTGCTCAGCTCTCCAGATTCTGGGTTAGCAGATCCGCTTTTAGGTTATGGTGGATCTACTGGCCATACTGAGCGTAGTCTTCTACCGCGATCAACCATATATAATTGGAGCTGTGGGCACTTTTCAAAGCCTCTTCTAACGGCATCAGATGACAGTGAAGAATTGATAGCCAAAAGAGAAGCAAAGGAAAAATCTGCATCGGACCTCATAGTGAAATGTCAGCGCTATTGTAAGTTGGTTCTACTCTATATCTCTATCATTATTATCATCTTTTGTTTTTCTCTATGTTGTTCCTGTTACATTTGAAGGTTTTTATATATAATTGGGTTTGTAGCTGTCAGAAAACTCAATAATCAGATTGCAAGCTGGGATACCAAGTTTGAAACTGGTACAAAAACTACATTGCTACAACCTTTCTCTCCAGTTGTGGTTGCGGCGGATGAGAAGGAAAGAATTAGGTATGGAAACCTCTGCTGGTTATTTACTTTATTTGGTATTCATGTATTGTGCAAAATTAAGTATGTTGCCAGTGTAATTCTGAACACACGCAAGATTTCCACCTAGAAGGTTCTGTTTTGATGATTTTTTACATTTGCTTCTTAAATTTATTTCTTGGTAAATCTTAGCTGTTGATCGGTGTTATCTGCTGTAATGAGGTATTAACTGTAAATTTCAGTGCGGATACTTCTTGATGTGCTCTTTTGGATGGTCAACACTCTTGTGTTGCAAGTATTTCCCTGTTTTGTTGTGATATTTGATAGTTTGGATGGTTAAAATGATACAATTCCACTTCAAAAGCTGATGATAAACTAATGAGTTATCAATCCACAACTGAGTTGTCATATGTTGCTTTAGTGCTCTTTTATTGCTGATACTTTTTCAGTATGGCTATTTAGACTTTGCTTTTGGATAATCTGTATTCCTTAATTGTGTTTATAAGTATTAAATGCAGGTTTTGTTTGTGAAGTGTCATTGGGATGTTTGTTACATGTGATTTTCAAGGCTATTGGGCTATTTTGAGGGTTGATTTTACATACGCTCTTTTTATTTAAATTCAGCTTGATAGCTTTTTTTTTGAGAGATGCTTGATAGCTTATTTATATGTCAAGATCATGAGTGGTTTGCATAAGTGCGTGTGGACTTGAATATTTCTAAAACAATTAGATTCCAGAAAAGTGGTGTGGTCATGTGTAAAGATTTAATAATGCATGGGTTAGAAAATTGGAAGCTAGAAATTTCCAAGAGCTTAGAAGAGGAAGAGGAAAAGGAAAAGGTAGGACAAAGATGACTTGGTTTACAATGGCGTAGAGCCGTAGAATGACCTGAAGAATTGGGATTTGCAGGATCAGTAGCAGGAATCAATGGAAGAGGAGAATGTGTGTAGATGGTCATTGTACTTGATTTTTAGATTCCAAAAAACAATTTTGAAGTTGAATTTGGGTTGGTCTAGATGATCAGGTCATTCCTAAGTAGAAGAGCTTTAAAGGACCCTCTGCCAAAATTCTTTTTGTCACTGTGTTATTGAAAACTGCAATGTATAGACAATGAAGTAACATTGAACATAGGAATATAATATGCCTATTGCAGTAATTTGACTTTGGTGAATTCATTTTTTTCTTTCTTTCTTTCTTTAGGTGGAGTTTGGTAGGAGATTTATGTGCATATCTACTTCCTTAAAGTTACTCTTCTGTTTTCTCGGCAGATATAATATAGCTCATGCTTTCACATTTTGATTCTTGACGCTTACATATTGTGCTTGATCTATCTCTCAGGGTATGGAACTACGAGGAACCAGCCCTTTTGAATAGCTTCGACAATCATGATTTTCCTGATAAAGGAATCTCTAAGCTCTGCCTTTTAAATGAACTTGATGATAGTTTGCTTCTTGTTGCTTCTGGTAAATCCCTCAATTTTTTTCTATTCCTCTGCATGCAATACAAAGTAGTCACATTTTTCTTTTAAGGTAAATGTGAAAATAATTAAATTCTTCTTGATGAAGGTGATGGGAATGTTCGGATCTGGAAAGACTACATGTCAAGGGGAAAACAGAAGCTAGTGACGGCCTTCTCTTCTTTGCCTGTTCATGGACCTAATTCTCGGAATATGAATGCTGTTGTGGATTGGCAACAACAGTCTGGATACCTGGTAAGCACTTAATTTGTCTGCCCTTCAAACTTTCTTCCAAATAAATTATAAGCTAGTCTAATGTAGATTCAAATACTTTCTGTTAGTTTGTCTCTGGAGAGGTACCATCAATCAAAGTATGGGATCTTGACAAAGAACAGCTTGTGCATTCCATTCCTTCATCTTCTGATAGCTGCATATCAGCACTGGTAAGTCTTTATTTCACTATTTGCATTAGGTAATGATCTTCACATTGTATTTTCACCAAAATTTGATTGTAGTGGTTTGGCTCTTAAGTAATTAGCGAGATTGAAAATCAATAAAAAAATTGTGCCAAAAATGTTTAAAAAATTCTGCTGTTGTGCCTTGTGCTGCCCATTGTTATGTTTCCTTGGTGTCGTCAAACCAAGCTATATAGAATGGATTTGACGCCATTACAATTTATAAGGTTATGGGACTTTGTCCCATATTGGTTGTATGGACAACTAATTTGGGTTTATTGAGCAACTTGCTATATAGCACCATAAAAACTTGCAAGGTTGTTAAGCCTTGAGCTTGAACGCCTAAAAGGCCCACTTTTTTAATCTGTGTTGACAAAAGTGCAACAATGCGGAAATGGGAGTGATGTGGTTGTCGTACCGCTAAATATGGGCCGAGACCATGTTGCAGATGGTTTTTGCAATCAAGGGCCATTCGACAACATTTTATTTGTTGTTACGATGGTAAGATTGCGTACATTCGAACTTTTCAAACATTGTTAGGCTGGAGACACTTAACATTTAGGTAATGACATATTGTAATGTGATCAATGGGTTTTTTAGAGTTGTCGGTTCACACCATGGTGCAAAATCACGGTCGCGGTCGCGAAAACGTTCGCGATCACGGATCACGGTAACGGATAAATTCGGTTATCGCGGAACGGATCGAGGTTTGTTTTTAAGCAAGTAGAAAATTATTTTTTAGAAAATGCAATTATTTAAAAAGAAAATAATATAAATAAATATTTAAATTCCAAAAAAATAGAAGTACAAAATAATTACTTTACTATACATGTGTCAGAATTTTCCAAAAAAGTGAAAAGCCTATCGCCCGTACAATTTGCTTTTCTTACAAGCAAGTAGCAACTTACTTTTTCCCGCTTCTTATTCATCTTCCACAACCCCTTATCTTTCACCTTTTGTCTCACTATCTTTCAAAAACTCAAAATAATATGGACAATTGTAACAAGCTCCACCTTCGTTTTTTCTGGTTTAGAAATTAAATTCGATCAAAATCTGGGTTAGAAAGATTTCGTTTTGCACCAACCACAACAGTAACTCTAGTTATTAAGATTTCATTCTGCACCAAGCTCTATGTTCAATGAATTCACACAAATTTCTAGTGATTTTGGTAAGTTTAATGGGAGAATTAGTGATGAATTTGGTGAATCATATGATAAAAAACTCTTATTTTTCTTTTATTCTGGATAGAAACTCGTTAACTTGGCATGGAAACTCACAACTCAAGCTACTTACTCAAAAACCGCTCGTAATAAATGCTTTTCTCCGGTATGAAACGGCCAAAACGGCCGGAAAGCGTGTTGACTCGCCGTTTTTTCATACAACGTGTCAAATCGCGAGTTTTCGGAACAGTTAGCTGAAAATCCGTGTCAACTCGGCCGTGTTTTTGCACCATGGTTCACACGGTGATATGATTATGAATCCTTCCAATTCCTCACAACTGTTGCTTCAATCGTGACCATATCCATGGTTTCTTTGCTATGTTTTTCGGCTGATAATATAACCTTTATCTTACATTGCTCCTCTTCATTTGTCAGTGATATGTCTCTTGTCACGCACATTCATGGGAGATACAAGTCTACAACAGATTTACTGCTTTCTATTCGACCTTTTCTTGGTTTGTTTCGGACTTGGCTAGCTTCTATCTAGAGGGGGCTATGGGCAAGTTCAATCAAGAGTCCTCCCTCCATGACCTCCCCTCCATCTCCATCCCAATTCCCATTCCCTATTCCCCTGAAACATAAGCAATGGGGTATCCATGGCCCCAATCATTTCCCATGGGTCATCCCTTATCTACACCATTCCCCTGAAACAAAAACAAGAGCTCACACCTGCAAGAGTAAGAAAAGTAGAAATTAAGAAGATATCAAAAATTACAACAAATGATGGAGAGGATTTTTCGTTTCAATCTTGGAATTTGGTACTCAAAGTCGAGAATCATGCTATTTTCATACTGGAATTAAGAATTAGGTTTGTCACTGTGATTTTGGGAATTGTTAGGAAGATAGTTGGAAAAGAATTTTGGAATTTTGGTAATATTTAACTGGGTTTGTTTTATGGAATTTAGTTCAGAGCTTTTTACAACAATAAACTAAGTAATCAGAATAATTGGTTAGATTTTGTGACGTTTATTTTAGTATTTTGGGACTTATAAATAGGGTGCTTGACATCGCACGCACAAGATTGTGATCTTGATTCTTGATAGAAAAAGATGTTTTCATGTCTCATTTTGTACGTTACAAAAATGTCTTATTTGGATGCATTGATGGCCGTTAGAGGGATTTGGGATTGATAACGAGCATGCAATTATGTATTGTTTTGAGATATCATGGAATTGGATGACCAAGCTTCAGTCTTCGTAGTTAGGTGATGCTAGATTCATCTAATAGCATGATTGACATCCATGCAATTGATTTTTTTGAGGCCCCTTATTTTCTTCTTTGTCGACATCGTGAGTAGAAATATTCTTTCATCGATAATGACTGCCATGATGAATAACAGGATTCATTTTTCCTCTTTGGATCTGTGATTACTACTAAAATATTGTTACTAGAGTATTCATGTCTGCTTTAAAAAAAATTTTCTAGCTGTTGCATGAGCATTGTTGTTTAGGCTGTCATTGGCGTTTCATTTATGTGTACTAGCTAAAACTCTGCATTGTATGCTGAGTCTTGTCTTGTTATGATTACATTATGCTGTTTTTGTTTAATGATAAAACTGCTTTGCACATGCTGGGTTAACACTCTTAATGTGTTTCTTTAGGCTGCATCTCATGTCCATGGAGGTCAATTTTCTGCTGGGTTTGCTGATGGTTCTGTCAAACTCTTTGACATCCGAACACCTGAAATGTGAGTTGATCAGGGCTCTTCTTTATTTTTACTCCTCCTGATTTGTCCTTCCTCATGCCCTGGCTTTTGTTGGGTTTAAATTGCCTTGAGCATTGGACTTTTCAATAGTGTACTTTTTAAGGTTAATAAATGCTATTACCTGCAGACAGTTATAGAAATTTTTTTAGAAACGACAAAGAACTACTCCGTCCGTTCCTTAAAGTTGTTCCCATTTGTCATTTTGGATTGTATCATTTGTTGTTCCCATAAAAAATCATTTTATTGATATCACAAATTTTGGACAAAACTAACCTTGTCCATTCTCATTTTAATTTTTTAAGAATGCCCATGGTCCCTGCATATCTTCCACTAACTTTATTTTAACATTTATTGTTTATGATCCCCACATGTTTTTGACTAACTTTATAAAAACAATTTTTTAATAGTTGTGGTTCCATATATTTCCACTAACTTACTTTTAATATTTCTTTTAATGTTTATGGTCTCCACGTTCTCTCTCATTTTTTATTCAATAAAATAATATATCAACCATCTAAAAGATAAATTCTGTTAACATTCATTGTGGGAACTTCTTTGAGGAATGGAGGGAGTATAATTTGTTTCTTTAAAGTGTGTCGTCACTTGAAGGAAATCATGTCGCAGTTCATGTCTAAAAGGAACTTTTAAGGTGACGTGGGCATATGGCAAGAGCTGCTAAAAGATGAGTGCTTGTAAATACTAGATATTGGCCACATCTACTTGAACGGCTGGTGGAGTGTTATAAATTAAAGTATTAATTTTACAATGACCTGATGTGTTTTCACTTTTTAGTTTAACAAAGTGTCTTTGTGCCAGTGTGTGTGTGTGTATTTAATATATCATCCTTCCCATGTAATTTTAGTGCTAATTGATTTTAGTTTATTTACATTTTAATTTTAACAATTAGTTAGATGTTTAAGGTAGAACAATGACCATTATATTAGATGGATGCTAAGTAAATTTTGAAGTTTCGAGAGACTAGCTGTTTGTGTAATTTATTACTGGCTTGACATGATTGGTTGTCAATTTCCATTGTGTATTTTACTGGGATTATAAGTGTTTCCTCCCTTGACTTTTTTTCTTTAAATTCCTTTCCTCTTTAGGCTTGTTTGTTCTACTCGTCCGCATACTCAGAAAGTCGAAAGAGTTGTAGGAATTGGTTTCCAACCAGGACTAGATGTTGCTAAGGTGAGTACTTATCAAATGATTAATTATGCTGCTTTTTTAGAAAATGGTGATTAGGAAATCTTGAGAACTCTAAATATGGGCTTTTCTAGATAAAAACTTCTTGGCTTGTTTGGTATGTGGTACTAGTATTGCATTTATACACTTCATTTTCTAAGCCTGTTTTTTTTTGAAATTTCTATTTAAGTGTGCCATCCTTTATATCGACAGTTTTTGTAATGTTAAAGACAGTATTGCGCATGTTTACCCTGTATATCCACATGGATGGAACCACAGATGGTACATTTTTTTCTTTCACTAGGAGATTTTGGTACACTCACACGGTCACACCCTCTTTCACCATTTATTATTTTGCGTGCCCATACGAAATTTTGCACTTAAAGAATAGTGGAAATATGAATGGGATTTTCTTTTTAGTTCTACATTATGACTCAATTTTAAAGTGCTTGTGAAAAAATATTTTGCAAAACAATAGTTTTACTTAAATAAAATTTACAAAATCGGCCTACCTTGAAAAATTATATGCTATTCAATATTGCATTCCCATTATCACTCAATACAATTAAAGTGATTTTGGCAATAGTAATAGCAAGATGCTTGTTTGGGGATGGATTTGAATACATTGCCAATGGACATGCAAAATAACACTATCCCATTTTAAATATTGAGTTTGACATGCTGCCTAACTGTGTTTATCATTGAATCGTTTTCAGATTGTCAGTGCATCTCAGGCTGGTGACATTCAGTTCTTAGATATTAGAAATTACAGTGATACGTACCTCACAATCGAATCCCACAGGGGCTCACTTACAGCCCTGGCTGTTCATCGGCATGCTCCAATCATAGCCAGTGGTTCTGCAAAACAGCTCGTAAAAGTGTTCAGTCTCGACGGTCATCTAATAGGCACCATTCGTTACCATCCAACATTCATGGCTCAGAAGATAGGACCCGTGAGCTGTCTCTCCTTCCATCCTTATCAAGTGCTGCTTGCAGTTGGTGCTGCCGATCCTTTTGTTACTTTGTATGCAGATGACAATAATCCTACAAGATGAACATACATAGAAGCTCTTAGCAAAGCCAAAGTCGAAGACTATGGCTTTGTTTAAGCTTAAACATGGTGACATTATTGAGTTCCATATCGACATTGCCTCCGATTTGGGATCATTCAAGACACTTTTTTCAGTTGTGTGCCAGTGCACTACCATGCCAAACTGAATACAATGGAGTTATAGAGGTTGGCTTTTCAAGTTGGGATTTTTATGCTGCATATTTGTTAGCCCCCCTTGTGTAAATTTCAACGCGGGCCATTAATTCCAGGGAGGCTTTAGCTAATAAGCTTGCCATACAAGGGTTTTGACTGTAAATATATAAGTTCCTTCTTTGTCTCCTATCTATTGTGATTATGTTTCTTCTGATATCAGAATTTCTGAAGGGGGAGGGGTTTTGTGATGTAATTCCTTTTTAATCTGTCAATTTGTAGAATTTTACAGGCAAGCATATTCTCAGGGTGATTGACCCAAAAAAGTTGAGGCAGGGGAGGAGGGTGTTAAATGTTGATGCTTAAATGTTTGTATTAGCTGCTTAAATGAGTGTTCTAGTGCGCTAGTGAACATATTTGATTCCGACATTGAAAATCTTTGTACATAGAATTTGTTTAATTTGTGATTGTGAATTAATTAACTGTAGTCATTGTGTATCAATTTATTTCTTCAATCCTTATTAATATGTTCCAAGTAAACCCTATTAAGAAGGGAAATGCCTTCATTCTAACTTAAACCAACTCTCTTTTGTTTCCAAGGACAATTTGTCCCATAGGCTGGGTTTGAGATGCGCCTCTCAGAGACTAGTGGTGTTGCATTTCATCAATGTTACATGATGCATCATTCGAGGTAACCATGGTCAATTCAAATTGTGATTTGGCTTCTAAATTAAATTAAACTCTACTCATTTTTCTACTATCGTGCTTTATAGATAGGCACATGAAAATATAATTTACAAAAATATAATATGCTTAAATATCATTGAAATACTTTGTCAATGCTACATTAAAGTATATTTTATTCAAAAATCAATCACATCTTTAAGAAATATAATATGCTTAAAAAGAGAGGAAATGTAATTGAAATACTCCAATAGCAAAGAGTGTGATAAAAGCATTGTTAAATTTAGATCCTTTACATAAAACAAAATCTATGTATAGATGTCAACATCAATTATTTTTATATTGCTTTATGTAAAAAATTACTTTGTTTCAGCATTAAATTAAGAGTCAATCGGAAATAATTTTTTATTAGTGTTAACATTAACAACGATAATGTTGCATACATCCGATATCCAAATCTTCGCTCTAAGTGAGAGTCACTGAAAAATGAAATGTTGTTGTATTTATTCGCCTAGCTTGATTACAAACTCTAATAATTGATATTTAATCTAAGTGGTTTAATTTTAGTTGGAACCTTCTGAAATGATTATGCATGTAGGACAATAAAGAAGAATTATCTGAAGATCAGAAAATGACGACATTATATCGTTTAAAAGTGCAGCAACTGCCAAGAAACATGCATGGTGGGCTATACCCCCAAGCAAATCAAACCTTGGAATGACTTCATTATGTGCTCATTTAATACTCTTAGGAATGTATTCATATACATTCTCCACCGTTGGAAATGGGGCATTTACATGCTGTTCATAGCTATATTAATATAGCCATATAGGTTAGTGGTTCATATTTTAAAATGTTCAATTAAATTTACGTTTATATATGAATTGATCTCATTATTTTTTGCAAATGCATTTTTCTTCTAAAGTATCTCATAATTGAAACAAATGTTGCACTTAAAATATTAAATAAATGACATTTTTATAACTTAAATATGAGAATCATGAGGTAACCTAATAATCTATGACTTTATCTTTCACCCTTATGTTAGGGCTTTAATTCTGTCTCACCATTCTTATAAAGGATTAATTATCTCTTCCCCTTGCTTGTAAAAATCTCTAATCTATCCCTGAATATAATACTCTTAAAACTTAACTTCAAATTTAAAAATGAATACTAACAACAAGAACACACAACAAATAATAATTTTATAATTTAGTAGGTATATAATATATATATTAACTCAATAAAGAAGCTACCTATCATATTAAATAACTTCATGATGAGAAATAAAGCTAATGTAATCCCTCTTTTTTCTAATATTCTATTAACATTTTTAAGACATATATGTCGATGATAAAATATATCCATTCAAGATCTCATTAGATTCGTCTTAATGTATAATTTTTATAATTTTTATGATGCGTATTTAGAGATATTAATGCTCAAAGTTTTTTTAAAAACTGTGCAAAACTTGAATGAGAAGAACATTTGGAAATGGACGGAGTAATAACCAATCAAGGATCACTAGCTAACCCAAAATTACATTACTACAATTACATAGTAGCCTGTTAGTTGTTAATCACTAATTGTTAAGGTTTCTTGTAGGAAACATCAAAATACATCATTTGGCTAATTATATGTGGACTTTTTCTCTTCCATTAGCATATACTTGATAATGATACCTTTAGCCTTATATTAGACTTTTATGTACAAATATTATTACCCACTTGAAAGGACACATTTTTTAATCTTTATTATTCTTTTCACTCTTATAAGTACCTTATAATTTTCTCATCAAACCATACCAGAATCAAGTTGAAACATACATATTTAGAGTTCATCAAGATTGGCACATAATATTAGCCAATCTGACATAAAAAAAATCATAAGATTTGTACATAAAAATGAACTTGAGAAGCCCAATATTTGTTTGTTTTTTTGGTAGAAGAAGTGTTATGATGTTTTCAGAGGTAGCTGAAATGTTATATGATTTGGTATCAGTTCTTTCTTCTGCACTGCTTCAGATTTCTTCTTTTGTGGAAGTGTCCAGGAGATCCAGGAGTTCTGCACCTTATTCTTCATCAATCACTGTTAGGTATACTGGGACTTCAAATCTAATGGCTGTTTGATTCATTTATTACTTAAATCTTGTTGTTCTAGAGTGTAGAGTATTAGAATAGGGATTATCTTATGATTATTATACTGCAAATATATGTGAATATAGGAGTTATAATCAAGGCTCATGGATGAGTTTATGTCCTACGGGCTTGGTTTCGGATTATACTGAACTATTAAAATGACTCTACCTTGATTAAAATATCTTTGTTATCACCTGTTCAAATGTCGATTAAATAAGAGCTATTTAATGGCATTAAAGTGATGGAATTGAACAAGTGTTTCATCATTACTCATGGATGAGTTTATGATTTTGCACTACAATTTATTTTTTTACTCTATTTTGGAAGTTTCATATTATGATTAGAGTTGGTATTTTATTATTTTTTATTTGAATTTAATTATATTTTTTTAGGTATCCCATAAAAACACTATGTAAATTTATTAATTATATTATTGATGATTTAGAAATTTTATTTTGTATTTAGTGCTTCTCACGGTGAGACGGTTTTATAGCATAAATTGAAATCATAAGTTATAAATCTAAAGTATGAGACATGTCTCACGCTAAAATCGTCTCATACAAAAATTTGTGTATATTGTTTAGATAATATTATTGATGGTTTAAATTGACTTAGAAATTACTCCTATTGGCTATTATCATAAGAGATTTGACTTTTGAATTTTTGAAGAATTGACCAACGATTCAAAATATATACCTAATGTCTTCGTCTATCTTTTAGAGCTTGATGCATTGTAATTTTATTTTATTTTATATCTGAGAGTTTTTTTCCGTACAAACTCAAAAGAGTGTAAAAGTAGATTCAACTTTTGTTTCAATATGTAGGTTTCGAATGGTATATCCTAAACCCTAATTTATTTTAGAGGGGCAAGTGAATAGTCACAAGGGCCAGATTGCTTCGGGCGCACATGACACCAATACTTGTACATGATATAGCAAAATTATAATGTTCACTAAAAAAGATTGCTAACTTTTATTCGAGCAGAGTTTATGCATGTTTTTGAGATGACAGAGAGGGAGAGACAACAAGGTGTTGACTCATCATCGTTCATATCGATCCCATGTTCACAAAGAGAAAAGAGTGAGGAAGCGATGCACTAATAGGATGCTATAGATTTAACAAGCAAGCAATAGATACAGCATTTTACGAAATGCTATGAACAATTACATATGATACTAAAATCATCACTTTTTCAGACGATAATATTGAAATGCCTCACAATCACATCTTCGCCAATGCACAATCCATCACGTCGACAAAGAAGTCTGGGTCAAAAACAAAAGGAAAGAAAGGTGAGATACTGAGATTACTTCATTAATAGAATCAAATTGAACAAAACATGAAAATAGGTGACGAACAGGTCTGTCTAGTCGATCAAGAAAATCTTTCTTTTTAACTCCGATTGATCGATCAATCAATCTTACTCTCAGGCTGGTCGGAGAAACTTGGCTTATATTCGGTTCAGGTTGTTCTTGGTCTAGGCGAGTCATGAGCTCTGTTAGGGTGCTATTTTGATCAGATTAGGGTCCGTCAAAAGTCTTTCTTTGCATAGAAGTGCATTTGGAACTAATTGTTTCGTAGCCTTTTAACATTTTAAGTCCGATTTAGTCTCGTTTTACGATTTGAAAGCCTAGCATCCCGTCCCACAAACAATAAGAACAGATGGTGTTCATAAAAACGAGAAAAACGTAGCCAGGTTTTGGTTTCAGTAAGTCATGCGAAAAGAATACAAATTTTCCAATTGATAGTAGAATTTACCGGCATCTTTCCTGGTGAAGCAGAGGGGAGGTGTGATTCTGAATACATTGCCATAGAATCCTCCTTTTCCAACCAATACTCCCATTTCTGTACAGTTCAAATGAGAAAACATTAATCAATGGGAAAGCTTGTACCATACTCGAAGCATACAAGGAAACGACGCGCAAAGTAGTAGGCAGGGAACCAGGAAACACACTCACCTTTCATTTGGTCCATCACATGAAGGATCTCAGCCTTTGCTGGAGTTTTCTTTTCGCGATCTGAAACTAGTTCGACCCCCAGCATCAATCCCCTTCCCCTCACGTCTCCAATTACTGTGATAAATACAAGTATCAGCGTAAGATCGTAGAAATATCAAAAAAAAACATGTAATTAATGAGGGAAAGTGACCTACAATCGTATTTGTCCATGAGAGCAGTGAGTCGGTTTTTGAGATGAGTACCCACAAGATGAGCATTTTCCTGAAGCTTTTCCTTATCAATCACTTTGAGAACAGCATGTCCTGCGGAAGTGCAGACAGGATTTCCACCGAATGTGTTAAAGTAACTACGACGAGTTAACACACTAGCGATTTCAGGTGTGGTTACTACTGCACCAAGCGGAATGCCATTCCCAATACCCTGAAAAATCGAATGTTAAAAGACATCCCAGCTAGAGACTTTCAGGTGTTCTTATCAACAAACAACAAGATCCTGAGTGAGCTTAGACATGGAATGTCTTCACATATGTTTAGCTATTAGCAATATTCTCTTTGTTCTTGATGGTTTCCTAGGAAAGTGTCACAAGATATGTGTACAAAATTCAATAATTTAGCTTCCTTAAGATTTTACAATGTGACACACAGTCACATATAAGAGTAGTACCCAATAGTACATGAAAGGAATACTATTCAATATGAGAAACGAACTGAAATACGAGAAACATTAATTTAGTGCTTTCGAAACTTAGGGAACAACATTTGATCCAATAGTAGCCAAGATAGGGTCATAAAATGTAGTCCAAATACATTGATTGGTGTGGTGTGAGGCATTTGAGTTGGGGTAGTCTTGTAGAACATAGATTGGTGAAATGTAAAAAAGCCCGTACTTGTCGTCTGCAAACCGAAATGCTTCAACTGGCGTTTCAAATCGCGTTTCTAATGATTCAGTACAAAAGGTATGAAACGCGGTACGGGGAAAAGTTTCGCGTTTCGCGTTTCAATGAATTGATGGCAATATACGATAAACTTCAGAAAACAGATTCAATAAGGCCTTTCCATTGACAAACTAGAAGGTTTATGCAGAGACAAATAAGTCAAACATGCGCCTAACCTTCCTGGGCTATACTGTACAGAATTACCAACCTTTGCCATGGTCACAATATCAGGGACCACTCCATGAGCCTCGAAACCCCAGAAGTGGCTTCCAGTGCGAGCAAATCCAGCTTGAACTTCATCAGCTATAAAAAGGCCTCCCGCTTTCTTTACTATGTCATACACAGCGGAAAGATAGCCAGGGGCCAATTCTACGATTCCTCCAACTCCCTGCC
The DNA here is from genome assembly GCA_000753965.2 of Amaranthus hypochondriacus. Lineage (NCBI taxonomy): Eukaryota > Viridiplantae > Streptophyta > Magnoliopsida > Caryophyllales > Amaranthaceae > Amaranthus > Amaranthus hypochondriacus. Next base: position 729,088 of record CM025923.1, on the reverse strand, counting down.
GCATAAATAAGAATGTTAGTGTTGAAACTCCTTTTGCTGAATCTCCTCATATGCTATTGCAGATTCCTAAGAATTAACCTGAGTTTTTCAGATTTACCTATCCGAAAAATTTTACTAATTGAAGAAAATGGCGCTTATGGATTTCGGAAGAAGGCGATCTGCCTAGCTATAGATACTAACCTGAATGGCTTCACAGATGAAACCTGCAACATGACCAGATGTTCCGAATTGGATAATATCCTGAACATCTTTAGCATACATTTCACCATCTGCTCCAAACAGACCTCTGTAAGGATCGGGATTCATGGCATGGTGGACTCCATTCTGTTACAGATTCGGTTATTAGCAAACTCGGAAAATGGCAACCGACTTCCATCTCTTAGAAAATGGTGCAACAAACACAACCAAAAAACCTAAGACGAGTGGATAAATTGAATATAGGCCCGATAGTAACAGAAGAAGCTTATACCTGAGTGACATTGAATTTCCAATTGCATTGAGCGGTTGCACCCATAGTTCCAGCAGCATTTCCATGGTAAGCATTCCTCAACGAGATAATATCCTGACATCCTGTGTATAGTCTCGCCATCATTAAGGCCAACTCATTTGCTTCTGTTCCGGAGTTTGTAAAGAACACAACCTGAAGCATACAAAGCACATCAAGAAATTAAGACGGAAAGGCCAAAAGACATGATCATGTAGAGTTTAGAAAACCAAACAAAGTCTGTACACACAATATAGCATAAAAGATAAAATAATTCATTAAGAAAATATCCAATTCCGTATCCATTTTGAACATAGATGAAGGAGTCACTATAGTTCCCATCTTGGTTTTTTTCCAATCAAGGGTCTAAAAAACATGTGTTAAACTATCATTGTCACATTATGTCACATCATTGAGAAATTGCAATCAGTAATCAGTAAGAAGAAAAATCTGGTACAGGTGATAACTGGGATGAATCAGAAACAAAACATCATATCAGACAAAAATGATGAATTATTTATAGTAATTGATGACTACAACATGAATAATCCCTTTTCCTTCAATCTTTATTTTTTTTTTTTTTGTTGCTTTGGGAGTAAAAGTTGGTGAGCAATTTTTTGAACCTATAGTGACATCCTCACACTGAAAACATATTTCTATTTTATGTAGTTTGCCCATCATTTTTGTCAAAAAATCAACTCAATCAAAAGTTTAAACTGATAGTTAAAGCCTCATGATATGTTATATACTCTAATAAGCCCCTTCACACAAGAGCCCTTTGGGTTAGAAGTGGAGATGTAGCATAGACCCTCCTCATATCTGGCACCGAATATTCCACTTTAACTTTAAATGAGGGGTGGTTGAGATTCGAACTTGTGACCTTATTGTCAAGTTGGGGAACTAACTCAACCAAAAGCTTAAGCCCATCATGATTGTTAATCCTCTAACAATTTTAATGTATTGAACACACAGCAAAATTATTTTGTATAATGACCCAAAAATGTTTAGGGGGCGGGTCCTTTTGAGCCTACACAAACATGTGCCATTGCTCGCCCTCGTCATCTCAAACAAATAAAAGAACAAATATGTACTTCTATATCATTACATAGCAAAAACGGCAACAACCAACAAAAACTTTGATGATGCTCACTAAAATAAAAGGTGCCTTTAATGTATGCTTTAAAACCAAACTTTAAAAGCAAAGCTTTTTCCATACATGTAAAATACTAATAAGTAATCTAACCACTACTCAATGAACTAAAATCATAGTACAAGGGCATAGTCAGTTAGTCACTATCTTTTCTTTTTGCCCCAAACAACACAAAAGTCACTTTGTTTTGTATGTACTCCAATTATGTCTAGAAACAAACACTAAATATGAATACTAGAAGATAAGACACAAAAAGAAGACAATGACATACTTTAAGATCACCGGGCAGTTTCGAGGCCAAAGCCTCGGCAAAATCAGCAATAGCAGGATTTAGATACAAGATCGTAGAATGCTGCAAACGCTGCGTTTGGTTGGCGATGGCTGCGACCACATCAGGGTGGCAATGACCGCAGCACACTGTAGCAATCCCTCCAAATGCATCCAAGTATCTCCCTCCCTTTCTCATCATACAAGTATTGCATCCTTCCATCTACCACGTTCAGCTGCCACCTCACAACAAACAAATAGATTGCATCAATAATACTACTACTATTATTTAAAATTATCATTCTTCCAATAAGAAGAAAAAAAACAAAAAGAATGAACACAGCACATATAGAGCAATCAACCAAAAATTTATCTATCTCCAAAAAATTTATCATTACTACAAAAAAACATATTGAAAAGAACCAACGCCCCGTATGGTAAGTGGTAATAATCGGTGGTAATGAGAATGAAAAACTAGTGTAATTTTGGTTGAAAATTCTCTTGGTTACCTTAATGTCAATAAAAAATTCTTTGTAACCATAGGCTACTTATTACTCTCTAACCAAACCGACCGCAAGTGCTAATCAAACAAAATTTTTTGGGGAAAAAATAACCACTCACTAAAAATTTCTTATGCTACTTATTACTCTCTATGTCCTTTAAAGTTGTCACATTCTTCTTTTCAGTTTGTCCCTTTACTTCAGCATATTTCCTTATCCCTAAAAAATAACGCATACTTCTCCATTCCACTATAATTGTTATATTTGATTTTTTACGTAACATAATACGTTATTTTGATCGTTTATATTTTAAACTACATACATCTAAAATTTACAAAAGCTTACTATTATATTAATATTATAAAAATATATAATTAGAGGTTCAAACAAGATTTATAATTTTTTCTTACAAATTAATTAGGCGCAATATTAAAACAAAATCCGTGATAATGATACAGTTATATACCCTTATTCACAAAGTAACAAATTAACAAGTTTTAACATCAATCAGTAATATTGAAAAGATAGGAACTTCACATATACATCAATACATGCATTATTTATTCATATGAATTATGATAAATTAAAACAAAATTAATATGAATGCAGTAAATAAAAATAAAAAAAACTTACCGGTTGATTAAAGAAAGTGAACATAGAAGGGCTAAGAAACTCCTTACGCTTTTTAAGAATCTCATCACTGGTAGGCCCATCATACGGCGGCGGTGAATAATCAAAAGGCGGCATCTTTGGCAATATGACGTCAGCTTCCGGTGAAATGACATCACCTTTTAACGCCACAGCCGCCGTTGCCGGAGATGAAAAGAGACGACGGGTCCCACCAATTTGGGTCATTAACATCCTCCTAATCAAATTTCCGGTGTAACCCATAATTTATTATTTGAATTTGATTCCAAATAAGAAGGAATTTGTGGGGTTTTTCCGGTAGGAAAATGTGACAAAATCAAAAAGTGATTGGGCGAAGAGAGAGACAAAGAGGGAGAAGAATGAAAAACGAGAAGCCATGGTTAGTGGTGATTTATATAGGGATATTGGAAAAGTGTTAACTTGATACAGGCAATCAGGGAGTCTGCACAGCAATGATCTCATCACGTATACGTCTCTTAGCCTCTTAGGTTTCAACTTATTAAAAAAAAATTTGTCAACAATAATCTCACTCGTGCTTATTTCTCTGTGAATAATCTCTAGTATTAATTAAATTAAAATAATTTAACTTTTATATATTATTTGTTGACATTAATTTTTTTTACATTTTAATCGGTATATATATATATATATATATATATATATATATAATCATTTTTATTGTATGTAGCCTTCTTATTTTTGATGTGCTAAAGAATTTACAATTAAAAATGAGTTTTCAATTCAAAAACATTTGAAGTATGAAAATGATTACAACAACAATGTTAAAGTTTTAATTTCAAAAGATTAAAATTAACTAAGTATAATGTATATGTTTTAATTCGATAAGAAATTAAGTCAAATTCTCATAAAAAAAAATGTACTCCTCCCTCAAAGAACAAGAAGAAAGATACAAAAAATCAACAAGTGAAGTAAGTTTATAGATAACACATAGAAAGATGGTGATAATATATATCGGTGAATTTGTGTATGAGATGAAGATATATAAAATGTATTTTTATTTGCAAATTATATAATTACAACAAGATAGATAATATAGCTTACGCGAATATTAAATTTAATTAGCAAATTCAAAATAACGGAATATTCGATATAAAAGTACTTCCTCCGTTCCATAATACTTGCTACTGAGTGTGATTTATTGTGTGGGAAAATGTTACAATCTGTAGCAAGTATTATGAAACAGAGAAAGTATATGATTAGGAATTAGTATGTTGGCTTAGTATAAGACGAATGATTTGTTATTCCATATTTGTACTCACATCAATCTATCAATCCACGTAAAATGGGCATCATTGTGCATATTGAAGATAAGGTAGCATCTCATTATAATACTCCTTTACTAATGCTTTTAGCTCTTGGTGAATGTCCAAATGAGTACCAACAACCAGCCTAACATTAGTTTTATGTCTGGCTAGTTTTGATTTATTTCTTTATTTTATTTTTAGTTTATTTTTAATACGATGAATCAAACCCTACAAATGGACTAGATTCCTCCTCCAAATGCATTTAGTTCTTTCTTACATCCATCTTGCACTACAAAGTTTGCAATAACTAAACAAACATTTTTTCAATTAATGAAAGTTCTTTTATCGGTCAAATTAAATTAAAGGTATTTATTGATTGGATTATCATATCAGTTTCAAATTGATGTCATTTCATTCAATTTAATTTTAAATTGGTTATTTATGGTTACGTGGCATAGTAATTGTGACGCTTGAGTCAGATCAATTAGTTTTAAAATTAATTATTTGAGTTATTGAATTACAGCGGTTCAATATCAACTGAAATTTGAGTAAAATAATGGCTACGACCTACTATTATTGTTGTGAAACTTGTTGATAGAGATGTTTTCATGCTTTAATCAACTCACAACTTATCCTTGGAATAGGGGTAGTATAATGTTTAGAAGACCTTAAGTCTTCATTCTCATTATGAAGTGAAATAATTGAAATGCCCAATCAGAATATCAATGTAGATCAAAATGTCTATACTTTAACTTTTTAGTTGATTATTTCAAATTTGTTGTATGTATATTCTAACACATATATTTCATACACACAGATAATTTGAATAGCAATGCATAAATAATTAAAAAGACCGATTAAAAGTACTTTTTTCGAAATCTTCTTTCCTTGCTTTAATTTTTTTGTATTTTGCAAACACTAGTACAAACTAATTCACCTAACCTAAACAATCCTCAATCAACACTCACTACAAAAAAAACTAAGTTAAGCGACAAAAAATAAAGCTGATGCCTCTAAGTTTGGCGACAAAACTAGCGACAAAGGGCTTTTTTGTCGTCAAAATTGTTGTTCAAAATTTTTAAACGGTTCAATTTTTAGTAATTGGGCGGGAAACTTTTATGCGACAAATGTTTTTGTCGCCAAACTGTTATGTGACAAAACTCTTTGTAGCCTATTTTGTAGCCAAACTTTTATGCTACAAAATTGGTGACAAAACTTTTTTGTCACATAGAGTTATTCATATTATTTAAACTCTCCATATTCATCACTTGTATACGTCTCCCATTTTATTTCATCTTCCATTCTCTCCATATTCTCCCATCTTCCTTCTCTAATACATTTCTTCTTCTTCCCTAAACCCCCATAAACTTATTTCTACAAGAAGCTTAATCACTTCATTAATGAGAGCTACAACAAGAAGCTTAATTAAACACTTATCTTCTCTTTAATCTCAAACTTTTTGAAAAATCTTCCTAACATTGAGTTTTGATTGCTACAATCTGGGTTATTGTTCTTCGAGTTTGGGTTGTTGTTCTTCGAGTTTGGGTTGTTCTTCGTTTTTTTATCTTCGTTTTTTTCTTCGATTTAGTGTTGTTGTTCTTCGATTTTGTTCTTCATTTTTTCACTTTTGTTCTTCGTTTTTTTTTACAATTTTTCGCTTTTGTTTGTTTTTGTTGTTCATGTTTTTGTTCTTCAATTTGGTTTTTCGTTCTTCATTTTTTTTAAGTTTTTTGCTTCTCTTTTTTTTCCAGTTTTTTTGTGTTGGGTTATTGTTTTTTTATTTATGTTCTTCATTTATTTTTCAATTCTGGGTTTTTTTGTTCTTTCATATTATTGGACCATTTATGATTTTTTATAAATTTATCAATTTTTCAGAATTTGGAAAGGATAATTATTTTTTTAGGGAATCATTAATATAATAAAGAACCATTAACAATTTACTAATTTTTTTTTAGTTAAGATTTCATTTACTCATTAAATTTCATTTAATTCAGTTTTGTTGTGTAAATATTACTTTAATAATGTATATTTGTTAAAAAAATTGAATATTTGTTATTATTATTTTAATAATAATAGTAATATAATACTATTATTATTAAATAATAATAACAAATATTCATTTTTTTAATTCGTCTTAAATAATTAGGCGACAAAATAGGCGACGTTACTATTTTTGTCGCATAGAGTTAGGCGACAAAAAAAACCAAAGGCGACAAACTTTTAGGCGACAAAGCGTTTTATCGCCTATTTTATCGCCAAATGGCTTATGCGACAGATTAGGCGACAAACATTATCCTAGATCATTTGCAACTAGTAATTAATCAATTATCATATCATCTTGGATTTTTTAATGTAACATGTAAGTTTTTATTCTTTAGTTCACTACTTAATTACGTAATGTGTGAGATAGGGCAGTACATCTTATAACTAGTACTACTTGTGGTTGTGAAACATCAAGCATATACCGTTCTAAATATCATTTAGTAATTACTATTTTTATATTTACTCAATTAATCAATGCATTGTTTTGATCGTTATTAAATTTAATTGTGAATAATATATATATATATATATATATATATATATATATATATATATATATATATATATATATAAAGGATTGATATTGTGAAGGTCAAGTCTCTTCGAAGACATCTGATATTGTGAAGGTCAAAATTTGAGTGTCTATCTCGAACAGAGAAACTGATCGCATTCTCTTTTATAGATATGAGTTGCCACCTTCTATCCCTCGCTCCTCAGAACCTGATCATAATTTCTATGAGCGGGATATATCGGATACAATGACGATGATAATACGTTGAAAATATTCATTGAATGTTGAGACGAAACTACAAAATTCTACTTAGCTCCGTATTACAAATAATTAAAGATAAAAACACAAAGCAATATCAAGTACGTACTATGCAAATGTAATAACTAATTGCAATCCAAGATTCCAAGGTAATGTAGGATAGTGTTTCTGTTACAAAATGTGTCTATAATTTTGGTACCCCTAGCTTTCTAATTGAATTAGATAGGAATAACAGTTAGTTTAGCGTATACCAGTTGTACATGGACAATTCTTATATAAGAAAGAGCATTGAGTGCATATGATATGATATACTTTCTATTTTTTGTTTGTTCACTTTAAGTTTGTCCACTTCTCCGTACTTTTTTATTTGTCCACTTTAAGAGAGAAAAATTTAAATTAATTTTAAAGTATATATTAAAGATAAAATATATTCATATGATCAGATCTTGTTAGATTTATCTTAATGTAAAAATTTTTCAACATATAATTTTTATAATTTTTTATAATGCGTAATTAGATATATTAAAATGCGACCGAGAGAATAGTAATAGTATTGTTACATGTTGAAAGTCCTTTAGTAATACCAGGAGTAGGAGTGCATAATTAAGATGATACTAAAGAAGCATTAAAATTAACTTCAAAAAAAAAAGAAGCATTAAAATTGAAAGTGGCTTATTAAATTGTCAAAATTGGACTTAATCCAAATTGTTTCCTACTAAGGCCATTAAGTGTGTACTTTTCCATTTTCATTATTATGGCAATTGAGTCAGCACTTTTCAGTTTTAATTAGGTAAATGGGTTATCAAATACTTAGGATAATAATAACCTAATTGGTTTACCTATTTGGTATTAAAAAAAAAAAAAAACTATATTTCTCGATTACAATGAATTTGTTATGTTGTATTATCAATGTGAGAACTTTTTATAACAAATTTAGCAAATTAAATGAGGTGAAAATAATATTAATTGTCATGCAAAGAATTGAGTATGAAATATGAATATATAAAACTAAATTTAATAGCGCTTTGAAAAAAGTTGATCAAGTTAAATTAATCTGAAATTATTACGTTTATCTGTCTAAAGATCTAAAATATACGCCTTATATGGTCTTATTATTGATTTCTATATTTGTGACTTGAAATTTGATAATTTTTAGTTAATTTAGCTAAAAGTAAAAGGTGACAATGAAGATCTTTTGCTTGAGCTTATTAAGGGAGAAAACTATGATTTTGATTAGTGGATATATCATGTAAAGTAACAACAAACAATATTAAAGTCTTAATTCAATAATATGTGATTGCTAGATTATTTGGACACGAGAAATTGTCATTAACAGAGTTTTTTTTCATTACGCTTTGTCCAATTGAATTTGCTACTACAAAATAATTTCAATAATCCACTCATCTATCTTATATGCATCTACATGATATATATGTAAAATTTAAGTCCGAGCTTGCCTAGACTACTATGACCAAGTTATTATGAGAAATGAATAATAAACATAAGAAAAATACACCAATTTCAAACACGCTGATTGGAGCATGTTGAAAATTTTCATATCAATAAAATGTTTCAACTTGTTAATATACCACAAAAATATCATTTGATAATTTGACCTATCAACCATTTATATATACTCAAATTAGTTAAAATTAACCAATAAATTTTTTTGCCAAGCGCAAAAAAAACAATCCCAACTCGGCCAACATCAATCATCCCACGTTCTTGCCCAAGTCCAATGAGCAATCCATTGCGCTTTCAATGAATATAAACACATATATAAAGGCGTTAATTGTGATCATTGAGAACTTCAATCTTTAGAAACTACATAATTTTGTCTAAAGGTCAGATTAATTCTGCCAGGACGAAGCCCGGTTTCTTCCAACAAGGCGCGAGGGGCAGAATCTGGTATGATTGAAGCAACACCATGGAAAATATGTCTTGATTCACCTCCGAATATTAACACATCTCCTGATTCTAAAATCAACGTTTCTGCTTCGTTTGCGTCCCTTCGATCCCCATACAAGAACTCGGCTGAATCCCCAATGGAAAAAGAAACAACAGGTAGTTGTTTGGCTAGCGATTCCTTAGTCTCATCACGATCCTGAATGAAATGAAAAGATAAAAACACACACATTAAGTTTGGAAACAAACACACAAAATCCAGAGAGCTACTATATACAAGGCGACAGCAGAATACTGCAGGAGACAATAGTTTTCAAGTCTAGGCTTGTGTTTGGTTCAAAAGAAATCATGTTGGGCAGAATTTAATTTTCTTTTGCTTCCTTGCAAAAGGGGTAAAGCTTCAAACAGGGGAACATGGATAGTTTTTCTCGAAATTTTGTTCTTCCCAACTAAAACAAGCCTATAAATTTACAAAAATCATGATCTTTCTTGCACCTACACTGCACAACTTCAGCCACTGTACAATTTCAGCCACACAATGTACAGACTCTAGGTTTATCAGAAGCAACATGACAAAAGGTCATAGGTTCGATCTCATCATTACTCATTTCAAGTGTAAATTCTAGCGATGGGTACGAAGAGGGTTTGTGTTGCATTCACCCTTATAAGTTATAACCCAAAGACTCTCGTATGAGAGGGCGTGATAGAGTATATTAGAATTTAGATAACTTGGAGCATTAACCATTTGACACGTACAACAATAATGCCAAAGCCTTGATCACAACAACCAACTCCATATTGTTGGAATTAAGCTTTTGGTATCAACTAGTAATAGCTAAAAGCCAAAAACCTAGAGTCTTTAAGCACATCAAGCAAAATTTCAATGAATAAATGTTGTAATACTCGGTTTATTCCGCTATTTACAACCAAGTGAGATTGATTATAGCGATGGTAATATACCTGATGCAGACCAAGTCGCCCATTCTCAGTATAAAAGTTGACGATGCAAACATCAGGTGTCATCTTGGGAAGGATGTGTTCAGCATTGCAAACTTTAAAATCTCTCTTTATAAGAACATGCGAGTCTAGCATTGCTCTATCAACCAAACTTAAAAGTTCGGGAGGAATATCAGGCGGCTTAGATCTATCTATTCGTCTTCTTTTAAGATACATTCTTGTCGGCGGATCCCAATCAAGACCAAGGCACATCATATACAGTCGGAGCTTTGCTCCAGTTTTGTAACCAGGTTGATAGAATCCTCCGGGTCCAACGCCAAGTTTCCTACATTTCTGTACAATAGAAACCTGCAACAAGCACACAAATTAGAGATCATACGAGCTCATATAGTCATAGCATTCATTTTAGACTGAAAACGAGCAAAATTTCAGAAAATGGCTACTTCTAGTAATTGGGAACATTCACATATCCTTGTTTGCACACTTCTACAGCGTCCTTAAGGTATAGATTCTTAATCAAAGAAGTGTTTCAAGTAAACTACCTGTTCATTGAGGGAGATGTAATTCTTTAACAAGATCATCCCTGGTTTTAGTACTAATTGCCCAGACTTCGCATTTAGCTGATTCATCAATGGCTCTCTCGCGTCATTTGACTTGCAAATATCGAACACTTCAATGGGGGTGAAAGTTTTATTCTTCAAGTATCTCTTCCCATAACTCCCACCGTCATCAAGACAAGATTGGATGTATTTTGTCTTCCTGGACTGCAATGGCTCTCGTTTCCCAAAGCTAGTTGGCAAATCATATTCCTCCAACATGAGTGCAGAATCCACATCAGGTTTGAGTTCATTCATTTCAAAGGACTCTTCTCCTGAGCCATCGGAACCAGAGGTTACAAAGAACGCAGAAAGCTTATCTTTGTGGGCAGCATCTACAAAAGGATGCTCAGGTTGCTTTGGCGAAGAAACTAACTCTGATACAGAATTTCTATCCTGTTCATTGACATCTATAACAGAAGAAGGCTTATTGATCATAGATTGGTAACTTGCATTACTGCTAACTGTTTCGGAGACATTAGGTTGTTTCCCAATTTCTTTATATCCCAGATATTGTTGAATGCCTTTTAAATCCAATATTCGCCTTCGAGTTGGTGGTCTCATGACAGGGTCTCTTTGTTTTTCATTCAAAGTATCATCACTTGTCTTCATCTCAACCTGTTTCACAATATTATAGGTACTAGTTAGAAAAGAACTGAACTTCATCACAAAGGATAGACATCTATCATGTACCAAAACTTAAGCAGCCTATACATACAATCATTATGCAACTTGATGTATAGTTTAAATTCTTCTACGCATTGGAACTAATAATAGTGATGTTAATTTAGAAAATAATACGAACATACAACAAAATAGAAAACGCACGCATCAATGGAACATAGATGATCCCCCTCCCCCCTAAGCTACTACATTTCCTAACTTATGGTGCTAGTAGGCATAGTAGCATATTCCAACCATCCCGTTGGGTTTGTCGCATAATCATGAATGTGATGATCTTTGTCATCATGCTAATTATCCTTCCTACACCAGAGACTAGTTATGTCACATATGTCTTGTTCGATTTATTTCTAAACAAAACTTAGACTTTATCGAATTATGCACTCCGATATAAATTTTGGCCAAGTTCCCTACATTATCAAACTCCTATGCGTCTATGCCTAGCAGGAAGTAGCCAAAACTGAAGGGTTAAGATTTAAGAAATTAGTACATACTGAATTTCCCATATCAGAATGAACGCAAAGTAATACATTATTTTGTATGTTTTAGATGGTATAAACATCACAAACCCTTCATGTAAAAGCAGCCCTAATAAGTTACTGCAATGTACTTATAAACAGATATCACCCTCCATCAAACAAACAACACCATTCAAATTCAACAAATTCAACATTTTGTACACACAGAAAAAGGGATAATAAAACATATCAATTTCCCTGGGGAATCTAGGACCGGATTGTGCTATTGAAAACCCTATGAATATGATGGTGAAACATATAATACAAAAAAATGATATCTGAACTGGGTTCTGTATATTTGTCGGGATGACCGTTCGGCTAACCCTAGTATCATGATTCGTCCTAGTTATTCCCCTTTGTAATATAACTTGCTAGTGCAAATACAAAACTATTTGAGTACTAGGCAACAAGATGATTTGATAATCGACCAACTGAAAATAACAAGAACCAAACAACATGGAAATCGAAAAAAAAAAAGGAAAAAAGGGAAGGGTTTAGAGAAGAGAGAAAATTACAGAAGGAATAATGATTTGTGATTTAGTCGACAAAGATGAAGACAGACTTCGACAATAGTAGGGAAGAACACAGACAGGAGAAAGAAGGGGTCGCAGAATCATAATACGGCACCGTCTCAAAGGGGAAATTATGCGTTATGAATTCTATCGATTCCGCTTCGTAATCGTAGTTATAGACTGGGAGTTGGAACTTGGAACTTGGAACTTGGAACTTATTTACACCAGATTAGCCGATAAAGTTGGAAATTATTTTCAAAGATTTTCGGAATTTGAAGATTAAAGTGTTATTTTTTATAATTTTTTGGTACGGATAAAATAATTAAAATATAACACAAATTTTTGAATCAAATTCTAAATATATATTGTTACAACTCTAAATATAGAATTGGACTGGACTTTTGAGAGTCATCTTTACGAAATACGGTCTCTCAGGAGATCACCTGAAATATTAATAATGTGTCAATAGATTCTGCTTTTCTGTTTTCATTTTTCATTTCAAGTTATTTTATTTTTTATACTCCTAAAAGTATTTTTATTTAATAATATTCATCGAATATAATTATCTTAATGTTTATGACTGACAAATATTTTTTCCTAACTATACTTTAACATTTTTATAATATTTATTGTCCTTAAATTATTCTTATAAACTTTATTTTAATATTTTATATTGTCTAAGTTCTATTTTATATTATTTTACTCTTCTATGTGAATATTCTATAAAAGAATACTAAATAAAAACGAAATGAGTAGTATCATAGGAGTACAATCTACCCTTATCGAAAGATATTTCGTTTTAGAATTTCAGATAAACACCTCATTTGATAAAAAAAAAAAACTTATATTTGAAGTTTAGAGATAAACACCTCAAGATAAGTCATTTCAATTAAGTTTAAGCATATAGAAGTATTAATTTTGTAACTCTAAAACTAAAAAAATCTAATTGGCTTGTCTAACATACGTCCCAAGACATAAGTTAAGGAATAAAAATCACTTACATTAATTACCAGCATCATTTAGTAGAATTATCTACATATCTCAGACATAACTTTTCTATATTAGTTATTATTGTAAATAAAAAAAGAGAATATATATGAGAAGGGCTTGTCTAACCTATGCCACAAAACATATGTTAAGGGATTCTCCATTAAATTACCTTCATCTATCAACTTTATTTAAGGATCTCCTTATTTATTCTCTTTTTGTTTTTTTGCTTATTTTAAGTAATGTATATATAAAATCATTATTTTCAAGATCATATTTAAGAGAACAAAATAAATTTATAAAAAAAATTTAATGCTTTTAACCTAAAAACCCTTATAAAAATCATCTTATATAAGTTGATTAAGTAAATTAATTAATATCTCTTAAACCCAAAATCACCCATTAATTACACTTTTAAGTCTCAATTTATTTGACTTCTTGCAAGTTTTGTTGTTCTCTTTTTCATCATGTTTTTAATATCTTGCTTGATCGTCTTGTTTCAACTTTCAAGTATTGTTGTTGGAAAGAGAAGAAAGAACGGAGTACGTCACGTATGCGTAAGACCAATGTCATAAGTCATGGGCCATAGGTGCTTGGGCATCTCATCTCAATTGCTTGACTTTTATCTAAGATTTGGAATGTACTAATCACAGACAATAAGGCCTAGTAATTTATCTACGCAGTCCACTTGATAGCATCCCATAATTTTACTACTAATTGGGTCCCATCTTGCTATCCATCTCCAAAACATATACTCCCTCCGTTCCTATGAATTTGTAGTATTTTCTATTTTCGTACGTCCCACTTAAATTGCAGCATTTTTATTTTTAGACTATGGCCCACCACTTTCTTTTAATTTCATCCATACATTTTAACTCTCTTTTAATTTCATCCACAAAATTCATTCTCTCTCTTGATTTATTACCACTTTCTTAATTCTCACCATTTTTCTCTTTGCTACTATCTCATAGGGACGGCGGGAGTACTCCTAATTCCTATGTTGTTTTAAGGAAAAATTATAAGAAACTACATAATCTATATACCTATTTTTAAAAAACTACCTTATATAAATTTTTTTGCAAAAAACTACCTTATATAATACAATTCTTTGCAAAACACTACCTTTTACTGATTTTCATCAGTTGACTGTTAACTTTAACGTTGACCTACACATAATTGTATTATATAAGGTAGTGTTTTGCAAAGAATTGTATTATTAAGGTAGTGTTTTGCAAAGAATTGTATTATATAAGGTAGTTTTTTGTGCAGGTCAATGTTAATGTTAACAGTCAACTGACAAAAAACAGTAAAAGGTAGTGTTTTGCAAAGAATTGTATTATATAAGGTAGTTTTTTGCAAAAAGTTTTATATATGGTAATTTTTTAGAAAAAGGTGTATAGATTAGGTTGTTTCTTAAAATTTTTCCTTGTTTTAAATAGCATCATTTGCTTCTAGGGTGAATTTTAGAGGAGATATGAGTAGTCATTGAAAAAAGACTTTTAAATCAATACCATAAAATTATTATGCGTTGCTTTTTCATTGACTTTTAACTTTTTTATACTAAACCGTCAACATTGTTACTAGCTCTTTGGATCGAACAACAACCAACAATCAAATGTCAAACACCAAAAACAAAAATTGATGTCTAAAATCAGCTAGTCTCTTGAGAAACGTATCTCAAGTCCAGTCCATTAAAGATCAATGCCTACTTACCGTATTCATAATGCCTACTTACCGTATCCTTAATGGTTACTTATCGTATCCTTAATGCCTACTTTCAATATCTTAAATGTCTACTTACATCACTATTAATGACTACTTATAATATTTTAAAAAATATATAATAGGCTAGCCTACTTATAGATGGTCTCTCACAAGAATTTGTGCTCTAAAATATACCCCTTTCATCATCATCATTCATCATCATTATATTCAGTGTATTCCGCTCATAAAAGACTAATCGGGATCTGAAAAAGGAAAAAAGATGAAAACCCATACAAAAAAAAAATGCCGCTAAAAAGTACCTTTTGATCTCTAAAAAATCAATCTCTAAAATATACCCCTTTAAAAAACTCCTTTAAATTAGCTGGCTTTTGTGATTAACCAACATTGCACCCACCAAGATGAATCAAATAACACAACTACCCCATTCTCTAATAGATAATGCCTCCCTAGTCCTACCATATGAAAAAAGTAACCTCTTTTTCAGTACAGACATAAAACATGATGATTAATTATAACTTAAGTCTCTCTTACTATTCATTAGTTCTCATATACAACACATACAATACAGGACACAAAACAGAACAGTCAATGTATTAACAACTACACAAATGAAGTTGTTATACATGTTATATTTCATAGTGTTAGTAATTCTTATGTTACTAATATTATTTGGGTATTGTAGTAAATCAGATATTGGAACTGGGTATAGGTTTACTTTAGCTATACCAACTGATTATAGTGAGGGATTCAGTGGGAAAGCTTATTTGATGGAAACTGAAGAAATGCCATTGAATTTCAGGACTGCAATGAGTATTGATGCTATTGATGGGAAATATGGTTGTTCTCTTCAAGTTTTTCTTGGAAATGTTATGGTTTGGAGTTCAGGACATGCTACTAAGTTCTTTACATCTGATACTTGTGTTCTTGAATTGACAAAGTTTGGGGATCTTAGATTGATTGGGGTCAATGATGAGATTGGTTGGCGCACTGGAACTTCTGGACAAGGTGTGGAGGTAACTCTTTATTATTGTCTAATTCTATGTGTTTATGTGACGTATTATGGCTAAGCCATACAACTATAAGCTTAAGTTTATGGTTGAGATGTCGAGATTTTAGGTTCGAATCTCATCTGCCCCTGATTAACTCACCCCTCAATTTAAGTGGTAGGGCCGGTCCTGAGATTTTAAGAGATTTGGGACGAAATGTTAATTATGAACTCCTATTTAATTACCAAATAGGAGTAAACTGTTATAGGTCTCTAACTATTAAATATTAAAGCGTCGTTTTTCAAATTTTTTGGATGGGTCCGGGGCACAGGGCCGCCTCTCTTGTCGGCCCTGTCAATTGGTATGGTAAGCGTCAAGTATGATATAGGCCGGTGTTGTTTATAACACAGAGGACTAGCTATCGTGTGAGGGGGCATAATATAATATACAACATATTTTGAGGTGGCTATATCTACTATAAGTTCTAGAATTTGGTTGAATTGGTTGCACGACAAGATTGACAAATAGTATTGTTGCTGTCTTGCTGACACTTCAAGATAAGAAATGGTTTTTGAATACAATGATTTTAATTATAGAACCTGGCAACAATTTGTACCTGAATCTATTCTCTATCAGGCCCAAAATTTATAATATATTGTGAAAACGATGGTGTTTCAATCTCCAATACCATCAAGATCGAAAGTATGTGAAGTCTTGTGAAACAAATTACGCAAACAATATGAACTTGATGTTTGTAGGAATAAAAATGCAATAATAAAATGACACAAATGTTTAAGGAGGTTCACCCAAAATTGGCTACGTCCCCCGTGGTGTAGTATCTCTTATATTATCAAAAGAGTTCAAAGAATTCTCAAGTATATAGTATTACAATTAGAGAAGAGATTAAGGCTAGTGTTTGGCTTGGATATTTTGTGGATGTATTTTGATGATTACACAAGTGCTCTATTTATAGTGCTAGAAGCTATAGGAGTTACACAAGATTAATACTATGATTAAATAACACAATTAACACCATTTATCAGCTGTGTTGAAAGAGTAGTAACTCCCTCCAAGCAATTGATCCGTCAAAAACAGCATCTTATGCTGTCAGAAGAACCGCTCGACCGGTCGAGCGGACCAGGGGGGTCGAGCGGTCTGGTCGAGCGGAGAAACAGAAGCTACTGGATGCATCCTAACTTGTAGCTCGACCAAACAGAACATTTTTGCTCGGGTCGAGCGGCCGGTCGAGCGACCACCAGATCCCTCCTGGACAGTTTCTGCTCGACTTAAATAGTAGAGCATCTTTTCATTTCTGCATAACTCATCATAAAACCCTTCATAACTCATCATAAAAAGCTCAATTAAGTGTCGCATAACTCATCATAAAACCCTTCATAACTCATCATAAAAAGCTCAATTAAGTGTCTGATCAATTCACAAATTAATCTTAACACTTAATCACCCATCTTTAATCCTTCTAGGATTCCAATTTATGAATGCACACACAACACATGTGCACTCAAGTCACACTTAATCACAACATATTGATTTTGAATTTTAATGGACTTGAGTAGATTAACCGTTAAATCATTAGCAGTTCTTGAAATTGCAAATGATATCTGCTATAAAGGATACGTTTTTCCGACCATACGTCAAATTGCAATTCTGTTACTCTTATTTGCTTTGTTTGATGTATGCCAGATTACCAGTATTTCATTTCATAATTCTGTTAATTATGATGGTTAATAATTCCTGAAATTCAAAACTAGCTGTAGATCACTTCACTAATTACCCAGAAGTCAGCAACATTAATGCTTATCATTACTATTTCTTCTTATTATTGGATACTCAATTATGTTTCTAGCCCTTTTACCAATACCAAAACCATTATGAACCAACTCAATTAAAAATTTAAGCGAACCTTTTTGGTAGAAGTTTGAAATACAACACAATGTTAAGACGTGACAATTGGTCACATGATCGCCCCATGGGCCCACTTGTGCAAACACTCACGAGTCACGAGGCATCCATAGGTTTAAAGCCCACAAACCCATGAGGAATTAGAAGGATTACTCAACAAAAATATATGGTATTAGAAGGATTACTCACAAAGCAATATATCCAAGTCCATAACCCAATATTTTAGTGACGTGGGATCTTCATCACATGTGAATTATTTCCAAACAAAGAAACCTTCTTCATACCCTGCGTTAAAAATTCCAATTAACATTAGGGGTGGATGAGATTCAAACTCGTTACTTTTTTATTTCATGTCAAAGAACCAACTTAAACAAAAGCTTAAGAAAATAGTTGTATCTCTGGAATAATTTGTATACTCTTTCAAGATAATATCATTATCATTTTGTTTATGATCCTAAAATTTATGCTGAAAAGTGTACTTGTTTCACATTGGTGCAGAAACTGCAGTTGCTAGACACAGGAAACCTAGTCTTGGTTGATGAAAAACAAAACATCAAATGGCAAACATTTAACTTCCCAACAAACATCTTACTCATGGGCCAAAGACTAAGTGTAGCAACTCATTTGACCTCATTTCATAGTAACAACAACACTACCTTGTTCTTTTCCTTTGAAATTCAGCATGACAAAGTTGCTCTATACTTGAATTCAGCAACTAACAAGTATTCCTATTGGGAATTCCACTCTTTCGACAACCGAAACATAACCTTCGTCGAATTATCTTCAAAAGGTCTAGAGTTATTCGATGACAAGTTTCGTAACTTCTCACAAATACTCTCGCCTTACCAAGAACCTATTCGTTTCCTATCCTTGGATAACAGCACAGGAAATCTCGGTCTTTACTACTATTCTCCTTACAAGGACAAATTCGAGGCCTCATTTCAAGTCCTAAATTCGACTTGTGATCTTCCTTTAGCTTGTTCGTCTTATGGGATTTGCACATTTTCTAGGACATGTTCATGTATACGACTATTAGCAAGAGGCGATAACAGAGATAGTACTACTTCTACTTCGAGTAATGGTGATTGTGATCAAGGAATTGGTGTAAGAAACGATCTTTGTGCACACGATGACACTGAGATTATGCTTGAATTGGACGATGCTGATAGTTTACTTAAAAACGCTACTTCGATTAATGATGTTAGTAAAACAAAATGCGCGAATTCTTGCTTAAACGAGTGTGGATGTGCAGCTGCATTGTACTCGTCGCGTACAAGGGAATGTATGTTTTTTGATATAGTTAGAGGGGTTAAACAAGTGAATAGAGGAAGTGGGTTGAGTTATTTGGTTAAAGTTCCTAAGGAAAATATTGGGAAACATAAAAAGAGTGGATTGAAAAAATGGGTTTTGGTTTTGGTTGTTGTTGCTGATGGAATTGTTCTGTTTTTGGTACTTGGAGGACTTGGGTACTTCATCATTTGGAAGAGGAGAAAAAGATTGAGTAATGAAGATTGTTCTTCATGAACATAGAGTCTAGATTTTTGGGAGGTTATATGTTCATTAGAAGAAGAAAAAAGATTCATTTATTTTCTTAGTGAACAGATTTTGATAGTTTAGTTGGGCCAAAAGTGTACTTTTGAGTTGTAAAAATTTGTGTACTTTTACTTGAAGCTCGTTTTAATGGAATCTTCAATGTTTTTTACTTTTTTAGCTTAGAATTTGTGATGGTTTTTGTGTGCTTTACAGTAGTCTTATGATTCGTTTAGTTGTCAGTATTAAATAGTGTAAATGAAAATTAAAATTTTATAACAAATCTTTAATTAGCTACTTTATGCATTAAAGTGCTTCATATATACACCTATTTCAAATATCATAAACACATGACATATGTTGTATTCCGTAAACCTTATTTCACATACCAAAGCATAATTAACATCCTGATATATATAGTCTTGTAATCATTTTATTATTGTTCATTCTTTGATTTCTCATTTCCGATCTGACTTAAGCGTTGTAGGGGATTTTCGATAGATCAATCCTAGGCAAGGCTAACGTGTTGTATGCAGGATTTCAGGTCATTTCCATGAAAGAATCACATATCACTTCCAATTCGTTGACCATTGTCTTTGATAACACTTCTACTTTGAGTATTTTAAGTATCTCTTGCACTTTCTTATTTCAACCCCAAAATAAAAAGATTCAATTTTTCTTATTGCCATGAAAATTCTTTAGGGGGAACATATATTAAGGAAGGGAAAAAGTATACCATAAGTCCATTAATTAAACAACTACTAATTAAAGAAATCTAACAAAAAATTACAAAATCAGTTAGAGCTCAGAAACGCCGTTATTCATCTTTTTGATTAGTTGAATGTGGAGGACCCTCCTACCACAGTGGCACAGTAGTCATCACAGCTCAATAAGTTTACGGTTTATTTCAATATATAAACAAGACAAAAGGACATTTTATTATCGATGTGGGACGATTAAGTAGCGGACTAACTGACCACAAATAATTATATGATCAATCATGAAATTCAATACTTTTACCGTCCTCATGTCTTTCATTTAGTTCGACACATATGTCAATGCACTTATTCAAATTTTGATATTTTAATTAATATAAATAAAAATTATATAAAGGTGATATTAATTAATAATTTTGATATTGAGATAAATCAAACATTTCTCTTGACTAAGTTTCAACTCATTGATTAAGAGAAAAATACAAATTAAAAGTGACTGATAATAATATCAAAAAAAGGGACTCATAGACAGGGACGAAAAAAGTATAAATAAGCATCAAAAAGTTCTAATAAATGTTCAATGTAATTATTCACTTAAATGAAAACCGTGGTCCTTGACATAGATTTTAAAGTTTTTGATTTGATGATCAAGACTAAATTTTTCGAAAGAAGTACTTATTTTTGAAACTTGGTTAACTTGCAAATAACCAATTGATTTTAAAGTTGTTGTTTTGATGATCAAGACAAGGTTAAGTATAGATAAGAATTCCTTTTCTGTCATAATTATATAAAGCACATACTTCATAAATTTGCAAATACAGGAAGTCTCCAGAGAGACGGTCTATGGTAAAGACGGATCCATAAGGCCCAACTCATATGGAATATTCATTTTCTATTTCTGAAAAGGTTAAAAAAGAAAAAAAAAAGAAAAAAATTAAACAGGAGTAATTGCTTATGCTTGGGAAATTGTAAATGTGTTGGAATATGGAAGGACTGTCTTTTGAAATAACTGATCCTCATCATGATAGATCAAAGAGTTTCTTCTCCTTTTCTTTGAGTTTCAATTGTGCTCTGCTTTTTTTTCAAGAAATAAATCAACAATGGAGGTTCTTCATCATTAACTGTTAGTGTCTAACAATGAAAAAAACTCTTCAAAGGTTTTTTTTTTTATATTGTCTATGGAGATGCGTTTTTTTTAACTCTTCATCATTAATATTGTCTAACATATGGAATATTCAGTTTTTTTTTTACTCTCAACAATGGAGGTTCTATGAAGGTGCTTATGCGTGGGAAATTGCAAACGTTTTTTCGTAATTGAACAAGTTTCATCAATGGCGGTTGGAGATGAAGCTTGTTCAATTAAATTTTTTTTTCTATAATGGAGGTTGGAGATGAGGATTAAAACGATTGTATTTAATTATTTTTTCTATAATGTACAAGTTTCATAAATGGCGGTTGGAGATGAAGCTTGTTCAATTTTTTTTTTTCTATAATGGAGGTTGGAGATGAGGATTAAAACAGTTGTATTTAATTATTTTTTTATAATGTACAAGCTTCATCAATGGCGATGAAGATGCTGCAAAAAATCCAAATGAAAACGGAGACAATGAACATGAAGATCTATATGACCGACATTTATATTTGGAACTATATTGTACTATATTTGGAATTATAATGTATTATATTTGGAAATATAATTTATTGAATTTGGAAATATAATGTATTATATTTGGAACTATATTATACTATATTTGGAACTATAATATACTGAATTTGGAAATATAATATGTTATACTTAGAACTATATTGTACTACATTTGGAACTTTAATGTACTATATTTGAAAGTTTGGAACTATAATGTACTATATTTGGTACTATAATCTATTGAATTTGAAAATATAATGTATTATATTTGGAACTGTATTATAGTATATTTGAAACTATAATGTACTATATTTGGAACTATAATCTTTTATATTTGAAACTATAATGTACTATATTTGGAACTGTAATGTAATATATTTGGAACTATAATCTAATGAGTTTGGAATTATAATGTATTATATTTGGAACTATATTGTACTATATTTGAAAATATAATATATTGAATTTGGGATTATAAGATAATATATTTGTCGTTATAATATACTCCCTCCGTTTCCAAATGTTCTTCCTACACTTTTTGCACAGTTTTCAAAGTAAATTTTGAGCCTAAATTTCTCTAAATACGCATCATAAAAAATTATAAAAAATATATAATAAAAAAGTATACATTAAGACGAATCTAACGAGATCTCACATGGATATATTTTGTCTTCTATATATGTCTTAAAAATATTAATCAAAATTCTCTTTCCAAAATAGAATATTCTAAATGGGAAGAACATTAGGAAACGGAGGGAAATATATTTGGGGTTATAACATAGTATATTTGGGGTTATAATAACTTATATTTGGGGTTATAGAATAGCATATTCGCGGTTATAATACCTTACATTTAGGATTATAACATAATATAATTGGTATTATAATTGTGGTCATTAATTTGACATAGTTTAATGTAGTTGAAAGTATAACATTGTGTAGTGTGGATTATATCATTTTTAGTTGGGTTTTATAACATAATGTAGTTGGAAGTATAACGTTGTTTAATTGATGTTATAACATAGTTTAATTGGGATATTACAACATGATTTATTAGGGGTTATAACATAGTTTAATTATTATATTATGTTATAATATAGTTCCAAATATAAAAGATTATATTTTCCAAATTCAATATATTATAGTTCCAAATATAGTACAATATAGTTCCAAATATAATACATTATATTTTCAAATTCAATAGATTATATTTACAAATATAGTACATTATAATTCCAAATATAGTACAATATAGTTCCAAATATAACTGTCGGTCATATAGATCTTCATCTTCATTGTCTACGTTTTCATTCGGATTTTTGCAGCATCTTCATCTCCAACCGCCATTGATGAAGCTTCTACATTATAGAAAAAATAATTAAATGCAACTGTTTTAATCCTCATCTCCAACCTCCATTATAGAAAAAAAAAATTAATGGATGAAGCTTAAGCAAATATTAAGGCAAATTCCAAAAAAATAACGATAAAAAAAACTAACAACAAATGTTCTCTGAAAAACTAAAAGATAGAAAAAGAGAGCATCAGCAATGATAATTATCCACAAGAAAAAGATGAAGCTTTTCCATTCGTGTCAAATTTCTGCAAAAATTATACCATCATATGCGCTCCAACATTTAATCCAAAAATACAAATTCCAGATTCAATAAATTAAAAAAAAAATAGAGAAAATGAAAAATGTAGACGAGTCAACAATCGAATCGTCAATTTCATAAAGAACAAGATGACGACTGAAACAATATATCGTCTTCGATTTAGCCTTCGTTTGAATGAAGAAAGATAATCATAAGTATATCTTACCTCAAAGAATCAATGAAGGCTCAAATTCATGAAATAATAGAGCATTTTAAAACTAAAAATACATATATTACTTTGAAAAACACAAATTAATTTGATGGAGATATAGAAAACAAGTAAAAAAAATTTGAAAACATACCTAGAATTGATGATCTTGCAGCGAAAATGGTGTTTTCTCTGAAAATATGGGTGAAGAAGATGAAGATTCAAGGAGTTGTCTCTGAAAAATTGAAGAAGAAGATGAAAATGGGGAAGGATAATTCTCTGAAAATTGAAGGAGTAATGATGAGTAAATGGGAAGTTGAAATGAGGAAAACGGCACAATATTCAAAACATAGGAATCAGTTTTTTTTATTTTTTTTATTTTGTTTTTTTTAAATTAAAAAAAATCAGTTAAGGGTAATGGGCTGACCCAATTTTGTGGTCTATCCTATAGACCGTCCCTTGTGAGATTTTGTGTTGGACATAACTATTGATTTTAGCATATAAGCACAATGGGTCAATCATCAACTTTCTTTTATATAGGTCTTATTGTGCACAGTCCAATATAAAACAAACTTATTTCTAACAATCAAATTGAATTTGCTTGAAACCGCTTTTATGTATCACAAACACAACTATCCGCTGTATAAACACCTCTTATAAAACACATAATTCATATACCATAAACTACTATCTCATAACACCTACTAACAATTGAAGAAAAACAGCAAAAACTTTTTTTCCTTATATTATTTCGATCAACACAATTAGATTGAATTTGGTACTAGTGGCCCAAAGGAATCTCGCTTAACAATTTTTGAAAGGAAAATATGGAAACTCGCTTAACAATTTGTGAAGGGAAAATATGGAAAAATGCTTGTAACCGAAAAATTTGACAGAGCTCAGTAACGCCTACATTCTTCTTTAAAATCAGTAGAACGTGGAAGACCCTTCTACCACCTTGGCGCATTGGTCATCACCCGCTCAGTTTGCTTCGGGTTTATTTCGATATATAAACAATAAAAGTGACATAATGAATCACCGATGTGGGACGAATAAGTAGCGGACTAGCGTTTGACAAATATTCAATCATGAAATGTATCTCCATTCGTTTTCATGTTTTTTATTTAGTTTGACACATATATCAATGTATTTATTTAAATATTAATATTTTTAATTAATATAATTAAAAATTATGACATTGAGACCAATCAAATAAGATATCACTTGAGTAAAATTTTAATTCATAATTAAGAGCAAATTAATACAAATCAATAGTGACAAATATATAGCATCAAAAAAAATAAGGCACATAGACAGGGCAAAAAGAAGCGTAGATAAGTGTTACAAAATTTTGTTAAAATAAGATATCACTTAAATGAAAAACATTGTCCTTGACTGAAATTTTAAAGTTATTGTTTTGATGTTCAAGACAAGATTGGATTTTTAGAAAATACTTTTTTTTTTTTTCGAAACTTAGTATGAATTTTTTTTTATAACAAAAGGCTTTTTCAAATTTTCTCAATAGGATAGTTGTGCTACAAGAATCATGTAATGGGCTAAGAGCTCCATGGGCTCCAAGATACAAGAAATAATGCGCTAAACTTATGGAGTTGAATGAACAGCTAGTCTCCTAATTACGTCTCTTTGGCCTAATTCATCAAAGTTTATTTTTTATTTTTATTACATTTTTTATGAGTCGATCCAATAGTTAAAAAATAAGTATGGCAGAAAGTATTTGCGTTGAACTATTTATTAAAGTATGGCAGAAAGGTTTGGGTTGATTGAAGTACGTTTTGGGTTCAACTTTGTATCTAAATAGTTTAAAAATACTCTACATGAACCCGATTAACCATATTTAAATATAATCCGACTTGAAAAATATTTGCACATAAAAATTAAATCAATGTTATAAACTTATAATAATTAGGAAATAATTGAAAATTTTAAAATGATCCGACCTAATCCCAAAACATCAATATACCAATATGATGAGTAATATAAGACTATTATTTTGATGTTTTAAATTTTTTATTTACTTATTAGCAATTCAAATATACATATTAATATCTCATTATTATTAAAATTTTTCCTAAAATTTGAAAAGCAATGGAGTATAAATAAAAAGAATAGAATTTGATTTGGATTTTGAATTCATCAGTAAATTTAAGTTCGAGTCAATAACTTTCGTACCATGTAAATTTAAAATTTGGTCTGAAGATCAAAATAAACTAGCTTATATAATCTAACTTTTGCCCTTAAGTTATCCTTTAGTGCTTCTATAATCTATTATAATATGCTACTTAGATAATAGGAAACATATATTATCTATTGATTCTCAATTGGGATGGTAAAAATTAAATTAAAAATTAGAAAATTGATTTTGAGTAAAGCAAAAACTACATTATGGTCCCCAATAATGGATAAGATAAAGTTAAGTTTTATTAGTGCCGTTGAACATGCGTAGAGTGGGGTAAATAAGTTAAAAGAAAGAGAAAATATGATTAATAGTTCTTCATTTTCTTTGTATGTATACTTCTTCATATATAATTACCAACTCTTGGCTCCAAGAGGGTATTAAATATTAATCTTAGAAGTCTTAAGTCTTTCTTAATCATTCCCAATAAAAAGTGCTCTACAAATTTTGTTGGACCATGCATGTCTAATTTTCTAATAAAATTACTCAAGGAAGATAACAATTTTGTTGGACCCTAAAGCAGTGGAAGATTGAGGGTTCGGTGGCGAAATTTCGGCAATATTTCATTTGTAAAATAAACAACTATTTTACCCTTACTTGCAAAAATTTTAAATACGACATATCATAAAAGGAAATGGAACAAAATAAATCAATTGACCTAATTAAAAAAATTAGATACATAAATAAATAAGACAAAATTACTAAAATGAGAAGTATTTATCATCAAAAGACTTTAGTATTAATTTTATACTTTTAATAGAAAAGTCTACTTTGAATTTATTTAAAAAAAACGCGTAGGCGCACATGACCCCGTGTGCCCTCACTTAGCTCCGCCACTGCCCTAAAGCATTACTCGGATTTTATTTTTTTTCTTTTTTATTTATTTCATTAATTATGTTTATTTTTTTATTTAAAACATAACCTCACAATTTTTTAAATAAGACAACATATAATTACATCATAAGAGAAAAAGTTCCATTTAATTTTCACATTTATGAAAGCAATATTCTAACCCTTAATATCTCTAATTATTCTTAATTAAAAATTATAAAAAATTAATATTTCTTATATTGAAACGAATCAAACAAGATCTCATATGATTATGTTTTAACTTTTATAGAATAAGAATAAATTACAAATTAAGAGTAATAGATGAATTGTGACAAAAATTTAATGAGACTAATAACTAGAATAGCAAGAAATATTATAAATTATCATAGTACGTCATCTTTGCAAAAATGATTGGGGGAACGTTTTGAGTTCTCTTTATTGCTTGATGGTATAGAAGGTTTTTTATATCTCGCATGCAAGTCTTTTCCCCTTGATTTATGAGCCTATTATCGTGTAAATTTGTAGGTTAAGAATTTACATTACAAGATTATTTTAATTAAAAGCTTAACCCAACTAATAGTTAAATTTAAAAGTTATGGATGTATAGGTTAAGTAGATAGTTGAGGTCTTATGAATATTCTACCATATAAATAATAGGAAAATTTACCTAGAATAATCCAATGTTTTCGTGATTTTCCTACAATAATCTCACCTATTGGTTAACCATGAATAATCCCAACTTTGAGGGGTATTTTCCTAGAGTAAACTTAGGTAACCCGATGATCTACTATAGTAGATAATAGTAATATATCAAAAATGTAAACTGAAAATTAATTTAAAATTAGAGGAAAATTCTGAAATTTACATAAAAAATTCTACATAATAAAAAAAATCAAAAATATTTTTGAACATTTTCTAACATTTTTTTCGACATTTTATTTTAATTTATCTTTTTTTATAAAAAGATAAAACTTGTTATAGCAAGTCATTCGGTCACCGGGTTTACTCTAGGAAAATACCCCTCGAAGTTGGGATTAATTATTCATGGTTAATCAATAGGTGAGATTATTGTAGGAAAAATCACGAATAGGTTGGATTATTCTAGGTAGTTTTTCCTAAATAATAATGACAAATCTAGAACAATGTTTATGCGATGACCAAACTAATGTAAAATCAAATAAATAAAACTTTTTCAAGGATCATTAAAATAAGTTTAGGGCACTAGGCCAAGGCAGATCGATTAGAAGATCCTCAACCACAAATAAATGGATACAACACATATCTTTTTCAACTAGGAGCGAATTCAGATCATTCCTACAGCCTTCATATGTGAGTGTTTACATTGGTAATAGTCCATGAATTAAGCATAATCGACCACATCTAAATGTTAATTAAAGATAAAAAAATATATTTGATGTATTATATATGTAATTAAGGTTGCTCTAGCTTATAAGCAAGTCCATGCATGGAGCAGTTTTATGACTTGTTCAAACGTGTAATTGCATGTGCTAATGAGTCTTTACAACCCATCTATGAATTCTATCCTTTTGTATTTTGTAAAGTAACCCTTTATGCGCATTCTTATCGATAATAAATGCATGTGGTTTTGGGTTCTATCAAGAAGGAAGAACATAATCTATTGGAGAACTTAGCTAGGGTGGAAGAATATTGCATGCTCTATAATTTTTTAATGTAAGATTTTTGATGTATAGTTATATCAAACATGTAGGGAATTGCTGCGGCATAGTGCCCTTCTTCCCTCGCTCTTTTCGTTTCATACATGGTCCTTTGGCATGCTTAGCTAGCTAGCTAGGGTACCACTTTTTAATTTTTATTCATGCATGTTAAGACTAATCCCAATTATAAGTTTAATCTTTCCCATCAAAAGAATGTATATATATATATATATATATAATAGGCTCCTTTCCGATACTTATTTATTCTAAATGCTTAAATTTTATTTATGTTTTTTTATGCAGAGGTGATTATTCAGCTCATCCTCATGCTAAATTCAACATTATGTTGAAGTGCTCACGTATTACCCACATGTAAGTTGTCCCACATCGGAGAAAGAGATGAGTATGCATCACTTTATAAACTCAAGGAGTAACTCCTACTATCACCAATTGGTTTTAGTAGTGAATCTTCTTTAGGTTTATGAGTGGACTATTTTTTTTCCTCCTTGTTTAGATTGTTCATACCCATTTTCTAAATTCATACCTTGTAGAGTAGACTTGTTGAATTGGTTGTTCGGGTTGGTTGATGTTTGCTAGTCTGACTGGTTTATTCAAATGTTATTTTTTGTTTTTAATATTATATTATTATCATTATTTTTGTTAAAATTTTAAATTAGTTTATGGTATTATACTGTTATCATAATTGTGAAATTTTGAATTTCGAGTCAAATTAAATGATAAAAAGTTGATGAAAAAAGTAAATTGTAATTAGCTCGAATGTTTTGATATAGAATACCACTATTTAGGAAAATAAAACAGTGACAATAAATCTGAGTTTGATTGATTTTTTTGAAGCGAATGATCTAATAAATATTTAAAAACTTTATATCTTGATGGTCTAATTATAAGATCAAATAATTTATTTGAAAAAAAAAGCCTAGCTTACTTTCCTCTTACTAACAAAACTCACATGATCCCAAGTTGGGATTTAATGAGTAGCTAGCTTTTAAGCTTGTCTCTTGGAAATCCTAACAGTTCTTAATAGTAGAGATTATATATATATATATATATATATATATATATATATATATATATATATATATATATATATATATTATAAAGTCCCCCATTTGAGATCTCTCATCCTATTACATACAAGCACCCACTTTCCTAGAAAAAGAACCTCAAAGCTTGGATTAATATATGCTATTGAATTCTTTTGTGGTAGTAGAATATGTATTTCAATAAAGCTACTAGGGTATGGACCAAAATCCTTACATTAACTAACATTTTAATTTTGGACTTGTACTAAAATTAACTTTATAATTAATCCAAATCCCTTGCAAGTTGTTATTATTTTTTTCAATTTTTACCACACAAGTTTCATGAATCAATGTCGTTTCTGGCAATGTATGGGCCCTAGGCAAACTGAAAAAAGAAGGCCCTTTAATGAAGAGTCGTTCTAAACTTAAACAGATGTTTGGAAAAATAACCAAGATGCATGAACCCTATATATTATAATTAGCATTAAAATTGTAGACGTATCAGATCATATATTTTCTAATTTTAAGGTCTTTTCTGACCCTGGGCTCTAGGCAGATGCCTACCTTGCCTATGCTCAGGAACGACCTTGCATGAATCATCAGTATAACTTAATTTTGATTTTAAAGATTATTGTTTCCTTTATTGTTGTTGTGAATTTGCTCTCAACCGAGGTATAATCAAATGTGTGCATAGTTGATGGTTCTTGTTTGAAGCCAAAATGATTCGAGCTAGAAGAAGAGTTCTAGAAATATGCCATTTATAGATTGCTAAATCTATATATACAAATATAAAATCCGTGATTCGCACGGAGTTTTGTAGAATGAATTTTTTATTTGAAATGTAAGTTTTAAATTATTGAGCAATTTCATATTTGAAATGTAACTTTCAAAATTATACTATCTTTAGTGTAAAAGGAAAGTATTGTGATCCTGTGTAAAAGGAAATTAATTGTTTTTTGATTATTTTTATTTGTGATGTACATATTTTCTTACGGCTATTGAATTTGCCTCTAAATGCAGTAATATAGAAAAATAGTAATATTTTCTTACTAAAATATTTTTGGAAGGTTTACTATTTCCTCATTCTAGTATTTTAATGTGTGATATCATAACTATTGTATTAATGTAAAATAATTTTTGAAAGCTATGTATTTTTTAAAATTAATCTATTTTTAGAAATAATTTACTTTACTATTGAAAGATCAATAATCCTGCCGCATTTGGCAAATGGCTGTGAGACTGTCATTTGTCATTTAGCAGCAAAATTATAAAATTGTATGATATGATGATATAATAGGCTATTTTGATCATTTAATACAAGGAGTAGGCTACCAAGGATAAAATAAATAACCCTAACTAGTTGGTGGAACCACATTAAATTATTTTGAGTCTTATATTATTTTGCTTTTTTTTTTACTTGCACAAAGATTTCTCAAATTTGCATTTTAAGCTCCAATATTAACAAAAGTGTTCTAGTATCAATTTTACTTAGACTTGATTGAAAACCTATCATTTCGTTATCCATATCAATTCCTTAGGGAAACAAAATTTGGGCCTCACCAACTCCTCAATTTTTTGAAGAGGCTTCCATGTAATTAATTTACAAGTTTATGTGTATGTGCATTGTGTAATATGAAAAAAAAATCATAAATTTATAAATGCTAAGGGTGTTTTATCTTTCTTTGTCTTTCCCTTTTCATGTTTTATAATGCAATTTTAATTTCTTAATATCGTAATTTGCTTTCTAATTTGATATTTAACATACGATAAAATCTCCGACGTGTCAATTACTTACTTTTCTATGTACATCATACATGAACTTTGTCAACAATAAAAATCTAAATCTACATATGTGTCGGTATATTTATACCCTCTTATGTATTTATATGACATTTTAAAAAGTTATTTACACGATTAAAGTATTGAATATAACAATGATACATATAAGTCCTAGAAAACAAAAATAATGAACAATTGATTATGGTATCTGAGTAGGTAATTAAATATTATGTAAAGGTTACCTCTAACAGTATGAATTAAATTATTTTGAGTTGATTAATAGAAGTTATGTTGAATGGATGGGTAAGAATTGAGTTTAATTTTAATAAAATTCTCTTGTTTCAAATCAAGCTAGTAAATGCTAAATATTAATTATAATCTGGGTAAATCTTTTATATTAGGATAGTATTAGTCCTCAATCAAAATTAATATGGGTTCAAATTAATGTGAGAGGCAGTAAAAAAAATTATCTATTTGTAATCCCACATCCAAAAATTATGGTAAATATAACCAACATATAATCTACTAGGCAACCCACCATCTACCACAATTTGTTGTAGAACACAACTTCATCAAGTTTGAGCGCAATTAACTCTTCTATTTTATAAGTCTTACTAGATGGATACCCGTGCTATGCACGGAGATTGAAAAAAAAGTTTTTGAGTTAGTTTTATACTTATATAATATTTGTATAATATTCTAAATATATGTTTTCATGGACAATGTTACAAAAAGTTTATATCATACTTCCCCCGTTCCAAAATACTCGCTACATTTCTATTTTGTGCACTATTCATCGTTCAAGCTTAATTTACATATTGCGACTAATGTGTAAGTAAAAATATAGTCAAGTGGGATCTTGTTTGAATCGTCTAATCGCATACTTTCATAATATTAAATATTCATAATTTTTAGATAAGTGTAGTTTAAGATATTAATGATCAAAATTGTGCATTGGATTGCGTAAAAAAGTGACATGTAGCAAGTATTATGGAACGAAAGAAATATACTTTCCCGCTAAGATGATGTTATTGTAATTATTTTATGGCTGATAAATAATCAAAACATTACACTGGATTATAAATTTAAGAACAATATTATTCAAAAGCTATTATATAAAGTTGAAAAATAATTTTGCTATATCAAAATATTATTTTCTTTAATTTTGGAAATCATATTAAAAAATGATACCCATTTACATTTTAGTCATATTTCAATTTGAAAATAATATAGGAATCATATTGGAAAATAATAAAACTCACTAAATCTTATTCTGCACCTTAAACAAATTCTAGTATTTTAGGAAATGATTTTCAATAAATAATCAGCTGCCACAACAACATAAATGAGCGGAAAAAAATTGAATGAAAGTTTAACATGTGTCAGTCTTATTTCTTTATTAATAGTCTTTAAAGATAGATAGATTATGTATAGGTATAATAACAAATTTATTTATTGAAATGAAGTAATTTAATTTTTAGGTTAGCTACTAATACAAACATCATCCTTTTAGTTTAGACATTATGCAGTCTACGATGGATCTTGGACGTGTATTATTACTTTTGCAATAATGTTGTTCTTGATTGATCAATGGAGTATATAATTATCATTATGTGGTTGTCATGAATTCACGTAGGCATGACGTAATATTTGAGTCTTATCAATCCCACAATCATTGGAAGGGCTCCCATGTCATTCATTTATCTTCGAAGTGCCCATGTGTTATCCACATGTGAGTTGTCCCACATTGAAGAAAGAGAAAAGTATGCATTACTTTATATATTCAAGGAGTAACTCCTACTATTATCAATTGGTTTTAGTAATGAATCTTCTTTGGGTTTATGTGTAGACTATAAAGGGTTTTTTTTTCTCTCTTTACTATTTCAGAAATATCTTAATTTATTATATGATTCCATATAATTATACTGTTATCTTTTAAATAATTAATTACTAAATAGTATATATATACTCTTAACGTAATTAACCGAAATTTTAGAGATTCATGTAAACTGTCAAACCACCGAATATAATAAAAAATATAAGTCTTACAAAATATAAGCTACATAGAAATAAACCGTTATTGTATCGGTCATGCAAAACACATTATTTACATTAGACGAAATTTTAAATGGATAAAAAATAATTTTGTATATCCCTCAATAAAATAATATCTTTTTAGCTAATGCCTAATTAATCTTTGTAATCAAAGTAAATCTTTTAGATTTGGATAGTGATAACATTAAATCAAAATATAGCTTATATTATACAATCGATCATTCGTAGGTTAGGCGTATTACTACTTATGATCCGAGTTATTTGATTAAAAACTACATTAATTTATAAATCTTGTAAAGGCCCCGTGCAATATATATCAATGATTATGATATTTTCAAACAACTTTGTATCTTTAAACACAATTAACATATACTACATAATTTAATATTGAGACCACTAATTTTTCGAGGCCCTTTACAGTCAAACATGTTGAACATGCTCAGAACCTCTCATGATTATATAACATATAATATACGACAACCGAGAATATATATTCGAGCCATCCTATACCAGAATCATGAAATCATAATGATAAATTTCCTTTTACGTTAGAGATGATATGGTCTACCACCCTATCATGCAACATCAGACAAATTCACAAAAGGTTTGATATTTATAAGGCTGAGGCTCTCTCACCTTCCCATATTCTCAGGGCATCAGTCTTAGAGAGAGAAAGAGAGAGATCAGGACAGAGAAACATACTTACAAATTTTGAAGAGATGTCAAAGGACAAAAGAAGGGCAGATTTGGATGACAAATTCCAGCAACTTCGTTCAGTGACAAACTCTACATCTGTATATTTCTTCTTTCCCCAAACATGGCCTTATAAACTTGTTTATTATTCTTTAATCTCTCTTTAATTTCTCTCTAGTTAATTAATTAATTAATTAATTGATCTCTAATTATTAATGTTGATTAATATTGTTTATGATTAATGAGCAGGCTAACAAAGCTTCAATCTTGGTTAAGGCTACTAATCATATAAGAGAGTTGAAGGACAAGATTGAAAGGCTTAATCAAGAACTTGGTAGTACTTCAACTTATCCTAATACTCAAAATCAACATCAACAAGATTCATTCCCTAAGGTATATATTATTTTATTTTATTTTTTTTTTATATTTTTATAAAATTTTTATGTGGGATAATAAACAAGTCCTTGAAAATAGAGTGAAAGGGAAGTCTTTAACCATTAATTAGTCTGACTCACGAATCTTTATTTGTGAAATATTTCCGTTGTTTAATTTTTAAAATAAATAAATAAATAAACATTTCAAATCTCATCATGGATATTATTAGGGTAATTTGATTGTTCATCAAAACAAATAAAAAAAATCATATATTTGTGTTTTTCATTGGAAGTAGTAGTTTGAATGAAAAATTATTTTTTTACTAGCAATGTCTTTATGTAAAACAAAAACCCTTTAATCACTCATCTAAAATGTATTTTTCGGACATAATAAAATAATTTTTATAAATATGTTTTCCCTTATAAGAATTAACTAAGAATATATACCCTCCAAAGAAATAATATATATATTTTACCATTTAAAATAAACTTTAACTTGGTCTTTTACAAAGCTAAAACATTTTTCTTTTCAATAGTTTAAATAAGTTTGAGATATATAGTTGTTAAAATAAAAAAATTGCAATTTTATATTGTAAAATTTTTGAGGAACAATAATCACCTCATTGATTGCTTTACTAGATGGTATCTAACTTCCTTTGAAAAACTTAATTTTAAAATTTTATCTATAACTTTTTGGATAAAAATTTGACCTTTAAATAACTTTTTTTTTTAATACGAGTTAGATGTTATTTTTCTTTTAAAAACTAACCTTAATTTACAAGTCACAAGGTTCTTGAAAAGAAAAAATAATAGGTAAAGGTAAAAGTAAAGGCCACTCTCAATATTCCACATAAAATAGAGTCCGGGTGAAGAGAAAAAAATAATATAAAGGTTAAATTAATCTTTTAAAGGTGGGATTAACACTCTCACATTATTGTTATTATATGTTTAATTGCCTTTTAAAAGTAATTGATTATAGATTTGAAGTATTTCAATCAATATATAACAAATTTTAAATTAATCTTTAATGTATATACATTTTTAGTGTCATATTTTTTCAAAAAATATATCTAAGTAACTTCAATAAGCTTATCAACTTCAACAAATAAAGATGAAAACATTGCCAAGGCCATAGAAAAGATAGGTAAATTCCATGTAAAAATTGACGTAGACTGTGGCATATCTATAAAATTAATTAATCTTATATTTCTAACTAAGTTTGGATATTGATTGTGATGCTGCTCCTTATCTTATTTTGCCAATTGTAAAATGTAAAGTATATACAAATAGATTTGTTAGAGTTAGAGTCATCAATTGAGCATACCACACAAGTTAATGTCCGAAGAGAGAGAAAAGCAGTGAACAAATCATACCCTTGCCCCCTCCAAAAAGAAGCGCACAAAAAGAAATGCGCGCGCTCATACAAAGAAATTTGTTAATTTTCAATTTTTTTATTGATGTGTTTTACCTAATAATGTATGCAAGCAATCACCATTCAATTGATCTAATTAATAGGAAGAGGAAAATAGTGAACAAATTATGCCCGTGTTCCCTCCAAAAAGAAAGCGCGCAAAAAAATACGTGCGCTCATTTCCAATAATCATTCATGTGTTTTACCTAATATATGCAAGCATCACCATTCAATTGATCTAATAACCACGTCTAACACATATTATAATTAATTAGAATGTATTTGTGACATGTATATGAACTTTCCCATTAGAGCATGCTAATTTTATGAATTGATCTCACTATTTAAATGTATTTATATATACAGGTAAACGTAGAAAACCCTAGAAAATATGTTTACAGTGAATGTGGAATCAGAACAAAATTGCCCAGGGTTGTTGCTCACTATTATTCAAGTCTTTGAAGAGCTGGGGCTGGACGTTCTCAATGCTGAAGCTGCTTGTAATCATGGCTTTGAACTTGCTGCTCATGGTGTTTGGGTATGTATATGCTTTCATACCATTTTTTTTTACTTCGGAAAGTTAAACTGTTTTCGTTCTTTTTTGTATTTGGTCATTTAATTTTTAAATATAATTATATGCCCATTTATTTGTCATATGCACATTAGAGTGATAGTCAGATCGAGTGAAAGTGACATCCACGTACACTTAATTATAGTAGAAAGACAATGAAGGAATTATAGAAGATTAGATGATTGATTTTAATTTTACTTTAGGGCTCGTTTGGACTGACAGTAAATATTTAATTAG
This sequence comes from Amaranthus hypochondriacus, assembly GCA_000753965.2. Taxonomy (NCBI): domain Eukaryota; kingdom Viridiplantae; phylum Streptophyta; class Magnoliopsida; order Caryophyllales; family Amaranthaceae; genus Amaranthus; species Amaranthus hypochondriacus. Next base: position 692,620 of record CM025923.1, on the reverse strand, counting down.
GAAGTAATAAAGTCAAATTAATGGAATACAACTAGTCTCTCTAGAGACAGTCTCTTTGAAAGACTTATTTCAAGTCTAACCCATTAAAGGTTAATGCCTACTTGTCTCATCCTTATTCCTTAATGCTTACTTATATTATTCTTAATTTTTACTTATTGTGTCCTTAATGCCTACTTTAATATCTTAAATGTTTACTTACATCATTCTTAATGCCTACTTATAATATTTTTAAAAATATATAATGAGCCGGTCAAATAAGAGATGATATCTTAAAGTGACCGTCTCTCACAAGCATAGTTATCAGAATCCCGATTCTGATCTACGTAACTATGATCTTACCATCAAAAATAGTCGTCCGATCTGGATCTTAGGTAGAATCTTAATGTGCTAGAATCGTGCGATCCTACTTAGGTTAATTAGGTTAAGAATTTAGGTGGTAGGATCATAACACGATTCCACGATCTCACGATTCGATTCTACATGGGTAGTTGCAATTGTAAAATATTTTCATATAATACAGATTTCACGACGTGTAAATAAAAACTTAAAATAATTATATCAATACTTATTTTAAATTACAAGTTTTTTTAATTTGTTGTTTATAAATGATTATTAAAAGCATTTTTTAGAAAAAAAAATTCAAGTGATGAAGTCAAATAAGTTACATACACCTTAAAACTTAAAAAGATAACAAATATCCAATGCCCATTAATGCATATTTGTAGGATCGCACGATCCGACGATCTGATTCTACCGATTTCGATCCTACCCCTTCAGCGATCCTAGGTAGAATTCCTATCCTAATAACCTTGCTCAGAAGTATTTGTACGAATAAAGGTAAATAAAGGCGTACGTAAATGAAGTAATTGAAATAATTGTGGAAGAGATAAAATGAGAGTAAACTAAAAAATAAATAAAAATGGATGATGATTTTTCTCATTTGGAGTGAAGTATTCCCCACCCACCCCTAAGGTTAATTTACATATAACACAATATGAGGGAACTAATTGATATTTTTATCCATTTTTTTTTATCATTTTCTAACTAATTTTTCCACCTATTTAACAATCGAATTCCTTTAATTTTCTGTTAACCAACTTTATTTTTTCATTTTACTTTTATTTACCCCTTAAATATTTACACTCATTCCAAACTAGCCCTAAATTCAAATAATTAGGCAAGTAAATAGTACAAATAGAGAAAGTATAATTCTCTAAAATCAAATTACTATTATAACAATCAATATAAAAACCATTTGGAGATCAAATTAGCCATATTTTTAACTGCATTATTTTGATATAAGACTGATAAGAATTTGACTCAATTTATCAAGACAAAATTAAAAGTTAATAAAGAATTTGACTTGATTGTTCAATTTAATAATTAAAGCAATGCAATAACAATAGTAATTAACTGGTGTAGAAAGTCGTATGATGTGCAATTTTATTGGTATGAAATATTATATTATCATGATTAAAATTACCGAATGTATAACTTTGTTAAACTAAAAATTAACTACTAATGTTTTTTAAAATTATTTATCGAATTCATCACTTTTTTATTTAATTAAATGTGTCAAATTTTACGTAGGTATATAGTATTGCTATAATAAATCATTAAATACTTTGCTAAATTTAAGTCTTATATATTTTAAAAAAATCAGATTATAAATCAGGTGATATTGTCATATAATCAAATAAAATCCACTAAAATACTTTTATTGGTCAAAACTTTTGAAAAATAACATTTGTTAGTTTTCAATATGTTTTTTAGTATCAGTATAATATGTTGAAGTGCCCATGTGTTACCCACATATGAGTTGTCCCACATCGGAGAAAGAGAAGAGTATGCATCACTTTATATACTCAAGGAGTAACTCCTACTATTACCAATTGGTTTTAGTAGTGAACCTTCTTTGGGTATATGAGTGGACTACTTCTTCATTCTCATGCTAAACACGGTTTATGAATTATTTAAATAAAAATTACTTGTCTAGATATGTAATTAAGTTATTATATGACTGTGATTCTAAATCACATCGAAATTATAATTGATTTGTTTTAAAAACTGTAAAAATACTACTATTAGATTAAGATACATGATATAAAAAATAATTATAAATCATGTAATAAACAATAGAAAATTTCAAAAACATAAAAAAATAATATAAAAATAATTTAAATGTTTAATGTTTTTGTAAGTAAAACCTTAAATTAATTATAAATCATGCACTAATATTACGCAACACGTAATACAAATAGAGAAAGTATAATTGTCTAAAAGCAAACTGTGATTTAATAGGATACTAGATAGATTCCCGTGCCATGCACAGAGATTAAAAGATTATAAAGAATATATTTTATTTTAAAGATTATAAAAAAGGTTATTTATTTTATTTTAAAGAATATATTTATATATGTGTGTGTGAGGGGGAGATATATGTGTGTGTGAGGGGAGTGTGTGTATAACGAATATTTAAAATTTCTTTTCAATAAATTATGAAAATAACAAATGGTAAAACAAAATGTATTATGAATAACTTAAGTTTGTTTTAATAATCAAATGATTACAATTCACATTTTTAAATAAATTCAAAATAATTTATGTTAATAAAGCTTAATTATTTTTTTATTTGAATAATTGAAAGATTTTTTCAATTTTTTAAAATGAGTCAAAATAATTACAAAGTTGGTCTCATTTTAAAGATTTTGAGAAGAAAAGATTATTTGTATAATTTTTATTTAAAATAAATTATTAACGGTGAAATTATTCATTTACTAAATAAAACTACTTTTTCTTTAAAAGCAAATAGAAAGTAGGTAAATATTTTGACATTGCATGTTAGTGAAAGTATGAAGTGAGAGGCAAATTCATGTCACTCTATCCAATTTTCAAATTATGTCACTTTATCCCTGTCGATTGGTTGTTTGACGAACAATATGCCACTCTTCGACCTCTTAGCTAAAACATAGTCAAGTGAGATCTTATATTTGTTTTTTTTATAAATATATTTTTATGAATAAATATACTTTAATGTTTTTGATAAATTAATATAATTTTTTTTATAATACAACTTAATTTGATCTCATTTTATAGATTTTGAAAAAACATTACTGTTCTATACTTATTTTCTTAAAAAAATTTATTGTATAGATGAAATGACCCATTTATTAAATAAAACTAATTTTTTTAAGCAAATAGAATTATATAGTAGATATGTAGAATTGACATAAATTTGCATGTCAGTATATAATTATGAAGATATAATTAATCTATAGCTCGTAAATAATCTTGAAAACTAATTTTGCTATATCAAGATATTATTTTCTTCTATTATGGAAGTAATATTGGAAAATAATATTGGTTTTACAAAATTAGTCAGGTTTCATTTTGTCATATTAAGAAGTTATTCTCTTTTACCAATGTAAATACTTTGGAAATAATATTGTTTACCAAATCTTCTTATGCACGTTAAATTGTACTATATTTGGAAATGTTTTTCACTGCAAATTCACATGTTACGTCAAAATAAAAATAAGCAGAAAAATTTTCTCTGAAAGTTTGACACGTGTCAGGTCCTGTTTCTTCATTAGTAGTTTTTATAGATTATAGATTTATAGATTATAGATTCATCTTGTCATATTAAGAATTTAATTTCTTTTACCAATGCAAATACTTTGAAAAATAATATTGTTTACCAAATCTTTTTATGCACCTTAAATTGTTACTATATTTTGAAAATGATTTTCATTGCAAATTCACCTGTTATGTCAATATAAAAATAAGCGGGAAAATTTTCGCTGAAAGTTTGACACGTGTCAGTCCTGTTTCTTCATTAATTGTTTTTATAGATAGATTATAGATAGTTTTTTTATAGATTAAGGAATAAGAAATCAGTACTTAAATAATTTATAAAAAGTTTATATGATAAGCTTTACCACAAAAATGATGTTATTGTAATTATCTTATTGTTTAAGTAGAATGTATAATGATGATAGATTTATAGTTAACCACTATTTTATAATTGAATCATTTTTGTATCATAAATAAGGTATAATTAATAGTTTACTCATTTAATTTACTAAAATCAAAGTTACTCAAAAATTTTTTTCTTAAAAAAGTGTATTTAGAACATTAAAGGTTTTAGAATTGACTTTTTTTCTTACTATTATTGTTTCTTAAGAAATAAAGTTTAATTAAAACTTAATGTTTCTATATTTCATTACTTAAAATTTAGGAGGGAAAACATGATATATAAAAGTGACATGTGTCACATTCTCTTATTATTTTAGTAGAATGTATGATTAAGAAATAAAGTTTAATTAAAACTTAATGTTTCTATATTTAATTACTTAAAATTTAGGAGGAAAAACATGATATATAAAAGTGACATGTGTCACATTCTCTTATTATTTTAGTAGAATGTATGATACTTCTAACAATATAATCAACACAGGTCCTCTCTTGAGAGACCGTCTATAGTATAGACATCTCTCAAGAGCCCAACTCATATCTTCTTTTTAACTTACAGAACCATCAATTAGTTTTTTTGTTTTAATTTATAAATTGGGTCAGCCCCAAAACTTAAGACGTCTATTATATAGAGGGTCTCAAGTAAGAATTTGTGTAATCAACATAAAAACGATTTGGAGATCAAGTATCCCGCCTAATTATTGCATTGATAAACAAATTAATGATTAAATTTGTGTCAACAAGAATTAGACGGGGTTCTTTCAAGTTTCAATCTCAATTTCTGCATTTTGATTGATTTACAATTTTGTTAAGGGCAAATTATTTTGATATGACAGATAAGAATTTGACTCAATTCATCAAGACAAAGCTAAAAGTTAATAAAGAATTTGACTTGATTGATCAATTTATATAAATATAATTTTATTTACCCACAATAATAATATCAAAAATAGTTAAATAGGCCATCAATTCAAGCAAGTACAATAGAGTTCGTTCCTTTTGTCCTAGAAGAAAATACACAATAATAATAATAAGGAAAAATTACCTAGAATAATCCAACATTTTCATGATTTTCCTACAATAATCTCACCTATTGATTAACCATGAACAATCCCAACTTTAAGAGGTATTTGCCTAGGGTAAAGTTGGGTAACCCGATGACCTACTATAGTAGGTAATTCACCAAAAAAGTAAACTAAAAATTAATTTAAAATTAGGAAAAAATTTTGAAAATTTACATAAAAAATTCTAATTAATAAAAATATCATTAATTTTTTTTGAACATTTTAAAATATTTTTTCCTACATTTTATTTTAATTTACCTTTTTTAAAAAATAATAAAACTTGCTATAGCAAATCATTCGATCACCGAGTTTACTCTAGGAAAATATCCCTCAAAGTTGAGATTATTCATGGTTAATCAATAGGTGAGATTATTATAGGAAAACTACGAATAGATTGGATTATTCTAGGCAATTTTTCCTAATAATAAAAGCAATAATAATGCTAATTTATCTTTCTTTAAAGGGGAATATGAAGAACATTAGAGAACGAAGTGAGTAAAATAATTAATAAACTTCATTTGAAAGTTAATTTCCAAGTTCTAGTTTCAATTATAAAACATGAAATAAAACATATTATAATTATTTTTCAAAAAAAAAAACACATTATAATTAATTGGGAAATTCCACGTGGTAACTCTGAGGTTTTGGGTTTTCCAAGTGATAACCAAAACTTTTAAAAAATCCACATGGTAACCCTGAGGTTTTCTAAATTGTTCCACCATGACCTTTTAGCACATAAAGTGTTAGCAAAACGTTAGGAAACATTAATTTCGAAGCTTTAAGGCTGTTGTACGCCTATATATGTGACTCACCATTTTAAATGCCATTAGTTTCAACCATTTCCCCCCAAAATATAAACCCAAACTCTACCATCTTTGGATTTGGGGGAAAAATATGATTTGGATGAAAAATAGTAGATTTGAGGTTTATATTTTAGGGGAAAATGTTCAAAGTGATGGCATTTGAAATGGTGAGTCGCATAAATATGCATACAACAACGATAAAGCTTCAAAATTAACGTTTGCTAACATTTTGTCTGCAAAAAGGTCATGATGGAACATTTACGTAAATCTCAGGGTTACCGTGTGTGTTTGTTAAAAGTTTTGATTACCACGTGGAAAACTCAAAACCTCAGACTTACTACGTGAAATTTCCCTAATTAATTTCATTAATTATCATGTAAAATGTCAAACATAATCAGCAAGAGAAATTAGCTTGGACTACTCTAACTAACAAGCCAGCATGCGTCCAACATATAGGTGTTCTGAACGAGTATTAATTCTAGCGTCTAGTTAAAAGTTAAAAACATTAGTAGTGTCGAATGGGAATCTCAAGGATATGGAAACCTTTATGTTTCTTCCAATAACATAGGACATCAACGCAAAAAAAACCTAATTTCACATTGGAATAAACTTGGGATTCGAGATAGATGTAGTGACCATTATAATAATTTCTTATCTTCTTTGCATAATTATTAAGTTAAATATTTATATTTAGAATAAGAAAAAAAAATTAGATATGATTTTTCATTGATATATTCAAGTTAGTTTTAGATTATATCTACACGTAATCTCGTTACTATTTTCTCGGCGTAAAAAATTTTAATACATTTTATGATTTTTATGAAATACATTTATAGACATTGAGTTTTTAAATTTTTATTCGTCCACCCTACCATGTGTTGTCCCAAGTCCTAAATCTCAAGGCATTGGTGAAGAGTTTGATCACCTCATAGCTCATGCATTATCTTGCACTCTTGAGATTGAAGATGTGAGTGTCATGAATTATGTAGGATTGAAGTTTGGATCACATGATGAAGTGATCATTAATGATGGCATGATATGCTTTGATAATAGCAAGGGAATGCCAAAGAAAGGATTGCTTGAATGGTCGAGCTCAATGGCTCGATCAAGCAATGCAACAGATTCAATCCAGTAGCTTATGGAACCCCGCTCGATATTTTTTGTTCTCAATTTATAGTGGGCCTTTGGGGTTTTGTCTTAAGGCTTCCTAATATGTTATGGGACTATAAAAGGGGTCCTAGGGCATCATTAGAGTTAATGTGAGACCAATACAAGTGAGGCAACTAGGGTTATCACCATTAGAGTTCTCTCTTCATTATATTGTGTTGTTTGAGTGAGAACACCATCAGGGCCTGCTCTAGATATTTTGAACCCTGGGCTAAATAGCACATTGGGGCATTTTCCTTTGTAATTTATCACTTGTATGGAACCTACTACAACTATTAATTTTGCTTTTTTGACATGGGACCCTAAGCGACGACCGTTGTTGCCCATCCTTAGGGTCTGCCCTGACCACCATTAAAGGTGGAGTCTTTGCTTTAAGAGGTTGTTCTTAAAGCTTGTGTGGGTTGTCATTATTGTATTGTTGAGTATATTAAATAAAGTAATCCTTGTTTGAGGGGAGGTATCATTAGATACCTCATAAATCTTGTGTTTGTCTCCATTGTTGTTTGTGCTCTGTTTTGGGTGTTCTTTGTGCATTTTATTCTTGTTTGTTCTTCACCGTTACTATTGCCCATTCACAACACGATGAACACCTCTAATAATAGGTAGCAACAAGCCAACAAGCTGTTTTTAAATTTAATTTTAGTTTTTTTTTTCTCAACCCTATCGTTTAATCTGTTAATTGATGATTGTGTACATTTGCTTTTATTGGTATAATTTAATTGTTTGATTCAATTTAATGAATAACAGAATGATGGTGTGGAGAGTTTGGATGCGGAAACAGTGAAGGAAGTAGTGATACAAGCTATCAGGAAATGGATGAGTGGCACTGCCAGCCCATAATTGATTAGTGCTTAGCGCTTAATAAAGATTATACTAATTAATAGTTTTTATATTTTACATATTTTGAGTACATCTTTTCTTCCCTATCCGTGCTTACCCTGCCCAAGGACTTATTTTTCATCATATGGTTGAAATGGAACATAAACATGGTTTATCTTTTCAAGTCCATTATTAAATTCTCATATATTATAAGATGGAACGTTATTAGTTTAATATTTGTTTTTAATTCGCCGTGACAATTCGTCACATAATCTCACCGTGGTTTACTCGTGTGAACACGGGAAACTCGTGGGCTCGAGCCTACAAACCCTTAGGTCAAGAGTGTTGACTTGCGCATACGCTTGGTGAGGTTCATTGTTTCCCAAAAGTATATGGTAGTAGGAGGATTAGCTCACACAATATATATGCAAGTCTACAATCCACTATTTTATTGATGTGGGATCTTGTCTCACATGTGAAATATTTTCAACATTCACGGTCCATTTGGTTAATGGTATTAAATGGTGGTAATGAAAACGATTTATGATGTAAAAATTTCATCAAAAGTTTCATATCATTACCATGGTAATGAAACTTTGATCACAAAAAAGTTTTTTTGTTTACAAATTTCCATTACCACCTAATATCACATCTCCCAATGGTAATGCAATTGAATGAATTTTATGAAGAAAACGAGATGATTGAAGTTGGACAAACATGACCATCAAGGTAGCCAAGAGATTTTTCACCCTAAATTACACTAGTTTTTCATTTTCATTACCATCGTTTATTACCATCTATCAAACGGACCGTCAGAGTTGGCTAACCCACATGAAAGGAAGAGAAAATAAATCTTTTCCGTAGGCATTGAAAATTAAACCTTTGTCCTAAAGTTATAAGGATAAACCTTCAACAACTAGAGTGGGTTGCTTGAAGACCTGAATTAGAGACCAAAGGCCCAATATGGAACGGGTTTGTTTAGCTGTATGATCCAAGCTTACGAGCCAGATGCACGGGCTTTTTGAGCCTGATTTCAGGCTTTATAAGTATTTTTTCATGCAGCTCGTCTTGTAATAACTCATGAGACGGATTCATATAATAACTTATTTTTTTAATTGATTATTTTAAGATAATAAGTAATCATTTTAAGGTTATAAGTAATTACTCTAAGACTATAAAAAGTATTTATATTAAAATTATAAGTGTTCACTTTAACGTTATAAGTAATCATTTTACACAAAAACTTGGGTGAGATCGTCTCACTTGTGAGACGCATCTTATTGTGCCGGCCCAATTGTATATATATTTTTTTTTACCAATTTTACAAATTAAAATGTCAATTTTAAGAGTTTAAAGACCAATTTGAAGATTTAAAAGAACAATTTCAAGGATTTACAATTTACATTTTAAATCATGGAATTTGACAATTTCAAAACTTAAAGTTTAATTTCAATACTTAAAAAATTAATTTTAAGACTTAAAAGGCCAATTGCTAGACTTAAAATTCTCATTTCAACTTTAAAGTAGGATGACTCAAACATTAATGTTGGTATCAAAACTTTGAAATCGACCTTTAAGTCTTAATATTGGATTTTTAAGTCTTGAAATTTTCTTGTTTAAGTCTTAAAATTAGTATGTCAGAATATTCTAAAAAAATTTATTGAGCCTAGGCTGGTTGCATGGATAAGGCGGTCTCACAGAAGACTTTTTGACCATTTTAAGACAAAAAATATATATTGGGCCAACCCAATAGTGATGGTCTCACCATGAGACTCTCTCATTTAAGAATTAGTGTTTTTCATGTGCAGCCTTGTTTAATTGGCCATTTAAGAGTTAAGACTAATTTTAGTATAAAATTTGGTCGAATTTATAGGCTGAGTTTATTTTAATCTAGAGCCAAATTAAGGTCAGTCAATGATTTTAATTGACAATGGTATTTAAGTTATGTCTAAAATTATAACCTATAATTAAATTTTGCCATGTCAACCCATTGACTTAGATTCAAATTTTCATAAGAACAATTATTAAAATATTATCGATATTATATGATTTTGTTCTTAATTAGTCTTTAATTTTAGTAATCTATAACTTCTTTTTTCACAAACAATCTTATTATTAGACAGTTTAGTGCTACATTCAATAGTCTAAATAAATTAATTAAAACATCCATTTCAAGATCAAAATACTCATTTTTTAAATTTGAGTTGTTTACATAATCCTATCTCACAATAAGAGGATCTCAAACATGATTTACTCTACTTTTTTGTGTTCCTTTTTATTCATTTTTTTTGAGTAAGTTTTTTTGTGTTGCTTATGTTCCTAACGTTAATTTGTTTGACCCATCAACTTTTATATAATTTTTATTTAAGAAGTTATTCAACATACATCGTCCAACCTTTTTAATTTTTATTTAATCTTTCTTTTCATTATATCCATACATTTTAAAACTATATTTTCTACTATATAATAAAATAGAAGTTAAATGTTATACATGTTACAAACTCAAGTAGTAGAAAAGTATTTCCTTTGTCCTTATTATTTAACATAACTTTCAATTTTAATTTGTCCTTGTAATTTTACACTATTTTTTCTTTTTTGGCAATTATCTCACTCTCATATTTAAATATCATTTACAAACTTATACTTTTTTTTTAGAACATTTTCAAACTTATACTTTTACTACATCAAAGTCTTAACTACGAATTTTTTTCATCTCTAAAAAAAAAAATACTAATTTTTGTCCCCCACTTGTTTTGGTCTTATTTTTCATTTTAATTTTTTATTTTTCTAACTTTCATCTAATTATAACTGGTACAAAATAAAAGAAGCATATGTTGAAGTGCCCATGTGTTACCTACATGTGAGTTGTCCCACATCGGAGAAAGAGAAGAGTATGCATCACTTTATATATTCAAGGAGTAACTCCTACTATTATCAATTGGTTTTAGTAGTGAACCTTCTTTGGGTTTATGAGTGGACTACTTCTTCTCCTCTATGTTACAAAATAAATGAAGCATATCTTAAAAAAATAAAAATAAACGAAGCATAGACAATAGTAAATTTGAAAATAACTCAAATTAAAGTTACCAAAATTTAAGTAAGTGTATTGATTTTTTAAGTAAATGACCGACCACGGAAAACCGACGTAATTATGATCATGACGTATTACGACTTTAACGTCAGTTGTTATTTGTTTTAAATTATTTTTTTGAGTTGAACTTTAACGTCAATTAAACAAAAGGTTTTATGAGTAGCTAACTAATCTTTTCTCTTTTCTTTTAATAGTGCATGCTCACTAAGTTAACGCCTTTGCAATTATTGATCATACAACTATTTATGAGAGATCGTTCATTATCATTTCAACTATTTATGAGAGATCGTTCATTATCATTTTTAACTTTTGGTTTTGAGGTACATCATTAATTTTAAACTACTATTTCAAATCTCAATATCTCTAAATATACATAATAAAAAGTTATAGAAAATACATAATAAAAAAATACACATTAAGACAAATCTAACAGGATTTTACATGGATATAATTATGTTTTAAAAATATTAATTAAATTTTACTCTCCTTAAGGTGGAATATTTCAAAAGGGAAGAACATTAGAGAACGGAGGGAGTAATAAAAACTATCTCTATTTTCATTTGTTCGTCCTATTTATTTTTTTGTGTAGATCCCAATGCAAACTTAAAAGTTAAATACTTTTAATTTTGAGTTTTAAAGAAGTTTAAAAAGTAAATATTAAGAAAATATAAATTGAGGCGAATTTATTTAAATCCCACATAAATATGTTTTTTAATATATAGATTGATGAGAAATCATGGTTAAAATTTAACACTAAAATTCCTAAATTCTATTTGGGAAGAATATATGAAAACAAAAAGAAGTATTATGTTTGGATATTATTTTATCTTTAATAAATCAAGGGAAATTTCACATGGTAGCATCATGTTTTAATGAAATGACACTGGTAGTACTTTTTAAAGAAAATTCCACATGGTAGCATCCAATTTATGCACTATCTAAGTGCCGTAGTATTTTCCGTTAAGTTTTTATTCAATTCCGTGTAATTCATCATTTTGTAAGTTTTTTCCACATTGTAGCATCCAGTTTTTGTTTGATTCACCATTTTAACGTTTAATTCACCATTTTAATGTTTAATTCACCGTTTTATTCATTAACGGCCATAAATGTTTAATAATTTTATGGAAAAATTATAAATGTTAAATAATTTTATTCGCCTCAATATATATTTTCAGCATTAAAACCTATAGTATATATACTGCCACTACAACATAATTGGCTTTTAGTGGGATATATTTAGCGACATTAAATGTCGCTATTTCAAATTGGTAATAGTATATTTAGAGGATTTAGTGACATTTATTAGACCCTTTAGCAGCATATTAAAAAATCACACAAAAACTTTTTGCGACATAGGATCTAGTGACATTTGTCACAAATGCCACAATAGACTATAGTGACAATTTACATATGCCACTAAAGACCAAATAAAGTGTCGCTAAATCATTCTATAGTGAAACATTAAATAAAAACTAATAATTATAACATTAAAAATATGAA
>CM025923.1:578648-672967 GCA_000753965.2 Amaranthus hypochondriacus | reverse complement strand
GGTCTTTATGAGAGACCATCTCTAATTGAACTAGCCCATAAAGAAAAATGTAGAGTAAAAGTAGATATTAAATTTTAATGGGCTGAGCCTGAAAGACGTCTTTCAAAAAAACGGTCTTTCAGGAGACTAGCTGTATTAATAATTTCAAAGATTTCCCTGTTTAAATTTTGATTCCACCATTTTTTTGAGTCTATACGTACGTTCACAAAATAACAACGTCTATCTAGCTTTAAGAGGAAGTTATGATAAAATAATTTAAAAAAAAAAAAAAAAAGCGAGACAAATAAACGCGTAGACATTATTATTATTGAATTGAATTTCTAATGTGGCCAATGATTGGGATTTGGGAATTTGAGTTTGTCAATTAAAAAACACGTGTAGGAACTAAGAACACCGCAAGTGACTTCTTGTTATTTAATTTTTCTTTTTTCATTGGCGAATTAATTAATCAAACTACTATTTCTAGAAAGTAAAGTGGACTTAGTCTCTAATTGAAGATTTAATTTTTATCATTTCTTAGGAAAAAAAAGATTTAATTTTTCTTTGCCCAATCAATTTTAATACACGTAATTGGCGCCGTTAAGGTCTTAAATGCATTATTGCATAATAATCCTAATTGCTTATTTGTCATTATAAATGTTGAGTAGTGATAATATTGCCAAAGTAGTTTTGTTATTTTGTCAAGGGCATTTTTCTTGATGTGCAGAAAAAATGTTTATCATTGACCTATATGTTTTTTATAAATTATATTGTTCTATGATTAGATGATAAATTATAAATAATAATAACAATAATGATAATAATAATAATAATTAAAACATAATAATAATAATAATAATAATAATAATAATAATAATAATAATAAATTCAATGTTGGCTTGTTTTGGCCTCGCCCTTCTTGTATGCACATGAAGAGTGCGCCGGGGAAACCCTTCATAAAAGGTGAACCGCGGTTCCACACTGATGCAATTAAGTTGGGTTGAGTTTCCTTTGCCTGATGTATTTGGTTTTTCTGGTGAATAAAAAAAAATTTATTTGCCAAAATAATAATAATAAATTCATTAGAAGTGGAGTATATAGTGTGTCATTCTTATATAAATAATTATAAAACTGTAATTTCATTCTATTTACTTTATAATATTTGCTATATTACTACAATAATTACTGACACCATTCATCATTCAAGCTTATATTATATATTAAGGTTGATGTGTAAGAAAAAAATATAGTCAAGTAAAATCTTATTAAAATTATCTAAACAAATATTTTCATAATATCAACCTTTTGGCTAAACCATGAAATTCCTTAGTATTTGTATATTCACTATGTTCTAATTTATAGATTAAGAATAAAATACAAATTAAAAGTAATAAGTAAATAGTGTTAAAAAGACAAATGTACCATTTTCTATGAATAGAAGGTAGTATTTATATATCTCCTACTAAAACTGCTCTCATTTTTTAATGTGAAAATTAAGATATCTTAATCACATATGGATAATGAATCAGTAGCTAGGAGCTAGTACGTAGCTGGCTTATCATTCAAATAATTAAAAGTATGGTCATTAAGTCAAATTTTTAAGCTCTAAATACAAAAAAAGGTTCAATTCTAGACTATTCAAAATAAACTGTGCATCATTTATTATAGGAGGATAAGCAGTTATGCAATGCAACTTGCATTGTTATTTAGACCAGAACTCTTCACAGTTCACATTACGCTCATACTTGGATTTTTCATACGTACATGGATATATGGAGTATTATATATATAGTTCATTCTTCATATTCAAAATCAAGCCAATTTATACAAACTATTATCTCTTAGTATTGAAATCTGATTAAATCTTTAATTAAATTATTTTTCTTTAGTCCATATATCTTTATATAAAATAACACAATGACTTCCTTTTTGATCTCAAAAGTTTCTAGTTTTAAGCTTCAATGGTGTTTCCTTTGTGTACTAATTGGTGCAACATCCGGTCAATTATCGTCAACATTTTATTCAAGCTCATGTTCTAATGCTCTTTCGACAATACAGTCTGCTGTTCAATCTGCTGTCAATAATGAGGCTCGTATGGGGGCATCTTTGCTTCGTCTTCATTTTCACGATTGCTTTGTCAACGTAAGTTTAAAGTTGATTATTTCTTGGTGCATGCATGTGTTTCTAAGAAAAACATTTGCTGAGTTTATACATAGTTTTTATGTTTTCATATATAAAAACATAACATACAATTTAACATCATTCGGTATAATAATATATATCACACTTAAGCAGTTAAACATACCGTTAAAGGCTACACGTAATATAGAGTAATAGAATTAGTTTATATATATTGTTTTGTTGAATTTTTAGTAATTAATCTTAGCTTAGACAAAGTGCATTAGTATGCATTTAGATAAGATATGTTTTATATTGGACCTACTGTAATGTTTAATATTGAATGCATTGGAAAAGATATAATATCACATTAAATTTGATTTGAAGGCTAGCTACACATGTTGACTTAATCAAAATTATTTTAATTTGATTATTTCCTCTCTTTGCATAAATGACTAGGGATGTGATGGTTCGATCTTACTAGATGATAATTCTACTTTCACCGGAGAAAAAACCGCAGCACCAAATAATAACTCGATTAGAGGTTATGATGTAATCGACACTATCAAAACACAAGTTGAAAATATATGTCCAGGTATTGTCTCATGTGCTGATATCGTAGCGGTTGCTGCTAGAGATTCCGTTGTTGCGGTAAGATAAATTCCCTCAATTTGTATACTGTTTTTGATATATATATATATATTTAGTTTTGTAATATTTTTGAACCGTTGTACTCTCAATTAATTTTTTGTAGTTAGGAGGACCAAGTTGGACAGTACAATTAGGAAGAAGAGATGCACTTACGGCGAGTCTAAGTTTAGCAAATTCAAATATTCCAAGACCCAGTTTGAACATATCCGAACTCATTACATCTTTCTCGGATCAAGGCCTTAGTACTAAAGATTTGGTGGCTTTGTCAGGTTTGCACTAATCCTCTTACGTACTTTTTTTTTTTTTTTGAAATAATCCTCTTACGTACTTCAATTTGTGTAAATATATACTGTACTATAGATTACATCTTGTTTCTATATAATTAATACTCTTTCCGTGATTAAAGAAGTTCTCACTTTTTATGTTGGAGTGTTTTATCTGTTGTTTTTATAAGAAACCTTTCCATTTATATCACAAATTTTAGATAAAAATAATTTTATTCATCTTCATTTTAATGTTTTAGTAATGCTTATGGTCCCACATATCTTCCACTAACTCTATTTTAATATTTTAATATTTCTTATGGTCCTCACATGTTTCCCATTAATTTTATAAAAATATTTTTTTAATTTTTAATATTTTTTAATAATTGTGGTTCCCATTTTTCCTCGATCAAATTTATTATCAAATAAAATAATATGCGAACATTTCTATATGTATTTATAAAATCTCGTTTCTTAAGTCAGTACCTTTTTATGGTGTCATAATGCACTATATTTTAGGCGTTAATTTTTCGGAAAATTTATTAAATATTATATAATCTTGATTATGAATCATCCACTCAAAATAATCTAATTATAGGATTAGGCCAACTTTTTGAAAATTAATTTAAAATTAGAAAAAATTGAAAATATACATAAAAATTTAGGAAATGGCATGGCAACCCAAACAAGAAGGAGAAGAAGTAGTTCACTTATAAACCCAAAGAAGGTTTACTACTAAAACCAATTGGTAATAGTAAGAGTTACTCCTTGAGTATATAAAGTGATGCATACTCTTCACTTTCTCCGATGTGGGACGACTCACATGTGGGTAACACATGAGCACTTCAACATTCTGAATAATAAAAAACATTAAATTTTTTTAAATAACTTTTTAACATTTTTTTTGACATTTTATTTTAATTTATCTTTTTTATAAAAAATAAAACTTGCTAAAGCAAGTGATCCAATAATTACCGGATTTACTCTAGGAAAACACTTCTCAAAGTTGGGACTATTCATGTTTAATTAGTAGGTGAGATTATCGTAGGAACATCATGAATAAGTGGGATTATTCTAGGTAATTTTTTTCGAACAAAAAATTAATAATTTTACTATTAAAATATAATTAGGCGTATTATGAGAAGATAAAAAATACTTCTAGTTATTTTGAGAAGGAGTTAGTATATAGGTAAATAACAGTTATTTATAAAAGTAGTAAATCACCCTGATGTGTCTTCATTTTATAGGAGGGCTTTTAAGATTTTTATTTTATCTTTTTTTTTGTTTATTTTAATATTATGTATTTTGTCATTTTGTGGTTATTTGCAAATAACCGTTATTTATTAGAATTTTCTTTTTTTGAGAAGGTTACAAGATGAATTATTTTGAGTTAAGCACCCAAATAAGTCCTAGTTAAGATGATATTTAATACTCTTTCCGTTTTTTTTAATGTTTTTCTCGTTTAGAATATTCTAGTTTGGAGAGAGAAATTTGATTAAGATTCTTATGACATATATAGATGATAAGATGGAGTAATTATTTTGACTCAATATAGGGAGTAGTTTTTATAATTAAGAAAAAGTAAATTTTTAGTAATGTTTTTCTCGTTTAGAATATTCTAGTTATTGACAAGAATGTTTAACCCATCCGATCCAATGCATTATTAATTGTAGGAGCTCATACAATAGGGCAAGCAAGATGCACAAGTTTTAGAGCTCACATCTACAACGACAACGACATAAACTCAACATTTGCAACATCTTTACAAGGAAACTGTCCAAGTAATGTTGGGTCAGGGGATGACAATCTCGCACCACTTGATAAAACAACCTCAACTACATTTGACAATGCATACTACACAAACTTGCTCACTTCTGAAGGTCTTTTACACTCTGATCAACAGTTATTTAGTGGAAATGCTGGAACAACTGATTCACAAGTACAATCTTATAGTTCAGATTCTTCCACATTTTTCACTGATTTTTCTAATGCTATGGTCAATATGGGTAACTTGAATGTCTTAACGGGTACGAATGGAGAAGTTAGAATTAATTGCAGGAAAACCAACTGATTTTGACTTAATTGCTTCATTATATTATTAAATTTTTGTTTTCCATTAATTAATTTCATTGATGGGACAAAAGATTTATAATTAAATTTTGAAATTTTAGGCAAAGAATATATTGTGGACATGTATGTGATAAATGTTATCTTGTACGTATGTGCTTGTTTTGTTTTTATTTTTGAAATTATGTAAGAGAGCTTAAAATAATGCATTAAAAATATTTTTATGGATCAAATACGTTTACATTTTTTTTATTTTTCTTCTTTATTGATTAACTATGTTTTTTTTCTATAATTTATAGTATCTTTTAATTCTAGTTAACTAATTTTAACAATCTAAATCTATCAATTAAACATTAAATTGGTTAGATTGAACTTATTGATAGTTTGATACTATTTAGAGCAAACCTTGAACGAAATCGGTCATCTCTTTGTAAGACAAGTCTATATAAAAAAATTTCAGATAAAAAAAAAGTTCTATTCAAAATTATATTATATAATTAGTGAGACTGTTTTATATTGTATGATAGTGAGACCGTACGTCATAAATCAGAAATTTGTGTACTAATTATATTAAATATCATTGTTTTGAAATCAATCAAATAAATTTTTTTGAAAAAATTACCTACAATAATCCAAACTATCTATGATTTTCTTAAAATAATCTCACATATTGATTAACCATGAATAATCCCAACTTTGAGGGGTATTTTCCAAGAGTAAACTTTGGTAACCCGATGACCTGCTATAGTAGGTAATTCACCAAAAAATAAATTAAATATTAATTTAAAATTAGATAATATATTTGAAAATTTACATAAAAAATTCTAAATAATGAAAAAAAATCATAAATTTTTTATGAATATTTTTTAACATTTTTTTCGACATTTTATTTTGATTTATCTTTTTTTAAAAAAAACTTGCTATAGCAAGTCATCCGGTCACCGGGTTTACTCTAGGAAAATGCCCCTTAAAGTTGAGATTATTCTATCAATAGGTGGGATTATTGTAGGCAATTTCATAAATAATTTGGATTATTCTAGGTAGTTTTCCAAATTTTTTTCAAGTTTCATTAACTTAAACATGAATTATGTAAACACGGTTAGACTACAATAGATAATAAAATAGTAGAAGAATCGACTATATAAATACCATTTGATTACAATAAATTTATTCATATGATAATAATCTACACACATAAGATCATGTATATAGTAGTTCATACAAAAGGCAAAATATTTCATATATGTAAAAGTATGATTAATTATTTCTCACTTTGTTACAATATTAAAAACAAATTAAACCAATACTATTTGTAGATTATTCATCTTAATTCTCTTTTCACATATAATTAAAAAGAGCGTTGACTAAATCATAAGAAACTTTAGTATGAAGCAAGGTTGAAGAATTAGAATTAATCTTCCTACAATTAGTCCTAATTTCTCCATTTGATCCAGTAAGAACACTCAAATTACCCATCTTCACCATTGCATTAGCAAAATCAATGAAAAAAGCCGTCGAATTCGAGCTATAGAAGGAGACGGTAGAGTTGGTTGATCCGGTTCCATTGCTACTAAACAATTCTTGGTCAGAATGAAGAAGGCCATTTAGCCCTAATAATTCACTAAAATATGCATTATCAAATGTTGTTGAAGTTGAATCAAGTGGTGAAGTGTTGTTATCTCCTCCATTAAAAGGACAATTTGCTTGCATTGATGATGCAAATGTGGAGTTTATGTTGGTTTCATTGTAGATGTGTGTTCTAAATGTTGTACATCTTGCTAGTCCTATTGTATGAGCTCCTGAATTTGTGGAGGAAATACATTAGTTTAAGCAATAATATATCCATTAATTATCAGTATAGGGTGAGCTGAACACACGTGATCTTTACTTGTGTACTCAACCAATAATTAGATGTCATATTTGAAGTTCTACTCCTATATGACACGATTCAATATTAAATAGCAATGGGTCACGGTCTAGCTAGCCAAACGCAACCCTATATATATGTGTTTTATACTATTGAATTGACTTAACTAATAATCAACTTGCATTGTGAATCTGATCAAGTTATTTGTGATTATTTAATCTACTAAATATTTTTTTTATACATACTTCGAATATATTTCAAATTAAACAGTTATTTAGGTTGATAAATCAACCAACTTTGCATAAACAAAGAATATATGGTTAAGTCAATCCATTTGCATGATCATTCTTGTTTACAACATGAAAATGCTAGAAGGGTCAATTTCATGTCAAATGTTACTAGTGGAAAAAAAAGCTATTGACTGCTACTAATTGGCTGCGGCTTTTAGATATATGTAGCTAATACTTTAAATTTTTGTTTATTTTTTATCATATCATATGTGAGTTTGTTTAAATGACCCATTTAAGTCAATAGATTTGATCATCCATTAATTATTTAGTTATTTCATGAGATATTTTTTTGCTAAAATTTAGACTTAAGGTTAATTATAAAACGAAAGAATATATAAAGTAGTGAAAGAAAGCTGACCAGACAAAGCAACCAATTCTTGAGTAGTAAAACCATGATCTGAGAATAATTTAGTGAGCACATCAAGATTCATAAAAGGAGCAGGAAGACTTGTATTTGCTGCACTTTGATTTGCTGTTAGAGAATCTCTTCTTCCTAATGCCACGGTCCAATTTGGTCCACCTAACTATTTCAAACAAGTGTACAACTTTAAGTTAATTAATTAGCCTTCAAACTAAAGTCATCACCATTTTTATGTACACCACCAACTTTAGTTAGAAAAAACCTACCTTTAATTAATTTTAGTTATGCTCTCTTTGCGTCTCTAAATTTACTACATTTATATATTGTTGGAAATATTTTACCTGTAACGAAGATCTTATATTATTAAAATATTAGGTCGTGGACTTACATATAATATATGGTGAGTAATCCTCCTAACACCATATGTTTTGAGAAAGCATTAAACTCATCATCATGTGTTGTACGCAAGTCGATGCTCATTACTCGTGGGTTGTGAGCTCAAGCCCACGGGTATTTTTCTAGAGTAAACCTGGTAACTAGATGACTTACAATAGCAAATTTTATTTTTTTAAAAATGATAAATCGAAATAAAATATTGAAAAAAATGTTAAAAAATAGTTTAAAAAATTTCTATTTTTTATTATTTAGAAACTTTTATGTATATTTTTAAAGTTTTTCTTTAATTTTATATTAATTTTCAGTTTCAATCGCATTCTATAGCAGATCATCTTGTTATTCAAGTTTACTTTAGGCAAATACCCTATAAAGTTGAAATTTTCATGGTTAATTAATAAATAGAATTATTATAGAAAAATAATAAAAAAATTGAATTATTCTAAGTAATTTTTTCTTTATAAAATGTATTTTGTATCATATATGTTAGCTTCTTTATTATATTTTTTTTAAAAAAAGTTGATCTAAAGTGAAAAGTGTAACCATATATGGTCAATATTGCTGGCCTGCATGCAAGTACTCCCCACACAAGTTAGCTAGGGCCCTAGGTTGATATTACACAAATTTTTATTTGAGACCTGTCTTCGTAAGAGATGCGTCTCAAATGGGTCGATCCATTATTACTTCGAAAAAAAACTTTAAAAAAATTCGCACTGTGTAATCCTATATAGAGTTGGTGTTATAACCTATTGAAGTTTGTATTATATATAACCTGTTAGAGTTGGTAGTATAACCTATTAAAGTTGGTATCTCTAAATAGATATAATATCAACTTTAATTGGTTCTAACACCAACTTCAAATACCAACTTTAATAGGTTATAATACCAACTTTAATAGGTTATAATACCAACTTTTATAGGTTATAACACCAACTTCAATAGGTTATAATACCAACTCGAAATAGGCTCAACCGCGCGCGTTAATTTTTAAATTTTTTTTAATTATTGAGAATGTAGATTGGACTCTTTTAAGAGCCACCTATATTATAAAAGGTCTCTCAAGAGAGTGCCCATAACAATTAATTTTCTGTATATTCTCCTATGCGAATAATTATCCCTGTTGGTAGCTACCAAACGTAATCAATGTTTTAAAAGAGACTAATAACTACTCCTAAAGAGAATAGTCAAAATTATGTCTAAAAACTATTTTAAAAATCCTATATCGAATCAATATATTTTCTCCGTTCTGAAATACTCGCTACATTTTCATTATGTGCACTATTTATCGTTCAAGCTTATTTTATATATTGCGACTAATAAGTAAAAATGTAGTCAAGTGGGATCTTGTTTAAATCGTCTAATCGCATACTTTCATAATATTAATTTTTTATAATTTTTAGATTGTATAATTCATCATATAAATAAACCAAATAACGAATTGGCATGCATAAAAAAGTGAAATGTAGCAAGTATAGTGGAACGGAACGAAGTACAATAATTAGCACGAAACTTCTTACCGCAACAACAGAGTCTCTAGCAGCAAGAGCTAGAATATCGGCGCAAGAAACAACACCAGGACATATGTTCTCTACTTGAGATTTAATGGTGTCGACCACTTCAAAACCCCTTACCGAATTTAGATTTGGTGCTGCTTTTTTTTCTCCGGTAAAATTAGCTGTGTCATCTAGTAAAAGCGAACCATCACATCCCTGTAAGATAATATGTTCATATTGAAAATTAATAATTAGGTATTAATGTATGTATTCTCTTCTAACAAATATAGTAATTTGGCAAAATATTACATTGAAATAAAAATAATAGGTGAATGAAATTTAAATAATAGTTGGTCTTTTATGTCTCGTTGGCTATAACATTGAGAGGATACTCAACCAAAAATTTAAACTGATGGTTAAAACTTCAAAATATATTATATACTTTATCGAAAACATGTAAAAATACAAGACTTTCTACCATAATTTAACTTTCAAAAAGTCCTCACATAAAAAATCGATATATATATTATTATTACTGTGGCCCACTCGCGGGCACACGAGATCTAATGGCCGCTCAGGCCCACAAATCCACGGGCCAAGATTATTGACCGGCACATATACTTGGTGAGGTTTATTATTTCCCAAAACCAGATGACAGTAGTAAGATTAGCTCACCCAGCTGTATCTAAACAAGTCTAAAACTCACTATCGATGTGGGATCGTATTTCCAACGTATATAACATATGGAAAAGAAGAGTTGGTTTTAATACACTTACATTAACAAAGCAGTCGTGGAAATGAAGACGAAGTAAAGACGCAGCCATACGAGACTCGTTATTTACAGCAGCTTGAACTGCAGATTGGATAGTGGAGGTGGCATTTGGGCACGAACTTGAATAGAAGGTTGGAGATAATTGTGCTGAAACTGAAGCTATCACCACCCATAACAAGCAACATAATATGATGATCAGCTTTGAAATGGAGGAGATATTTGATGTGGAAGATGATAAACAGAAACCCATTTAATTATTAGTTTCTGCTACAGATTTAATTGGGATAATGATAATCAGATAGATGGATGAGTGTGTAGTAACAACCAAATATATAATAGTTAAGAATTAGAATGGAAGAATATATATAATGGAAAAACCAAATGACATCTTTGACAAATAATCGTTCACATTTTTAGTTAGTTTGTTTGTTTAGTTGAAAATTTTAATTTTTTTTTGCCTTTTTAATGTTTAGAAGGTTTTGGTAAAATTAAGTGTTCAATGTTTATTAATGAAAAGTTAATTAAAAATTCAAAAGGCAATGAAAAGTCAATTAGGCTAATTTTTCATTTTAACTTAAAAGTCAAAAATAAAAGTCAAAAATCATTTATCAAATATTATTTTTCTTTGTAACAACTAAACAACTAAAAGTCAAAAATAAAAAAAAACACCAACATAAAAATCATTTTCAAACACCATAAAACAATTTTTTTTTAAAAAAGGGGTTAATATGAGTATATTTAATACCTATTACGTAGCACATGAATTTTTTTTTTTTTTGAGATAAGCACATGATTTTGTCTAGTCCTACAAATATGTTATGCTTGGAGCATTGCAACCTAATATTCTCCATCTTTTTAGCGGGGAATATATATATATATATATATATATATATATATATATATATATATATATATCACAAATTCTTACTTGAGACCGTCTTTTGTAAAGACGGCTCTCAAAAGCCCAGTCCAATTCTAAATATATATTGTTACAACTCTAAATATAGATTTGAACTGGACTTTTGAAAGTCGTCTCTACAAAAAACGGTCTCTCAAAAAGGCATCTATATATATATTCTTTTGTTTGATCATGTTTTCACTCAAGTTTATTGGGGTCTTCTAGGCTACTTTGAATTCCTCCATTTGAAATGCTGTTGTTTATTTATTTAGAGTAAATAATGATGGATCTTAAGTAGGAGTCATTTTTAAGTAATGCTCAATTTATCAAAAAATCAGCCCGTAGTCAGCATATATGTCATTTGTGATAAATTGAGGTATTAAACTCCTTATACCACCATAAAAAGGTAAATAATTTTTAAATAATTTATTTTGGACATAAGTTAGTAAATATTTTTAGTTATCATCAAAACTATGAAATTATTATTAAGATTTGATATTTTCATCTAATTAAATTTATTATAGTGGTTGACTTTAATGACAACCATTATAAAATTACCCTTGAAATAGAAAATATGATTTAACTAAATTGTTGTCTCTTATTGAATCAATATTTCTTTAAGGGGCCAGCTATGTGTGTTTTGTAGAAACACTAACGTCTAGCTCCTCAACATTCCTCTTAGGCATACAAAAAAGATATGGTAGTTCGAGATCTCTCCTACTACAAAACAACGATAAATAAAGTAAATTGATAAATATCAGAATTAACTATCTCAATCAGCATCATGATATTTGGTTTCAAAAACAATCTCACTAACTAGTCTATTAAATTTTTTTATTCAAGTTGGCACATTATTAGAGTTGATATATTAATTCATGTAGGTTATCTCAATCTTTTGAAATTAAAACTCTATCCTTATTATTAATTAATTGTGACTTGTTGCCAAATGTGAATCAAAATTTCAAACAAAATATTTTTGGACATTTAAATTCAAAATGATATCACACAAAAGAAACTCTGTTAGACATGAGCTTGGAAATGAATTGGGCCCAAAAGTCAGACATACACTTTTTTAGGCTTTAAACTTGAAAAGGAAAAGAGGGACGAAAAGATGGATGGGTAGTTGAAATAATTTAATTTGACTGAAAAAGAAGCTTCTTAAACTAAATTAAAGCATGTGTATTCTAAATAGTGATTGGTTACCATTTTCCAGTGGGCTATGCCTGTGGGTATGGGCCTATGGGTTTAAATATAAAACATGTGCCTACAATGATGCACAATTGTACCAATAACTGATCAACACACCTATTCTAAGACGGTCTCTCTCAAGATCGCCTGATAACTCAATTAGTTACTGACACAAAAATTAAGATAATAGTGGAAGAAAAATTAAAATAAGATATGCAAATAAGAAATAGAAAATGTTAGAAATATTACTTAAAGTAAAATTATTGCAAAGTAAAAGGGACGGTCCAAAATAAAGGAAGTGTTCTTTAAAATGCACCCTTGTATAGCACTAATTTTTTTTTTATCAAATAAAAACTAAATAATTTTTTTTAATAAAACCACTTTAGTACCTCAGTAAAATTGGTAATTAAAGTACGAAAAGAAATAGCAACATCTTTACATTTTAACTTATAGACACTTTATGGAAGACATTTGCTCTTACATCCGCTTAGGTACACTGAAATTAACTTACACACTTTCCAATTATTCATCGCAAAATACAAAATATAGATAGATACGTATCATATATTATCCTCAGTTAATTTCTTTTAATAGTTACATTTCTTCGTTTTATGCAAGAATTGTTTGAAAAAAAGTACATCTATTAAAAAGAAATCGAGGAAAGTAGTTCATCATAGTAATCGATGGTTTAGCCAACAACCCGACAATTGGTTCGAACACGTCCATTACCAGCACCACCCATCCTGCTCATTTTCAACATGGCACTAGCAAAATCTTTAAAGAAAATGGGCTGGGCATTTGCATAAGCTTGAACAAAAACATCGTTAGGTCTTGCAGTTCTACTAAAAAGTACTTGGTCCGAGTGAAGTAGACCCATAAAATTGGTTAAGTCCCTAAAGTAATCGTTATTAAAAGTAATTGGACTTTGACTATCCAAAGGAGCTAGATTATCGTCCCCAATGTTAGGAGTTGGTGGACATATGTTTTGCAGCCTTTGGGCGAATGATGGTTCTATGTTTTGCTCTCCATAAGCGCGATCACGGAAGCGTACGCACCTTGCTTGACCTATAGTGTGAGCACCTATCCAAACACAAATGGATCAATTTATACATTAAATATCCATGGATTATAGATGCGTCGAGAAAAACAGACTATATATAGATTGTTATATTTATAAAATAATTTTTTTCAGACATTAAATAAAATTGATTGAAATTTATACAAGATTATAGCTCGGGAATTATTGACTTATAAACTCAAAAATCGAAATGTGGGTCAAATCAAAAAGTGATAGAATTTATAAATTAATCCTAGGCAACCCAAACAAGGAGGAAAAAAAGTAGTTCATTCATAAACCCAAAAAAGGTTCACTACTAAAACCAATTGGTAATGGTAGAAGTTACTCCTTGAATATATAAAGTGATGCATACTCTTTTCTTTTTCCGATGTGGGACAACTCACATGTAGGTAACACATGGGCACTTAATCACTCCCCCTCACATGTGAGTGTCCTTAGAATTTTAGCTCACCAGAAAAGTTACAAACTTATTGGAAATGAACATCCAATTAAAGGCTCTTAAGTCTTAACCAAATATAAGTATATTTTTGTCACTACCTTACCAAATACCCATGTGACTAAATTTATAGGACAATGAGTAATTTATTTCTTAGAATCCACTCAACACGGCTGGCCTTGGATAACTCATAACATTAACAAAAGGAAATTTGTTTAGCTGTCACTTACTATTTCTTGTAAGCAATAAAAATGTGGCCAGCTTTTTACACGTAAATTAATCAAAGATAAAGATAATTGTATATTTTGATGTTTAGTTGAGATGTAAATATATTTAATTGGTAGTCCAAATGTGAAAATAGAGTTGAGCGTAAAACCTGAAAGAGCAACCATATCACGGACACTGAAACCTTTGCTGGCAAATAATGAAGAAATCGTAGAAAGATCGTCTGTAGCAAAAGGAATGTTACGATCAGCAGACTGTGCACTTGGTCTTGAAGTTGAGTCTGTGCGCCCAAACTCCACCCTCCAACTCGGACCACCAAGCTGCATTTATACATACACAGATTATTCATTCCCAAAGACGTCTCTCAGGCCCATTCCGTTAAAACTAATGCCTAGTTTTACTTTATATTTTCTATATGGTCCAACCAAATTAGAGATAATCTCTCAAAAAGACCGTCTTTCACAAGAATTTGTTTAGATTATCTATGTCATTTCGTTGTGTTGACGAACACCGTACCAAATAGTGTTATTTAAGCATAAAATTAAATCAAAATAAATTTTAGCAATATATTTCGACTACCTCTGGTCTTCAATAGTTTTATGTAAAATATGGTTAAGTAAGATTTTGTTTGATTAATCTCAAATTCTGAATGCATATGAAATTATATTTATAATAAAGATTAAAATTGTACATTAAATGACATGGAAAATAAAAGTGTAACCACTACTTTTTTTTCTCTGTTTAAAATTACTTGTAACTATTCATTCATAATTCTAAATTTATTGTGATTAATTTTTAATCTATAAGTTAAAATATAGTCAAATGAGATCTTGTTTGATTCTTTTTAATGCAAATATTATTAGTGTTAAATTTTTATAAATTTTTGTTATACATAATTGATTAGAGATATTAAGTATTTAGTTAATACTTCCCTCCGTTTCATAATACTTGCTACATTTTGTTTTTGGACACTATTCATCGTTTAATCTTATTTTATATATTGCGGCTAATATTTAAGTAATAATATAGTCAAGTGGAAAATTATTTAAGTCATCTAATCACATAGCTGAATATAATTAATAAAAAAATGAAACATTATAAATATTTTGAAACATGTTGAAGTGCCCATGTGTTACCCACATGTGAGTTGTCCCACATCGGAGAAAGAGAAGAGTATGTATCACTTTATATATTCAAGGAGTAACTCCTACTATTACCAATTGGTTTTAGTAGTGAACCTTCTTTGGGTTTATGAGTGGGCTACTTCTTCTCCTCCTTGTTTGGGTTGCCCAGACCCATTTTCTAAAATCCTATCAAAACAGTATTGCATTTTCTTTGAAAAGTGAAAAGTGGGTCACAGCTAGCATTCACCCACTAGTAACTAATACACGGATTTTCTCAAACAATCAATATAACCGTGTGAGTTGGTTTCTTGAACGTATACCGCTTGCAGCCTAGTTATCTAGTAATCTAGAAAATGCATGTTCACGTCAATGAATTTGCTTAAAATCTAGAGTTACTATGTCAATAAAAAAAACTTTGTTTACTATTTCCTCTGTTCTCTAATGAAGTTTCTAAAAGAAATGTTTACGGAAATTACAAAAATAGAATATTTTAGATAGTGGATATATAATTTAATTGAATAATAAATTTAATTGGAGAAAAGTAGGAACCGCAAATATTATAAAAATATTAAAAGAAAGTTAGTGGAAAAAATATGGGGACCACAACTAATAAAAAACTAGTTTTATAATGTTAGTGGAAAACATGTGGGGACCATAAGGAATATTAAAATGTTAAATTAAAGTTAAGCATTATAAAAATATTAAAGTGGGTAAGAATAAGTTAATTTTGTCCAAAATTTTGTGACATAAATGAAAATATTCTCTATGGGAACAACAAATGAAACACCAAAAATGACAAATAAGAACTTCTTTTAAGCAACGGAGGAGAGGGAGTATATAGAAAACACAACCCGGTCAAAGGTTTTCATGTAAAATTTACCTGATTAGAATAACTTAAGTCCAGTTTTACAATTATATAATGTTGTAGTTTTCTTTTAATTGTATA
Source organism: Amaranthus hypochondriacus (assembly GCA_000753965.2). Lineage (NCBI taxonomy): Eukaryota > Viridiplantae > Streptophyta > Magnoliopsida > Caryophyllales > Amaranthaceae > Amaranthus > Amaranthus hypochondriacus. The sequence continues at coordinate 656,818 of CM025923.1, read as the reverse complement.
GTTTCTCCAAAAATTATCTCACATATAAAATAATGAGACTAAATTTTAAAAATACAACACGTAATTAGACGATTACCGTAACAACAGAGTCTCGAGCAACAAGTGCTAATATATCTGCACAGGAAACAACACCAGGGCAAGATCCCTCAACTTGCTGCTTAATGAAATCTATTACTTCAAATCCTCGCAAAGAGTTTGCATTGTGAACAGACTCTTTTTCACCACCAGGAACGTCCAAAAGCACTGATGCATCACATCCCTATATATCATACACATGCATTCTATATGTTAACAATCCTATGTTGTTCATAACTAAACTTATATGTTCAAAGAATTGGGTAAGAGTTGGAGTGTAACGAATTTCAAACGAGTCAGGTTAGATGAAGGTCATCTTTAAAAAATCTACACTATTAACACGTATACATGAACATTTAATTTATGAGTTACATAGCTCATTTAATTCATATTTCAATAAAGTACATACCTTTAAAAGTTATGTAACATATTAAAATTAACTAGACATGTAATATCAAATGAAAAATAATTTCAGAGTTACATACCTCAACAAAACAATCATGAAAATGAAGACGAAGCAATGAAGCTCCCATGCGAGGTTCATTGTTGACAACATCACTAACGATGGATTTGACCGTGGATTCAAAATTTGAACATGTTGAATCGTAAAAGTTTGTAGATAACTGAGCATGGATTGAGAAGAGGAGCAAGAACATGCAAAGACAACTAAAAGGTGCCGTGTGCTTCGAATAAGTAGCCATTATTAGTCTCTTATTTTAGGGGTTTTGCTAAGAGTTAGCTATAAGCTTAGTAGCAAATATGAATACCTAAGTGAAATTTATACTTGAGTTATGACGGTAATAAACATTTATTATTCGCCAATTTGAAAAATAGAGAAAGGTCCAACAAATATTATTATTTTTTTATCAAGTTTACTTCAATCCAAGTTGATAATTTCATTATAAAAAATTCGCCCAATTATGGGTTAGATATCAATATCATATAATGATTAATTAATAAGTAAATTACAAGATTGGTTTGAGAAATAAGAATGCTTCTCCGTGGAACTAGTCATGTTCCGTTGTACGTAGGAATCATCTTCCATTTGTAATTTGTTAGTATAGGATAACTTGCAAATGGACTTTCAAAATTTAAAGTCAATTCCTTTAAATATGTACTTTAACAAATTAGATTAGAGCAATTACAATAGTTAAAATAATGATCCCTGAATTTCACTTTTAATGATTTTTTTAACATCTGACGTGTAAAAACTATTTCTGTTACACCCATAAAAAATACTTTCTTTGAATATATTTTATCTTCTAAATATGTGTCAAAAACATTAATCAAATTTCTCTCTCCTTAAGGTGAAATATATATTCCAAATGGAAAGAACATTAGAGAATGGAGTGATCGGAGTAATCATCGCTTTATAATTTTTTTTCTTTTAACTTTTTATGTGATAAATATTACAATATCAATATCTACTTATTGAGAGGAGAATTTATCATATGAATGCAATGTTTTTTAATTATTCTATCATTGATTAATGAACTAATTAGAACTTTTTGTGAATATGTGACTAATGTGAGGCATGCTCTTGGTTTGACCATGAAATAAAATCATGGGATTAAATTTTACAAATAAAAAATGGGAATTTGAGATGCTTGGTTCTTTTAGATTCATACCAAAAAATTAAGTTTAGTGATAAAAAAAATCACATTTGGGTTGTAAGTATATATGGATCCGTAATTTATAGTATAATGAAAAAATGATGGGCTTTAACTCAAAACTAATGATGGATTAATGAACTTAAAAGGTTGATTGAAGTCAAAAACATGTTTAAAACTCTTGAATGGACTTAGTCTACATTATACATTTTTTATAATCAAATTAAATGATTTGGATAAGAAATCAGAAAATATTAATAAATATGTAAGTTTAAGGATTTTTTTTTATTTATTTCGATTTTTTAACCAAACGTAATTATAGATACTTAGGATTGAAATAGTTTATCGATAAATTTAAGAGGTCCAAGGGCATAGACTTTTTTTATCAATACAATATTGAGTGCAATTAAGAAGGCAAGCTTAATAATCAGACACACACTATCAATCTATATGAGTAAAAATCAATGTAGTATTCATTATTTATTTCTACAAGAACAAAAAATAAAAAACACAAAAGAGGATGAATTATTATCATTATATTCAGTTTATTCCGTTTATAAAAAAAAAGTATGATCAGAGTCTGGAAGGGAATAAAGACTGCAAATCATACCCATAAAGAAGAGTATGGTCAAAGAGTCCCTTAACTACTTTGAAGCCTACAACTACTTTGAAACCTGCAACTTAAAAATCACATATATCCTTAACAATAATTAGCAAATAAAATAAAATACATAAAAATAAAGGTAAAAGTAAAAAGGTAAGAAAAAAGATAGTAAGATAAAAACAAGCAAAAGAGCAATATCTAAAAGGGACAGCTCACGTTTGTATGGCTTTATTTCAATATATAAACAAGCATAGTAATTTGAATATTCACCGATGTGGGACGAATAAGTAGCAGAATGACCACAAATAATAATATGATCAATCATGAAATTTAATACTTTCACTGTACAAATTATATATAATAATGTGAACATATAATAAATATTTATGTTATGGATCAGGTCTATAACATTTAATTAAAGTCAAGTCTAGTCAATGTTTGACCAAATCCTAATCAGACTCCCTCACTTCCAGCAAGGGTAACCGTCAAGCAGTTATTCTACAACTGCCCTTAACCTCCATGTAACCGCTACTATCCAGATTTAGCAAGGCTCAACCTCCACTCCTCCCACATCTTACACAGCAATAACTTCCATCGGGTAACCGCTATCCCATGGATATAAAAGAATGGAGTTGAAGGGGTTTCAGGGGGCTAAGCTTTCATATTCATACCGAAACTCTGTCAAAATTCCCCTAGATTATTACCTCAGGCTACGCCACTTCCGTCGGTCGGTAACCACCACTAAACACCCTTATTTACTCTTTTCTAGTCATTATTCACATACTTTTCCCCTATTTCCGTTATCTGACTTGAGCATCGGAGAGGGTTTCCGGGAAAACCCCCCTGGGCAAGGCTAACTTGTTGCTGTGTAGGACAAACGAACCGCTTTCAGGAGGTGTCGCTTCCCAGCTTGACCAACGTTTGACCACCGTGCAACATCTATTCCAGGTATCTCACGTGCCTTACATACTTCTCTCGTTTCATATCCGAAACAATTTATATTAATAGTAATATCATCATAATAATATATAAAAAAATGAGAACCAAAATATATACATATATAAACAAAAAAATCCAAATTAGTTGACTAACACAATATAATACTCGTACACATCAAATCGCTTTATTATATATAATTACAATTATATGCATCATGAATGATAATATTATTGTACACCAACCCAAACATATAAATAAAATATGATCATATCATACACATAAATTAACGAAGAGCCCTACAATTCTTGCGGACGACCCCTCTACGACCAGTTTTAACTCCAAGTCTGCTCATCTTCGACATTGCAGAAGAAAAATCAGCAAAGAAAGCAGCTTCATTAGTTGCGTAGAGTTGGACTAGTCTGTCAGTTTGCCCACCACGTCCGCTAAATAGTACCTGGTCCGAGTGAAGAAGGCCCTCAAAATTTGTTAAACCTTTGAAATAGTCATTGTTGAACACATTTCGACTACGAACATCTAAGGGACCAAGGTTGTTGTCGCCGGAATTGATGGGGCATATTCGCTGCAAAAACTGTGCGAAGCGTGGTAGTATGTTTCGCTCTCTGTAGGCCCGATCACGGAACCGTATGCATCTAGCTTGGCCAACTGTGTGAGCACCTATTAGAAAGACGACAAAGCGATGTTATGCTAGGTAGTGCTAAAAGGAACCAATACAATCAATAACTTAAAGCTAGTGGATCGTAGCCCCATAAGATGTTAATTATGTTATATGCGTGGCTCCTTATTATATAAGAACCTTTTAAAATTAGAATTATAATTAGAATTATAGATACAAGACGTGTTCTTCTTATACACGGCTTTTCATAGTCCACTTAATATGAGGATCTGGTTAATGATATTTGAACTTATACTTAAATGAATTACTTATATTTAAATTGATGGATGTATCCTTATAATATGTTATATACTATCCATGAGGAAAAAACTTTTTTACCCACCGGGTAGATTAAACTACCCACCTAAAATGGTGTTAAGGATATAAAGATTTACATGCATTTATTAATCATCAACTACATATCAAAAGCATATATGATTATTTATTAAACTAATCCTCAATTAATACCTCATGCATGTAAAGTAAACTATCTGGTGGATCGACGTAACTATGCTCATGTTAATTAGATATAATTGGCCTTTTCATTAGCTTTTATGAAAATTTTGACTTTGTTTAGTTTATTGGTTGGTCAAATAACCAAATTTGACCCATCAACATATTTGGAAAATGTGTTGCAAGGCGACTAAAAAGAAGTTGATTAAAAAAGCTTTTATTATTGGCTTTTAACTTAAATTGTTGTCTTCCTTTTATTTTTAATTAGTTAACAATTTATAATTTTCATTTTTTATTAACAATTGATTTATCCAGCAGCTAACTATATTAACTTGATCAAACAAATTAATGTCAATTATAAACTCCTTAAAAAAAAGATATTGTCAATTATAAACATTTATATAAAAAGGATTAATGAGTTGATCAAACCTGAAAGTGCAACCAAGTCTCTGATAGAGAAACCTTTGGTAGAGAATAAGCCGGCGAGCTCACCAAGATTATTCGTGGCAAATGGAAGTTCACGGTCAGCAGCCACTGAGCTTGGTCTTGATGTTGAGTCCTTTCTTCCAAATTCAACATTCCAGCTTGGGCCCCCAAGCTACAATTACGTTAAGTTCACATAGTATAAGATCTCAACGTGATAGCTAGACGATATATATACATGTTCAAATAAATCAAATTCACCCCCCTTATTTCAAATGAAATATAGCACATCTAATAGAATTTAAAAAATAGGCCTGGATAACCAAACAAAGAGGAGAAGAAGTAGTCCACTCATAAATTCAAAGAAGATTAACTACTAAAACCAATTGGTAATAATATGAGTTACTCCTTGAGTATATAAAGTGATGCATACTCTTCTCTTTCTCCGATGTGGGACAACTCACATGTGGGTAACACATGGGCACTTCAACAGCATTTGTTGCTTGCCTATAGGCTCTCGTGTGAAAATGAGTGAGCTAAATTAAGTAGCTTACCGCAACAACAGCTTCCCCCGAGCAACAAGTGCTAATATATCTGAGCAAGAAACAACACCAGGACATACTGCCTCTAATTGTTGTTTAATGTTATCTATTACTCCAAATCCTCTTAAAGAGTTTACGTTATGAACAGATTGTTTCTCACCACCTGGGAAATCCGTCAATACTGATGCATCACATCCCTATATATAAACAATAAAACATGCTTGTCAATAGCATATAGTATTCGTCTCAGTTTATTTGTATTTGCTATGCCGAAACTGATGCATCATAAAAATAGGGAGCAAACATATAAATATATTATTTTCTCTGTTTATTTTTATTTTTCTATGTCGAAAATGATGCATCATAAAAATAAGGAGAGCAAACATATAAATGTATTATTCTCTCTTTTTTATTTGTATTTTCTATGTCGAAAATAGTAGTGATGAATCATTATAAAAATAGGGAGCAAACACATGTATACATTGCATTACAAGAAGGCATACAAGATTACTATAATTCACTATCAAAAAACCAACTCATGTCAAAAATTTAACCCTTTAATTAAAGCCCTAAAACATATTATATACACTGACATTATTTATTATATACACTAACATTCACAACATGCATGTATACATATACGCCTATGACAAGAAAATGAATGATTAAATATACTTTCTGTCACGTTTTTGAATTTATACGGGCTTAGCGTTATTTGCATTTTGCATATAGAATTATGGTTGGCTATACAAATTCACGAAAAACATACACATAATTTCATCATTAATATGAGTGATTATTTAGGAGTTGCAAATATAAATCATAAAAAAATTCACAAAAATATATTCTTATCATATTTTAAATCTCATTATCTCTTTATATTCTCTTGTCCATCGTATTTTTATAGCCTTTAAAACTGGCCACATAGACGTTATTATTCTTAGGATTTTCACAAACTTGCCATTTTTTTAAATAGTTATAGTTTACTATTTGTGTGTTAGATATATAAGTAAAATTAAAAAAAGAAAGACATTACTTACTCCAACAAAACAATCATGAAAATGAAGGCGAAGTAAGGAAGCACCCATGCGAAGCTCATTGTTTACGGCATTACGAACTATAGTTCGAACCACTGATCTAAAATTAGGGCATCTATTATTATAATAGTTGGTGGATAGTCCTTGTTGAGCATCTACTATGGTAGTAAATGAGATGAAGAGAAAGAACATCATTAGACCGGCAATTGGTGCTACGATTTTGGAGGTAGCCATATTTGATTAGAGTTAGATGCTAAAAGTTGGCACTACTTGAAGAGAAAGCTTGTGGCAAAATATACACGTCCAAGATTGAATTTATATCCTTAATTTTTCACATAACAATTTTTAAAATTGCAAATTGATCAAATCAAAAAGCTAATTATTAATTGAATATGAAAAGGTCTACTAATTGATTGAATTAAACACTTGGTGATAAACCTCCTAATTTATAATAAAAAAAAAAATCAACTTGTAGGTTAGGTATCAATATCACTTATTGATTATTTGAATTAATCGACAATAATTATACAAGCAATTGAGTTGTATTCAATTTTAGAAAAACAATGAGAAAGTTTCATTGTCCAACTGGTCGTGCGTATATTATGTCAACATCCAATTGTCAATGATAATCTAGCATTTGTTCTATCATTATGCAATTTAATATGTTATTTTATTTATTTATATTTTGAGTTGTGCATAATTAAAAATTATGAAAAAAATAATAGTATACTTTGAGTATTTATATTTTGAGTTGGGCATGCACAAGGAAAAATGTTTAAATATATCAAAATAATAAATGAGACATTTAATTAGATCAGTAGGAAATAAAATATATGCATCTCAATATAAGAATGGTACGTTGTTGTTATCTTGTGAAAGAATTTAGAAAATGAGTCTGGGCAATCCAAATAAAAAAAAGAAGTGGTCCACTCATAAACCCAAATAAGGTTCACTATTCAAACCAATTGCGATGATAGTAGGAGTTACTCCTTGAGTTTATAAATTGATGTGTACTCTTCTCTTTCTTCGATGTGGGATAACTCATATGTGGGTATCATATGGACACTTCAACATCATTTAGGTACGTAACTGTACTTTGTAAGTTGTACCGCTTGTACGTAATCCTTTGTGTAAATAAGAGCAAATTGTACCAATTCTCTGTTTTAATTGAGGTTTGTTCAACATAAACGTATAAGAATGTACTACTGTTGAGTATCATGGTTCATTGGTCTCTACATCAAGCTCCCTGCATCAACACAGAAGCTGCTCCTCAAGGTCTTGATATCCAAGTCAGCTTAGTATATAAGTTTGTTAGGTAGTTTGTTAGGCTGAGTTAGTTATTGTAGGTGTATTATTTCTGTTTCTTGCTACCACAGTTAAATGTTTGGTTAAGCATAACTGATGGTTTAGTTTAGTCCCCTCTCCCTATATAAGGGCCTTGTATCCTCTTGTACATTTTAACAATTCATACACATTCCTTTCTATGTCTTATGTTTCTCTTCATGATGTTTGTTCTCCACCCATGTGTAAATTCAACATGGTATCAGAGCACTAAATCAATATTCTGATTTAGTAGTGTTCTTTCTTGCCTTCTTGTTTTTTCATAATCTCCTTTGCCTCTCCTTTCTCCAAACCACCATTCCTTTCAAGAAAATCAAGAATGGTGACCCAAAATAGCAATAATCAGAATGGCGCAGCACCATCAGACCTCACAATGAATCCCAGTTCAGTATACTATCTACACCCATCTGATTCTGGTCCAAAACTTATCAATATAGTGTTTTCTGGTAATGGGTTTGTTGATTGGAAAAGAGTGATGATTATTGCTCTTGCTGGGAAGAATAAACTCTCCTTCGTTGATGGCTCCTTACCAAGACCCACAAACAATATTGCTGCAGCAAAATCTTGGGATAGGGTGAACAACGTGGTTATGGGATGGATTATAGCTATGCTAGAAGATTCTATTGCAAAGAGCATCTTGTCATATAAGACAGCAAGAGAGATATGGAATGAGCTTCAAGAAAGGTATGGTCAAAGCTCTAATGCTCAACTTTTTCCATTACAAGAAGAGCTGAACAACCTCACACAGACTCCAGAGATGAGTATATCAGATTTTTTTACAAGAATTAAGACTTTATGAGATGAACTTGATGGGTTAAACCCTCTACCCACATGTGTTTATGCAGCAGCCACCACATGTGTTTGTGATATTACCAAGAACGTCTTTAAAATGCAACAAAACAATCGTGTCATCAGTTTCTTGATGAGATTGGACAAAAAATACAGCCAAGTGAGGTCCAATATGCTGATGATGCAAGAATTACCCACTTCTTCCCAGGCATACAACATTCTTTTACAAGAAGAAAAGCACTTACAAATCAGTGCCTCCAGCAATGAAGAGAATGATTCTCTTGCTTGCAGAGTAGAGAAAGGAAATTTCAAGAAAAGGGTAAACCTTACAATGAGAACAACAGAGGCAAGAAGACTCAATTTTATTGTGACCATTGCAAAATGAGTGGCCACACAAAAGATAGATGCAGGAGGATCATAGGCTACCCACCAAATTTCAAAGGTAACACATGGAAAAGGGAAAAATCCAATGCTAATGCTTCTTCAAGTCAACAACAGCCCACTTCAGAGGAAGGGTCTGTGACTGCTACTTTTACACCTGCCCAATACCAACAACTCCTGGAGTAGATAGGCAAACAGGAAAACAGCAAAACCTCCAACACCTATGCCAATTCATCTCAATTGACAGGTATGTTTTGCTTAACCACACTAAAAAAATGATGAATGGATTATTGAATATTAATGTTGTAATATTGTCATTTGGGGATGTATTTATATAACCTGGTGGATATTTGTTGAGGAATTTCAATGGAATTTGCTCTGTTTTGATCCATTCTGTGTTATGTTGTTTTTTTGGTTGATCTGCTTGTAAACCATTGTTACGATGGACTTCGATGATCCATTGTTAGCGAATCACCTTAAGAAAAGTCTATAATTGATTCAATTTGAGATTTTGAAGAAGTACTTATGTTGTATACATGGAAATTCGCTTTAGTGATTTTGTAAAAAAGTATTTTTTGGTTGAAGTGATTGTTAAGTTATATTATATGAAAATACTTATTTGATATTTAATAATTTGGATTTATTAGCTCTTTATATTGATTCGATATTATGACATTACAACTAGCCAATTATATTTATGTTTTACTTATGACATCTATTTTTTTTTCATTTTTACAGTATTATGCAGGACATATTTATCAAACTTATACTAAGGAGCTAATTTGATGAAGTGAGAATTGAATGGGTTAACCACTTGTTGCCTTACCTATGATAGATTTTTATATTTTGTTACGAATTGTACTATCATTGGTTTTGAAATGCAAGACATTTTAGTGTAATACTTTGGATATATTTATGTAATAATTTTTGAATTATTTATGTAGTTATCATTATGGTATCAATTTATAATGTTTATGACAAGTAATTAAAGGATGGAGAACTGATATATGTATAGGGAATCAACCCTACTTTCAATAGCTGTTGTTCATCATCGTCAAGTTATGGGATTAAAAAATAATCATCACCGTTTACGGTTATACTAGTTATCTATAGCTGTTGTAATTGCATAAATATAACTAATATTATTGTTGTTGTAAATGCTTTAAAAAGGTTACATTATTTATAGCTGTTATAAAAGCTATAGCATTGGTAGTAATTTATAGCGGTTCCTAAACCACTATAGAAAACATGTAAGACTATTTATAGCCCTAGTGATTTATTGCTGTTGGAAGTATTTTCTATAGCGGTTCATAACAGCTATAAAAGGTCATTTTCAACAGCTATAAATAGGCTTTTTTGGCATAGTGAATCCCCTTTGGAAAGCAGCCATGGATCAAGAAATCCAGACTTTGCAAAAGAATCAGACTTGGGAAGCTATGCCTTTACCCCCTGGTAAGAAGGCAATAGGCTCAAAATGGGTCTTCAAAGTCAAATTAAAGGCAAATGGTGAGCTTGAGAGATACAAAGCTAGATTAGTAGTTAAGGGCTACAACCAAAAATTTGGGATTGATTATGAGGAAACTTTCTCCCCAATTGTAAAAATGAACACCATCAGGTGTCTCCTTGCTATTTCATCTCACAAAGGTTGGACTGTTAACCAACTAGATGTGAACAACGCTTTTTTGCATGGTGAACTAAGAGAGGAAGTTTACATGACCTATCCTCCAGGGTACCCTAACCCTAACAACTATGTGTGTAGTTTGCATAAATCCTTATATGGCTTGAAGCAAGCTTCAAGACAATGGTTTGCAAAGCTTTCTCAAGAACTAACAAAAAAGGGATATAGTCAATCAAAGAATGACTACTCCTTCTTCATTAAGAAACACAATGGTCATATGACTTTTCTTGCCATATATGTTGATGACATACTCATCACAGGCAATGATTCACATGAAATACAGACTTTAAAAACATATTTGCATAGTGTTTTTTAGCATTAAAGATTTGGGGAAACTACATTATTTCCTAGGGATTGAGGTTGTTTATACCCACTGGTATGATCCTGCATCTGAACAAGTTCACAAAAGAATTACTTGCTGATTTTGGGTTCAACACCTTTAGACATGTAGTTACTCCCCCTTCCAGTAAACCTCAAGTTAACTGCTCATGAGGGAAATCTTCTAGATAACCCCATTATATACAGAAGCCTCATAGGCAAACTCAACTTTCTAACACATACCAGGCCAGACCTTTCCTATACAGTATAGGCTTTGAGTCAATTTATGCAACAGCCTAGAGACTCACATTTAAAAGCCCTAAGACATACTTTGAATTATGTACATAGTACCTGTGGTCAAGGGATCATTATGGATGGTGCAAACAAGCTGACCCTTCCAGCCTTCACAGATAGTGATTGGGCTGCTTGTGTTGACTCAAGGAGATCAGTCACTGGCTATGTCTTGTTGTTAGGACAATCTCCCATCTCCTGGAGGTCAAAGAAGCAAGGAACAGTCTCAAGGTCCAGCTCTGAAGCTGAGTTCAGAGCAATGGCTGCTACCTCTGCAGAGGTAGTATGGGTTGTCAGACTCTTAGATGAACTAGGGGTGAATAATCTTAAACCTGTAACTTTAAATTGTAACAACATGTCAGCAATACACATAGCAAAAAACTCTGTCTATCATGACAGGACCAAGCACATTGAGATTGACTGCTATTTCACAAGAGAAAAGGTTCTAGAGGGCCTCCTACAGCTGTCCTACCTGCCTACCAAGCACCAGCTAGCAGATGTTCTTACCAAAGTCCTTCCATCTGCCCAGCTTCAAGAGCTTCTCTGCAAACTTGGAATGACTAAACCCATTCCAGTTTGAGGGGGGTGTTGAGTATCATGGTTCATTGGTCTCTACATCAAGCTCCCTGCATCAACACAGAAGCTGCTCCTCAAGGTCTTGATATCCAAGTCAGTTTAGTATATAAGTTTGTTACGTAGTTTGTTAGGCTGAGTTAGTTATTGTAGGTGTATTATTTCTGTTTCTTGCTACCAAAGTTAAATGTTTGGTTAAGCATAACTGATGGTTTAGTTTAGTCCCCTCTCCCTATATAAGGGCCTTGTATCCTCTTGCACATTTTAACAATTCAATAGATGAATTTATACATTCCTTTCTATGTCTTCTGTTTCTCTTCATGATGTTTGTTCTCCACCCATGTGTAAATTCAACAACAACCAAGTTCAAACTCCTGTTTAATGCAAGCTTATGGAAAGTACTTATTATGTGCCTATTAATTAGTGTTCATTTTTTAGAGTTACGGTAAAGCTAAATGACCTTTAAGATATTGCGCACAAGGCAGGGTTCGAGTGTGATTTTTTTTTTCTTGAAAGATGCGGACAAATCATACTCGTACCCCCAAGAAGGGAGTAAGAGAGATGCGCGCAGTCAGGAAACCCCCTAATCGATACCTTCGCCCAGTAGGGGTCGAACCCCAAACTTTCTGCTCCACATGCAGATGCTCTATCCATTGAGCCACAAGCGCTTTTGGAGTTATTAAAATGAGATAAAATATAAATAACTAAGAGAATAGAGTAATTGAAATGAAGAAAAAAATATAAGTTTGTAGATGAGATAATTTAACAAAAAAGAAAATGTGAAGATTATATATATATATATATATATATATATATATATATATATATATATATATATATATATATATATATATATATATATATATATATATATATATATATATATATATGTGTGTGTATATGTAAAAATTATAAGGATAAATTAAAATTATAAGGAAAAATATGTTAATGATATATTATTGTCTACATATAAGTTGTTTCACATTAAAGAGAATAAAAAATATTACTTTACAAATTTGAAGGGAGTAACTCCTGCTACTTTTGGTTATAAGTAAATTCTTTTACAGTCTGTTTGGTATGTGGTAATAAACGGTGGTAATAGGAATGAAAAATTTGTGTGATTTTGGTTGAAAAATCTATACCTTGATGGTCATGCTTGTTCAACTTCAATCATCTCATTTTCTTCATAAAATTCATTTCAATGCATTACCATTGGTAGAGATAGTATTAGGTGGTACCGTGGTAATGGAAATTTGTCAACAAAAAAATTATTTTGTGATTAAATTTTCATCACCATGGGAATGATAATATGAAACTTTTTATGAAATTTTACACTATAAATCATTCTTATTACTACTATTTAGTACCATTGACCAAACGTGCTATTAGAATTTGTAAATGAATTAGTAATATTTTTCCTTATTTAAATTGACTAAATCTTTTTTTTTTGAGATGAAATTGACAAAATCTTTTATGAAACACACTTCTCTTGAAGAGAGAAAGTCAACCCTATAAACAATTGTTTCTTGCTAATAGGTATAAACATAAACATCAATAAGTTTATTTATTCAGCTTGTGTTTCTACATGTTGCTTGTATGCACAAAGACAAGTACAAGATTCTTTTTTATTATGTCTTTGTCTATCCAAATTGTTAAAATTATTTTTATAGGATAAAATCTTGTTTAATGTGGTCTCAACGGCTTGCATCCCTTCATCCCTTTACTATTACTCCTTTGAAAAATTATTTCGTAACATGTAAATATTAATAATTAGACTAATACATAACTATGACGGTTAGTATTATATATATGACCATGAAGAAAAATGAATTTTGGGGCATAATTTTTTAGTAAGCGTCTTTAAGTTCTTTTTAATTTCTTTGTAATAATTATATAATTTAATATGATAACAAAGAATAATATTTAGGAAATTGATATTAATAATCCAACCTTTTGTTCATCCGCTGTGAATAATCCAATCTTATGATTATTTTCTAATAATCCAACATTTACCCTTAGTAATATAATGATTCCTTATGTACACTGCTACACTAATAATTTTCAATGTAATGATAATGTTGTTTATATCAAAACTTGTTGGAGTTCACAAATGGGTCTGGACAATCCAAACAAGGAGGAGAAGTAGTAGTCCACTTATAAACCCAAAGAAAGTTAATTACTAAAACCAATTGGTGATAGTAGGAATTACTTTTTGAGTTTATAAAGTGATGCATACTCTTTTTTTTCTCCGATGTGGGACAACTCACATGTGGTAACACTTGGGCACTTCAACAAAACTCATAGCAATCTACTTTCCTAATATATAATATAGATTAAGATAGGATCAATTGCTTATGTCCAAGATCAATGCCAAACTAAACATGATTTTCAAAATATTTCTTTCCTAAAATGTAATCTAAAAATCAATTCTCTTATCTTCATATGATAATGTTTGGCTTAATTACCATGCTTTAAATCTTCTATACCACCTATATAATATATACTACCAATAATCGGTTTTAGACTAGATAATCATCAAGAGAAAATAAAAATAATAATGGAAAATTTTCCCAATAATTATATTCCAAATCCATTTTTTTTCATTAATAGTGGTAATCATTATACTAATTTCTTGTCCTTCAATGTTTGCCAACATTGAACAAGAAATTGACCCAAATACAAAAGATTTGATCCAAATTATTTGTAACCAAACCCGAAAATCAAATAGTTGTAAGACCATGTTCATGCAAAATTTAGCCAAACCCACAAAAATAGACCATGAAGGATTCACATGGGTAGCCATTGATGCATTGTTAAGAGCTTTATATGAAAATATAGAGTATTTACATAGTGAGAAAAACAAGATAATGCAAATGGGTTATGAAAAAAATTTATCATATTTTTTCAGCAAATTATTATTGGGGATATTTTATTTAATTGTGAGATTAAATATAAGGAAATTATGGCAAAAATTGATGAAATAAGAAATCATGTGCGTTATGGTAAGTTTAGTATGGTAGAAATAGGTGAAATGTTTGATAATTTTCAAGGGTTTGGAGATTATTTGATTAAAAAATGTGAATTAAAAGTGCATAATAAAGGTTTAAGTAATTTGTTTTTGAATGATTTGGGTTTATTGCAAGAGATTAGTAAAAGAAATTTAGATGTTGGTATTTTGATTGAGATTGTTGTTGATGTTGGAAAGAATTTTGCAAAGCTTACGGTAAAGGGAGATGAGGAGACTAAAGGTAGTCTTGATTTCATGCAAAATTTTATACTATTTCTTTAATTAGTCTTATTTTTTTTTTGTGGGCCTATGCAGTCGATGAAAAAATTTGTTGTTCGAGATTCAAAGGGTTTCTTGTTGTATATGTGTATTTTAGGACTCGTCAAGTGGCTTGTAATTTTGAATCGACACTTTATGATAGGAAAAATACAAGGTAAGATATCTTTATTTTGAAGAGTAAGTCAAATTTATGTGAATTGATTTTATAGTGTAATACATTTTAGAAGTTATTTAGTAAACAATATTAGCAATTTATTGACAGTTTTATAATTGGCTTCTTTTATATGACAACATATATGATGAATTGATGATGTTTGATCTCGCTTTGTTTTACGTTCTAGCACTATTGTAAATTTAGTCACTATAATAAAATTAACTTTTAGTATAGTAGATTTAGTGATGTTGAAAAATATATCACTAATTAATATTTTTAGTGTTGAAAAATATAATAAAATTAACTATTAATTGATTTAATGGCACTTTATTTGTCCATTAGTAATATATGTAATTGTCTCTTAGCCTATGGTGACATTTGTGAGAAATGCCACTAAATCAGTAAATCTAATAACGCAAAAAGTTTTAATTTGATTTTTTTTTTCTTTGTTGTTGAAGAGTACAATAAATATCACTAATTTCAGTACAAAATATGCATCTTTGTAGAGTGAAATAAATGTTTATTCAGGTTAAAGAAATCTTCCATTAGTGATATTGCACTGGGTGGAGTGTGTGAGATTTGCCCCTGACAGTTGGGCTTCCTGCATATAGCCCAAGAAAAAATGTTAATGATGGGCCGAAACTAGACATAATTGGGTCCTAATCTTTATTACCGCTTCTACCGGCACCTCCTTACTAATTCACAAATTTCTGTGAGAGATGGTCTTTTAAAAGAACATTTTTAATTTGATCAGCTTTTTTAGTTTAATTGAACTTTAATGGATTGGGTCTGATTTTCTTACATGCACCATTTTTCTTTTTAATAAAATCTACTTTATTACTTTAAACTTTACTACTTTATTTATGATCATCATCATATCCAGTGTAACCCGTTCATAAAAAATTATTGTCAGGGTAGATAAGGAAGAAAGGCGGCAACTCATACCCATAAAGGACAATGCGGCCAAAGAGTCCATTGGTTCTAAATGATGCTTAAAAGACGGGCTCTTGTTATTATTTTATTTAGGAATATTTACCGTGAATAATACGATCTTTGTTAATTTCCCTACAATAATACCAAGTATTAATTAACCATGAATAATACCAATTTAAAGGGGTGTTTTCCTAGAAAATCCCTAACATGTTAAAAATCAAAGTATATGTGATTATGAGCCAAAAAAATTGGTATATAAGTTAATAAACTAAAGTTGGTATTATTCTAGGAAAATACCCCACAAAGCTGTTATTATTCATGGTTAATCAATAATTGATATCATTATAGAAAAATCAATAAAAGATTGTATTATTCACGATAGTTTTTCCTTTAATTTATAGGTGCACCATTTATCTCGTAAAGGGCCATCCAAACAAGAGTGATTTTGATATCGACTCCACAAACATATATACAAAATTTAACCATTTGACTAATACACTTCCTCCGTTCCAATATACTTACTACATTTGATTTGTCACGTAATCTAATGTGTTATTTTAATCATTTATCTATCAAACTATACACATCTAAAAATTATGAAAACTTAATATTATGAAAGTATGCGATTAGACGATTCAAATAAGATCTCACTTGACTATATTTTATTCTTACAAACTAGCCGTAATATGTAAAACATAAATTCTTGCTATAGACGGTCTATAGCATAGACGAGTGTAATGGTCCAACCCATTTTTACACTTTCCAAATAAAGCAACTGAAATTTCCATTGGGCTGGGCTGCTAAGAGTGCCGTCTATGCCATAGACGGTCTCTCAGGAGACCTTCTGTATATAAAATAAGTTTGAACATTGAATAGTGTTAAAAATCGTTACGTAGCAAGTATTTCAGGAAAGAGGAAGTATAATCTTTCTCCATATTTTATTTGATCTATTTATTTTTATGCCATTGTATTTAGATACAATTGAAAAACAAACCTAACTAAACATCGATAAAGTAATAGATAAGACTACAACCTCCATCCAAATTTGATCTTGACTCTTACATTGTGCGTGTGTCAGAATTTTATGCCCAAATTAAGACAAAGATAAGAGAACAAAAGGAACAATTCAAACTAGCTAAATGGAAATTGGGACACAACGACAATAATTTTATAGAATTGACCAATTGGGCATAACAATTGACCTTAGGGCAATAAAATGATAAGACTATCCATAATTTACAAATTAAATGGGAGAAGAGTTGGCGCACTTAAACTTGTAGTATTGCTATAATTTTACATGCCAGCCTGTACGTTTGTAGCCGACAATTATACGTATAGTTATGTTTCCAACTTTTGACATGAGATTAGTAAAATACTTTTCTGTTTTAGTAATTTTGACATATTTGGTTTGGGTATATTTGTCAACGTAATTATTTAAGTCTTAATATTTTTAATTGTAAATATATAACTAATAATTATAAAAAGTTGACATTAATAATTCTTGTTTTAAGACGAATTATACAAGATTTCACTTCACTATTTTTTAATTTATAGATTAAAAATAAAATACAAGTTAAGAGTCAAGTGTAGATTGTGTCAAAAATTAAATAAGATAAATTCACTTAAATGAAGGAAATATTTCATAGCTACTAAAGTCAAGGGGGGTGATTTGCTAATATTATGTAGGGCATTAACTAAGATCAGTTTTAGTGAGTTTGTACTGTTATGGTGATAAAGGAGTGTGACAATTTAACTACATCTATCTACTATTTTGATTTTTGCATGATGCAAGGTCATTTTCTTATATAAATGACACACATTGACGGAGAGGTCCCTTTTTGGCTTTAAAGCATTTAAAATTCAAGGATTAACCAAAAATATGTTTTTCAAAAAAAATAAATCAAAGTTAGAATAGAATATTTTTATGCTCATCGGAACTCAATTTTTGATATTATTTACTTTCTCTATTCTATACTTGTAGTTGTACTGTACAATGATATGTTATGCGGGAAAAGGCCATTATCAGTGACAAGTATAATAATTTGTTCGCATATTTCAGGAAAAAGAAAAATCCTCGAATCTTGCCTTATGTAGGATACTAGAAGTGTCCTTTACCTTGTAATTCCTTTTATTCTTAATAGGAAAAATAGTACAGGAATCAAAAAAAATTTAACGAGGCATAAGCATATTGGTTTCGTTTTTTTTTAAATGTTTTTATTTATTGATTGCATATAGAATTTTTTCGTTTTATGAAAAGTTTTTCCAATTATAATTGAGGATATGAATAAAGCAATTTTATTGATTTATTTATTTGATGAAGGATTCCAAGAATATTAAAGGTCACATAATTATTATTTACCCCCAAAAAAAAATAGTATTAGCCCGTGAAATTCGTCACATAATCTCACCGTTGCCCACTCGTATGGACACAGAAAACCCGTGGGCTCAGGCGCACAAACCCACGGGTCAAAAGCGTTGACTTGCACATACACTTGGTGAGTTTCATTATTTCCCAAAATCATATAGTAGTAGGAAGAGTAGCTCACCAATTATATATGCAAGTCAACAACCCACTATTTTATCGATGTGGGATCTTGTGTTACATGTGAAGTATTTCCAACAAATAGAAATTATTAAAATTCATGTCAATTAATCTCTAGTTTGTTAATTCCTTTTATAGATTGATTAATTGAAATTCTAAAAGCTCTATCCTTTAAAATTTTTCCAGATAATAATAATTTGTCAATATTACAAATCAGCGTTATTTATTTCGACCATCTCTATAATCTAACATCATGAATTGATGGAATTAGTTAAATAAGGTCTTACCTTCAACAATGGCCTAATGTACTCCTCATTTAATAAACCCATGAATATAACCAGTATTGGTATCAAATATCAATATATGGCAATA
Source organism: Amaranthus hypochondriacus (assembly GCA_000753965.2). Taxonomy (NCBI): domain Eukaryota; kingdom Viridiplantae; phylum Streptophyta; class Magnoliopsida; order Caryophyllales; family Amaranthaceae; genus Amaranthus; species Amaranthus hypochondriacus. The sequence continues at coordinate 637,804 of CM025923.1, read as the reverse complement.
TTACCCCCACACATTTTGTTCCTTATCTTATAGGAGTAACATTTAAGTGCTGTTTGGAAGTGCATGCATTGCAATTAATTGGGTGCATGACAAGCCACACAGTACTTTAACATAGCTTTCCATAATAATTATTGATATTTAATTATTTTTCCAGACAAAGATCTTTTTAGTAATAATTATAAAAATGTAATTTTGTAATTCCAATCTTTAAATAATTATTTTTAAAAGTCTGACCTTATATTTATTACACAGATCATGTGTCATATTTTCATTTGTTTTTAATTTCTTAAAAAAATATAAAAATTATAGTTAAGAAAAAGGAAAAAAAATCAGTTTTCAGTAGAACCTTTAGATAAAAATAGCATGCAAAGTTTTAATTTTTATAGGTTAAATGAAAAATCAGACATTTAAAAGATAAGTAGATAACAAACTAAAAATAGACCTTTAAAACTAAATTTTCCTTATAATTATTTACCCGTATTTCTCAATTACAATTTGCAATTTTAGATATATGAAAATGGGAGGTTGATGATTAGTTTATTACCAGTTTCATATCTTTTACCGGCTCTTGAAAGAGCAAACTTAACCTTACGTTTTGTTTCTGAGAAACGTTCTCGGCCCAATCCATTAAAGCTTATTGCCTATATTTACTCTACATTTTCTCTAATAGACCAACCCAATTAGAGTTGGTCTCTCACAAGAATTTGTGTTGATAGTTTAGGACTTGATGATCTATGATAGAACTTAGAAAATGGGCCTGGGCAACCCAAACAAGGAGGAGAAGTAGTCCACTCATAAACCCAAAAAAGGTTTACTGCTAAAACCAATTGGTAGTAGTAGGAGTTACTCCTTGAGTATATAAAGTGATGCATACTCTTATTTTTCTCCGATGTGGGACAACTCACATGTGGGTAACACATTGACACTTCAACAATATATATATGTTTTGTGTGATAAAAATTTAATATTATTGTACAAGATTTAATCAAGGAAAATAAATATGTACTTCTCTTGCTGGCTAGTGGCTACATTTGACTCAATTTGAGCTATAATATCTATAAATACATTTTAATTTATAGAAATATATATTAAAATTCTATACATATGTTAGGGATGGTGTATCCCACATCAACAAACTAAATGATGATATGCACACATTATAAGTTATTGGAGCCCTTTTTTCTCATTGTCATATGATTTTGAGATGTTATATATCTCCTTGGCTTTTGAAGTGTGTGCACCTCGTGTCTTTCCGTTAATAACTTATAATGTGTACCACTATCTTTAGTTTGTCGATGTGGGATAAATCATCCCATCAACATCAAATCTCTAAAATATCATATAGATATATTTCAATTTCTCTACATCCATGAAAAATTATGTGTAAATTTGTCTCTTAAATCGAATTTTGTCTCAATTAAAAGAAAATACTACTTATTTTTATTATATTAACATTATTTTTGTTTATCTAATCATCATCATCATCATACCCACTGTATCCCGCTTAAAGACAAACTATGGTAAGGGTCTGAGGAGGAAAGATAGACGACAATTCATACCCATATAGGAGAGTGCGGTGAAAGATCGCCCCCAGCTCAAGAAGGGTCTTCAAAGAGAGAGACACCTGCAAATATCCGAAAGTTTGCAACTTATACCCACGTTAACCAATAATTGTAATCAACTAACTAAATATTCTCAACAAATAAAAGACGTACAAATAACTAAAAAACGACACAAACGATATTGAAACAAGGGGTGGTAAAGAGTGATAAATAAAATCGTTTGGTTAATTTTATTTTAAGTAAAATCGAATAAAATGAAAGTTTGTAACTACTACAAGTTATTAATTAGAAACTCCATATAAATGCATTAAATTCGACTTATTTGCATTAATGAACTAACTTAATCTCATGTATTTGAGTTGATGATCAAAATTTTAAACCTTATAATATATTATTATTAATATTATATACGTTTTCTTACATAATTGTCCTATAAAAACATTCGACACTTAAAATACAATTGAAATAACTTTCCAAATGTACTTTAGTGACAGTTGAATGTTCCTTAATTTGACTTTGATGCTAGAAAGTTTCCATATTTTTGGGTGTATTGTCGGTTGAAATGAGGTTGTTACGTGACACAAAATATATTATCTATTAATTTGAAAGTCATATTCATGAGATTATATATATATATATATATATATATATATATATATATATCCGTGCCCAACTAAAAGGGATAATTGAAAAGAGCATGGAGTATTTGATAAGTTTTAGGAAAAATTTACATTAATAATTAAACCTTTCATTCATCCGCTATGAATAATTTCATCTTTGGATTATTTTCTAATAATTCAACCTTTGTGATAAATTTTCCCACAATATACCGTATTACTAATAATAGGTAATATTAGGGTATGTTGCTAACAAACTAAAATAAAAGCTGAATTATTCACGGCGAACTAAAGGCAAACGTTGAATTATTAAAAAATAATCAAAAGATTAAATTATTCGCAGCGGATGAGCAAAATGTTTTCTAAGTTTTAAATTACAACTAAAGATTTATGTACTTCCTCCGTTCCAAAATACTTGCAACACTTACCTTATTTGGCTGTTTTACAATACTTGCACCATTACTATATTTGGCAAAAAATAATCTTATTTTATTATCACTCTATTCCTATCCCACATATCACCATCAATCATATATCATCTCATTAATCATTTAATATACCCACAACCAATACCTACCTTCCATTAATTAATTTTTTATTTCAATTATTTTATTATCACTTTATTTCTACCCTACATATCACCATCAATCATATATCATCAGACCTGATGTGACAGCCCTTAATTCCTGTGCCAAGAGGGTGTGGTGCAACTAAATTGGAACGGAGGAAGTATATAATAGTCTACTCACTCTACTAAAAAATTAAGGGACTACAAGAAAATTCATATTCACCCTTTCATTAACGTTTGATAAAAACTTGTGCATTAAAGCCCCTAGCCTACAAAAGTAATGTTTGGCTGTTGTCAATTTCCATATGATTTGATACTTCCATGTGCAAAATAATAGTCACTCCTATTCTATCTATTAATTCTATTTATTCTTTATCGCTATTTACTTATTAATCTTAATTTATATTTTATTCTTAATTATTAGTTAAAATATAGTTGTATTAAATTTTGTTTAATTTGTCTAAATACAAGGATAAATAATATCAACTTTAAATAATTTTTAGTTAAAAACAATTAGAGATATTAAAAGTTAAAATATTACTTTAATAAAGATAAAAAAATTAAATAGGACTAATACGTTAAATAGGAGTTAATGTAATTTATAAAAAGAAGATAAAAACTAATTTAAATATAAATGAAAATAAAAAAAAAAAGTAAATCATGACTAAACTAAAAGTAGAAGTAAATTTTTGGGAAAGAGCAAGAAAGAATTATACTTCTCCGTTTTTTAATGTTCTTCTACTTTACTATAATGGGTAGTTTCAAAAGGTCTTCCACTTTAGAATACTTTTTATTTTTTTCATTCCACTTTTATCCCTTAAAACCCCACTTTTCTTACTTTACACTACTATTTAATTATTTTCTCTCTTATACTTCCAATACTATCATTTTTTCACATCACTATTTATTTTATCTCTCATACTTTTAATATAATCATTACTTCTATCTACTATTTAATTAAAATAATGTCCACTGCAACCCAAAGATTTTATCTACCTTATATTTGTGAAAAACCCAAAATGGAAAAACAAATAAGATCGGAGGGAGTACTAGTCTATAGACGTAGTAGGCCTTTAGCGTATAGCACAAGGCACAATGCATCTAGAGTTCTACAATATTCATGAAAACTTCAAGTATGAATTTGCATTAGGCCGTTGGGTTTGGATTATTTATAACTAATGTCGGTTGAGTTAATGAATCGGTTTTCATCCGATTATTATAAATTCAAAAATTTGAATCATTTTTAGTTTGATACATTGAAATTGAATTGATCCAATCATGGTTCATATCAAAATTTAAAATACTGATTTTTATCCTTTAAAATTTTCAAAAAAATATACATGTAATTTTATATTTTATAAAATTAGTTATTCTAAATGATAACTATCCATGTTTGCACGCATGTCTAAAACATTTCTAAGTGGACTTGAAAGAGAAATACATCTGCTTTCGAAAAATTACACGTATATTTAAAAGTTTTTATAGGATTGACGTAATAAGTAAAAGGTCGGATTTGCTTTCAAAGTTTACCCTTTTAATGAGGCTAATTTTTCCTACATATCTATATTTTACATTTAACTTTTTTACGCAATTCAATGTACGATTTTGTTTATATATATATATCGAATTATATACATTTAAAAATTATAAAGAGTTTATATTATGAAAGTATGCGATTAAACAATTCAGATAAGATTCCACTTGACTATATTATTACTTACATATTAGCCGCAATATATAAAATAAGCTTAAACGATAAATAGTGCTTAAAAACAAAACATAACAAATATTAAGGGAGGAAGTATTCATAGTGTAAATGGATTTGAATGGGGCTTGACGTCCACAGGTATTTTTATGTCGCTGTTAGATCCATTAATCTAAATCAATAGACTTTTAAAAAATATAATCCATATACTTTCTTTGTTCCGAAATACTTGCTATATTTTGTTTTTGCACTATTCATCGTTTGAACTTATTTTATATATTGCGGCTAATATGTAAGTAATAATATAATCAAGTGGGATCTTGTTTGAATCGTCTAATCGCATACTTTCATAATATTAACTTTTTATAGTTTTTAAATGAGTATAATTCGACATATAAATGAACAAAATAGTACATTGAATTGCGTAAAAAAGTTAAATGTACCAAGTATTATGGAACAGAGGAAGTACGATCTTTATATTGTGGGACCCGATACGTCCTTAAATAACTTGCTTAAAAACAAATTTAAAAGATAGTCAAAAGTAAATAAATCTAATTATTAAGAGGCTTGAACCAAATAATATTCAATTAAATTTCCAATTAATTTCCGATAAATTTACAGCATGTAAGTTGACAATGCATTGATCTTGGGTTGACAAATTTTAATGATAATGCAACTAACCAGACTATAACAAAACTTTATATCATGCTTAGCAAATAATTAATTAATAAAATTAGTAAATAAGCTTCATCTTGTTAATGTTAGGGACATTCTAACAACCAACCGTTGCAAGGAAAAACATGATCACTAATATGTTTAAATAATTAAATTAAATTAATTATAAACATTATCTTTTTTTTTAAATAAATATTTTGACGTTGACAATTGACGAGTAATGAAACTAACCGGTTGTCCAATTTCCATCATTGTACTCTAGATACTTTGATCAAGATTCAAGAGCTACTAACCATAATAATTTATTTTATTTTTTTGAATTTTCACAAACCCAATGCCCAAGAGTTTTTTTTCATTCAAAAAAAATATTCTTTTTGATATGTATTAAAATAAATAAATTAATTAATAAATTAATCTTGCTAACTTTAGAGAACTTAGTATACTTAATTCATTGAATAAAGATTAAATTTAAATTAGAAAAATGATATCTACGTATATAGTTCGAACAGGACAGGATGTCGCCCACCCATTTTTTCCTCTAATAGTATAATATTATCATATATACATTCCCTTTTAAAATTTATATTAATTTTTGAGTGGTAAAACTTAACAAAGATTAAAAGTTTAAATCTTTGCCCATTCTTATTTTTAACACAAATTAAAATCTATGTTTTGCGACTTAATTTGTTACAAATTCTAATTTCTAAAACAATACTTCTTCCGTTCCCTAATAAAGTTTCCAAAAGGAATGTTCATGAGTTTTAAAAAAATAGAATATTTTAAATAGTGGATATATTATTTAATTGAATAATAAATTTAATTGGAGAAAAGTAAGGACCACGAGCATTAAAAAAATATAAAAAGAAAGTGGAAAAAATATAGGGACCACAATTAATAAAAAAATTTGTTTATAAAGTTAGTGAGAAACAAGTGGGGATCATAAGGAATATTAAAATGTGAAATTGAAGTTAGTGGAGAATATATGGGGTACATAAATAGTATAAAAATATTAAAGTGAGTATGAATAAGGTTATTTTTGTCCAAAATATATGACATAAAATGAAAAGATTCTTTATGAGAACAACAAATAAAACATCCCAAAATGGCAAATGGAAACTTCTATAAGGAACGGAGGTAGTATAATTTTAATTCGATTGCAACTATAACAACTTGGTTTTTATTTTGAAATATTTTAATAGTCACTTCAGTACGAATTTACCAAAAGCGATTGAGACTCAATGGATAGAGCATCTGCTTGTGGAGCAGAAGGTTTGAGGTTCGATCCCTACTGGACGCGACGCAGGTATTAATTGGGGGTTTCTTGACTGCGTGCATCTCTCTGTACTCCCTCCTTGGGAGAACGAGTATGATTTGTCCGCATCTTATGCGGGATACTGAGAGTGCCCTTTAGCTTTTTTACTTGAGTACAAATTTAATTGTGCAAAATTGATCTAAATTCTGAACTCAATTGAAATGTTTACTCTTTTTTGTTGATCACAGGGTAGTATTAGTAACGGAGAAGACTATGAAAATCGAATCTAAAACCTTATTTGAAAAGTACTACTTACTCTTCAATTGAGACAAAATGTAATTATCAAACTATTATTTTTAGTGATATTATTGTCACTTATGCTTTTTTTTTTATTTAGAAAAAAGTCTATCTTTTGTCTACATTTTCCAGGAAATACGTCTTTTAAATCAACGTACATGCATACTAAATACTAAAGTAATTAGGAAACATCAAAATATTACAATTAGACGAGATGAATCAACATACATATTAAATTAATGTACATAATTAAGATCTTGGCCCGAGCATGCCAAGATATAGTCTAAGTCATTTGATTAAAACTCTGTTGATATTGACCTGTATAACATTCAACATTTATCGATTGATAATCAAATTGATTCCGTACACATACAAATACTAGTAGTCTAGATTCGTTTCTACACATAATTTTCTTTAAAAAACTAACATGTATTAAAAAGAACAAAAATAAAAGGAAAAAAAAACCCATGTTTAATTAAACATGGTTATTTTTTTAGTGTTTGATTATTGCATGTTGTTATAAAATCACTTTCACACCTTTAATGATGAGCCATAGAACAACTACGAATTCTCCGACTACCAGCAAATCCAAAACATAAAACCGATCTAGGACTTCTAATATCAATTTCCTCATCATCATCTTCTTGACTATTCACCATAAAATCAAACAATGATCCTGAATTAAATTTAGTCCTTCTCCGACCTCGGCTCAGACTCAGACCCAGACTCGATTTTAGACTCGAGCTCCTTTCAGTGCCCCTAATCGTCGAATCTAACAACATCGACGATGAGGGGCAAGACAATGTAGATGCTGAAGAAGTCTGCCTTCTATGCATACTCTTAGGTAACAAATTACCCAAAAAATTCTTACCAAAAGATTTTTTATAAGGTAAATTTTGAGGTTGTTTAAGGTAATATGAAGGGGGAGGAGTAAGAGGAGGGAAATATTGTTTGTTTTGTTGTTCATGTGAGAAATTGTGTTTTGTATGTTTAGGAGTTCCTGGTTTAGCTTCCCATACAAATGGAACTGCTACTGAATTTCCTCCATAATACACTCTAAATGATGGGTTTGAAATTGAACTTTCTTTTGTTAGATGTCTTGAGAAAAACTTATTTTCTTCTTTGATGGGAAGCATTTTGTGGGGGATATTTCTTTTGAGATGATAATGTGTTGGTGTTAATTTGGTTAGGTTCTTGTTGGCTTAGATGTGAGGTGCATTTATATAGAGGGGGGGGTCATACAAGACTTAAATCAAATGGGACCATACAATACTACTACAGTTAGGGTAATACTATTGGCGGACCTAGGATTTGAAACATGGGGTTACTGTAATCGTAAAACTCCAACTAGCAAGAGGAAGATGGTAAATTGTTCTTCTTAAAAATTGATATTTTTGCTGGAGGGTTTTTCTTTTTTCTGAAAGATGCGGACGAATCATACTCGTTCCTCCAATGAGGAGTAAAGAGAGATGCACACAGTTATGAAATCTCCAATTAAGACTTACGCCCAATAGGGAGCAAATCCTAAACCTTTTGCTCATACAGATGCTCTATCTATTGAAGCCACAAGATTTTTGGTTAACTATGATAATTATCAAGAATTATTCTTATTTTTGAGCTCAAAATATTGAACAATAACTTATTTAGAATAATATTATCTCTTCAAAAAGTAAATTTGAAAATAACTTTTGGAGCCTTTTTTTTCAAAATTCATTTTTGAAAGGAATATCCTAAACATCCTTACAAAAATATTTAGATAGCCTTGGTTTGTTGACCTTTTTTCAGATAAATAGTATTTCTATTTAAAATCGTCTTATAAATTTAGTCTAGCTATAAAGTTAAATAGAACATACATTGTAACATACTATCTAGTCAGATAAAATAATCAGTTCAACGAGCTTTTAGAGCTGCCTAAACTTGTCCCAATAAATCAAAATTGAATATGAGTCAATCCAACTTAAAGAATCACGCATATAAAATTAAAATTATATTATCAAATTAAAATTTTAAATATGTATTCGAGAACGAGAATAACCTAAGATTATAGACTTGAAATCAACTTAAACATTCAAATAGACATCTACCTCACACAAAAACCAAAAAAATATTAAAATAATTATAACTTGTCATTTGATCATTATAGGGAATATAGATATAGAAGTACAACTTTTTTTTTTAAGGATTGAAGATCTATGCTGAGATGGGCATGCATTTATTCATTACTAGCTAGTCTTGAATGAATAAAATTGACCTTCCTAGAAAATAGAGAATTTTGTCTCTGATAATTTTACTAATTTTCAGAGAAGTTTTCTAGACGAAGGCAGCATAGATTTATCACACGAACGGAAAATATGGTTTTGTTAATCGATCTGATATATATACTTCGATCTGATATATATACTTCGATCTTGCTATGGTGTGGAAATTAAAATGCGAGTTTTTATGTATGTTGTGATAGAATTTTAAAAATGAGTCTCGGAAACCCAAACAAGGGAGAAAGGAAACCCAAACAAGGGAGAAAAGAAGTAGTCAACTCATTAACCCAATAAAGAAGGTTCACAGTTAACTAAAACCAACTGGTGATGTAGGAGTTACCCCTTGAGTTTATAAAGTTATGCATACTCTTCTCTATCTCCGATGTGGGACAACTCACATGTGGATAATAAATGGGCACTTCAAGAAAATATAAAATAGTGGATGAATTTGTCATGCAGTCTTCTAAGTAAGAGTGCGTAAAATTAATTACCAATTTATGATATGCAATTGAAAATAAATCCATAAATATTTATAGATTCAAATAATTGAAAATTAATGTTGATTTACTCAAGGGCGGATCCAGCTGCTGTAAAAAAAATTGTTGTTTATAAGATTTGAACCTTAGAGGCTAAGATGACCATTTGTATTAAAGCGTTTATGGAACACTCATAAACACTTGAGCTACATACTTTTTGTGTAACTTTTATCTCTTATCATTCTTGTTTATTCATAATTTGAAAAATTAATGTCTTAATACGAAAACACATGTCTTGATATTTGTTTCCAATCCATATGATAATCATAATTGAAATGAAAATGATGTCATGCTACCAAGAAAAGGAGAGGCAAAAATCTAATATCTCAAGGTGTTTTTGTCGGTGGAGTACACCTTAAATGATATGAATGGAGCAATATAATAGCTTAGTCACTTAGTGTTCTACAAAATTTATTAACGGCATCAAATAGACGTGAAAGTTCAACGTGAAAACTGAATTTTACGTGTATATATCTTTGACTAGTGTAGGGGTTACTAGTTAGAGTAACATATTTTGCGTTTCAATTAAAGTTTAATTTATCGATTAAAATTCAGAATATGTTATACAATATTAATATACGTATACTATTAAACGTATTTGTTATTGTTAATTACCTTAATTTATAAAATTACGTTGGAATGATATTCATGATACTAAGACCAAATTCAAGTATTTGGTTTTGTAACTCTTTAAAAATCACTTTTGATTCTAATGTTAGACATATGTTTGTGGTTAGTAACAATGCATAAGAGAAGACTTAGTCAAAAAGTTAGGCAGAATTATATTTGGTATTGCTAACAGGTATTATTATAATTTTTTTGCTAAAATGTATAATTTTAAAAAATTTCCATTGTTTCCTTTATGAGGAAGAATGTTTTTTTTTTCTAATTTTTTTCAATTTAATTGTTCCTCTTCTTAATTTCTCCCCTAAATAATTACGGGAAATTGGAATATATTTATGACTACAATAGCCTTGTCATATATTTATTATTTTATTCATCTATATAATTTTCTTTTTGTTTTTTATTTTTTAACAGTTATTTTTATCAAATTAATGTTTTCCTTACAAAATTTTATAAGTAGTCTAAGTTGAACAAAATCTTATTTGACAATATATGCTTAATTTGAAAAGAATAATATTATAGGAATAGTTTTAGTTAATTTTTTTTCATACTATTGCACTTATTTTTTTTAAATAATATTATAGATAATGTTAACTTTTGTTAGGAGAGAAATTAGAAGTTGAATACAATTAGGAACGTATGGATTATGGATCACCATAAAATGGGCCACTTATGGCCCATCGACATGCTAAGTAACCAGATGTTGGGCTATAACATGTGGTATACGTCGAAGCTACGTGTGTTTAATGGACGGGGCCTCTATTTTGAGACCTTATCTGGGCCCATCTTTATAAGAGCTTTGTAAGGTCCGGGTAGAAAATGGGCCATGCCAAAAACAGGCTCAATATAATTAAAATGGAGCGGGTTGAAAACAAGCCTTTATAAATAGAAAAAAACGAGCTTTATTTTAAATAGGTAAATTCTACTTGGTAAGCACCAAGTATAGAGAAAGGTCAGTGGTAGTCAATCTTATTTTTTTTTTACAATATAGCATCCAACTGTTTTAAAACTAACTACCGTAACTATATAACCCAAAAAAACGTTTAATGGTTGTTAACTTCTGAAATTACAATATTGCCTGTGTCTTCTTCATCGTCATCTTCTTCCTTTGCCCCATTTTTTTGTTAACTTCTAAAAATTCAATATATTAATTATTATCAAAAATTAGAAAATGGTTAATTTTGAAAGAACTACTCTTGTGAGATATTGTTTCTCTGTGAAACGACCTCAAATAAGGAGTCTAATGTCTATATGCTCATAATATGTATGAAATTAGCTATAACTCATGTATGAGTCGCATCTCTCGATAAGACTGTCTTATACAACAAATATTTTTAAAAAATAAGTATAGAAATAAACTTTGTATTTTCTAGTATTAAAAGATAAAAGTTCCTGATATTATAAAGTATGGTACAAAATGGTGCAAGCGTTGCCTATCAAATAAATGAATAGCTAGTAAAGCATATTACGAAACTACTTTATTAGATTGTATATATAGCGATCATACTACATTGAGACAAATGGTTCACTAAAATCATTATGCAGTGGTAAATCTTTGAATAAAAGAATTCTTAGATAAAAGAATACTTGAACCTTAAACATGGATTATTAAAAGAAATTAATATTTTAACTTATTAAAAAAAAAATCTAGAATAATCCAATCTATTCATGATTTTCCTACAATAATTCCACGTGCACCTATTGATTAACTATGAATAATCCCAACTTTGTGAGATATTTTCCTAGAGTAAACCCGGTGACCGGATGACTTGCTACAACAAGTTTTATTTTTTTGAAAAAAAGATAAATTAAAATAAAATGTCAAAAAAATGTTAAAAAAACTTATGATTATTTTTTATTATTTAGAATTTTTTATGTAAATTTTCAAAATTTTTCTCTAATTTTAAATTAATTTTCAATTTATTTTTTGGTGAATTACCTACTATAGCAGGTTATCGGGTTACCCAAGTTTACTCTAGGCAAATACCCCTTAAAGTTGGGATTATCCATTGTTAATCAATATGTGGGATTATTGTATAGAAAAATCATAAAAGATTGGATTATTCTAGGTAAGTTTTCCTTATAAAAAAAGCCATACAACTAACGATAAATATTTATATATGAGTTTTAAAGGTGTTATATAAATACTAGTATAGAAACTCGTGCAATGCACAAATTTGTTAGTGCGAAATATATATAACAACAGTTTCAAATAATAATATAAGTAATGTATACTATCGTTATTAAATTTACCAAATATATGATTTTGTAAATCAAAACATAACTATTGACGTTTATTTTAATTATTTACCTAATGCATAACTTTTTTTTTGTTCAATTAAACATATATAATTCTAAGTTAACAAAATAAAATTATTATAGTATATCAACAAATACTTTACCTAATTTAGCTTCAAATAGAACCAATCATTTAAAATTTTAATTCATATATATAAAAAACTAACTCAATTAAAATATAGTCAAGTGAGATCTTATTTGAATCGTCTAATCGCATATTTTCAAAATATTAATTTTATATAATTTTTAATTGTGTATAGTTTGATATATAAATAATTAGAAGTCAAATATAAAAAGTAGAATAAAACAGAGAAAATATTAGTCATATCTCAAAAAAAACATTCCACCAAGAAATTGGACTGCAGGAGGTCCACCAAAATGTGTTGATTCACGTTTCATTTTTTTAATATATCAACGCACTGTATAGACATTCATTCAACGTAAGGAGCTGTAAGTTTATACTTCCTCTGTTCTGATTTACTTGGTAGTAAGGGCACAAAGATTAAGAAGTTATTGTACAATGATGAGCAGTAGATGAAAAGTTGTTTTTTTGGAATTTTTTAATATTATTTGTTGAAAAATGAAAAAGAAAAATAGGAGTAATTAGATATAAAATAGGATAAAAATAGAAGTATGTATAACTTTAAATGATTGGTTTTTTATTAAAAAGGAAAATGTAGCAAGTAATATGAAAATTTTCAAAATGGAAAATGTAGCGAGTATTATGAAACGGAGGAAGTATAAACTTTAAAGATATACTCGTGCAATCTGATTAAATTAATAACAAAATATAATTTGGTTTGGGTTTAAGAATTAATTCATTCAATTTTCATTCTTATTCATCCATTAAAAAGATCAAATGCCCCTTATAAATATAAAAAATATGCCATAAAATAAGGAAACTAAATATTACCAATATTTTAATTTCCTAAATACTTAAAATATTATTCTTGAATAAAATAAAAGATATTCTATTAATTATTTTCTAAATATTGTTTATATTCTACTAATTATTCTCTAAATATTGTGTATTATTTCCAACACAATCAACATATGTGTAAGATTGGTTATAATTAATTAAAACAAATTTAATCCAAATGCAAATGTAAAAATAGTTACAGAATATTTTTACGTAGGAAAATTTGATATTAGTAAATCAAGTACTTTTTATCCATTTACAATTTTCATTATAGTTTTCATATCTATATATGATTAGCGAGTAGATAATATTAGTTTCTAGGGTAAAATGTTTGATCCCGGCCAATTAATAACATGGCTTGATAATTTGCATAAAAAATTCATACTATATGAGAATTGTGTGATTTTCAATATCTTAACCATTTAATTTTATAGTTTAGATTCATTTAAATTACAATACTCAGTAGTTTAATTATAAGAATTGCCGAAATTTTAATTGTTTTTTTCACCATGAAAGCAAAGGTATGTATCAATACGTAGATAATTAATTAAGAAATTGAGTATAATGGGTTAAAGTAGCTTTTTTTATAATTTTTCATTACCACTTAACATCGTATATATATATATATATGCATTGTCAAATATTTAATTTTTTTCTAAATTTGAAATCTTGTTACCATTATCACTAGGGAAAATTATAAGAACTACCTATTTTATGCCCACTTTTGTAAAAATTTACCTATTTTAATTTTTTTTTCAAAAATCTACCTTATATGACCATAACGTTTGCAAAAAACTACCAGTTGACGGATTCCATCCATTGACAGTTAACTTATTCTTTGACCCATCATGTGCTGTGCAAATTTGATAGTTAAAATTATCGCTTATTGTTGAGCCATAAATGATAAGACTTTAATATCCATACAAGTTGAGATTTACATGCAATTTCATTCTATAAAATTTAAGATGGACAAATCATCTCATAATAATAAAACATTATTTATTCGACAATTATATGAAAATAAGTATTTTTTTCTTATCTTCAAAAAAAAAAGTATTTTATTCTTAGTGATCCCAAACAAAACATTGAAATTAGGGAAACAAAAGAATGATTTCTTTTATTTATTGCAACTTTTTGACAAATGTGAAGATAAGAAAAACTAATTTGTAAATGTCCATTGAGCCCTCAATAATGCCACCACTTTATACTAGTCTCTTATGATCCCATGCATTATAAATACCATGCCATTCTTCATATAATCATGCCACAAACCAATAATAAGCTAACAATTGAGAATTAAGTTAGATTCGATTCTCTTCTAGTCTACCTTAGTCTACCCTCTTTGATTCTCTTCGCTCAGTCTACTCTGTATTTGAAAAATATAAACTTATAGTAGTTATATACCTTTTGCTTAATATTAGAGTACCCACAAGCTCTACAAGTATTAAATCAATGGCTTGCCTTCAAGCAAATGATATTGAGACAAGACCACTTGCTCATTTCCCTCCTGATATATGGGGTGAATCCTTCGTTACTTTCACTTCAGATGACACTTTGGTAACCATTATTATATCTTCTCTTGATTTTTATCTTTTCTATTCTTTGCATTTTCCATTGAATTAAATCAATGAATCAACATGAAGGATTATTTTTAGTGGAGATTCTAAGTATGTTCAACGTGTTCAATCGCACAGGCCCCAAAAAGTTGGAGACCTCAATATTAATTTAAGTAGTATATGTTAAGTCTTTAAAAATATAAATTTGTTAGAAAGATATCATAATTTTTAAAAATTGCACAGGACCTTCAAAAAATTTTCAAATTTTGTTCCGCCTCTGCTCAACCATCAATTTAACCTTTTGATTGAGTTGGTTCATTTACATTATATAAGTACTTAAATCGCTTATAACGTCACTGATCATAGTTACCTTGAATAATCAATAAACTCTATAATAATTTATCACCTAAAAATATGTCTTATATGTTATTAGCAATGTGAATAATTGTAGCTGTCAATTATAGCTGTTAAAATATATAGTCTATTAGCTTTGTAAAGTTTTTGTTAGTAAACATAACTATTGTATTTGTGGTAAATGTTAGGAATATAAGTTGTTGAGAAAAACACTAAAATTGAGTAGTAATTTTGAAATCTGAAATTTTTAATCAAACCGTGATTTGTAAATCATCATTTAAAGATAAAACAAATATCAATAAAATAAACAAAATAATAAAAATTATAATACTAAAGTTTAACTTAGTTGCCCTATCAAATTCTGCCACATATAAAAATGATTTACTAAGTGAACACGGCCGTAACATCTATATTCAGATTGCTACACTTCTTACATGAAAAAGAGAGTGCGATAATTAAAAAAAAATTATTGTATACATATATATTTTAAAGAAATTCCACATGGTATGAACCGAATTTTCATGAAACATCAGTGATAACACTTTTGTAAGATTTTTCCACATAATAGCATCCATTTTATACCTTATCTAACTGTCATAGCATTGTTTATTAAATTCATGTCAATTACTGTTTAGTTCACCGTTTTGACGTTTCTACCCTTATTAAGTATCGGTTGTTGTTATTGTAATTTATCCTACACCATTTTTATGCTCTCAAGTCTCAAATGTTTAATTCACTATTTCAACGCTTCATTCACCGTTTAATTCATCAACGCTCTTACTTGTTTAGGAATACTACCAATTATAACATTTTGAAATAAACTCTCTAAATTGCTATTTTTAAAAGTAGTTTTTTAAGCTCATTAATTAAACCTATATTAACCTAACACGTTTGATGCGAATAAATTCAATATTTATTTATCACCCTAAAAATACTTTCTTTATGTTGATAGCAATGTGAATAGTTGTAATTGTCATTACATCCGTTAAATAAGGTTTTTTTAACTGAAAATAGTTATTGTGATTACTGTTGAGAATATAAATTATTAAGAAAATAGTAAATTCTATAGTAACCGAACACACTTTTAACGAATTATTGGTATTTGATCAGATTGCTACACTTTTTACAAGATAAAAAGAGTACAATAATTTAAAAAACCAATTATTGTATACATATAGATATATATATTTTATTTATCAAAGATCCATTATTAGCTGTCGGATATGATCACAACTTTTGAATATATGAATAATGAAAGCTTTTGGACGTGAAGATAAAAATTTTGATGGTGTAGCAAAATCTTTTTATGTGATTATTTGCCCGACAAATTTTATCTAATGTTCAAATAGGTTACGAACAAAAGCTTTACAAGAACACGTGTCACGTGACAACTATTAATTTTGGTCTAATGTTTTAAAAGAAAATAAAAGATATTTAGTCTTTAAATTATTGATTGATTATTTACCATCTGGTATGAGAAAGAGTAAGTTTTAAACTCCATTTAAACTTTTATTCCCTCTAATTCCCCATTAATGTTTCCATTTACTTTATGCACTCTATTTAATGTACTTATTCAATATTTAATATCTCTAATTGTGGAATATTAAAAACTAGTATAAAAACTCGTATAATGCACGAATTTTTTTGTATGAAAATGCATTAAAAAATATAAATTTTAGAAGAAATATGCAATTACATAAAATGTAATAATCACTATTATAATTTTATAACAACATCACAACTATTAATTAAATTTTCTTTTTATTCATTAAAAAAGGTTTCTTTTTTATTATAACCTTCTAATAAAGATTGAATGTGATATCATTTTTTATTTAATTTAATATAGTTTTAAAATATGCCTATAAATTATGCGTATTATAAAATTTAAAAATGCCTATAGATCATGTCCATTATAAAATTTTAATTAATTGAATAATTAAAATGTTATTTAATCAAAAGAAACCAATAATATCATTCTATTTATTAAAGCTCTAATAATAGTTAAAATTTTGGGTCTGCCATTAATGATAGTAATAGACTAATAGTATATGTTTAAATTTATAGACGATGGAGAAGTATGCAAAAGAAATTGAAGCATTGAAAAAAGAAGTGCAAGCAATGCTGGTTCTGGAAGATTCTATTGATCTTGCAGAGATGATGAACTTGATTGATGCAGTGGACCGTCTTGGAATTTCATATTACTTTGACTATGAAATTGAAGACTTGTTGGCAAAAATTTTCAACAAATTGGCTGCAAATAATTTTGAAATAGACTATGATTTACATAACACTTCATCACAATTTCGCATTTTTAGGCAACATGGATACAAGATGCCTTCTGGTAAGGAATATATATACTTTTAAATTTTTTTAGTAGTAGCACTTTATACCGTCTTTTTGAGAGACGTCTCTCAAACCTAACTCATTGAAGCTTAATTAAACTAAAAAAAATAATGGGCTCACTAATTAGAAATGGTCTGTCATAACAATTTGTGAATAATAATTATAGATGATAATTAGAAAGTGAATCCATTAGGTTTTTTACGGTCAACTTTTTTTTATGGATCTTATTGAATATAAGCCTGAATGTTGAATCAAGAGCCAATTCCCATGAGACTAATGATGGGTTCGATCACTTGGTAGCCCATGCTCTTGCTTGCACATTCGAGGATGATGTCGTATGTGCAAAAGAGTATGGAAGGATTTGCTTTGGATCATTTGATCATGGGATGATCATTGGAGATGATGTGGAGTGGCTTAATGAAGCCAAGAGAAGAGGAGCAACTCACTTTGAAGCTGGCTCGAGTGGGCGAGCAGGAGTGCAGCAAGTCGAGCAACACAGCTCGATCCTTCCAGAAGCTGCCCAGCGAGTCTCGCCTCTCGCTCGATGGGTCGAGCAAATGGCGCTCGGTCGAGCGGGTCTGCAGCAGCGGGTACACGCGTATTCTGTTTTGCGAGATTCCTTTCTTGGGCTCCAAGGCCTCTTGTACTATGATACTCTAAGGTGTCTTAGGACTATATAAGGAGTCTTAATACATTGTTAGAGAGTGTGAGAGACATACATAAGATTGAGAGCTAGGGTTTTAGAGCCAAAAGAGTTCTTCCTTCTTATTTATGTATTTTGAGAGAGATTGAAGTAAAGCTTTATTTGAGTTGTTCTAAAGCTTGTGAGTTGAATCATTAGTGTAATATTGATTATATTAATGGTAAGAAACTTTATTTGAGGGGGAGGTATCATTAGATACCTCATTACATCTTGTGTTGTTGGGTTTATTGTTGTGCTCTGTTTTTGCATTGTTCTTTACATTCCTTTTTGTTCTTGTTTCTTCATCAAACCTTTAGCCCATTCACAACAATTGGTATCAGAGCTTTAGGTTAGATTTGTGGGTTGTTTTGTGGGTGAAAGTTTGTGTCTTTGGTGGAAAAACAAGATGGGCGATGGTGCAAAGTTCAATGTTCCTTTGTTTGATGGGAGAATGAATTTTGCGGTGTGGAAGAGCACCGTAGTGGATTTGTTGGTGCAACAAGGGATTGATGAGGCTCTTGAGAAGAGTAAGCCCACAACTATGGATGAAGGGAAGTGGATGGCCATGAAGAAGAAGGCGGTGAGTTCTATTAGGCTTGCCATTTCATCCGAAATCAAGTATAGCTACTTAGATGAGACCGACCCCGGTGTGTTGTTGGAGAAGCTTCAAAAGGTTTATGCTTCTAAGTCTTTGACCAACAAGTTGTGCTTGAGATGGGAGTTGTATCAACTCATGAAGGAGGAGGATACAACTATGCAAAATCACATTAACACATTCAATCAATTGGTGTGCCAATTGTTGAATGTCGATGAGAATCTTTCCGAAATGGAGAAGGCACTACTACTCTTAGCTTCTCTTCCAAAGAGCTATAAGAATATAGTTCAAACATTGCTTCTTGGTAGGGATACCATCACTCTTGATCAAGCATTGGCGGCTTTGAGAGAGAATGATCGGTTCATGGAGAGGCATAGTGAGGGGGATGAGAAGAAGGGTGGTAGTGAGGCCTTGTTTGGGGAAGATCTAAAGAGAGTGGGTATCAAGCAAGGGGGAAGTCTAAAGTGAGGAGTGACTATAGTAACAAGGAGTGTTACTATTGTAAGAAGAAGGGGCACATTCAAACAATGTGTAGGGAGATGAAGGAAGACCTCAAGAGAGTGAAAGACTTGAAGGTTGGTAGAAGAGATGGTGAAAGTAGCGGGAGCGCCGCTCTAGGCTTTGTTGATGATGATGATGACTATGAGGGAGCACTTCTAGTTGATGGGGGAGTGACTTATAGTAAGGAATGGGTGATTGACTCCTGTTGCTCATTCCATATATGTTGTGAGAAGAAGAAGTTTGCTAAGCTTAGCTATTGTGATGGAGGCCTTGTCACCTTACCCAATGATGAAAGGGTGAAGGTGGAAGGTATTGGTGAGGTTGTGATTGTGACATATGATGGTGTCAAGAGAAGGCTTGGTGGTGTGAGGTATGTTCCTAAGCTTGAGAGGAACCTCATATCACTTGGTAGATTGGAGTCTAAGGGATGCACTTTCAAAGTTAGTGGAGGCTTGTTGAAAGTCATTAAGGGGAGCATGGTGCTCATGAGAGGGAGAAGGAGTGAGAGCAACTTGTATGTGCTACAAGTTGAAAGTGGTAGCCTAGGCCACATTGATGATTGCAAGTCACCCAAGAAGGTGGCATTTGATGATGGGAAGGGAATTGGTCTTGAGGGGGAGATTGTTGAATCAAGAGCCAATTCCCATGAGACTAATGATGGGTTCGATCACTTGGTAGCCCATGCTCTTGCTTGCACATTCGAGGATGATGTCGTATGTGCAAAGGAGTATGGAAGGATTTGCTTTGGATCATTTGATCATGGGATGATCATTGGAGATGATATGGAGTGGCTTAATGAAGCCAAGAGAAGAGGAGCAGCTCACTTTGAAGCTGGCTCGAGTGGGCGAGCAGGAGTGCAGCAAGTCGAGCAACACAGCTCGACCCTTCCAGAAGCTGCCCAGTGAGTCTCGCCTCTCGCTCGATGGGTCGAGCAAATGGCGCTCGGTCGAGCGGGCCTGCAGCAGCGGGTACACGCGTATTCTGTTTTGCGAGATTCTTTTCTTGGGCTCCAAGGCCTTTTGTACTATGGTACTCTAAGGTGTCTTAGGACTATATAAGGAGTCTTAATACATTGTTAGAGAGTGTGAGAGACATACATAAGATTGAGAGCTAGGGTTTTAGAGCCAAAAGAGTTCTTCCTTCTTATTTATGTATTTTGAGAGAGATTGAAGTAAAGCTTCAATCTTTGGCTTTGGAGACTTGTTCTAAAGCTTGTGAGTTGAATCATTAGTGTAATATTGATTATATTAATGGTAAGAAACTTTATTTGAGGGGGAGGTATCATTAGATACCTCATTACATCTTGTGTTGTTGGGTTTATTGTTGTGCTCTGTTTTTGCATTGTTCTTTGCATTCCTTTTTGTTCTTGTTTCTTCATCAAACCTTTAGCCCATTCACAACACTGAACAATAACAAATTTATCATGGTATTAAAGCCTATAGTTTTTCATCAACAAAAATAAAAAATCTTGACCTTCCACTGTGAGTTTGAAATGAATGATATGTTCCTAGCAATTTGAAAAATGGGCTTGCATGTGAGGGTGAGTGTTGAAAACAACCCATACGTACCCACACCAAAGAATTAGAGAGAGGTTGACAAATACCAATTGAGTATATATTATAAAATCTAATTAGAGTTGTGCGTAGTCAACTGTCCTATTGCGTGGGTCTTAATGTGTACAAGATCAATAAAAATTTTATCTTCTTTATTTTCTTATACATATTTTGTATGTCTAGACTAGAGGTGTTCAATGGGCCGGATTGGGACGAGTCATGTCAAATGTTAACGGGGCCGGAGCGGATCAAGCCCGTTTAAATACAACCCATTTTGACTCGTTAGGTCAATTCAACTATATCAATATAACAATATCATATAAAAAACAAACCAATACCTATGCATAAATTTAATTGTATAAATTTAATTTGTTGTAGATGTGTTCAAGAAGTTCACTAATGATGATGGGAAGATGAAAGAGAGCCTAAAGAAAGACATAAAGGGAATGGTGAGCTTATATGAAGCTTCACATTTAAGGACACATGGTGAACCCATTCTTGATGAAGCTTTTGTTTTTGCTACAAATGTGCTTAAAGAAAGTGCATCATTTTGTGAGCAAGCTCGCCATGCACTCAAACAAGTCTTACACTTTGGCATTCAGAGGGTTGAAAGTCGCCATTTCATTTCCTTCTATGAAGAAGATCAATCTCGAAATGAAACCTTATTAAGACTTGCAAAGATTGATTACAACAGAGTTCAGCTCTTGTATCGCCAAGAATTGAGCCAACTACTCAAGTGAGTTCTTTCTACATCAACCTATAACTTTTATTTATTTTGATTTTGCAAATAGCTTCATGTATTAACAAGGGTAAAGTAATGTAGACGAGACTGATCGATTGGGGTAGGGGCCAAATCTGCATGTGTTGCTTATGGCCCAACATGACACCATACTCCAACCGCCGCCACAATGGGCGAGAAAAGAGCCATATTTACTTTTTTTTATTGAAAATGACACATGACATAGCCCTCAATGTCGGTCCACCAATGCATCACTTCAGGCCCACCATTTTATAACCAATTTCAAGGAAAAATAAAAAATATTGTGGCTCGTGTCACTGACACAAGCCATAATACGACCATTATGCTCATGATATGTCATGTGCTATTGTTTGCAGCCCTAGCTCCGAGGCATAGACGACCCACCAAACATTTGACCCGCGCTCTGCTACTTCACACCACGACCCATACACAAATTCTTTGTCTAAGACACTAAAAGCTAGTTTTAAGTAGGTCTATTCAAAAATATCCGACTCGGTTGATTCGACCCGTTGACTCGTCGATCCGCATCTTAAATGGCGGGTCATAAAAAAAAAGTTACGGGTCGTGTACCCAACTCGTAATTATCGGGTCGGGTCACGGGCCAACAAATAATTCGAACCGAGTATCCGTTGATCCGTTTGTTTTGGAAGAAGGTCTTTTTTCTAAAATAAAAAATTCTTACGTGCAGCAAAAAAGATTTTTCCATGATTCTTGTCCTAATTACTAGTAGTACTTAATATGGAACAATTAGTATATAGAAAAACTTAATTGTTGTTCTAATTATTGAAGTACTAATTATTCAATGTACTAATTATTAATTCTACTAATTATTTAAAAAAATCTGCGCTTAATTTTCCATTTTCAAAATTGTCAAAAATTTATTCGGCTACTCGGCCGTGTTCCAACCCGATTTATTCCCATACCCGATATCCAAGTACCAGCGCATAAACCGGGTCGGACACGAGCCGTTCAAATAGGTACCCGGTAATGAACAGCCCTAGTTGTTCGATAAACTAATTAAGGTATATTTATACAATTGTGAGTAATTTAATAATGAATTCCCTTGGTTACATTATTTCAGGTGGTGGCACGAATTAGATTTCAAGAACAAGCTTCCATATGCAAGACAAAGATGTGTGGAATGCCATTTTTGGTCCATATCAATGTATTATGAACCTCAATACTCTCTTGCTCGAATTCTACTTGTTAAAGTTCTTCTAAACATTTCTATATTAGATGATACTTATGATGCTTTTGCCACATTTGAGGAAATTAAGCTTCTTACAGAGGCATTTGAGAGGTACGTACCTACTTTTAATTATTAATTCATCACATGCACGTCCAAATAATTCCTTTTACAAATATAAATTAATTGATTGTAATAATACAGGTGGGATTTAAGTGCTATGGACCAATTCCCTGCTGGCTATATGAAACTAGTTTTTCAGTTTATATATGATAATTACACCGAGTTTGCTAAAGAAATGACCAAGAGAGGAAAACCATTTGCTGCTCAGTTTGCCAAAGATCGGGTAACCTACCTAACTCATCTTTTATTTTTTCATTATCAATAGATAATTGATATGATAGAGTATATAATGTATTTTTGGGCAACTATATTGACAAAATGGTCATGGGCTTGAATAATATTTACCGGTATATTAAGTAAAATATTTAACGTCAGGTGTGAGCAGAACATGTACGTATCCACACTTCCAAGTCCAACCTAACATAACCTGATCAACTAATAAGGTCGTTATGATGCTGTAGTAAAGATTCTTCGATTCTACGATTCCAATGATTCTACATAAATTTTTACAGATTCTAATTTTTAGAAATGATTTAAATTATTAGTGTGTATTTGAATCATAATATTGTATAATTCTACAATCTGATGAATCGCACTTTTAACTAGCTAAGAGACTATTTCAATTATTCCATTAAGCTGTTAGTTGAGTTAGTTCTGTTAAAATAATGTAAGGTTATACAAAAATACAGGTGATGGATTTGATAAGGAGCTACTACACGGAGGCGAAGTGGTACAAAGCAAAATATGTGCCTACATTTGATGAATATATGGTGAATGCTCGAATCACAGGGGTTGCTCAAATCATTACCACTTCATCTTTAATGGGAATGGATGAAATTACAGATGTGAAGCCATTTGAACAGATCATACAAGCCCCTAAAGCCATTAGAGCTTGCGAAATCATTGGTCGAATCATGGATGACATTGTTAGTCACGAGGTATGTTCGTTTTTTCGTCTGTCTCTTTATGTTACAATCAGCTACTTTTTCTACTTCTAAATATTTTCTTGCTTTTTATATTTCATGTTTTTTTTTGCATTATTTTTATGATATATTTATAAATTTATATTTTTTAACTCATCATACATTATTAACCAAATTTGAAAATTTTAAAGTTTTTAGATGACCCTCTATTTTTAACAAAATTATAAAATTAAATATTGTAAAATATAGCATATATATGTATAGTTCATACTAAAATGGACCCTATTAGTAAAAGATTTGAATGTAAATCTAATCAATAATAAGATCAGGATTGGGAAACAAATTATGTGGATTAGGTTTGATTTGTGTCTATTTTCAATCTAAGTTGTAGTTAATTGATTGGGTGTTTTATATTATTAGGGGTTAGGTAGGATATATATATATATATATATATTTATATATATATATATATATATATATATATATATATATATATATATATATTAAAATCACACAAAAATCATAAAAACATTGGTTGTGTGGCCTTGGGGGCTTGGAGCATGTGGCCAATGAAATGAGATAATTACATTTGAATAATGACCAATCAAAATGACTAAGCAGATACTTAGAAGAAAAAAATTGTAGAATTAGAATTTAAAATATAGCATGAATTCACATTTTCTCTTAATAAATTGGAAAAATTATATGAATAATACAATTTTTTGCTTATTTCCCTTCAATAATATCAACTTTTGATTAACCATGAATAATACCAACTCATGGGGTTTTTTCCTATAATATACCTAATTTGTTAAAAATCAATTCTATGGGTGATTATATGACAAAAAAATTTAGTAAATTAGTTAATAAACTTAAGTTGGTATTATTCTAGGAAAAAAGCCCACAAAGTTGGTATTATTCATGGTTAATCAAAAGTTCGTATTATTGTAGGAAAATTAACAAAAGGTTGTATTATTCCCGATAACTTTTCCTAAGAAATTTCATCTATAAAATCAATTTTTCTTTTAATATCTCATCCACATATTTTTAAATAGCTTATTATCGTTATATATTATTTCCCCAACAATCAAATAAAAGTAAAACTCACTAAAAACACAACAAAGTAAAGTTGGAATAAAGCGGACATACAAGTACGTATTCCATAGATATCTAATTTGAACAATTTTGTACGGTCTGACACTTTGCATGTGTCATGAAAATTTTACAACAGGAAGAACAAGCAAGAGGGCATGTTGCTTCAGGGGTGGAATGCTATATGAAAGACTACAAGATGAGTAGAGAAGAAGTGGTGCAAATATTTAACAAAATGGTTGGAGATGCATGGAAGGAATTGAATGAAGAATTGTTGATCAAGGATGAACCAAGTGATGATGATCTTCCTAAACCGGTCCTTAAACGTATACTCAACCTGGCTCGAGTGGTGGATGCCTTGTACAAGGTCATAGATGGCTATACATACTCGGCTAAACTCATCAAAGAAGACATTAAATCAACTTATGTTCAATCTATTCCCATTTGAACTATTTAGTTATATGAAGATACATGATCTTCAGATCATAATTATCTAATCATTTCTCTTTAGCCATTTAGATGATAATAAATTTATGATAAATAATAATTAGTATTATGTGATTGCAATGGTGTTTTTAATAAGTTTGTGAGTAGTAGAGGATAAGTTTGTGAGTAGTAGAGGCGTGTAATACAAATAATTTTGTTACTTCTAGACTTGATTTCTATAATTGTTGTTCAAATTTGTAATGTTGACTTGTTGTAATTTCTTGTGTTTTAATATATGGTCTTTTGTTTTTATAAATCTTTTACATCTTTCTACCATTCACTTGCATTGGTTATTTTTTCTTTCTAACTTCTTTTAATAAATAGTCGTCATTCAAAAGAAACTTATTTTGTTTTATGGATTTAGCATTAAGTACATATATTTAGTGCTAAAAATGTAAATTTTATGGAGAAACGAAGAAATGTATTGACGAATGAATTGATAGATTTTTTTTTGAATTAAACCTGTGTCATATTATAGATCAAGCTCTGCCAAGGTTGTTAGCCTTGGGGAAAAGGGTCCATGCATATTCTTTCGTTACCCACTTTTTATCCCACCTAGCTACAAGGTGAGCTAACGTGTTGCCATTGCGGCTTACAAAACTACAACCAAACTCCATCAAACAAGAACAAAAACGAAAGATATCATCAAAAAACAGATGAATAGGGGAAAGATCCATCTCCCTATTTTCAATAGCTCGAACCACAGACAGTGAGTCACCTTCTAACTGGACCAATTGATGACCAAATCGAATAGCCAACTCCACTCCAAACCTGGCAGCAGCAGCCTCAGAAATAGAGAAACTCCACTCCACTCCATTGGTGAATTGATAGATTAGATGCATGAATAAGAAATGAAGAAAAAGAATGGATAATGACAAAAAAAAGAAATAGAGAAACTTCATAAAGAAATCATAAAGGAAAATAAAGCAAAACCAATGGCACAATAAGAAATCGTTAAAACTTTTTATAGATTCATCTCAATAAATTTTATTAAATAAAAATATTTAGATTACAAAATAAATCTAGGAAAAAAGAAAATTAAGTGAAAATTAAAGACAAAATTTTCATCAAAGAATATTCAGAGAAAAAAATAAAATTCATCAAAGAAAATAACTCAAATTGTTTCTAAAAAGTCAACCTTTTGGTCATCTGCAAATAAAGAGTCAACGTTTTATTTATTCAATAAAAGGAGAACCTTTGTCTTATTTTTGCAAATAAAGAGTCAACATTTCATTTATTCAATAAATTTAGAGTTGAAAACTTACCTGCTATATTGAATAAATGAAACGTTAACTCTTTATTTGCAAAAATGAGACAAAAGTTGTCTTTTTATTGAATAAATGAAACGTTGACTCTTTATTTGCAGATGGCTAAAATGTTGATTTTTTAGAAACAATTTTTCTTTTTTCTTAAGTTAGAAAATAACTCCTATTTATTTACCCTAATTGACGATCTGTGAGCAAACTAGAAATCGAACGCACATTTCACGACGATTCGTCCAACCGTCTTAAAAGAAAAAAAAAAAAGAAACAAAGGGGTAGATCTTACTTTTTGTGTTTGTTTGTGGGTTCAATTGATTGAAAATGTACGAGCAAGAAACCCCTAGAAGCCGAGGATTCAGAAGGTAGGAATTTAAGGGGAGAGATTGATACTTCTGCACCTTTTGAGTCTGGTAAAGATGCTGTCTCTAAGTTTGGTGGCCTTGGATGTTGGAAGCCTGCTGATAGAATCGCTCATCCTGTTTTGGTAAGTTTCTTGTCTTCTTTTTGTTCAATTTTGTTGGTTGACGAATCCATTTTGTTTTTGGGTATTTTTTTAGGGTTTATCAATAATTGGAAATACAAAGTACAATGTATGTGTTTCCATTTGTTGATGTATGTCAATTTGATTGAATTATCTTTATTTGTCTATACTGTGTTTGGTTTATGTCGGGATTAATGTCCTTGTATGGCAGATTAAAGGGAATGAAGGATGTGTATAGTAGTAGTTTGCAAGATACTATTCCGTCCGTCTCTTTGAGTTAGGGCGTGTCCGCGTGTATTATGATTTTGCTACAATAGGGAAAGTGTATATTTTTGATGAGATGATAAAATATTGTGTTAGGGCGTTTCCAGATTGGTTATTACTCCTATTAAGGTTGCAGTCTTGCATTGTATCTGAACTCTTTTAAGTCGCTTGATTAGACTGTCCCCGCATTTAGTGAATGAAGGAAGTAAATTGATGATTTATTCTTTGGAGTTATGGAACAACGGGTAAAGAGATGATTAGTATTTTTTCATGATGTAGGTTTAATAGGTAAAGTGATTGAGGTCGGCTTTTAAGAGGTACCGAGCGAAGAGAGTGCGAATTCATTGTAGTTATGGAGTATGATCTTTTTTTAATGCAAGTCATGCTTGAAAAAGGAATGATGATTTAAAATTTCAATATGTGGATTAACGTTGAACAGGAATACATCTTGAAGTAGATTGATTTAATTTTTTTTTTCCATTTTCCGCAAAAGGAAATCTGAAAGAAACAAGTGTTATGCAGTTGTTAGTACCGACATAATACTTTATGATGGTTAGGGTTTAAGGGTAAGATAGCGTATATCTTGGCATCTTTAAAAGCTTGAAAGAATGCCACAAGGGACACACATTTGTTGAATGAAGTGGAGTACATTGATTTATTGTTGTATAATCTTATGAAGGCAATTTCTAGGTTGTGAGGTGATTGGAATACCTTGACAAAGTTTTAGCCATCATAGAGAATAGAGGAATGTTGTAATCAAATTGCCTGCATTGTATCTTATGAGCTATAAGCATTTATTGACTCGCACCCCTGCTGTGCTTTGTAGTATAAAGCTAAGTATTCTTTATATGTATGTTTTAAGTCTTAGAATTCTTTGTCCTAAATGTGATTTTTCCCTTGAAATCGACTAGTTTGTGTTAAGTTACTATTTTCAGATACAATCGTTTTCTTATCATGGGTAAGGTTTGAGAATCCAGTGCAGGCAAACGGGGAGGGGAAATTGATTTTCCTTTATGTAACGAGAATTGAACCGATCACAAGATACAAGGGAAAAAATTCAGTTACTAGACTTCTAAACTAATCTATGATTCTCATCGATTCAATTGTTTTTGAATTGTAATTTGTAAGGTGGAGTACTTGATCAGGTAGATGGTTCGTTGTTTAGCTATGCTGAAAATTAGCCGTTAGGTTTTCAAGGAAGCTTTTTGTGATTTTGTCATTCTTCCATCTTGAATTTAAAAGTAGTCGTGTTAATGCTAATGAATGTTTACATAAATGTCTCGTGTTTACTATGTGCTCATTGACGTGTTTAGATAGCATAATTCTTGGACTCGTGGTTGTCAAAACTGAATTGCTATATAAATGTTGTTAGTTTCTACTTTTGTTTCCAACAGTACTACATAATTCATTCCTAGACCATCTACTTTACAAATTTGTAATAAAATGATCATTCAGAAGCTTTAAACAGCTGTTAATGTCACAGAAAAGAATGATAGCAAAATAGCCCTAAGATTAATCCCTTTGTTCGTTACAGTGCACACTAAACATTGACTTACACACAAGACATGGGTGTCCGAGATTTCAAACTCTCGATCAAGCGGTATTAACCGCATTAACCCATCCACAAGTCTTTCTGATTTCGCCTTGTTTATCAGTAAGAACATTAATCTTGCCCAATTTAATCATAGCTTCATTAAACTTTTTCTGCCAGTCTGCACTGTCAGAAGCAAAATGTGCTACCAGCTCTTTGGTACTAGGATCTACTGCTAAAGCAATATCGCTGGGAATCAAACTCCTGCCTTTCATTATGTCTTCATAGTATGAGATTCCCCAATTAGAGGTATTAGGGTTTGCAGGAGCTAAAGGTGATGTCATATTCCAAAATAAATCTTCCTGAGATTCAGGACAGAATTTCTGTTTAACCATCCGTTGAAATGGTCTATTGACCAACTTCTTTGCACCGATCATTTCATCCCCAACCATGGAACTATTGTCAGCAATCGTGTTTAGACATCTGGTTTGGCCAATCGAGTGGGATCCCTCGAGCACGATCAAATCCTCGGTCGTTAGCCCTCGCTCTGCAAATGACTTTATCAAACGATCAACTGAGTGGTTTCCCTTAGGAAGATCGTTTGCTAAGGAACCATCAGTGGAGAAGGAGTCACGTCGTCCTGCAGGTACTTCATATCTTGGATTTCCTGCCAAGACGACCACATCCCTAGCGGCAAATGCAAGAACATCTGCACATGAGACAACCCCGGGACATTGTTTTTCAATCTCCACCTTTGCAGCCTCTAAAGCATCCATTCCTCTCAAAGATATGCTGTTTGCTGGGTGAGCCATTTCTACATTGAGACTGTTATATCTTTCTGGGGTTAAAAGAATTGAAGCATCACAACCCTGTTTATTTATTCATTAGCATGTCATTCAAAACTTGTCTAATAATGAATTGATGATCATGTGATTATTACGGCCTGTTTGGTAATCGGTTCTAAATGGTGGGAATTCTAATGGAAAGTTAGTGTAATTTTTATAGAAATATCCTTCACAATTTAATAGTGATGCTTATTTTCATTCAACGATATCATTTTTTTCATAAAAGTCATTCTAATGCATTACGATTTGAACATGTGGTATTAGACTATTAGCCATAATATGGTAATGGAATTTTGTGATCAAAAGAACTTTTTTATGATCAAATTTTCATTACCGAGGAATGACATAATATAAATCATGAAATTTTACACTTACAATTCATTCTCATTACCACCAGTTTGTACCGTTAACCAAACGGGCCATTAGAGAATCAAAACACGGAGATAGTAGAACTTACTGTAACATAACAATCATGAAAATGAAGACGGATGATACCGGGGAATGATACCCTGATTTTGTTTTGAACTCTTGGTTATGACATCTTCAATTATTTTTTCTGCATTTGGGCAACTTAATTTGTAGAAACCAACTTGAAGTTTGTCACTTATAGAAGAGGTATTGACTACCAAATTCTCCCCCAAAGATGAAGTAACAACGCCTAAGAGGGTAAGGAGGAATACCAAAGGTGGTTTCATCTTTGGTATACAACCTCCTTTTTTTATAATTTTTTCATGCAAATCTCACCCCCTCTTTTTATATATTATTATAATTATAATTTAGTGTGCATTTTGAATTTTGCGCATTTTATAAGCATTTATATAAATTCTTGAATTTAAATGATTGGCATTCCATAAAAGTTGTAAAGAAGCCAATAATAACTGCTTTTAATTGGTGTCTATATTTTTTGCTTAATAAAAGGATTGCTAAATTTTGCTTTAACGTTGTTGATAAATCTTTTTATTCAACCCAAATATTATCATAACATATACAGAAAGTAAAATGACAAATGTCTTCATTCTAAGACTCATGCCATGTGGAATTATTTGATTGGATATCATTGCTTAAATATGATAATTATTTAAGGAAATTTTTTAATTGAATATTAAATTATATTAATATTTGAATGTGTGATATCAATATTTGAAAATTTCACTTAGGGGTGTTCAAAAATACCCGACCCGACCCGTTGACCCGCCGACCCGCCTCATAAATGGCGAGTCAAAAAATAAAAAATTGAAAAGTCCGGGTTGGGTACCCGACCCGCCTTAACCGGGTCGGGTCATGGGCCGATTTAATTTTGATCCGGGTACCCGTTTGACCCGGTTAGCATTTAATATATATATTGATTAATCTTCAATTCTTTATCATAACTCCTAAGGTATGTTTTTTTCGTTTTTTTCTGTTGGATTTTTGTTTCCATTTAAATGTTGTTTCGTTTTTTTGTTTCGATCGGTTAAGTTGATTTTTTTCGTTTGTGTTGTTTTTTTTTTTATTTCGTTTTTTGGTAATTTTATCCAACTTTTATCTCAAGCATCCTACTTGCCTAATTCTTCCATTGTTTGATCTATTCTTAATGTCATTCCAAAAGATAACATGGAAAATACAAACATGTGCTTATTAATTAAATGGCAGTGTTGTATAATAAACTGGTATTTGTAAACCTGTTTGTTATATAACTGGCTAAGTAGTTGCAAGTTGCAACCCCCTCGAATTGCCTAGAATTTTTTTATTAAAAATTATTATTTGGAAACATATTTTATACTCAACAATATTCAGTTTCAAAAAAAAATGGCAGTGATGAAGTATAGAACATAATAAATTGTCCAGAATTTTTTTATTAAATCTGAAAATAATCAAAAATAACAAGCGGGTACCCGGTGTCCCGACCCGTCTTATCCGGGACCCGCTAACCGGGTACCCGTATTAAATGGGCCGGGTCATGGGCCGTTAAAAAAGGTACCCGGGTACCCGATAATGAACACCCCTAATTCCACCTGTCTAATGCATTAAATTATTATCACTTATTTAAGAAAATATGACAATTATTTAAACACTTTAACTATATCTAAAATTTTAATTATTATTATAGTGATAACTATATATAGCTGAATCATCATAATCATAACATATACTAAAATGAAAGTAAAATGACACATGTTTTCATTCTAAGACCCATGTCATGTGGAATTATTTGATTGGATATCATTGTTTAATCATAACATATACTAAAAAGAAAGTAAAATGACACATGTCTTCATTCTAAGACTCATGCCATATGGAATTATTTGATTGGATATCATTGTTTAAATATGATAATTATTTAAAGAAATTTTTTAATTGAATATTAATATTTAAATGTGTGATATCAATATTTGCAAATTCCACCTGTCTAATGCATTAATTTATTATCACTTATTTAAGAAGAATATGAAAATTATTTAAACACTTTAACTATATCTAAAAATTTAATTATTATTATAGTGATAACTATATATATCTGAATCATCATAACATATACTAGAATCAAAGTAAAATGACACATGTCTTCATTCTAAGACCCATGCCATGTGGAATTATTTGATTGGATATCATTGTTTAAATATGATAATTATTTAAGGAAATTTTATATTTGAATATTAATATTTGAATGTGTGATATCAATATTTGAAAATTCCACCTGTCTAATGCATTAAATTATTACCACTTATTTAAGAAGAATATGAAAATTATTTAAACACTTTAACTATATCTGAAAATTTAATTATTATTATAGTGATAACTATATATATCTGAATGATAATATTTGAACAAGATAAAGATCATACGTAATTGAACCATAATTAATATTTTTTATATTTAATTTCCATTAAAAAGAGTTTTTATACTAGTATACTAATATACATATATAAGGATCCTGCTCGAGAATAACTAATATTAAAAAGAGATATGTTTTGAATAATTTTAAAATAGCACTAAATATTAAATGGAATAGTATTCGAGGAAAATAGGCTCCAAAAAAGACTATAAATTAGTGGATGTTTAAAATGAGGTTTCCTACCATTGCAATTTGCATGTCATATTATTTTCGTAAGAAATTACGTCTTAAAAACTTTATTATAAGCAATCCTTTTAAAAAAAAATTTGTTGTTTTGAAAATGGGACCACCGCCTGTATCAATTACTTCCTCAACAATATTCTAATCAACTTAACAAAATAGATTTCCGATGATATAAAACTAAAATTGATGTATGACTCATATCTTATTGAGATACAATTTGTTACAAAATAAGCTAATATTTATAAATTAATACTCCGTCCTATTCATAGAGAATGAGACATTTGGGTTTTGCACCAAAACCAAGGAGAGATAGTAGACCACTTAAAAACGCTGTCTTTTCATAAATGTATTGATAGTTGTGTTGTTGTAGTAAGAGTAAAAGGGTAAAAAAGAATGACAAAAATAAAAATGAGACATTTTCAGTGAATTGACCTAATAAAAAAATATCTCATTTTCTATAAATAGGAGGGAGTATAAGACAGTCTTATTATAAAGTGCATTTTATATGAGTTAAATAGTCTAGTCTAGTTATTATAAATTATGAAAATATAAACCTTATATTTTAAGTTCATCTTAACGCACACTCTATAATATTCAAGGGTTATCAATCAAATGACTCAAACCTTTAACTTTTAGTCTTTAGAGAGACTTTGCATGGCTAAAATCCTCGTTGTGAATAACCAATATCCACCACTCCTGCAAAGAAGAAGGAAATTCCTTAGTTTTGGCTCTCTCTTTAAAATGTCTTCATTCCCTCTCGATTTCGGTTAAATATTGGATTTGACTAACTAGCTAAATCACTTATTCTCATTTCAGGTACAATTTCTTTACTCTTATTTTGACTAACTTTCGAGAATTAGAATTTTGTCGCAAAGGAAGTCCTTCAACTACCAAATAAGCCTATGATTAATTTAACGAATCGACTAATCTAAGCGTTTGATGATAATTTGTTTCGATGATTTTTGCTATGTTGGTTTTCAGGTATCATGGATGCGAGAGTTGGGCTTGTTGTGCTTTTAGTTTTTGCTTGTAATTTTGTGTGTGATGCAACAAATGATATGCACATAGAAGTTTCAGGTACTTAAGCGGCAATTCTTTACTGTGGACACTGTTGTTTATTTCACTATTATTTCTCTCTTTTTAATTTAGTGTACATTATGTATGAAACCTTATCGGGTTTATGTGCGACAGTTCAATCAACTTTCCTCTAATGTGGGTCTTGTTGCGTGCAAGCCCAATGACAATTATCAGAATTTACATATTTCCCCCTTACAAGTTTCGGTTTTTTTCGATATGTATGATGCAATTGGGCATGTGTTTGTGGTCAATCAATGAAGTATGTTAAATATGGTTATGGTACCAAATTAGTTATTAATCACTTCTGTTTTTAACAAGTTGATGTTGTCTTGAACTGTTCATCAATAATTGGCAGATTTAATTGATATTGAGATGAATGAGGTGCACTGCTTTCAGGTTCAGACAGTGCTGGTGGTTTTATTGATGTCTGTTCTATGTGTGAAGAGTATACCACTATGGCTCTTGGTTACCTCACCCAAGACAAGACCCAGATTGAGATTATGGATTCCCTTCATAAGGCCTGCATTGATCTACATGGGTTGGCAGACCAGGTATTTACTACTTGAATCCAAATGTGTTTGGTTTTTTGGTCATCCAGAAGGTTGTAAGGTGAAAATACATGTATGGATTAAAATGGTCAACAGAATGTTTCTTGTTTCGATGGGGGTAAGGATTTATAGTTCTTCAGATTGGATGAACTTTATTAAAACTGCTCATGAATCATGTGCACTTTTTATATTACGTGATGTTTGCTACCAAGGGTCTATGGAAAATCAACTATTTGTTATCATTAACAAGGGTAAAGTTGCAAACTTTTGACCTCTCAAACTTCGCTTAGGTAGGAGCCACTTAAGGGCGGTATATGGTTATGGACTGGGTGTAAATGTCTTATTAGAAAATCAATACCATTGTAAACCACAAACTCGATGGAAAAGGGTCATGAAGAGGGTGAGTAGTTTGAGAATTCGCTGTATATTCTTTACATTCTTAAAGCTGTTACACATTTAAGCCAATGTAAAGGTCACGGGTTCCAACTCATCCATCCTTAGCTGTATATTCTTTACAAAATTAGTGTCGGGTATGAGGAAGACACGTCTTGCATCTTCACTTCTAGCATAAAGGACTCTCATGTAAAGGGGTGTGAGAGTACTACTATAGCATATCCCGGAGCTATAAACATCAACTTTTGGTTGAGTTGGTTCCATGATAGAAATTCGTGACACGTTTGTTGAAAATAGCATTACAGCTTGGAGGCTGCTTTCTACTGTAGTAGGTCCTGTATTATTAAACTACAAAGTCTGTGTTGCTAAAAAAACATGGTTTTCCCTTTGTTGACAGTGTAATATGTTGGTGAATTTCTATGCTCCATTGTTCTTCTTAGAAGTTTCATCCGTTAAACCTCAAAGATTTTGTAAGAAGATTGGATTGTGTAGAAATGCTTTAGTTTTCTTTCATGAGACATTCCCGTGCGATATTTGCCATAAAGCTGTGGATGAAGCTATTGACAAGTTGAAAGATCCCGACACCGAGGTCTGTATTTCACTTGTATTTACCTTTGTTACTCAGACTCTGTTTTTCCCTAGTTAAATCCTCGACACGGTGACATGGGTAAAATTTAGCCTAAGTCAGACACTTGGACTTGTACTTGTGTCGAACATGAGTTCGGAGTCTAGTAACAAAGCTAATTAATGTGCCTTTGGTAGCATGCTTATCTATTTATGTTAGAAAGGCTTACAATTCCTGATTTTTTGGGACAGCTTGCGGTCATTCGGGTGCTGTTGAAGGCTTGTGATACTGTGGGCATATATACTAAACAGGTAAATTACGAAACTTTCGATTGAGGATGGACATGTATGTCTTTTAGTCTTCACCCCTATTTTAATTATTGGTAGCATGAGTAAAATGAGTTTCACGAATTAGATTTCAGAAGTTTACCACCCCAAATAGAAATTCTGGGCATTATTCAGGCTAGTGATACTTGTTTTTGCTTATGTTTGGCAGTGTAAAAATTTCGTTTTCGAGTTCGGGCCTATCATTCTCACTGATGCTACAAATTTTATTGAAAACATCGACCTCTGCACCACATTCCATGCTTGTCGTAAGCACGACATTGGCACGCAGCAAAAGTCAGTTGAGGAGGGAACAATGAAGATGGTTACTTCATCTTAAACATCAGTGTAAACTATTATGTATCATTTCCTATATTTTTCTGAATTAAGTGTCTTAATTCACTAAAGCATACAAGTATGTATATCATCATCATCAACCCACTATTCTGCTCGAAAACAGGGTCTGAGTGAAAAAAGATGACAGACAATCCATGCAAGTATGTATATATATTCCCAAAAGAAAATAACATGGAATGCACTCATTATGATGCAGAAATATTCGTTTGCTGTAATCATTTATCACCTTTGAAATATTCAGTTGTTCTGCCTTTTTCTTGGGCAGACACAATATATGATCATTTTTGTACTAGCGATGTCCGAAAAACAAGATCATAGAATCCGTTAAAGGGGGCAGTCTGGTGCACAAAGCGTCCCTTCTGGGAAAGGATGATATACTAGGTATGAATCCTTACATTCAACCTTCTAAGCCAAATAGAATGAATGATCATATGAAAAACATCAAATCTCTTATGAGGATCATTCATTACAAAATGTTGTTGTACTTGCTTGACTCTTTCATGCATTTTCAAGTACTTTTCATAAGGTATTTCCATCAATATTTCCTTAAGTTTAGGAATTTCTTGTACTGAAACTTGGACAGAAAATGAGGTCCAATCAAGAACATCACTAAAAGGAAGAACGTAGTTTTGTGAGATCAAAACAGGCACGCATTCAGCATAGATAGCTTCCACGATTCGAGGGCTTGCAACTTCAAAACCACTAGGACAAAGACAGTACATGCTTTTCTTCATCATTTTTTTCGTATGATATTTCCTTTGGAAGAACTTCATAAACTTGTAAGTCTGAATCTTTACCTTTCCAATAATCAAGAAGTGCAGGTGTGATTCGACCGTGCATTCTGCCTGCGAAAAACGCGAGGACTGTACGTTTAGAAGGAGGTAATCCATGGATTAGACGAGTGAACTCCCAAGATTTTAAGTTTATTTCTGGAATTGATACATCTTTTCTTGGATTGGAATTCTCTGATGTGTTTGCATTGCATAATGCTCTAATTGAATGGAAGTATAATAGTGGATGGTACCATGTTGCTCTTGGACCCTGCAAGTTAATGATATATGTTAATTAGAGTATATAACATATCATGGGGCCTCAATCATTAACTTAAGTTTTTTGTTGAGTTGGTTCTTTGACATATATATCAGAGCTAGCGTGATAAGATATTATAGGTTTGAATCTCAATCACCCCTCATTTAAAGTAGAATATTTATCACTAAGTACGAAAAGGACATGTGCTATATCCACACTTCTAGTCCAAAGGCTTCTCGTGTGAGGGGGTCGAGTGTGTTAGAGTATATAACATATCTTGGGACTTCAACCATCAGCTTAAGCTTCAGGGTTCTTGGACACATAGTAGTATATAACATATGTCGAAACTTTAAACACACATTAGTAATTATTCACGAAGATCAAAATGATATTAAATTTGATAATAATAATAAGATGCATACCCAATCATGGCATGAAAGCATGAAGTGATTGGCTCCAAGGCTTGTATTCCAATAAGGATAGTTGTGTGATATTAAAGCTCACATAATCAAGAATAGTGCGTTCTAAAACAGCCTTGTCTCGAATAATTGGATCAAAAAGATGTGTAACTATCATAGCCACACTAAAGGGAAGAAACAAAGCATGAGCTTCATCAGGATTTGTTGTTCTAAACTCTTTGTTCTTCTCCAGTAAGTTTATGAAGATCCCTTCTGAGGAGTATATGTTTTTGCATGGACCATTATGAAATAAAGGTGGTTCCCCTTCTTCATATAAGTAAATCTTGAACATTTTTTCCATTAGTAAGTAATTCCTACAAATACACCAAATTAATAAACGTATTAAATTATATCAATATTAGCGATTTCATATTAAAAAATTAAAGAGTTAAATAAGATAGGGATACCAATGAAAGGCAAAAACATTTTTGTATATGGTACCATGAAGCACATGATCATGGGCATCTTCAACAAAAATGTGGTTGGAATAATTATTCAATTTATTTTGATAAGCTTGTTTGATTAAAGCCCTTGCTCTTGAAAGTTGTTCTTCCAATTTCTCCATCTTTTCATCTTTGACTCTTCCTATCAACACTTGGTCAATCGCATCATGCATGTAGTCTATTCATTGTTCTTTGCCTTTTTTTCTTCCTAAATTTTTATGTCACATAAAATATTAAACAATAAATTAATACCCAACAATGAAAATATAGTATAGAAAATGAAGTAACAAAAATAAATTTTCATTTAGGAGTATTAAAAATCAAATAAAGAATTTGTTTCAAGCCAAGTATCTTGGCTATATTATTGACATTTGTTTTTAAAACATTTATTTAAAAAAGAAGACTTACTGATTTTCCTAGAGTAGAAGAATTATGGATGACTGCTAAAGAGTGAACCAATACATTTGATGTTGATGAAGCTACTCCATGATAATAAATGCAACTATGACTTGTAGGCCATTGCAAACCCTTGAAGAATTTGAAATGAACAATGATTGCCAAAAAGGTCAATAAATACATCACAATACGTAAATATATCATCATTGAGACACTAGTTGTATCGAGTAATATATGATTAGAATTCTGAAAACTGATATGGGATGAATCATTTAAGTTTAAAGTGGTAACCGACACTCTCCCCTACACCCAGGACGTCTAACCTAAATAAACAATAACAAAAAAAAGAGTTCAAGATAAATTGTGATATGATCTATATATGGAGCCAGTAACAAGTTATCAATTGTTGGTACTTGGTACTTGTGTTCTATGAACTGATCACAATTAAATAGCCTAGTGTTCAAAAAATTACTTATCCTATGGCTACGTTAAATATAACTATTATTAAATTAGTAGTATATAATAATAATAATAATAATAATAATAATAATAATAATAATAATAATAATAATAATATAATTATAATACTTAAATGCTCATTGATTTCAAACGTTGCGTGAAATTAGGAGCATTGACATTGGGTCACAGAAAACAAGATTAAAGTATTCTTTTTGCTTTGAAATTCAGTCTTGAGTGGAGAAAATATTGACTGAAAACTTGGTTCAAGAACAACTAATTAATTGCAAGTATAAAAAATTGCATAGCTTATAATAATATAGTATATCACACTAATATTAGTATTGTAAAGCAGAGGGTCTTAATTGCCGCAACTGTAAAATGCAAATGATATTTGGGGATCTTATCATTATCGGAAAGTATAAAACATATTGTTAATAAATAGATATTAAAAATAAAAAAAAATTATTCAACTGACAATTTGGAGAGATTTAAGGCTCGTCAAGTAATACAAGGAATTACACAGAAAGAGAGGCATTGATTGCAATGTGACCTTCTCTTTAGTTTCAATGATCCAAGAACAACCTCCTTACCACTTTTGACGAGGGTATTATCTAGTGTCATTCAACCCTCTTGAGACCTAATAATAACTTCAATCATGAGTGCAGAGTGGGATATACATGGAGTATGATGATGACGATTGACATATAACTTATCAAATAGTCTAATTTGGAAATCATGGGTAGACCTATTGCTTGAAGGTTTTTCCTCTAATTCTATCTTTGTGATCGATACGAGTTTAATTTTTACCACATATAATAAGATGAAACCCCTCTCCCGCTCCTTTTACTTGTAAAGAATTCTTCTCACCTAATAATAATAATATAGTAATAAAATCCAAAATAATGACCCACAAACATCAATGATCTCTACATATATGACCATAATAATATCAATATAGACTTAATAATATCATATAGACTAAAAAAATCAAAACAAATTAATGTGAAAATTTTTTATATATTCCGTCCAAACTAACACTTATTCTAATCAAGTATAAATGTGTACATTCAACCTTCTAAGCCAAATAGAGTGAATAATCATATGAAAAACATCAAATCTCTTAGGAGGATCATTGATTACAAAATGTTGTTGCACTTGTTCCACTCCCTTTTGCATTTCCAAATACTTTTCATAAGGAATTCCCATCAATATTTTCTTAAGATTCGGAATATCACTTACTAAAACTTGTACCGAAAATGAACTCCAATTAAGAACATCACTAAAAGGAAGAACATAATTTTGGGAGATCAAAACAGGTACACAACCAGCATAAATCGCTTCAACAATTCTTGGGCTCGCGACTTCGAAACCACTCGGGCATAGACAATACTTACTTTTTTTCATCATATCATCATAAGAAATTTGTTCGGGAAGTTGTTCATAAACATGTAGATCTGAATCTTTTTGTTTCCAGTAATTAAGAAGTGCGGGTCGTATACGACCGTGCATTCGTCCGGCGAAGAAACCCAGAATGGTACGTTGTGATGGGTTTAATTCTTTGATTGGGGTTTTTAATTCGCCGGTTTTTAAGTTGATTTCTGGGATTGATACATCTTTTCTTGGGTTGTAATTTTCTGATTTGTTTGCGTTGCATAATGCTCGAATTGAGTGGAAGTATAATAATGGATGATACCATGTTGCTCTTGGACCCTGCACGTGCACCACCATCATCAAAATATAATAAGTATCAAAACAGCATTCATTCGTACACGAAGCCGTCATTTGAGATAGCCTAATTGAAATCGTCTCACAATATCACAGTTTCAATAAAAAAATAGTATTAAAAGTGAGATCGAACTAATTAATTTTAGAAAGAGTAAACAATATATGTCAAGTAATCAATCAATTTTTAAGGAAAAGCTAGCTTAAAATTGATAATTAAAAACCCAATATGTGTTGTACTGTATTGTAACACGTCTCTTCAGAACCTCATTACACGACAACCCTTTATGTTAGAGGTGTATTAGGATTTAGAAAATGAATAAATCTGTACGACGCAAAAAAAGAGAAGAGGTTACGCACATACATACACAAAGGAGATTTACAACTAAAAATCAATTAGTAGTAGAAGTTATTTTTCAAGTTTATAAAGTGTCAAATCTTTTACTCTTTCTCCAATATGAAACAATTCGCATGTGGGTAACAATGAACGCTTTTACAAGGTATAAATGCAGCACATGTTCGAATTATACATGATGCTATATATTTCAGTTGAAGTAAGGGACATATAGCGATAGATGAGATTTGAATTTGCTATCTTTCTATCACGTTAGCTTTCAATAAATAATATCAAGTATTCAAAAATTCATAAATCTGATGATATTGAGTTGGTATCCAATACCCAAATTTCCAAAACAGATATTCATATATTCCATAAAATAAATTTTCGGATCAAGTATCCTGAAATTTTCAGATAATTTAGCTCAACCCTAGAAAGTATATCTAAATATAATAGATAAATATGGAAAATCAATAATGAAATAAAATGCAAAAAATGAAAAGATTACCCAATCATGGCAAGAAAGCATGAAATGATCAGCTCCAAGGCTTGTATTCCAATAATGATACTTATGAGAAATAAGATTGACATAATCAACAATGGTGCGCTCTAAAACAGCTTTATCACGTATAATTGGATCAAATAGATGTTCAATTATCATTGCCACACTGAATGGTAGAAAATATACATGAGCTTCTTCTGGATCTCTTGTTCTAAACTTGTTCTTTTCGTTATTCTCTATTGACTTCATGAAGATGCCTTCCAAAGAGTATATGTTTTTGCATGGACCATTATGAAATAAGGGTACTTCCCCTTCTTCGTAAATATATATTTTGAATATTTTTTCCATTAATAAGTAGCTCCTACAAAATTAATATAGAAATCATTATCATTAAACATTAATTGTTTATTTTTAAAAATTCCAATGATCATAAATATAATTATACGGCCTTTTTAAAAAAAAAAATGCTTGCAAAAAATACTACCAAAACATAATGAAGACCTTTAGAAAAAATAAAATAAAAAGAAAAAAATGTACTAATAATCTCACTTATTGTCTATTTTCAATATTGATTATTTATAAATAATTCAATTTATTTTTTATTGACATTACTCCTTGTCATATATTAAACGACTATTGTGGGTACCTACCACCAAATTAAAAAAGAGTGGTGGTAGAGCAACGAATTAATTAAGAAGCATAAGACGAGTAAGAATAAGTGAATGTAATGACTAGTGAATATTTACTATAGCCGATTACAATGTGGCAAGAAATGTTGTCATAAAAAAAATATTCAAAAATTAGATTATTTAAAAATAATCAATAATATGAATTATTTACAGCGAAAGAACAATAAGTGTGGCTATTCAAAATATATAACTTTTCCTTTATTAATAAAATCAATAATTATATTATATGATCGTATAAAACAAAGTGAAGTACGTTCAATTGACATTATTAATTAGTAGTCGGTTTGGAATTCAGATATGCAGTATAAGTAGTGAAGATGCAACATAAATATGTACAGAAAAATGGACAGTTGCACGTTAACAAATTTATTAATGTATTCATATTCCAAGCTTCAATGCATTATGCATGCCAAAAATTCTTAATTAATAATCGTAATTGGCAAATTATCATAAAAAAACAAAAAAAATAATATTAAAATAATAAAAATCAAAAAAGATAAATTAAAATAACAAATCTCTCATCCTATCACACCCTACCACATAAGGGTGATTTATTAATCTCACAAATAACCGTTATTTACTTAGACTTTCTCTTATGCATACTGCATAGGGTGAGGTTAAGATTTTGTGTCCGCAGAATTCAAAGATTTGTCAGCTCTCTACTTAATTTTATTTATTATGGGGTCCATTTTTAGATCTAACTCTCACTATATATCTATGTAAAAACAATTACTCCACTTTGTGTACTAGATTCTAGAAGTACGTAATTTATGATTAAATTGAAAATATATATTTAAATATATTGGTTACCTTCATAATACTTTATACATGATCAGAAAAGTAAAATATGGTTTATGTACAATTTTGTTCTGATTTGTTTTGATGTATATAATTTTAATATATATTCTTTTGTTTTTTATAAAGAAAGTGTTCGAGTTCATATAGAAAAAGTGAGGAGTCGAGCAACAAGCTGAACACTCACCCCTTCTAAATACAAAAACTAGTCTATAAAAAATATAAAGCTTAAATTTAGTGCTACTTGAATTACTCAGAGAAAACGATGAAATCCTTGATAAAAAGTCAGGTGTGCCTTCACCGTTCAAATTTGTAATAATACTGCGACTCTCTTAATATGCAGTCCTCTTCAACTTACAAAGATAATAATAGTTATAGTTAGTCAATTACTTTTAATTTGGAAAACTCACTTTTTAATATAAAATCACTTTTAAGGAAAACGAAAAGTGTCATGTTACATGTAATAAAAAATTTAGATTCTAACTTTATAAACCGAAAAAGATATAATATTATTGGTACTATGATAATGCTAGCTACCTATTACGTGTTTGCACTAATAGTGCCTCAAACATTCATAGAAAATGGGACATTTGTTTTTTAACACTATTCATTCATTACTCTTAATTTGTATTTTATTTTTAATCTATAGATTAGAACATAGTCAAGTGAGATCTTATTTGAATCGTCTCAATGCAAAGATTATTAATATTCACTTTTTATAATATTTCGTTATGTATAATAAGAGATATTAAGCATTGAATAAGTGTATTGAATAGTGTGAAAAATCAAATATCTCATTCTTTATGAATAAGAGGAGTATTTAATATACTCTTCGAGGGTAGATGGAGCACAAGTTGTCTTTATATACATCAAGCTATATATTTCATATATATAATAACATAATAAAAAGTATATATCTTAAGAAAAATTGACATTAATAATCCAATCTTTTGTTTATCCGCTGTGAATAATCCAATCTTTTGATTATTTTCTAATAATTCAACGTTTGTCTTTAGTTCGCTGTGAATAATCCAACCTTTATTTTTCTTTGCTAGTAGCATACCCTATTATCACATATTATTAGTAATACAGTATGTTGTGGGCAAATTTATCGCAAAGGTTGGATTATTAGAAAATAATTTAAAGGTGGGATTATTGATAGCAGGTGAGTGAAATATTGGATTATTAATGTCAATTTTTCTTATATCTTATATACTCTTAAGATATAATATGTGTATCAATTAGAGTATATTACATATTATGTGGTCTCAACAATTAGCTTAAATTTTTATTTCATTTAATTTCTTAATATGATATCAGTTACATACTCTAACAATATTAAATTGTAAAAATTATGTGTTAAAAGTTGCAAAAAGTGATATAGTAAGAAGTATAGTACCGATGAAAGGCAATAGCATTGTTGTAAATGTTTCCATGAGGCACATAATGAGCATTATCTTCAATAGAAATATTACTCCTTTGGTTAATTGCTTCTTTAATTAAAGCTCTTGCTCTATCAAGTTGTAACTCCAAATGTTCAATCTTTTCATCTTTCTTTCTTCCCAATAACACTTCATTAATTGCATCACTTAATTTCTTCATTGCTCTTTGCCTTTTCTCCTCCTAATTAAATTTAAA
The DNA here is from genome assembly GCA_000753965.2 of Amaranthus hypochondriacus. Taxonomy (NCBI): domain Eukaryota; kingdom Viridiplantae; phylum Streptophyta; class Magnoliopsida; order Caryophyllales; family Amaranthaceae; genus Amaranthus; species Amaranthus hypochondriacus. The sequence continues at coordinate 593,170 of CM025923.1, read as the reverse complement.
AGACATACACATATATTCATAAGTTGGGGGAAGAAAAAACATGAAAACCAAAACAAATTTGTAGACTTGAAAATATAATGACAACAATGGAAAATATATATGTGGACGACAATAAAATATAATGAGAACAATGGAAAATATATATATGGACGACAATTAAAATAATATGTTGGTTCATATAGTCGATACTAGTTGATCTTTTAGGAATACAATTTTAGCATTGTTATTCTAACTAGAAAGCAAAAAATACTATTCCTATGTGATCCCTTAAAAAAGATCTATATATATATATAAGATTGTTAAGAAACATTGCTATTTTTGGTTAACAAGTTCATATTCAAGATAAAATTAGCATTTACAAATCATCTTCATCCTTCATATTCTTCATAAGTTTTTTTATTAGATCTATGTAACATTAGAGTTTGAAAAACATAATACTACTATATATCTTTAATACAATCAAAGAAGATTATATTCTCATTAATTAATTCAAGCAAAACTAAAAAAATAAAAATAAAATAAAGATGAATAACTTACTGATTTTGATAGAGTTGATGATTTGTGAATAAATGCAATAGAATGAACCAATGGATCATTGATAATATTTTTACTAGATGGAGAGGAGAAGAGATTGAGGAAACCATTTGAGTCTTTTTTTGATAGAACAAAGAAAGCAAATAATGCCAAAATAGTAAATATAGAAATAAATATATGTGAATGTTTCTTGTAAAATGAAGTCATTTATCTTCCCCTATCATTTCTCTTCTTCCTCAATTCTTATTCTCTTTAGTAATTGTTATTTTTGTTTTGATGGGAAGGATTATTTCTAGAAGTTGGTATGAATCCATTTCAAATGGTCTTTTTCCCCCTATTTATGGGTTTATTGGGAGTCATTAAAGGTGATGGGAGTATTGGATAATGGTGCTTGTGCCACATGTTTTATGATGCCCATTAGTCAAACTTTTTTTAATAAATTTTCTATGGGAATAGTTTAATACTTCCTCGAGAATAAGCAATATTCACTTATCTTTCTTAATTTGTGATTAAGAAGTAATCTATAAGTTAAAACATAGTCATGTAAGATCTTGTTTGATTTATCTCGATGTAAAGATTATTAATATTAAATTTTTATAATTTTATATTATACATAATTATAGATATTAAAAATTGAATTAGTGCATTGGACTGTGTAAAAAAGGCAAATATTGCAAGTATTTTAAAACAGAGATAGTATTTGTTTTAAAATATGTGAAGGTAAGGAAAAAAGAGGGCATGAGCTGAGCGAGAATTGAAGATTGATCTAAAAGAGCAACGATTTGTAATGAGCTTCAGCTTGATCTTATGTTGTTATGGCCAAATTCATAACTGACTACTTTATATTTTAATCTTACATGAATCTGATTTTGTTATAATTAACCCACAACTGAGAAGTGACATCAATGCATTTAACTAAAATATTAATTCAAACTAAATTAAATTCAATGGATATCTAATAAAATCATGAAGTGACCTAATAAGGGATTTTTACCAAAGAGTCTCTCAACCTAAACAACCTTCCTTTATACTTCAAATTTATTATTTTTATTTGCTATAATTTAAATATTCCATTTGATGTGAGAAAAATTTAAACTGAAGTAAAAATGTTTATTTTGACTGGTACATTGTAGGAGTACTTAGTTTGACTTATTGATTAATTTGGTTAGATATAACTCATGTGGTGCTTAAGTGTGAACATGACCTTCATTGAGCTAGGTGTTACTTTGCATCTAAATTAGGATTGGGATATTTAAAATGTGATTGTTTTGTCAATTTAAGTATGGAATTGACCGTTGACCTAAGAGTGTGGTTTGGTTAATTGTGACTTGAACAAACTTTTTCTTCAAACCCAAATGTAGTATTTTTATACATTGAGTGGATGATGCCTTCATTATTATATATCAATTTTCAAAAGTTTTTTTTTTTTTTTTGAAATTAGTTTTATCAAGCTAGTCCTTGGACTTGGGTCTTAGAAAGGTTGAAAGTGCTACATTTTCATCATCTTAGCTGAGTTAGCCCGTTCTTGACTGGATCATAAATCAGGGGTTTATTCAGTTTAAATTCTAAAGTATCGGTAATTGCATACTGCATCAATAACAAAACAAAAATAAAAAGGAAAAAGGCACAAAAATTAAGAATAAGATAATAAAGAGATAAATAGAATATAGAAGTATTAGTGATTAACAATTGGACAATTATTATATGGTGTCTAATATGCATATTTTCAGCTAAAACTAATAGGACTAGTTATAATAATAAACGTAAAATTTATTTATAAAATAATTTATGATAACATACAGCAAAAAGCCCTATTAAAAAAAAAAAGAAAAATTACCTAGAATAATCCAAACTATTCATGATTTTCCTATAATAATCCCACTTATTGAATAACCATGAATAATTCCAACTTTGAGGGGCATTTTCCTATAGTAAACCCGGTGACCGGATGACTTGCTATAGCAAGTTTTATTTTTTAAAAAAAGATAAATTAAAATAAAATGTCGAAAAAAATGTTAAAAAAATATTCATAAAAAATTTATGATTTTTTTTATTAGTTAGAATTTTTTATGTAAATTTTCAAAAATATTTTCTAATTTTAAATTAATATTAAATTTAATTTTTTGGTGAATTACCTACTATATAGGTCATCGAATTACTCAAATTTACTCTAGGAAAATACCCCTCAAAGTTGAGATTATTCATGGTTAAAGCATGAATAGTTTGCTAGGTAATTTTTCCTAAAAAAAATTGGTTACAAATTAAGTTGAGGAAAACAAAGTGCATGAAAATCGAACACATGATCGTATTTGACAAAAGTAATACTTCAAATGAGATAAAATTAGATTATTCAACCCTATTGACATCTTAAGTTAAATTTAATAGGTTGTTTCAATTGAAATTGTGTTTTGAACAGTGAAAAATTTTCTTATTTTTTCTTGATCGATTTTTGTTGATAATCTGAATTCCTACTATTAATTTATTATTGTTGTGTTACAAAAAAATCTATATAATTATTAATTTAGACAGATAATTTTCATTAATTACATTATCAAATTCTAACCTGAAAGACTCAAAGACTCGACAATCACACCAAGCTAAGACTTAACCATGCGTTGAATATGCTAAATATATCATTTTTTACTCGATGGCAAAAAAAGTAGGTCAAGTCGATCATTTTGAATCGAAAAACCGCATCACTTACGCTATAAGTTAGCTTCCACAATAACAAAATAACAAATTCTACGCGTTTCGAAAGCCCTTTTCTTATGTATAAACACCTCTCGGGTCTCAACCATAGCTCAAACTAAAATCATGGATCGGAGAAGAATGATAATAAGACGAAGATAAAATTGAAGACATAGGAACTTTCCTGCTCATACTACAGAGTATAAACATGGAACATGGGAAGGGATCAAAAATCAGTGATTACTGATTACTTTTTTTTCTTTTTTTTTTTTTTTGGATGCACTATAAGCATGCATGCCTGTTTGTATTCCTAACCCATTGCTAATATAAGTAAACATATCTGATTTGCCTCAAAAGAGGTTGATACCTCGTTAACGACATGTATATTAAGGAGCATCCTCATATGTTCTGTTCTTTTATAAAAATTTTCCAGTTTCATTCAAAAGACCAAAGTGACTGTACATCTGGGTGTGAATATAAGCCACCGATAGGAGGTCTTACAACCGAGGGGTTTCTAACACCTTCTCCAGCGCCTGGAAGAGACCATTCATTAATGTCTGAGCCAGGAACAGACCAATCCGAACTGTCAGAAGAACAAAGGACAGAAAATCGTCAGAAAGCAAGAAATATGAAGCAAGAGTGAAAATGAAAATACTAAACAATACACAAAGTATATCAGATATCCATAGACATTCAACCCATATTTTGCAAGTTCTTCAATAGCTTATCTCAAAAAAAAAGTTCTTCAATAGCTACCCCTTCAAAAACAGTGATCAAGTACTCGAACTAACTTATTGAATTTATGTATGATGACAGTAACCAAAACTCACAAATACTCCACAGAGAAATGAATTAAAAAGAACTAAATCCTCAAAAATAACTGATGTCTAGTTAAGTTTATCACTAAACCTAATTCTAGGCTTCTAGCTCTCCATCCCAAACAACCACCACATTACCGCATCGCGACCACAAAGGTTGTAGAATTTATCGCGACAGAAGGGCATGGAAACCATGGTTATGCAACCATTACGGCATCCGAGACTTCGACATTCACAATCTCTTATCTATTGAGTCTGATGTCAATGTGCTACTATCAATTCACCCTGGATCCTAGCAAACTAAATTATCGGGAAATGCTTTATATAGAGCTGTTGTAAGGCTAGCTTGATAATCTAAAAAGAGAAAGAAAAAAGAAACAAAGACATCATCCAAAAGTGAAAGCAAAGTAGAAAGATATTATTGTAGAGCCATAGAATGATGGAATGCAACACCTCAGAGGACCCAATAAACCTATTGCAGAAAAAATTCAAAGGTTCCATTAATTACTACTGCTAAGATACCTACTTAAAAGTTAACAACAGTCCTCTTGATAAGTTTCCTTATTACTAAACTAAGAATTTCAGACTTCTAAGATAGATAAATTTGGCAGCCCTAAAATCAGGTTGACTTTGGTTTTCAATAAAGCAAAGATCCAGAACCCTTTGGTTTCGGATTTGGACTAAAATTAAAAGGCTCGTTAAATCATGTGCATTTTTACATAAGCTACACACGTTGTTTGCAACCAAGGGTCACCAGGAAATATTCTCTTTGTTTATTATATATCCGACTAACCATAATTTTTCAAACCCCCTCCAGCATGAGCCGCTTAATAACATTGGGAAATGGAGTATTGTATTGAGGCAAACACTGTGACGGGTAAGATTGCATTACGATTTACATGGATAAGGTTGTGTACATCCAATACTCCAAACCCCATCTTAACGTGACGAGTGAGCCACTTAGTAGCAGCAGGATACTAGGATATTGTTGTAAGAGTACTTTAAGCCAACATAAATCATCATCATCATCATCCTACCCAGTGTATCCCACTCATCGAAAACTATGGACAGGGTCTAGGGAGGGAAGGACGGCGGCAACTCATACCCATACAGGAGAGCGCGGCCAAAGGAGTCGCCCGGCTCGAGTATCAAAGTTCTCCAAAAAGGTCACGTTTTTATCGATAAAGAAATCTGGAGGTGGTCATTTAGGATGAGTAAGAATGTATTCAAAAACGGTTAGAATGCTCTCAAAACCAATTCAGTCAATAAAATGAAAGCTTGGAACCTGAATTTTAAAGCTCTTGCCATATCAGAAAGTACAAAGTGAAATTCTAAGTATTAGCCAAGATTTTAAAAGGGTTTTTAGAGGAAAAACTAAAAGATCTGTTCTTTTTTTTTTCTCTATGGCACTAGTAAATCAAAAGGGTTTCCATAAAGATTTACATATATTTATCTTTGTCAATACTAAGACTCAAAGAGAAATGTTTTGGGGAAATGGAAGCAACTACCAATACTAAATTAATTTAAACAGTAAAAGAAAACTTTAAAATGGCCAGCAGATGCTGTGGCAAAACCGCAAAAGACTTGCCTAAAGACTTAACCAGTGTTAACTAATTCGCTAATAGGCTTGGGAGGATGGGAGCTGCAATTAGAAGTTTTATAACTAGAAATTACAAGCAACTCTACGCCACTTAATACAAAAGACAAATTCATAGTGAGTTTGTACCAAATAAGGTAACACTGAATTAGCCACCAAATACTTGCAAAAACTTATCTTGCATATGCAAAAGTAGATAGCACATAAGGATGGCTTTACACAATCTAATTTCAATTATACCACGCAGCACCACACCTTTTATTTTTTCAGGAGAAGAGGGTTTCTCCTCCCCTCACACACTAAGGGTGTATTCTTTTTAGCCAAAAAAATCACCTTAAGAACTTTTAGCAAAACTGTATTTGCCGTGTCATAAAGTTTTCCAAATTTACCAAACCGGTATTATCAAAATCGTAAAGGTGTAAAAAAAACCGTATTTTACACCCATACACTACAGTATGAAGTATACTGCTTACAAGGATATCTTAGTTCTTACACTCATACACTATAGTATGAAGTATACTGCTTACAAGGAAGCATTTAAGGCAGTAGGGAGAATACTAGGCATATCATCTTCCCAAAGAAAAAACAACCAATAAAGAGGTCTCAAGTCTCAACAGTAAGCAATTGACATTATTATAGGAAAACGGGTAAGAAATACATCAATTCACAACAGTATATATCAAAAATATTGATAATATATCATTAAACCAAAAATAATTCATTCTGCATATATAAAAGGCTTAAGGCAAAAGTTATATGCTTGTTTAATACATATTCGTAGGATCATTTCTTTTAGTGAAACCGCCGTAGGAGGAAAAACAACAAATAAACAACTGTAATAAACAGGTCCAGGATCCCAATGAACACAGGTAAACGGAGCTTTCCTAGGCACTGCTATGCATTAATACGTCACATTGATATTTGTCATAATCAAGGTAGAGACTAGAAGGGGCTACACAAAGTCAAACTACCAAGTCAGAATGAAACGAGGGAGGAGGAGAGAATTCATGGCAGTTTACAAGGTAAAAGGAAAAAAGGAAAAAAAAATTAACAATGGTATCTGGGGTGGGGCAAAAGAGCAATAGGGTTAGCCCCTACATAGAGCAAATTCTGTACATCTTGTTGATGTAGACGCTACTGTTACTGATTTCGCATCTACAAATGCTCATAGAAATCGTTTTGTGTGAATAATAGGGTATCTAATATTTTATTGTACTTTTCAAATGAAATTTAACACAGTTAAAGATTATATTTATGAGCACAAATTAACAAAATAAATTACAATCATCTTATTTTTGCAAACTTTTAAAGTGCTAAAATTTCTATAACTCATCACTTGTTATTGCAAACCCAATGTTTAGGTTCACTTTAGGTCACCAAACACTCATAATCAACCTAGGTGTGAAAGAAAAAACAACAGTTGAGAGTAAAGGAGGTAATATTACAACAACAATATCTAAAAACTTATTGTTGCACTCGTGAGTTAAATACAAGAATAAAAGTACTGCTCATTTTCTTTGTCTTCTTTCTCCTCTCTCCCTCCTCTCTCAAAAACTAATTTTCTTTGTCAATATTGGGGCTATCATAAATCAAAATGGTTGATGGTAAGCCCCTTAATTCCTTCATTCTAGCGGTATTTTTATGTTTAGAATAATACTTCATCCTCTTTCTATTGGAGAGTTTTTAGACCCACTTATTGATTTTTCCTTAATTCCTTCATTCTAGCGGTATTTTTATGATTAGAATAAAACTTCATCCTCTTTCTATTGGAGAGTTTTTAAACCCACTTATTGATTTTTATCTATTTATTGGATTTTTATACCTCTACATGTGAGTTCGGGTCCTAATTTTAATTTTATCGTAAAAGTTGATTGTTTATAAAGATTTTTGCATTGTCAAGGAAGATGTCAGTCTCGCATCTACAACAAATTGTGTCATCGAAAGACCTCCTCGATGAAAGTTGTGTCGAAAACAATGTGAATAGGATGTACAAAGACGTCAACTATCATCTACAACAATTGTGGTTTTATTAATTGTTATTAATTACAATGCAGTTGAGTTTTGTTAATTTTGAGGTAAATGTCGTATGACTTTTTAATCTGTGAATTAATTTTAATTTCAAAAAAAAGCTTGCTAATGCACTAAACCACTCTGCCCTATGTGCCAGAATACTCCCACCCCCTCCAGTAAGCCATAAAAAACTGCCACTACATCTCTTCAATTTCCCAAGCACCCCTGCTCCCCATCCCCATAAAAGCATACCCCTCTCTCTAACTACCTTCTAAGCCATCACTAAACAGATCATATATCAACAGCAGCCACATATGACATACAAAGAAAACGGAACATATAAATGAGACACATAAATGATTGAGCAGAGCAGGATTAGAAGAGCCAAGACCAACAGACTTGTGCATGAATTCAGCAGTTAAGCCTATGATCCTACTTCCTACAATTTCTATCGTATCTTTTTTATCTTTGTGGGCATATGAAGGAAACGGAACACATAAATGAAACTAGAAAATAAAAAAGTGGAGAAAACACAATAATACAATATTGAAAAAAAATAAATATGAAGTCGAAGATAAAAAAAAATCCAAGTTTAATGACATCTAATACAGCAATCGTAGATGGGGGCTCAACGTGATTACAAATGTTTAACATGTGGTTTGAATCACCAACGATCTAGGACTAAGGGTCTAAATATCCAAGTGCCAAAAACACTGTTCTTATGTTTATTAACAGTGTGCAAATTACAAATCAAACAATATGACCACCCTAAAATTTTAGGAGCCCAAGGTGACAAAGGTTGCAATCAACAAAGACGCTATATTTTAGATTAGTTAAATTTGAGGCGTGACGACAAAAGGAGGAGAGAGCGAGAGAAGTTAATATTGTATTTCTCACATGAATCACCCATGTAAATCAAACTATAATTGGAGTCACTAAAAAAAAGAGAACTAAGCTTTCCGAAAATAATGTAGGTGCCAACAAGGCTTTCTAATATTCGTGAATTTGTATAAAGTATGAGGCTTCAAGATCGTGAAAACTAAATATTCTCACCAACATCCACAAAACTAACTATGGCGGCTGCCAGCAATATAGACCAGCATGCAAAGTCGAAAAATCACAGGAAATGTTTTAGTAATTTTAAAAATACTCCTTGCTTGCAACAACTAATATAGATGTATAACATCACTAGAAAACGTTAATCAGCAAATAATAAACAATAATCCTCTAGATTTTTAACTCTACAGTTTACAGGGTTTCAAGTTTATCTAAATGTAATTGAATACTCAGGCAGCAAGCCACATATCTCACAGTGGCTCTAGTACATAAGCAAAACATTCACAGAAAATTGCTACACACAAGTCATAAATTCCAGCCAATGAATTCCAAAGTGTAAATGAGAAATAGAATGATAGATGCATAAAGTTTGGTAACTCACTTGGACCAACATTTAGCTGTGGGTGGATCAAGAGCATCGGCTGCAGCCCTGTTAGGACTCCCAAATATAATTGGCTTCTCTAAAGTTTCCTTCGGGGGACTAATTGGACGATGACTCTCACTGCTACACAGAGGTGGGAAAAAAGCCTTGTGCATCCATTGATCTTGATCATTAGGACTTGGAACAGAGACACCAAAGGGATTACAACTTTGAGCATTTCCCATGAATAGATGCTGAGGAGAATGTGTTCCAGAAGCACTATATCCTTCTTTTGTAAACAAAGAAGCCATAGTCTTCTGGGGAGATTGATGCATCATATCATCATTGTTCAGTCTGCTTCGCTCTAGTGGTGTAATCCAGCTGGCAGAACTTCCCACCAAACTCAAACCATCAGGACCAAGAGGTGAAGAATTCCACATATGCCATGTTCCTTTATCATTTACATCATTCAGCTCAGGAGCTGGAAAGTTGTTCGTATCGAGGGCCCTAGGACTACTAGAGAAATGGCTAGGGTTAATCGGCTTTTCATCACCAACTCTGAGTCTTGACAAGGGAGATTCAATTGGAGAAGGTCTGGTGATTTCCAAAGGACTTGAAACATTAATTAAAGGACTAGATTTTTCAAAATTATCCTTTACAAAACTATTGCCTCGGTCCAGCTGAAAATTATCAAGTGATTCTGAAACTGGACCAAGAAGTGAAACAGGATCAGGTTCATAACACGGGTCCTCAAACAACTCTGGCTCTTCAGGTAATAAATCATGAGGTTTGTTCAAACCACTAGAAAAAAAGGGGTCTTTTGCCCCTGGTAGGCTAGAGTTATTAGTCAGAAGCCCACTTGAAAAGGAAGGCAGCATAAAGGGAGAAGGCAAATTAATTGGGTTATCGTAAAACGATGCAGAAGATATTGAGCCCAGATGTTGAGTACTTTGACCTTCTGGTTGGGATTTTGCACTTGGTCTACTAATTACATTAGGATGTGAAGGAGTTTGTGTAAATAATTGTTGCCACGACTTTGGTTGTGTCTTACGCTGCACATCTGAAGAGACCTGGTGCCAAGAAGCTTAATTCAGTCAACATGATTAAATTATGTACGGATTACATTATTAATGGAGCAGTATCCCTCCCCAGCCCAAGAGACAGAACAAAGAACAAAACTTGTCAGAGCTCAGATAGACAGATGACTTACAGGGTGAGGATTGCTCTTATCATCAGCATGCATAACAGTTCTCCCAGGATAACGCTCTGATGGGGAGAATATCACGCTTGCTGTTTGAAACTAGAGAAGGTTCAACTGAACTATTAGACTTGATTTCTTTTGAAGCAGAACCAGCAGATGGGGCAGCTTTGCCAAAAAAACCACTGCCAGTAAATGCCTTAGAAGAAGACAAAAAAGTGCCTCTCATACGGTCTAAATATCTAGAACCAACATTCCCTCGACTAAAACTGTTTGTAAAACTACTCTTTGCACTATAACCTGTTTCACTGGTCTGGCCCTTCACAGAGTCTACTCCAGACTTTGGGTGACTCACGTCGATCAGTCTCATTCTTTCTATCACTGTCCCGTTTCCAGTCATTTTCCTTCCCGGCTTTCTTGTCCAACTCATCAACATCAGAGTTGCTCTTACTAGATCCTTTGTCTTTTTCCTTTCGCCTCTCTTGCCTCCTTTTCTCAGCTTCCCTCTTATTGTCTTTCTCCCTCAATGAAGAGGTTCCTTTTGCACGATTCTCAGCCTCTATCTTTTCATCCCGCAACCTCCTGCGCTCCTCAACCAATCTCGCTACCTCCTCCCTTTGCTTTCTTTCTTCCTCCTCCAACAACTCTTTCTCTAATCTCGCTTGCCGCTTCTCTTCAGCTTTTCGCCGAGCCTTCTCCCCTCTGCTCTCAGGACCTGCGCTGCCATTTTCCTTCTTAGACATCATGCCCATATGATCAGAATCTGATAAAGAATCCTCCGACAAACTAATTCTAAAGAGTTTTCTCATAAGCCACCTTATACTCAGCAAAAATGATGTCAACAGTTTGCAAGTGAAAAAATAACCACCAGAATAAGACTTCTCAGCCAAGCAAGGTTCATTTCTTCCAAAAAAATCCTGCATTATTCCTCCGTGGAGGAAAAGAAGACCTAACAGGAAATGACCTATTAACAACCCAACTCCCATTCTCCATCCATTCTTGATTGCAAAGGGACACATTGTCTGACCACGGCTTCCCATTCAAAATCTTCCCTCCCTTTCCAAACAAATCCTTAATAATTCCAGAATTTGAAATCCCAGGAGGAACAGGCAAATCTAAAACAGGTCTCTTCGATATATGTCCACAATAAGAACACATAAACTTCCCCCCCACCAGGATTTTGATCTCTGTAAGGTGTCAAACAGTTCCTACACTTCCTAGTAGCAGTTTTCTTCAACTTCTGCAATTCCAACGCCTCATTCCTCTTTCTCTCCCTCAACCGAGCATTTCTTCGCACCCGCCAAGCAGACAATTGCGGCATCAATACCTCATACCAGAACAAAGTAACCAACAACACAAACACACAAGCCAACCTCGGTGACGTGATCTCAAACCTAAATGCAGGCGGTAACAGCTGAGATAAAGCCCATAACCCAATAAGCGGAATGACTAACCAAGGCAGCATAGTAGCAACCCTTCGCGACCACTTCTGAATCACACAGAACATACACATTATCCCCCCCTTAACCTACTTCTATCAATTTCTTCCCCGTATTTGAAAACCCTAATTTCCCAATTCCTCAAAAGTAAATTCCAATTCCACCACAAATTTCACAATATCCAACTTTTAAACCAATCACAACTCAATAAAATATCATATCATCAATTCAAAAACTCAATCATACCCCATTCCATTCCCAAACTTTTTTGCCCCCAATTTGAATCTATTAATAGCAATATTAGGGTTTCTTTTCGTTTCTTTTTCAATCGAGCTGGTATTCATAAAAACGCAAGAAAAAAAAACAAATATTCAATTCCAAGCATTAAAATACAAAAACAAATTAATTCCAAATAAATATGGTTAAATACAAATACGATGAAAAAGAGAAAAGGAGAGAGAAACTCACAGCAGATATAAATGTTATTGGATTGATTAACATAAGAGAAATGGTAAAACAATGGCAGCAAGCGAGTTGAAGGTGAGTCGACTCGGAAGAGCTGCGGCGATTGCTCGAGTTTTATATTTTGTTCGTTTTTCTTCTTCCTTCTGTGTGTTTTCGCGAAAATGGGGGTGAGAGACAAAGTATAAACCAAAAAGATAAGACGGGTGATGAAGGAAGTGTTTTTTTTCTTTCTTTTTTTAAAAAATAAATAAAAAATACAAAATAAAAAATATGAATAAATTAAGTTATTACTCCTATTAAGGGGAATATTAGGAAATCAATTATAGTAAGCAAGCTCTCGTGTGTGTGGAGTTTGTGAGCCTTTTAACTACCACCGTAAAAATACATTTATTTCAATTGCTCCTATTTAAAATTTAGAAGAATATAAAATTATGAAATAAATTAAATTTAGGTGTAAGAGAAAGCAAAAACAGTTCATAACATAATAAAGAGATGAATTGTTTATTAGAAAACTTTTTTAATGATCAATTAACAGTTCGTGTAGGTATTTGTTATTCTAAGGGCAATGATCAGTGAAGATGGATCATACTATCTCCTATTTATCCAAAATGTCTTATTTACTTTTGGGACACTATTCATCTATCACTCTTAAATTGCATTTTATTGTTAATCTATAAGTTAAAACATAGTCATGTGGAATCTTATTTGATTCGTTTTGATATAAAGATTATTAATATCAACTTTTTATAATTTTTAATTATACATAACTCGATATATTAAGAATCGAATAAATGCATTGGATAGAGTGCATAAAGTAAATGTGACATTTTAGATGAATAGGAGAGAGTATTATTTAATTAATAAAGCAATTGTACATCTAACGTTATAAATATCATGCAATATGACATTTGCGATTATTTCTTAGACTTGCATGTTCTAGGTAGTCAAGCTCTTTCAAGGCAAGCTTGTTATAGATCATGCCATTTACTTTGATCCTCTATAAATATGAGATATATTGCTACTCAACTAATGGCTTATACAGAGATCCTATGAATAAGGTTGAATAGAAATCAGATAGTCAAAAACTTTTAAACAAAAATCACCAAGGTCTACTATATGTGATTCATCTTACAAATTTGAGCACTTCGTTCTTTGGGTAAGCAGGTGTGTACGATAACATTAATTTTTATATAAATTCTTATGAAGTCAAATAACAATTATCACGAAAAAGACAATCAATTTAAATCTTTTAACCTTCAAAGTTAAAGAATGGTTAGTCTTTTCTATAGGAAAAGAAAACCTCTACTTTAATTAGATCGAGAAATATCAACAATTTAAATTTGATAACCAAGTGATGAAACACATGTATGATAAAGCAATTATCTAAAGGTTGAGTTGTTCCCTCCTTTAAGATTATACATGATCCTATGTAAAAGAACCTTCAATCTACTCCATATCCATTGGCAAATACTATATTATATAGGCTTATAGGATCACTTCTCAACATAAAAGTGTCCGAGTATTTGTGTATCTAATAAATGATTTTATATTTCTAACATAATTTACGTAGAGCATCTTAGGCTATATGATATATATGATACATGACAACTCCATCACCACTACAACAATTGACTCCATCCTACATAAGATGAAAAGTGTCTAAAGTGCACTCCTCTAAATTCATCTTTAATAAGGAATTCAATTACTTACCTATGAAATAAAAAACTTTATACTATCTAAAGTTTTAGACAAATAATAATATAAGGATTTTATCATAAAAGTGAGCTGAACCAACTTGACTCTCATTTTTTTATAATTAATGTTATATAATTTGATATTAACTGAGTTTTTAATCAAATTCTATAACATGCATTGCCTAAATATCCCCTACCAACGGATAAAAGCATGATCAGGGTCGTCTCGTAATTTTTCGAGCCTCTGTGCCAATTTTATCTTATAAACTCTTACGATTTAAGAAAAAAAATCTTTGATAAGATCTCTCATTTATTAAACTAATAATATTTGGCTCTTTATAACTTCGTTACACTCGTGTGAAATATTATACATATGTTTGTGATAATTGAAACAGTAAATTAAATAAGTATAACAATGGATTTTAGGGGCCCTGTGTTTGTGATAATGAGGCTCTATGTTGTGGACCGGTTTACACATGCTAATCGACGACAATGAGCATGATGAGTCTTACCACAAAAATAAGGGACATGAAAAACAAACTGATAATGAGCTGACCAAATTAGAAATGGTCAGTCAGAGAAACTGTCTCTCACAAAAAATTTTGTAAACATATCTATTTATCATGAATATAATTTGGTTTGTAATGAGTTTGATATGTTAA
>CM025923.1:550738-578333 GCA_000753965.2 Amaranthus hypochondriacus | reverse complement strand
GAAAAAGAGGGCTTCTTTTAATGGACCGATATTGACCCATTATGTAAATGTTGAACCTTTCACTAATCACAATAAATTAAGTCAACATTAAAATATTTTTCTTTAGCTTAAATTAGTGGTATCATAAAGTCAAGGAATCTCTTTGGGATAATATTAACCCAATACATTACTTACAAGTAATAAAGTAATCATGTTTAAAAATCAACGCTATTAAAAGAATTGTCCCGATCTAATGATTGAAGATTTTTTCTTTCTTTTATAGATAAACTATTCTCAATATTTTTGCATGTAGAGAATTATCTTTGCCAAGAATTAAAAAAATGCTTCCTAACAAAAATAAAAAATAATAAATGAAGTGACAAAAATAAAAATGAAAAACAGAATTTGGGTAAAATGAAAGTGCTCCTATAATTGAAACTTGTAATTTTTTTGGCATTCAATCATTTAGGAAAATAATGTTTTAATTACTCCTTTTATATTGTCAACATCCACTATAGGGTATATTAATAGTGGAGCGTCATATAAGACACAAGACTGGGCAACGTCATGCTTCAAAGACTGAAAGAAACCTAATTTAATTTAATTTAATTTAATTTAATTAATATAAATACAACACAAAGTTATTGAAGTAGTTTATATGAGTATATGTGAAGAATCTGGGGAGAGTGGAGAAAGTATTTATACAGCATATTCTTTTCTTTTTTTTGGAATATTCATCAATTATTATTTTAGGAAAAAAAACTTTCTGGGTTGGATACTTGAGCCTTAAAATTAATTAAGTAATATTTAAGATTTTAAAATTAATTTTGTACTCTATATATTACGTTCATTGTGATTTGCAATTTGTCCATATAATTGAATATTAAAACATCATTTATACATAATTAGCACTCTAAAATTAATTTTTAAGTATCATTTTCTGCGAATCTTAAAACTAATGATAAATTCATATTGGTAATATTTGAACCAAAAAGTTTAAAATTCTTTATCAATCACGCGTGTGTAATACATTGAGGGGCGTAAAAAAAATTAAGTTTTCCGTTGAGTTGATTTTTAACGTGGTTTTAGAAGTCAACATGATAAATGATTAAGAGATTATGTCAAGGAACCAACTCAACTAAGAGTTTAAGCTGATGGTTGAGGCCCTAGCACATGTTTTATATTTTAACATGCCCCCTCACATGAAGCTGTTTGGGCTAGAAGTGTGGATGCGATACAAGTCCTCCTCATACCTGCCGTTGGATAATCACTTTGAATGAGGGGTGGTTGAGATTCGAACCTGTGACCTCTTGTCAAACTGACTTCTGATACCATGATAAGGAACCAATACTCGACCAAAAATTTCATTAAACTGATGGTTGAAATCCCAGAATATATTATATACTCTAACAAATTAAACTTAATTTATCAAATTATCAAATTGTAACTCATGTGAAATATTTAGCGTTAAACAAAAAATTTTAACTTCAAATTTAAAATATTAATTATGTTGATTTCTTAGCAAATTTAAAATCAATAATTGGATAGTAACGTATCCCATCTTGATGGTTGAGCAATAAATTGATAGAAGGTCGAGAAGTATGTATAATAGAAAGAAGTAATAATTTAAGGCTATTATCAATTGGAAGTTGTGACAAATAGGGCCAAATATTTAATATTAAGGATCAACAATCAAGATCGATACAAAGGAAACTTACGTCTAGCTAGTATATCATTTTTGACGTAGTCAATATTATATATATGTTGTATTTCTCCCTATAAATTAAATACTCTTTTTAAAAAACGTTCCATTTAAATATTTTTGAAGAAAGCATAGTTTTTTTTAACATTTTACTAATATAAGTTTTTGTATAGTTATCCTTAATCGTGGTTTGATATGACAATTGATATAGGCAGTTACTGAGATATTGAAAGACTTATTGTAAATTTATTCAAGCGACCAATAGAATTGCTGGAACAAGCATAAATATAATGGTTCAGCTTAAAATAAATGTTGAGCAAAAAGAAAAGATGTTCGAACAATTATTAGATATGTGCTTGAACGAACACCTAGATCGCTCGGATATTGGTGGTAAGGTTTTGGAAGATCTTATATGTTCGACCTTAAACAAGAGCAACTCAAACGACTACGAGGAAAGGTGCCTTTGTTTGAGCATGCGTCCAACACATGCAATAATACTATGTTATTGTGGGGTTTATTACCCACTATCCTTATAAACACATAATCCAAATTGAATGAACCTCGGACATCTTGGTTTAATTGCTTATTGTTTGATTTCATATTCTTGTACATAAAACAGTAAAATAATTTAGGATTCAACTAAAATTCGAAGAAGTTAATAAAAGAGGTGAAAAACTTTCAAAATAAAATGATAGTGAATCAAACTCGTAGCTTTTAATTTGTTTCAATTCAATGTCGACCAATCATATTATTTAAAATCTATATTCTAACAAAAAAATATAGGATTCTTAGGAATATGCCTTAAAGTTTTTGAGAAGTTTTTTTTAGAGTTGTTAGCCTTACTTTCTTGGTATTTTTCTTAGAATCCAAATTTATAGAACCATGCCATAAAGTGGATTGCATGCATGGCCCATGTGTTCACATGCATGCACTTTGCACATACCCTAAAAGACAATATATACTTGTATCTACTATCTACCAAGCTGACTTGGGTACGTTTGATAAATCAATGATATGTTCACATGCTGATCATTGCATCATGATATGTTCTTTTGCTTGTGACATGATTGCTTGAATTATGTTTACATTGTGATTACTTATCATCAATTCATTGATCAGCCATTTACATTCTACAAAAAGAGATGTGTTTAATTTGGTTTAGTTTAATGAATTGAATTTTGATCAAATAACTAAATTGCTGAAAATCGTAAAATGGACAAAAAGGTATATAATATTATACACATCTCTTTAAAAAGGTACACGTGTTTTTTCTTTAGTAGTTTTCACTATGTAGGGTGTTTGGTAAATAGAAGTCTTTTACCCTTTAACCTTTAGAAAGCAATGCAATAACAAGTGATGAATACTAATCAAATTCGTACTTAGCTTCTACAAGAACAATTATGTAATAAGTTATTAATAATTAAAGATGCTCGGGGATAGTGTGCTATGTGTTAACGAACCAACTCAAATGTTTAAGTTGATCGTTAAGATCTCAGAATTTGTTATATACGATCTAATACGTTCTCTTACACGAAAGTCCATTGGGGTAGAAGTTTGGATGCAACATAAACAATCCTTATACATGACACTGAATATTAAACTTTAAACGAGTGAGTGGTGGTTGAGATTTAAATTCGCAACCTCTTGTCGCGTTGTCAAAAAATCAACTCTATCAAAAATTTAAAGGAAAAATTACTCTAAATAATCCAATCTTTACTCGATTTTCCTACAATAATCCCAACTATTGATTAACCATGAATAATTCGAACTTTGAAAGATATTTACCAAGAATACACTATAGTGACCTGTAACCTATACAATAGGTAATTTTACAAAAAAAAAATTAAATTAAAACAAAATCTTAAAAAATAAAAAATTTAATTAAACAAACCGAAAGGAAAAAAAATAATTGCCCATCTTCTTTCCTCTGCTTGAACCTGCATTAACCTTTCATGGCATCCCCTGCTTGAAGATTTTCTAATTTACCATCTATCTCAAGCAATTCTTTGATCTCCTTATCCTTCTCCATGTGAAATGTAGCTTGTACTACTTTTGGGTTTTGATTTTAATTTTAATCTCTGATTTTGCCAATAATGGCTGAACATCCAAGATATGGTGAAGCATTGGACCCAAATTTCAACGGATTCAACCAAATGGAAGTCCTTGAGGCATAAATGGAACTCCACCATGTGATAAATTCTTCATCGACAATGATGGACCTGAATTTCTACCTGCTCTTATAAATTGAAATTAGTTAAGAAATACAGAGGAGGTAAAGAAATGAAAGAGGATACACAGAGAAGGTGGCAGTGTGTAGGGGAGGGAAGGGTATTCTAATTTTTTAATTTTTTTGTTATTTTATTTTATCTTTTTTTTTGTGTTATTTTACCTACAAAATCAGGTCATATTATGCACAACAACATTCTTGGCTAAATAACCTAATACTTATTCATGGTTAATCAATAGTTGAGATTATTGTAGGAAAATCGAGAAAAGGTCGAATTATTTCAGGTAATTTTTCCAAATTTAAACTGATGGTTGAGACTTCATGATAAACTAACACTAGCTATGGAGCTAGATAGTTTATGAAACCTCAACTTTATAAGTTAATATATCCACATTAAAAAAATTTAAAATACAATCTTTTCATTTTTCTTTCTACTTTTTTTTTTTATTTTCTTTCATTCAAACATAATACAAAATCGCTGAAATAACATATTATATATATACATATGTCCGCGTGAGGGCTATTTATAAGTGCATGGAATTTAATTTTAGAAATATGTCACCCATATTTATCATGCCAATTTAAGTAGGGTGTTTGTATTTTATAATATGGTACCTACTCAATAGTCATAGGATGACCAAACCTATCAAATAAATCATCTTGTTCTTATATATCAGTACACATACAGTACGCGTAATTGAATACTAATTTGTTGTAGATTTACATATACACAACATATCATGTGCTATAGGAGTATCAAAATACTTGGACCATCAACAAAATATTGGAATAATTAGAACAATACAAATTTAAGGCACTAATTATTCACATTTGTTGTAATGTGTGTTGTCAAGGATACTGTAAACTAATAATTGTGTGCTTAAACATGAGATTGTAAAAAGATAATCATGATTAAGTAAACGATTAAGCTTATTATGATCATCTTGTGCATACATAAAGAAAAAGCAAAGTTTGGCACAAAGTCAACAATCATAGAATCGTATAATATCATTCTTTAAAAAAATGTCGTCTTACACTCTAAATTTTATATATTTGTCTAGTAAATCTCAGTTTATATATATTAACTGAATATAAAAAATTATTACTTATTATTATATGCGACTATGATATCACTAAATGCTGAATCGAGTTGTTAATGATAATTAATTATAACATAATTATACATTAATATTATTATTAGTTCTATTATATATGAAAAGTTGGATGAAGACATTAGTTGGTGGGGTGGGACCAAAACCCTATTGCTCTTGCTTTCCTTGAAAGTAACATGAGTGGTTGTACAATTTTCATAGAATTATTAAATAAAAAAAAAAAGAATATTAAAACAGTTCTTCTTCCATGATCTTTCTTCCATTAGGAATAATGGAATATAACATAGAGAGTCGAGCACATCAAATAAATAGCTAGTGATGAGTGTGACAGTGAAAGGTAAAGGTAAAAGTTTTTTTGTTTATAATTATTTAAACGTAGATATGTGTTTATGAAAAATGTGGAGATCAATTTCTTTGAAACTATTTTTAGGTTTCTTATATCATTATTTCGTTCCTAATTTAATAAATGGAATATGGTAGAGTTGGAAATATTTGTTAACTTAGTTACGTGTGATAGAAACTATAGTAGCACACAAATCAAATACTCAATGTAGGTATTAATGCCAATGTTTTAAATTGGAATGGTTTATCCTACATCGATAAATTGAAAATGGCGTTCACACTTTATATGTTATTGGAGTCATTCTTCCCATTGTAATATATAGTTTTGGGCTTGTACATTGCCTTGGCTTATGAAGTATATGCAGGGGTACACCTCATGTTTTTTCGATAATATGCTAACATTCACAATAAGTCCAGTTTAATTTAACTGCCAAAATTCTACAATATATAAGTATGTTTATAAAAAATATGGAGATGTTTATTTTTTCTAATAATGAATGGTTGATGATTTAAACTTCAAATCACTTTAATTTGCCGCTCTTTTTGGCAAATATTTAATTGTATTTAGCTTTATTTTACTTACTCATATTTTATTTAGTTTTTGTGAATTAATGATATATATTATCATCATTCAATATTCATGAAATAGATCAAATATTATTAATTAAAAATATTAATTATTAACTATTATTGAGAAAATCCATAGAATTTTGCACATTTTTTAAGAAAATTACACTAAAATATTTTACCGTTACTGGCTTACTAATTGTTAGCAAACCAGACAAGTAAGTCGATCTCTAGATATCATTACTTGCAATAGACAAATTCATTATAATTGTATAAAAATATAAATTTTCCTACGTACACATATTCTAACTGTATGTACACAGTACATATATGTTTTAGGTGCGTAAGATTAGCATACTTGGCATGTATGTAATTTGATGGCCAATTTCACATGATGCATATGACACAAAACTTCTCTATTTTTCTTTCTTGTTGCTTAATAAAAAACATTGGTTGGGGCTGTGAATCACTAAGAATTTAATTTAGGTCAAAATAAGTGATGTATAGATTGCCAATGCAACTAATCATGTGAATCTTTTTCATCTTTGCCTTCATATAGGTTGGTAGAATGGTAGTTATATAGAGAACTAATTGGTAATGTGATGTCCGAATGTCATGCATATTTTCATTTAAACTTGTTTCCGATAAAATATAATAACATATTTAGACTACAATTTATTTTTAGTTTAAATTTTTTAGTTAGTCAAGTTTATTTTATAATATAATATAGTTTTAAAAGAACCAGTTTCTAATAATATTGAGATAATAAAATATGACACGTGTACTGGGATGTGAATATCATATATATATATATATATAATATATATATATATATATATATATATATATATATATATATATATATATATATATATATATATATATATATATAAATATAGTTTTAAAAGAACCAGTTTCTAATAATATTGAGATAATAAAATATGACACGTGTACTGGGATGTGAATATCATATATATATATATATATATATATATATATATATATATATATATATATATATATATATTATATATATAAAATATAGTTTTAAAAGAACCAGTTTCTAATAATATTGAGATAATAAAATATGACACGTGTACTGGGATGTGAATATCATATATATATATATATATATATATATATATATATATATATATATAAATGCTTTTTAGTTCGTTGAGAAGCCTTTAGTTTACTAATGAAATTTGTTAGCACATCAAGAGCTATAAAGGGCGGGTTCAATTTGTATGTGAGTACTACTTTTATGACTATCAAGAATTTAAAAGTAGGCATACCTAGAATCCTAATACATGATCATCAACATTTAGAAGATATTCTCATCCAATTTCTTATATAATTTGCACTTAAGTTTTATTTAGAGTTGTTCCATCTATTTTTTAGTTTGTACTATTTTCTCTTTTGGTAGTAGTTCAGTCTCGTTGAAAATTCACCTATCTCTTTTAATCAATTTCACATACTATCTCTTCTATCTACGTGTTATTTCTTCTATTATATTCACCAATTACTTCTAAACATTTTTTGTCCATTAAGAGATGCATATTATGTGGAATAAAGATGGGACAACCATTAAACCAACACCAATATATATATATATATATATATATATATATATATATATATATATATATATATATATTATTGATTAGAGTATTAGTCTTTTAAAAATGATTATCCTAAAAAAATAAAAATAGTTGAAATACGAATGCTTAAAATGATGAGAGAACATAGGTAGAATTTGAAACAAAAATACATATAAGAAAGAAATTAATTAGAACTTCTACATACTAAGGAGAAGATGAAAGATAATCATTTTATGAGGGGTATTAATAATGACCTAGTAAGGAAGATCAAACTGTGAAACACAAGGGAGTTAAAAATGAGGATGAGTACGACAAAAGACGATGATCAGAGAGCATGAGTAGAAAAGAAAATAATATATTTAAATTAATAGGTTGAGATAGTAGAAAATTGAATTGAATTTTGCTACATTTCTTATATGTTTTGTTCTAATTTCTATCCCTCAAGGTATGCGTACTCATCAATCAAAACATTTGCATTTTGCTACATCTATCTTCCTACGATGATCTTTTCGGCCAAAAAAAAAACCAATCCATATAATAGCTTATTATATAAATTGTAGTGTAACAATAAAAAGGAAACACAAAAACTTGGACGAGACCGTCACAAGTTAAGACGAGGTGTGGACAGGCCCATTTCACGCGCGTGTAACAACATTTTAATTTCTGGGCATATATCAATTTTGACCTTAAATGTATCAAATTTGAAAATTGATACCTTTAAGGTCAAAATTGATACCTATAAGATTAAAATTGAAAAATGCCCAGCAAATGAAGAAAATGCTCAGGTTATTACACATGCGAATTTGGCAGACCCAAATTGACGTTCTCATTTTAAGGTCGTCTCGTCCAAGACCAGCTAAAAAGGAAAATCTATCACGAGACAACGAATTTGTATAATGAACCCACAAATTAATTATATATATATATATATATATATATATATATATATATATATATATATATATATATAAGAAAAATTAAATTAAATTTTTCTTAACGCATCTCCTTGACTCGATTTATCATGTAATTAAAAAAAGTTATACTTAACGACATCATTTGTGACATGATGCTGATTATTTGGGGCGTTCATTAACTAAGTTAAAGACTTGAAATGTAACGCAAATAAAGTAATCAAGCTCAAAGTTAATTTTAAAAGTTAGAGAAAAAATAAGCAATAGAAAAACAAGATATGCATGAAATTATGAAACGAAAGCATGAAGCACTCTTTAGTCTCATGATACCAAATCATGGTCCATTACATTTACCTAATCATTCATATTTAATCATGACTACTGATTAAAAAAATAGAATACTTTTTTATTTTCATCATTAAATTAAGGCTTATTTTTCACTTAAGATCTTCAACAAGACATGTAAATGAATGCCACAATAAGCACAATTTACTATTGCTACCATAAATGTTTTTTTTTTCAAATTTCTATATGGTTTTAATACTTAGGTACGTATTTTATGCTATTTAATGTACAATTATAATTCTTAATATCTTAAATTTAATGTAATAAAAGTTTTAAAAAGTTAATATTGTAAAAATATGCATTAAGATAAATCAAACAAGATCTCATTTGATTATTTTTGACACAAAATATAGAAAAATATATGTCAGACAAAATGAACTTATGGGCGGTAGTTGCTACAGTAATTGTACAACTATTAGTAACCGAAGGGCAGAGCTATATAGGAAAAATTTGAAAATCTAGTTAATTGTAATGAAACTTTTAAGTCCATAGAAACTCATCATCATCATCAACCCAATATCTCGCTCGGAAACAGGGTATGAGTGAGGAAAGGTGACGAAAAATCCATACTCGTACTCCGTTGAGAAGGAATACTAGAGGAAAACGGTCAATTTTACCCCTAAAAAATGAGAGCCCTACATAGAAATGAATTGATTAGCACTGCTGCTTTGATATCAAAAACTATCTACAGAAGAACTATAATAGCTAAAACAAAGATTGAACATAAGTCCATAAACACTGAATAGAATAATTAACATGACAAACTTTTTGCACTTTTCTTTTTTATGTAATCATATTTTAACACAAGAATATAGCCAGATAGTCACACTATAAATCCAAGAATTAAGCTTAGTTCTTGAATTTTAATTTTTAATTTCTGCCCTTTCAATGATTAAAGTTAACAAATTAACCAATATATACAAATTAAAAGAAAAAAAACAAATAGTAATAAATAATTATGAACCTCAGTCTTAATATTTATCTTAACAAAGGCCTCATTGGTTCGTTTTCTTTAGTTAAAATAAACTGCACATCCGGTCCATGGGTTCATTTTAAACCGGTCAATCTAATAGATGCGTTTATTTAATTCACAAGTAAATAAGATTAGAGATCTTGGGCCGTAACTTCTGTTTCCAAAACTCATGACTCGGGCCCACATCTTTCTCTCTCTTCCTAACTTGAACCACCACAAACTCCTCGGTTAATCTATGAACTTCCACCACCACACCGAAATCCCCATTTTGCCCTTCAATTTTCACACCATTCCCCACGCGCCAATCTCTCAACCACAACATCCTCAATCTCACGCGCCGCCGTCTCTAATCTTTCCACCACCGTCTCCGCTGCCATTTTTGAAACAAACGTCTCCCAACAATTCTCGTTTTTCTCCTCCTCCCCTTTCATAAACAACCCAGATAAATTAAACCCCAGGAGAAAATGATATCAAATCAAATGCATTCAAAAATCTCGAACCCGAACCCGAATTCGAATTCGAATTTGAATTTGAATCTGAATTTTCATCCCCTTGTTCTTCCTCATCATCGAACTCGGAATATTTTTCATCATGATGATAGTAATCATAATTATCTGAATGAAACGATTGAAATTCAATCTTCTCATCTCCCATTTTAAACCAAGGATCATCAATTATTTCATCGATTGAGATTCTAGTTTCTGGGTTAGTATCGAGAAGACGAGATAACAATTTTTTCAATTCAGGTGACATGAATTTCGGACACCGGAAATCTCCCCTGTAAATTTTCCTATACAAATTCATCAAATTCGTATCATTAAACGGCAAATATCCAGCCGTAAGAACGAATAAGATAATCCCACAAGACCAAATATCAACTTTCGCACCATCATACCCCTTTTTCGCAAGAATTTCCGGCGCAACATAAGCAGGGGTTCCGCATAAAGTATGCAACAATTCATCAGAATTTGATTGATCTTTCACAGCACTAAGCCCGAAATCAGTAATTTTCAAATCCCAATTTTCATCTAACAAGAGATTTTCAGGTTTCAAATCGCGATGATAAACACCACGAGAATGACAATACCCAATTGCAGAAATCAATTGATGAAAATACCGGCGACTAAGATCTTCACTAAATCGTCCTTTCGACACTTTAGCGAAAAGCTCTCCACCTTTAGCGAATTCCATGATGAAATAAACCTTAGATTTGGTAGCAAGAACTTCATATAGACGGATTATATGAGGGTGTCGAAGTCTTCTCATGATTGAAACTTCTTGTTTGATTTGTGTTGTGAGATTTCCTTTGAAGATTTTTTGTTTACTGACGGATTTAACCGCAACGCTTTTTCCGGTGCGGAGATCACGGCCATGGTAGACTTTCGCAAATCCGCCACGGCCCAGAAGTCTTCCGAGCTCGTATTTATCGAATAGGATTGTTTTTTGTTGGGTAGTTGGAGAAGTTGCAATGGAAGAAAGAGTGTCATTGTGAATCTCTGGCATGATTTCCAGAGATTAAGGTAAATTTGGGGATTTTGGGGTTGAATTCCAGAGTTGATTTTTGATGGAAATTTTGAATTTGAGAGGGAGAAAGATTTACTGGGATTTTGTGGATTTAGAGAAATTGATTTGATTGAAAATGGAGGAAATATTTAGGAGGTTTGAAAAGTGATAAGCAAATTAAAGGAGGAGTATAAGCTATTTATACAAAAAAGAAGTTGAAGAAAAGAGTATGGACTCTGGAGGATGACATATGCATAAGATGGGTGACTTATTAAGTTTTTTTTTAAATTTTTTTGATAGAGTTAATTTATAAGAGTAACATTTTAATTTTGTAAATAATGGGATCTTGGGTGGCACACCGCACACACAAAATATTGAAATGAAGAAATGATTGAAATTAAATACTTCTAATTAATGAGATTTCTAATTTAGATAATGTCAAAAAAAAATTTTTAATTTAGATAATAAAATCAGCGGTTGATATATGTACTTTCAGCATTTATTTGGAAGTAAAATTTTTATACTTACGATTGCTCTGAACAATGGTTTTACGATCAAATGAATTGAAAAATCTATTATAAAATTTTGGATTGATAAATTTAAATTTAGGAAGATTTAGAATGTAAATTGGAAATCCTATTTTGATATCCAACAATATTTTTTGGCTAAAGATTCATATTCACGTAATATTAATTCAATAATCTTTTCTGATTCAGTTCATTTACAACCAAAATCAAAGTATTAAGGTAAATTTCACAAATAATAAAACATTGTTAGTTCATAAATTTAGTTATTTAACTTTTGTACTAAATTTAAAACTAGATATCTATAAATTCAGGTTAAATAATTATACACATAACGTTGTACAAAATATTTGTTATAACTACCCGTTTCTTAAGCCTTCAATTGCATTTTGGTAAAAGTCCGTCTTGTATGAGATCGTCTTACGATGAGAAGGCCTGAAAATAAGAAGCTCATAATCTAAAAGTTTATATTATTAGGTTATTTAATCAAAGTATGAGACATGTCTCACGGTCACAGTGAAACTGTCTCATACAAAAATTTGTGTTTTGGCAATCATATATTCATAATAACTCTACTTGGATAAAACATTTGTTTAAGTCTCATTTTTTTTCAACAAATGTCTATGTAGTACTCATTCCTAAACAATTCAGGTTATCAAAGCATTTCCATTTTTATGTTCACCAAATTTTCAGTTTGACTTATTGCTAGTTAGGAAAAAACCATATTAAATACGGCTCATATACTATCCTCGTTTTTTTACTTGAAATTTACCTTCACAAAGCAGAATTCAATGAGTAGAATACTATAAATGGACATATTGGCTAAACGTAAATTATTCTACTCCATATTGGTATTTGGTGATATGAAGAAACTAATATTAAAATTATTATAACGGTGAAAAAATTTAAAGTAACTTAAACTAAGTTTATTTCAATAGAGATAAATTTAGTCTAAAAAAATTATAGTAGTAATATGTTTCTTCAAAACTAAATTAGTTGTTAAATGAACGAATAAAAATTAATAGACAATAAGAAATTCAAAGTTTATTTATATAAAAAGTAAATTAGCAAAAGATAATAACTATTATTGGCCTACAAGGCTACAATCAAAAGCATTATATTCTTTTAATGATTTGGAATTTGGATTCTTTACTAAACTGTATGGAGTCCTGTTAAGTAGTTTTAGTCATTTTAATTTAGATGTTTATGGAATAAGAATATAAGTATATCGACACCAATGGCCCGGAATATGATACAAATAAATTTAAAGTTATATGGTGTAATTTTAAAGGAATATATAGAAAAAAAAAACTCCTTTTAATTTTTCATATGTGTTTCATTTTTACTTTTTGGGCAGTGTTCATTTCTTGCTTTTAATTTGAATTTTATTATTAATCTATAAGTTAAAATATAGTGAAGTGGGATCTTGTTTGATTCTTCTCAACTGAAGAATTATTTATATATCAACTTTCATAATTTTTAATTGTTAAAGAACCAACTCAACCAAAAGCTTAAGCTGATGGGCGAAGACCCAAGATATATATGCTCTAACATTATTATGCAAAATTAAACATATTTAGGATTGAATAATTGTATTAGATAACGTGAATAAAGTAAATATAAGAGAGTAATGCTATAGTTTTTATATAACTTATTGCTAATTCACAATCTGATACTCCTATCCTTTGAATAAGAAACATCAAGGAAGCACCATTACTTTTGTACTGTTCTTCAATATTTTGTGGCGGTGGTAAGGATAAAATTCTACAATGATGAGAAAAGTTGCAATTATACTAGGAATAATATGTTCTCATGAGTTTTAATTCTCAAATGCTTTTTTTCTTTTTATATTTTCATTAATACATAATAACTCCATAGTTAACATATTCGTGATACAATATTACTATAACATAATAATATTTTACAAGAACAATACTAACTTACTATTTTTACGACATTTTAAAGTATGCAAAATGTTGAATACAACTCAAACTTACTCCTTCTCACACTAACTTGTGTTTACTCAATTCTACTTTTGATTTTTATTCACTAATTTAATTTACTTAAAAATTATGCATAAGTAAATGAAATACTTATATTCGAAAGAGAGTATATATACTAAATATGTACATCATGTATTTTCAATTTAATTTATTCACTAATAAGTCTCAAATACTTTTCTTTAGTTCATTAAGGAATGTCTCATGTGATGCCAATTTTCAATTCATTTATAGAAAGTTGCTTCCTTAACAAACTTCCTAGAAAATGGTCATATTTTGTTTGATTTGTAGGATTACTTCCGAATTTCTTCGCAAAGTATTAATCCTTGTAGAGGTATTTTGTTTGTATTCATTTTATACGTGTTCTATAAATCCATGGTATAGTATGAATGTCGTTTAACACCTGTATGCGCGGACTATATATATACCAAGTACC
Organism: Amaranthus hypochondriacus; assembly: GCA_000753965.2. Classification (NCBI taxonomy): domain Eukaryota; kingdom Viridiplantae; phylum Streptophyta; class Magnoliopsida; order Caryophyllales; family Amaranthaceae; genus Amaranthus; species Amaranthus hypochondriacus. The sequence continues at coordinate 564,111 of CM025923.1, read as the reverse complement.
AACTACTCGGTACGTATTCGTTTGGTATAGTAGAGTTATCCAAAAAGAATTGTAGAGGCTGATTTGAATTTTAATGAAAATAATATTCTCTAATAAAAAATATCTTAATTTTAATTGTTGAAAAGTAATTTAGCTTTAAGAAAAAATATAGTAGTGATTATGAAAATAGAATTAATTTATTTTCATTTGATTCAAGCAAAAATATCTATCTATGTTGCAGGTTTATCTAAAAAAAAATATCTATATCAATTTTTCAACTAATCTCCAAGAATTTCTTATCGATTAATTCAAAAAACTTAAAATGAAAGAATATATTATTTTCAAGATTTTATTAAAAACAAGGTATTTTGAGAATAATTTCTAATTTGAAATTACAAACGATAATTGTTTTTTGTTTAGTTTCATGGAAAACTATCAAACTAAAAAGAGAAAACTTAAATATATTTGTGGAGTTAATTTAATTCTTTTCAATTTTAGAAAAAAATATTTGTACGACATGAAAAAATACTTTACCTCGAACCAAAATCTTAAAAATTCCCATTTAAAAATCTTTAATCATTAGAAAACATAAAAAAATGTTTTTCAAGAAAATATTTTGTTATTTACAATGAGGACCGCCAAAAGTGTGTAAAAATTAAAGACTGTCGTCTGTGGGACATATGAACAATCACAAAAACCTTAAGCACCACATCTTTAATGTGGTGTACCACATGGATCATGTACAGTACAGTCTACATTAACTTCTCTGTCTTGGCATTCATAATTCAGTAATATAGTGTTTGAAAACAAGCATTTTATTTTAATTTATAGATTTTAATTAAGAAATCATAAATAAAGAATTTGAGAATGACTTATGAGGTTAGGGTAATCATTCTCAAATTCTTAACTTTAAGTACTTTAAAAATTAACAATGGTGGAATTTGATCTAAATTCAAATTTAAAAATTTTTAACTTGCCGAACAATAAATTTGAGTCAATTTCAAATTTTCAAATGAAATTATTATTTTCCAAACATGGCATAAAAGAAATTGGTTTACACTATTTATTGAAGCAATTTAATTAGTTAATTGATGGCCATACAACCATTAGATAGTGAAGTACATTTACACTGCAAACTTCTTGATAACTAGTAATATATGTCTAGATATTTATTTTTCCTTTGATTTTTTCTGAGAACCTCGTTTAATTTTAATATCTATTTATGATATTTTGCGTTTATAATTATTTTTTATTTTGTTATGGAGTATTTACATTTTTAAATATAAAAAATAAAGCATTATCGTATTAGAAGCGAACTTGATAGAAGATCACTGCATGTTCGAATCTCATATAATCATATAGCCCCTCATTTTCAAGATGAATATATTTAGCATCGGATTTGAGAAATTAATCATTGAGTTGTAACTTGTAACATATCTTAAAACTTCAAACATCAGATATAAAGCTTTTAATTGAGTTTGTCACTTAAGATAATAATTCTAATTTTTTGTATTTTTATGAAATAAATTAGTCCCTAAAGTATTACTTGATGTCAAACTCAATGGAACTACAATTTTGGTCATTTATGTATGGTATGATTCATTAATTAACGGATTATGTAAACTGCCACCATCTTATTTTAGCTTGTTTTGGAGTTTAAAGTTAGGTTTTGCTATTATAGCATGGTATGAAAAGTCTAATTTATTGCTGAGAGTTAGGAAGATGATGTAAGAGTATTATAAATTCGTTTTGTGGGTATAGCGATCCGAATTGCTGTAATTAGAAAATTTTACTCTAACATAAAATAATACTATACCTCCTATTCATGGAGAATGGGACATTTGTTTTTTGACACTATTTACTTATATTTCTTAATTTATATTTTATTCTTAGTCTATAGATTAGAACATAGTCAATAGTGAGATCTTGTTTGATTCGTTTCAAGGCAAAAATTATTAATATTTACTTTTTATAATATTTCATTATGTATAATAAGAGATACTCCTATTAAGTATTGAATAAGTGCATTGGATAGTGTGAAAAAACAAATGTCCTATTAATTCTCTATGAATAGGAGGGAGTAAAAATTACCCCCCTCCGTTCCTTAATGAAGTTCTCTTAAGAAATGTTTACGGGAATTAAGAAAAATAAAATCTTTTAAATAGTGAAAATATTATTTTATTGAATAATAAATTTGATGGACGAAAAGTGGGAACTACAAATATTAAAAAAATATTAAAAGAAAGTTAGTGGAAATAATATAGGGACCACACCTAATTAAAAAATATTTTTATGAAGTTAGTAGAAAACATGTGCGAACCATAAGGAATATAAAAATGTTAAAATGGAGTTAGTGGAAAATATGTGGGGATTATTAAAATATTAAAATGAGGATGGGTAACGTTATTTTTGTCCAAAATTTGTGATATAAATGAAAAGATTCCTTATGGGAACAACAATTGAAATACCCAAAATGAAATGTGGGAACTTCTTAAGGAACGGAGGGATTAATGAGTAACTATATAAACAATCTTAAAAAATTAATTAGTAACTACATAAATAATCTCATAAATAATATCATCCTCACCTTTATATAAATTGAAATTTGCTATATTGACATCTATAAAAACATTATCTTAAAATAAACAAATAAGTACAGTCCATAGATTACAGATTTGCACATAGTTTTTGAATTATCATGATCTATATCGGCGAAAATTGGCATTTTTTTGGCTTGGAGAAGATTTTATATAAAATTTATTTGAATCGATTGCGATTTCATGGTTGGAGTGAGGACTAGGAGTATTAGTTCATGTGATCTTAAAAAAGTGTATAACGAGATTAACTACTTTTATGTACGTATATGGCAAATGGCAATGTCACTGTATAAAATACACGTCATTTCCCTATTACTGACTGAACAATACGGTGGCACACTTTGTATCCATTCATTATATACGTATTACCCAAACAATAATTTTAATAAAATAAAAATTGTTGGAGTATATAATATATTTTGGGCCTCAACCATCAGCTTAGGCTTTTGGTTGAGTTGGTTCCTTAACACGGTATCAGAAGTCAACGTGACAAGAGGTCACGAGTTCGAATCTCAACCACCTCTCATTTAAGTGGAATATTTAGCATCAGGTATGAGGAGAGCCTGTGTTGCATCCACACTTCTAGCCCAATGGGCTCTCGTGTGAAGGGACGTGTTAGAGTATATAATATATTTTGGGGCCTCAACCATCAGCTTAAGCTTTTGGTTGAATTAGTTGCTTAACAAAAATTTCACTGACTAGGCTTATTTTGTACTCAGAACATTTGATGTTCGTGCATAAAATAATGTGATTTCATTAAATTCCTCCAGAAAAAGAGATTGGGTTAGCTTTCAAGTCGTTGCTGACAAAATGTGCCGTTTTCGTTTGATTGTTACAACTTACTGATATATACTCACTCCAATTCACCACTATGTTCCCATTTGCTTTTTGAACACTATTTAAATTTTACTCTTAATTTGTATTTTATTATTAATCTATAAGTTAAAGCATAGTTTAGTGGTTTTTGTTTGATTCGTCTCAATGCAAAGATTATTTATATCAACTTTCTATAATTTTTAATTATGCACAATTAGAGATATTAACGATTGAATAAGTGCACTGGATAGAATGCATAAAGCAAATGAGACTTTAGTGGTGAATTGGACGGAGTATTTTTAGATGTTAATTTTGATGAAATATATAGCGTAGACTTAAGTATCAATAGCTAAAATTCATAAGGAAAAATAATTAAAAATCAAAAAGTAGTTAAAGTAAAAGATGGCTCCATAAAAATACAATTAATCATACCCGCTCCCAAGAGTAATGAATTATCAATGGTACTCCTGTGTTATAGTACTTTATCAATGGTATCCCTGTGTTTTTTTTTAATTTTAATGGTACCCTACCTTTTTAAGCTAATTGGAAACGTGACACTGTTCACCTTTTTTCCGTTAAGTTGGCTTATTTAAAAGTGCTATAACACAAGGGTACCATTGATAATTTAATATAATATAAAAGTAAAAAAAATTCAACAGTCAACCTCCAACTATATGAGAACCCTATGTAATTAGAATCTTATATATTAATTTTCCTCTAACTCAGAACATCGCTCCAAAAAGTTGAGGGTCTCAATATTAAATTACATAGTATATATTAAGTGTTTAAAGATATAAAGTTGTTAAAAAAATATCATAATTTTTGAAGAATAGGGGACTTGCTCCCATCACTTGATATACATTATCTATCTATGTAAATTAAAATTTGTGGTGATAAATAACCTATCAAGTATTTTTCAATTACTAGTTTTTCATGAAAAGGGAGATCACACTTATAAAATAAAATAGAGGCCACACTTTATCAACACTTTTGGTGAATATACCATCGAAAACATGACACCTAATGTTTCATAACTATTTCATTTTAGTTCGAATCAATTAATCAATGAGCATGGCGTTTTCTAGGATGTTCATTCAATTAGACATGGAAATCATATTTTTCCATATTATTGTCATTAGAAATAGACAAAATAGGTGACATTTGCTTTAATAATGTTCAATTATCAAATAATTAGATAATTTTTTCTTCTAAATAATAATGATTCTAAATTAGCTAGATGCGTGGCATTGAATAAGTATCTAGTTCATCACTGATTAGAATATATGAGAATATCCTTGAACATGACATTTTGATAGTTCAATTATTGCATATACTTTTGAACTTTCCAAGTTTTGGGTATTGTTTACCTTATCTTAAGCCAGAAATTGCAGTAAATTCATATGATGTTTGATTGGTTTTATGGATCCTAGCTATAATATTTTGATTATGATAAATCATAAACTGTCAAAACGGCCGATCAAATGAGTTTTAATTTATGTCGATTATTTTTCAAATGTTTTTGGATTGGGAAATAGAGGGTTAATATTAATAAGTAGTGTCAAAATAGATGATCAAGTGGTCAATTTGTCGATTATTTTTTATTGTTTTTGGGTTGGATTAATTTCAAAGAATTATTAATGAGTAGCAGAAAAAATGTCTTACTATCTGTACAAAGCACCTATAATTTAAAAGGGTTTCTTTTTAAATACTGGCACTTGTTTATAAATATACTCAATATTTATTATTTTCGTTTTAATTTTATATACACATGTATAAGTTGCTATAAATATGATTTAATCCTATTTTGAAAATTTGGATAAGAATTGGATTTTCCTTGGTGTGCACATCTAGTAAAAGTTACATACGATACGATCATGGACCCCCTTTTAGATGCCAATTGTTATGGGGTAAAAGGATAACGTGATGTGATTATTGGAAGCTTGCAATCAATACTAAAGTCTTTTTCTTTCAATACACTTTTAGGAGAAATACTCTTCTACACAAGGTTTAGCTTTATAAATTAAAGATAAAGTAGTCAAAATGGATTTATTACCATAAAAATATGTGATCACATGGTTTATTTAAGGTTAATCATATAGGTGTTCGATTAATTAGTGAAAATCAAGTTGAAGTTCAATGATTTATTAAGCTCTCGCCTTCACAACATAGGAAATGTGATCCTTAATTAATTAGTGATCAAAAATCAAGCTTTAACATTATGGTTGGATGTCATTCAATGTCTTTTAAATCATTGGAAAAAAGAAAATGACATCGTTAAGATATGATGTAAATATTTTTCCAAAAGAACATATTTACTTTCAATATACTCTAGGAAAGCATGTCTTTGAGTTTGGTTGTTATGACTGTTGGTTGAATCTGTTTTGATCGGCTGAAAATATTGATTGATAAGCTAATTTTTTTATGCCAATTGTTGTAAATGTGTTTGGTAAAAATTAGTCATTGATAATAGAGAAAGCATGGGTAAAAAAGTAAATGCCAATGAAAAAGACTACTCTAAATAACTTTTTAGTTTTGACTTAAAAGTCAGTATTTTCGCCACTTAAAAGTCATTTACAATACAATTTTGACTATCTAATCAAACAAAAAGATAAAAACCAATAAAAAAAGCCAATGAGAAGCCAACTGGTTTTTTTATGTGTGTAATTGGGTTGATTCAATTAACACTAAATCAAGTGAACATACAAGAAGCCATGATTTTAACCTTGATGACATGACTAGTCGGTCATCGGGTAGAAGTACCCATGTGTTACCCATATGTGAGTTGTCCCACATCAGAGAAAGAGAAGAGTATGCATCACTTTATAAACTCAAGGAGTAACTCCTACTATCACCAATTGATTTTAGTAGTGAACCTTCTTTGGATTTATGAGTGAAATACTTTTTCTCCTCCTTGTTTGGATTGCCCAGACCCATTTTCTAAATTCTATCACATTGTGTACACCAATTCGGTTGTTTTATTTGGTGGAGTCTCTTACTTCAATTATTGATTTTTTTATTTAAAATTTAAATTTTTAACCATTTATTAGTTTTAGTAAGTTCATAATACCAGTTTTAACGCCTCTCTATAAATCCGCCAAGTGAATTAAATTAGTTTATATTGACTACTTAATAATGTTATAATGAGAGCTTTAATTATGAGGAGTAGCTACTAGCTTGATGACCTCTCTTTTAAAGGTTTATATTTTTCATATGAAGTATAAATTAGTAATGAAATGGCTTGTCAATGGTTAATGAATTAATCGTTACAACTTTCAACCACGAACTATATAGCTTATATCCGAATTAAATCACTAGCTTCTCGTCAGTGCGTGGAATTTCAATACCATTCTAATTAAAGGTCCTTATGTTGTATGCTTATAAATCATTGACTATAACTTGTAGTAATACATTGAAAATAATGGATGATCAAATCAACACGTCTTTAAATCCATTTATATGAAGTACAATAACTTGTAGTAATACATTGAACCAAAATTAGATTACTTTTTCATTTTCATTACCACCATTTATTACTATCTACCAAATAGGCCGTTAAAGTACATGTACTATACTTCTCATAAGGCAGTTGTAATGCTATTGTCATATAAGCTGTTAATATTAGTTGAAATATTAAAAATACATGTATAAAAACAAGTACAATGCACGAATATTTAAATATTAACATGTATAAAAATGCATTATTTTTTTGTTTTTTATGTAAAGTTTCACAATGAAAATTCTAGGGTAATTCAAAATTGATTTTCCTATAATTAATAATTAATTTGAAAAATATAGCTAAATTAATATTGATATATGATCTTGTAATTATACCACTTTTGAAAACTTTACTAAAAAAATTTGTAATAGGGATTTAATTTTTGTTTTGAAAGGGCAATAGGGATTTAATGGTCACAAATAATTTTTAATATGGTAATAATTATTTTTGTTTAGTTTTGTGAGATTTTAAATTCTAGTCATAAAATTTATGCCACATGATAAGTATAAAGCTTGTTATATATGTAATAAGGGTTTAATTTTGTGTAGATTTTGAAACCTTTAAAATAAAAGTGAAAAAATTTGTACTTTTAGAATAATTTTTCTTTTAATATACTAAGTACATTTTTTATATGGCTGGCTATTATGTTTCTTTCATAAGGTAGTAAACAATTTGGGTATGCAACAAGCGTCGCTCTCAGAAGGATCTAGTCGTTACAGAAGAGAACAATCTATTAAAAGCTTGGGTCAAATTTGGGAGCTGTAAAGTTAATTGAATCTTTGGATAAAAAATTGTTTATAGCTGGCTAGCTGTAAGTTTGTAATGATAATTTGGGAAAGTATACAATAATTTGTCACATATTTGTGTCTGTTAACAACTCAGAGGTGGTTGGTTAGAAAGTTCATTATCAACTTGATAACCAAACATTATGGTTAATAACTTATCAAATTCACTTAACTTAATGTACGTACTTATGTGTACATTATCATATATCCTTAACTTAGAAGAAGACAAAATTTGGAACCTTAACTATAGACTGAGTATTCCACTTTTTAATGAGGAGTGGTTGGGAGAAAAATTGGGTCTTTAAAGATTAATGAAGTTTTTGAAGTTTATTAGGGATGATGAAGAAAAAAAAAGGAGACCAATTAGGAGGTGGAAGAGCAATTTTAAGCTCTTTGATGTGCAACAATGGAGATGGAGAGAGAATGAGTAATTGGGGAAGAAGAAAGGGAGAGAATGGGGAAGAAAAATTAAATGAAAAAAGAAATTAAAACTAAAGAAATAAAATCAGAAAAAAAGAAAAGTCAAAGGTAAAATTGGTGGTCAACGGTCATTTTTGTACGGAACTGGTCATCTGACCTAAACACTGATCAATTTTAAAACATGGTGGCTGTAATTCGCAAAAAAAAAAAAACATCAACACTGTAATTCGCAAAATCATCAAACATTAAGGTTGTAATTTGCAATTAATTCTAAAATTATAATATTTAAAATAATATAACAATAATATATTTAAACTAATATAACAACATAAAAACTCAATTCATTCTAGATGGAATAATATAATAACTAACCAAAAAAAGTTTCCTAATATTACTGAAAATTAATTATTCTTATTGAACAATATATTGTAAAGGAAAATATTGAAATTTTATACTTTTTATTAAAGAAACAATCTAATTATTCTGATTGTAATAATGTATGCTGCAATTATTTTTATAAATTTCCTGAGAATTCCATTGTATTTTTGTATTAGATGAAAATTTTTAATTTTATTTTTTTAGTACTCTTAATATTTTTAAAAGAATAAGTTATTTGCAAACATTTTATTAATATTAAATGGTAAAGTATTTTATATAAAACAAAAATATTGAGATTCTATACATGTTGCCAGTTATATTTAAAAATTACACAACAACTAGCTGTTAGACTGCCATGTCAGTTTTAAATTACCAGTACTTTTGCTGTATTTGGCAAATGGTTGTTAGACTGCCATTGGTCTAGCAAAATTATAAAATTGTATGATTTTGGGAGTTTAACCAGATTGAATATTCCACTTTTAATAGGGGTGGTTAGGAATCGAATATGTGAACCCTTGTCATGCTGACTTTTGATGCCATATTAGACTGTGATAATTCGTCACTAATCACCCTGTGGAACGATTTATGTGGACACATTCATAGCGCATTCGTGGGTAATGAATGTTGACTTGCATACATACTTGATGAAATTCACTCGATCACACTCTATTTGCTCATTTTTCATTTTAGTATGTTCAAATGAATTTATGGTGTGTTTGGCAACATGTAATTTATTTTCAAATGTTGAATTGACCCAAATACTATGTTTGACAAATTCTGAATTTGGAAATGTTGTAATTGGGTCGATTCCATAGAATTCCAACAACAATGTAATGAGTCAAGTATCAAAATTTGCAAATTCCATGTAATAGATGTCATTTACAATTCTTGAATTTGAATATCAAATTTAAATTCCCTATTTTCAAATGAATTCTATGTTCCCAAACACTATCTTACATCATTTTTTTTATAATTACCTCATCACTTTGTATATAACCTCGTTTTTATTTTTATATAACCTCATCATATTTACTCTTTGTATTAACTCTGTTATTTCTAAATGCTCTCATATTAAAAGGCTAATACAACCTAAATGAGAAATAGCACATAGTAGCTATACTTAACATGTACGTAGTTAATGAGATTCAAACGTCAAATTTCTAATTCTAGACTAAGCAATAAGTTTGGAGGCCCTCCTTGAGCATGTTCAACATGTTCAACTGCATAGGGCCCCGAAAAATTAGGGGCCTTAATATTAAATTACTTAGTATATATTAGGTATTTAAAGGTATAAAATTGTTAGAAGAATATCATAATTTTTTGCACAGGACCTTAATAGAATTTATCAATTTTTGCTCCGCCCCTGTTTAGAGCAACGACCATAGTCTTGATTGTACATAAATAAACAATAGGGTAATAGTAAGTTTCAACGATACACCGAACAACTTAATTTATTGTGACTTCTCTTCATGGTTTGTATTTTAGGGTGCTTTTACAAAAATGGCCACCCACTTGCGTTACTATCCCAGTATACTAGTTGAATCAAAATTGGTGTTTACACACGTTTTTTTGGTTTAGTTTATATAATCTTTTTTTTTGTGCTAATTAATTAATTTCTTTGTACATAAACAAAGAGTGTTGGCTGCTGTTTTGTCTACAAGGAAAATATTTCCTCTTGATTCAAACCATCGTTCTCATAACTTTCAAGTTGCAATCTAAAATAAAAAACGTACACTATTTGAAAAGGTAAAAGTCAAATTTGGGATCTAACTACTTCTATTATGTGCTATTTTGATATATTAATGTAATTTTTTCTGTTCATAAAAAGAATTTCATGCTATGTTAAATTTCGTGGCATTAAAAAATATCATGTAATAATTATTGGTTTTTAGTTTAAGTTTTATTATAAAGTGATTTAGCGACATTTTATTTGGTCTTTAGTGACATGTAATTGTTATTATAGTCTATAATGATATTTGTGAGATTTGTCACTAAACCCTATGTTGCAAAAAGTTTTAGTGTGATTTTTTGTTATGTTGTTAATTAAAGAGTCTAATAAATGTCATTAAATCATCTATATATATACTAATAGAATTTTGAATTAGTGACATTTAGTGTCAATATATTTATATCACTAAAAGAAAATTATACTGTAGTGTACGTGGTCCATCATTCAAAATGCTAGTATCTTTATATATGTGCTCAATTAATTATATTGTCATTTTTTTGTGTACCGATAAAAAAATATGCTCTCAATTTTATACGTCATCTTTATAAGTTTTCTACGGTTATTATAAGATATATACTTTTTATCACAAATGTGTTGATCTAGTAAAAATTACAAGACACCGTAAAAGTCAAATTGAGAGCATAATTGATTATTGATAATTGATAATTTATTAATAGTTTAATACTTCTAATAAAATAATTTGTGTTCACTCAATGAGTGAGTGATGACGAGAAAGAAACGACAAAACTTGAAGACAAATTTGAATCCAATTTAATTATTTTATTGATCGTCGACGGCGGTTGATTAGAAATTTATGTATCACTATTAATTATCAGAGCGTTTAACAAGATAAGTAAACATTATATTAAGCAAATACCTTATTAGTGTTGTTGAATTAATTTATCTGCGCCTCCAATTTAAAGCTACCTTAAGACAAAATTACGAATGAAGAGCTATAGATCACTACAGAGAGAAAGTTTAATACTCCCGTTCCATGTTTATTGAACTTATTTGACTATGATTTATTTTCGTTAATCAAATTCGAATTATAACCTTAACAGACCATATATGTACACTCAAGTCACTATTTTTCTAAAAAAAACAAAAAAAGTATCAACATCGATCATCAGTAATATGAATTGAGTTATAATTTTAATATGAAAAATATGATTGACCTACATAAAAATAGTCACAACCCGAATGATATTAGAACTAAGCATTACATGTAACCAATTGTATAAATAACAAAAAAAATTCTAATAAAAGTATATTATGTTTTAACTATCTCAAAATATCCAATACACTAAGTAATACTCATTTAATAAATAAAATAAAAAAGATTTTATAAATAATTGAAAAAAAGAAATAATATATATGATTTTCTAATACATTAAATGATGTGAGCAATAAAGCCAAAGATAAAAATTAGTAATAAAAATAATGACATCATCATTGAGTGTTGGAGGGAAAATTTTTAATGAAGTTATGATACGCAAGCATTTTGATGATGTCAGCAGTGTTTTATTTTAGTAATAGTTATTATTATTATTATAGATATAAACTAGTAGTAGTATAAATTGTTGATCAGTAATTAAGTTTGAAATGATCAAAAAATGCAAGTGCATTAATTTGTCCAAAATGAAATCTAAGAATAGTCAACTATACAACTTAGCAAATACTAGTAACGACTATACTTTTTAAACTAAGAATATATTTCAATTCTTAATTCTTAATAAATGTAAGCAAAACGCAATCTCTTATACAATATATGTTGCCGACTTATCACTTTCTTAGTGCGTTCACCATGCCAGATATTTTCTTGGAAGCCCATCGTCATTTCTATTTTTCTTTTTTTTCTAAAGGTGCAATCTTTTTTTTTGGGTATCAATTAGTTGTAAATAATTTTATATTATTAAATTTAAAATGTTTAAATTAGTTGGTCCCAAATTAGGCCCTTGCTTAGCACCGCCTTGGTACGAAGCATAGATTTGTTCTCGTTAGAGTAATTCTGAGAATGTGCAAGATGCCTAATCCTATAGAATCTCAACTCCAATTATAAAAGGCGTCTAAAATTATGCAAAAAATATTAAATAAGTGGAACTTTCCATGGTAGAGGGATTAATTAATCATGTAAGAACTTAACCATGTTCATGTTAATTATTAATCAAAATTCTCAAACTGCGACTAAATGTCAAGGAACCAACTCAATCAAAAAACTTAAGCTGATGTTAAAGCCTCAGAATCTGTCATATACTTTAACATGCACCCTCACATGAAAGCTCATTGGGCTAGAAGTGTGGATGCTCATAAAAGCTGAATATTCCACTTTAAATGAGGGGTGAATGAGATTCGAACCCGTGACCTCACGTTGACTTCTTATACCATGTCAAGGAACCAATTCAACCAAAAACTTAATTAAGCTGATGGTTAAGACCCCATGATATATTATATTCCTATACTAGATAGTGTTCGTGCGATGCACGGTTTTATCAAATTTTTTGACATATTTTTGTATTATATTAATATTTTATTTCACTATAAAAAAGTTGTATATATTACGTACACTATATCATATTTTGCATTGTGCGCAATATAATTATATTTATACTTTTATTTTTTTATTTTGAATAAAAGAGCAAATGGTTCTCACCTTAAGTACAATACGAAATTATGAATTTTTTAAATAAAAAATAACATATTAATTTTTCTAACAAAAATACCTATTACATTAATTTATAAAAGTATTAAATATTATTACTATCAATAACACACTTTACAATCAAATATAAATACATAGAATTATGTAAAATTATTTTATTAGTTTAAACGACAAAGATAATTTTTTCTCCTAAAAATACAAGTCACTTACATAAGAATAGTTACAACCTAAATCATATTAGAATTAATCATTGCATTTAAGTAACCAGGAGTATAAATAACAAAAAAAATCCCAATAAAAGTATATTATGTTTTAACCATTTTAAAATATCCAATACACTAAATAATATTTATTTAATAAATAAAATTTGAAAAACATTTTTATAAATAATTAAAACAAATGAAATAATTAATAAGGATGGACATCATCATTGATGGCAACACGTAAGCAATTTTGAAAGGTGATGATGTTTTGTTTTAGTAATAGTTATAAATAAATAGATTCTAATACTTCA
>CM025923.1:530522-543105 GCA_000753965.2 Amaranthus hypochondriacus | reverse complement strand
CATTTCCCACCATTCAATACCGATTACCAGGGACAGAAGTATCACATTCTTAAAGATGCTAAGGACGCGAAACAAGTCCTAGTACATATAAAAACTTAAGAAAAATATATCCTAGATATCATTCATACTGAAAGTAGAAGGCACTAATTTAAAGAACCTGAATGTGATCTTTTGACAAAGCAAGCATACGATCTGCATTAGCTTGGCCTCCATGGTCATGATCATTAGGCTGCACATGATTATAAATTATTAACGATAAATTCTTTATATAAATTTATGATCTTAAAATGCCAGACGCTATAGTTTCTTTGTTTTTTAGATTAGAAAAATTGAAAACCTCAGATTTCAAAGCTTTCTGATAAAGTCAAAATACAAAAAGTTAAAAGTCAGACGAAGATTTGCAGAGAAAACACTTCACCTGTAAAGACAATCCAGTCACAAAACCTTGCTGGAGTGGGGGACCAAAAGGGCCCCCGCCAATAACTGCATCTCGAATTCGATCATTGAAACTGAACAAAAGTTGGTCGGATTATTAGGCAATCATAGTGAAACTTAGATCTGTAGAACGAAGAAAATACATGTGCAACGAAAGTCGGAAGGATTTAAGTAGGATCCCGATCCTGACAACCTTGAATAGGGCCTTGTGTCTTACTAATTCAAATTACAGTTTTCTCATAGTTGATCAGTGTTCGTATTACAGAGAGAATGCACAACTATAAAGTTGATCCATTATAACTCGACACAGAAACAAATACGTTAAGATTTACAGAGATTATATAATGATCACCTGCCAATTCCCGTTCCACCAAGATTTAGTTGAGAGGCATTAACTCCACGTGCATTGTTCGCAACCTCACCAAAGTCCCATCCTTCACCATATCTAAAGCAAGAGCATGTGATGAGCCAAACAACATAATCCAAACAGAATAAATGTTAGGAATATTACTGGATAAGACAACATGAGAATGCAAGAATAACTCACTAACCACCAGTGATAATTTTGGAAACTATTAACTGGTTATACACTTACAAATAAATGCTTGAACCTTCTACTCCATCTTTGGTGGATGAAAGGCCTTGGAGCATACTTGTTGCTTTTACCTTCAACCAGTAATAATTATAAAATTAGAAAAAAAAAAAAAAGTCAACTGATTGCAAGACATATACTTTCGGGTATCAAACATAAGAATAAGCAAAGCGCGCAGATATTTAGCCAAGGGCTTTGTCCAACGATTATGTCAAATATAAACTATTAAAGCCATCAAACCTTTGGGTTACTTTATGTTTTCTTTTTAGAAGAGAAGCAAGAGAGAAAAAATGCAGTGACACTTTATAAAAGCACAATTGTAAACTTATACTGGATGAAAAATCTTAGAAGTTACTGCGTGGAAGATAGCTATCGTACCATCGTATGTTTCATTATGTGGCCCATAAGATCAAATCTGAAACCATCAACCTGGCAAGAAAATGGTCATAAAACAAAACTTTTAGGCATATGCATAAAATTTAGGACTTTAAGAATGCAAACACACAAGAGATCTTTTCGCGAATACTCATGAGTACAATGCACAATCACCTTATAATTGACAGCCCAAGATTTTAAATCATCCAAAATGAGGCGTTCAACCATGTAATGCTCACTAGCTGTGTCGTTCATGCATGTGCTACTCTCTATAGAACCATCAGCATCCCTTCTTAAGTAGTAACCTGGCACAATCTTTTTTTTTTTTTTTGAAAAATCATATGTACAGCAATCAGCATTTAAGTAAATGGGAAAAAGGATTGATAAGACAGCATAAATTGGATGTATAAAGATGTGCACCTTGTCTAGGACTGAATTAACATCAGACGGGCCGCTACTGTTTAAATGGTTATAGACAACATCCAACACGACGCGAAGCCCAATATGATTTAATGCCTATAAACGAGCCACTTTATTAAGTCTCTAATGAAATGAATGCCCACATTTGAATTCTAATTCTAGAGAAGATCATTTCTTTTCCATATAGGTAAAAGGCAAAAACCATACCTGGACCATCTTTCTGAACTCAATTATACGACATGGGCCATTCGGGTTTGTTGCATAGCTTCCCTTAGGTGTTCCCCACAAAACAGGGTTATACCTACATAATTAACAAATACTTAATAAAACAACCAAAATTGTTAACCAAAAAGGGGAATTCTGAAATATAAAGGAACTTAATAAGTATTGGAGCCTACCCCCAGTTATATCCATCCTCATCCCGAATGGCAGTTATTCGAGCTTGCTGCTCTTCTGAATCAGGTGGTAGTTTTTCTAAGGAATCTGTATCTGTAAAATTGTTCGAATAAAGGGCAAAATGATTTAAGATTCAACTATATAAGGCGTCTGAAAAGTTTAGATCTGAAAGTCTTTGCAGTGATAATAATTTGACATCAACACAAGTAACAAAAGAATAAATTCATGTTCCACTAAAACAAAATGATACTTGTTCTTTTAAGGCTATAAAAACTAGACAATTCAAACATGGGAAGATGCTTCTACTCACACATTTAGGTCCAAAGGTCTCAATTTCACACTTTGATGTATAAGGTGACTTCAGTTGGGAAGTAATCTAACAAGGAAATATTCAAAGGCCACTCACACGATTTAGCAACATAATCTCTTGAATTAATTATAAAACATTACATCTACACACATTTATCAGTAAGTTATTAGAGAAGGAAGAATATTAATTACCAACAGATTTCCAGTTCTTTTTATCATCATCAACTTCAGCAAATTGGAAGCTCGGTAACAGATGCACGTGAGTAAGACCAGCAGAAGATAATTTTTTCAAATGAAGAATACCATCGGAGTCCTTCAAGAAGAAAGTTAATCAGTAATGCTACATAAATATTCTCAAAAGAAAAATGCTGAAACAAAGTGTAAGAAGGTCGGATCGGCCCCCCCAGCTTTTGACATGGGTTATAATGTAGTCGTGCCAAAGGTTAAGGCAAACTATATATTTCTTCCATTGTAATAAATGTTGATAGCTTATAAATATTTTCAGTCAAAACATTCATGAGTTAAAAAGAACTTCTGAATAACATTCAATCATGAATGCATGACGCTCTTATTTTTCATCAGGTGAACGACAAATAAGAGCTAGTAGCATATTAAACTCTCAGCCCCAGAAGACCATCAAAACTAAGGCTATGAGACACATTACGCTAAAAGCTTCATCTAAGTTGATTGCTAATCATATCAAATAAAAAGGACTTGGATTATGTGCAGAGTAAGAAGGCGAACATTGGATTTAAACAATAGAATTTTTGGGTGATCATCTCAAATGCAACAATTACCAAGCACAAAGGCCATCATTTCTTCATTTATAAAATAATTTTACAAATTAGTGAATGCAGTAATTTACAGTCACTAGGCTTCAATTATCAGCATGTGAGTTTTTGTTCACAAATCAGAATTAAAGCAGATCTACAGAAGCAAACATCAAAGCAGGATCAAAGAGAGCTCTCAAAAGAGAATGAGAATAGATAATGCTACCTGTGCGGTAAAAGCAAGATATCCACCTCGAAGTTCAGGGGTGCACGGTAAGATCATTAGCACTGTAGACAGAAGTCAGAACACAATTATTAAGCCATACAACCTAAGAGTTCCATAATAACACAAAATCAGAAGTCATTGAGGTTGCAATTATAGTGTAAAATGCCGTTACGGTCGCTATTGCAGTAACTTACAAGCAGTAAATATCAGCAACTTTTTATACGATAAAACACTAAAAAATTAGTGTAAGTTAGTTATGATGAGTAAAAACTGACCAATAAATTAGGTGAAGAGAAGGAATTAGAAGTATAACACATTGACATAAAAATGTACTCATATAAATATGTTTATTGGCAATTTACAGGAAACCAACCTGAAATCTCTTATATGTAGCTCATAGATACTGATGTCAGAGGGTGAAAGAAGACGAGGTTTCTCATTAACCAAATTCTCCCATCCTTCAGGTTTCAGAGATTCAGAGTTTAAGTCAACAATCAATGTTCGTTTTCCATCTGCCGAAATCCTAGTTCGAGAAAATACAGACACTAACATAAATGTTGGTTTAATCATTTCATATGATTGTTGTATTAATTAGAACACAGGTTTTATGAGGTGAGTGAGTATACCCTCGAGCATATGGATCATTTGCAAAACATTTTTCAATTTTTAAAGTGGTATGGTGGTAGACATTTACTTCATATACATAGTAACATCCCTCCCAAGTTTTTGGCCCAACAGTGCTCCAAATGCCATTTGACTCAGTTAGCTGGACAGTTTGTAGCGGCTCACCACCAGATGGATCCTTATAAATGCTGGCACTTACTGCCTGTTCAACAGATGACGAAAAATCGTTTACTATACTAGCACGATAAGACAAATTAAAGGAGATATAGCAGCTTAAGAAGACAGGAAATGAAAATGTACTTGAGCAGTAGGACCCCAAAGGTTGAGTGATATGGAGTCTTCAGAGAAAACAGCACCCAGAGGGCCATCGTATGAATATAATTCGTCGATAACACCAGGTAGCTGTAATCCAGTAGCATTTCTGCAAGTCCCATCAGCTGCACAATAACAATTGAATCATGCTTTGCAAATAAAATGATTTTGTGAAATTTCTTTCGAGGATGGGGAACATCACGACTAAAAACCTTACCACTGATAGAAGCAACGGCTAATTGGCACTTCAACAAACTTTTGACATCCAGTGAGTCAGGAGCTTTAATTGCAGTGTAACCTCTAATATGGGGAAATTTTTCAGTGACCTAAGAACATATAAAAATATTAGATCAAAGCAACAAGAACGAGATTATCAGTTCATCTTATCCTTTTTGCGGGAAAGATTTGATACCATAAAGTACAACTTATGCACATATGTATTGTAAAACACAAATGATGAGCGAAGAGGGGAAGGGCAGAAGAACTAAAAATCCCGTTCGATAATCATCTTACATTTGTTGGCAGTCCACCCTGGTTCTTTTCAAGTTGTATCTTCACATCATAGCCTGTCAATCCAATTTGAATAAGAGCTGAGTTAGACTAGAATTTCCTTTTACATCTATTATATGATGAGGTATATATGACATAAAACCGAACCTTCAATACCACGGTCGGTAACTGTTAACGAAGCACTTTTACTTGCAAACAAGTAATAAGAACCATTCCCAACGTCAAAATTCCAAGCAATGATGTACTTGCTAGGCCAATATGCTCTTGAATAGTTCAAACTCCCTTGCAATCCACTCTGCAAGAATGGAGGTTCCACTAGTCAGAACAAATTTTTAACTAATTGGGAAAGCTTACTTCAGTAGAGTTCTAATAAGTTTGTGCATCACTTCTACACTAGCATTTTCACTATTCAACATGCTTAAATAAGTCTAGTTTAATTCTATTATGTCAGAAGATAGATCTAATGTAGTATTACTAAGTCCTAACAACTAGTTCCAAATTCTCAACTAGCTAATCCGAAGAGGGCTAGAATCTAGATGCATTATTTCACTCTAACAAGTAAAGGATAATGAAGCGGTAATTGGGAACAATCCCTTTTGTTATCAAAAACAAGAGTAAGGTTACATACATCAGACGTCTCTAAACCCGCTTAGGTGAAAGCCACTAATGGCATTGGGGCAATGGAATGTTGGTGTTGGGTTGAAGGATAATGAAAGGGACCAAATTTCAAGCCACCATACCCCAAAATCCTCTAATCCTCCGGCCTAGCCAAAATATAGAGAATATTTTCTAGTATATGTTGATGCAATCACCAATTTCACTATCCATAATTCAACTAGAAGCATAAAATTCACATATAGCAACATCTTTTTCAGCAATCAAACTTACATGATTCATCTATCAAAGTAGGAAACACAACATCAATTGCATTCAAATTAGAAACACAAAAGCAGATTCACTAACTTACAATCATCCACGTTTTGATCAACATTCACACTAAATAAAAAAAAAATCTAAAATCCCAATAAGATTTCTAAAAGGGGAAGAGAACCTGAGAAACAGAAGAAGAAGAAGAAGAATCAATTTCCACAGCCATGGAACAACAACAGAAAGATTCTTTCTTTGATGATGAAAAGAAAATATTAGAATTAGACCCAAAAAGGATGGAATTTGAGATGGGTAGTTTTGAAATTCGATTAAAATTAAAGGGTAATAAAGAAAAACTACAGAAGTTATGAAATTTATGGTGGTGATGAATAGAAGGAACAGCAATGGGTTTAAATAGGGATGCCATTTGAGGAGTAAGATTGAAGCTTTTTGAAGTTATGGCGGTTGAAGCAGAAAATACAGTTGAGCAGCCAAATGCAGAAGGTGTAAAGTGAAAAGATTACGTAGAAATGGATAAAATCTGGTAGAATAAAGAGGAGGATCCATGAAAATGGACATAGTTCGTCTCAGTTCCTTCATTTTTTGACGATTGTTTGGTCCGTTTCTCCATGCTATGGCGTCACTTGTGCTGTTGTGCTTCCTGTGATAACCGATAAGAGTGTGGAAATTGATAAAAGGATGCAACTTTGGAGTTCATACTAGGAGATTTTTTATTGGATATTTGAAGCCTAAAAAGTAATTTTAAAAGATTAAACACAAATTCTTGTCTCGTTCTTCCCTTTCTAAACCCTGATTATAATAATTTTCTATGAATAGGATACAATAGGATATATTGGAGGACATGATTACAATTTTCTCAATTTTTCTCCATTTGACGCATCATCTTCTCTTTTCTTCACATGTTTTTACTATATTCATTATTATCTTCCTCATTTTCTTCCTGTAATTCGTCCAACATTTAAGAGATCATTTTCTTTTCACTTTTTCTCACTTACTCGCATATAAGTAGAGCCGTTCAATAGTGACCCGATTCGAAAATTCGACCTGAAACCGAAAGTAAACCGACCCGAAAATGTGTTCCTTTTTAAAGTTTATCGAACCGACAATACCCGAATCGAAGTTGTACCCGAACCAATTGACAACCGAAAATGAGAAAGCTGAACCCGAACTGTAACCGATTTTTGTAACCGACACATAATCGTTAACTGAGATTACCCGAACCAAAAATGACCGACCCAAGTCATATCCGGCCCGAATCATGCTCGAAACCGAACTCGATCCGGCAAAAACCGATTAAACCCGAATAAATTTTAGATCGAATTGCTTTAAACCTGAACCAATTTTTAACATAGAAGTATGATAGATTCATATTCAATCATCTTATTATTTAATCTAATAAAGTGATAGATATTTTAATAAATTAAATTTTATAAATACATGGTTTCATATATTTAGAGTTAATAATCAATGGTCAATGTATATAACCGTATTAGATGAAAATTGATAGAACTTTATAATTCTAATTTCCGGTTAAACAAGTAAAAGTAACAAAGTAATAATGATCACTAGTTGATTTACATTTTAACTAGTTTTGCTTTAAGTAAAGGAAATCTTGTCATCAATTAAAAAATGACTAACAACTTAATTTAATATTGACTCGATCGATAGTAAATTAGTAGTATGTAGCCGATAGTAATTTAAACCCGAACCCGATCTGTACTCGACAAAACCGAACCAATTATTAACCGATGACAACCCGACACCGATTAACACTCGACACGAACTTCAACAGACACCGAACCGATGCTAACCCGATAGCTCGAATAACCGATCTTCAACCGAACCGCGACTAACCGACCCGACCCGAGTGCGACCCGTCGTAAACGCAACCGAAAAATAGCCGATCCGGAATACAACCGAACCGAAAGACACTCGTTCGAAACCGACCCGATCACCCGAATGAACACCTCTACATATAAGTATAACACACTGCATATTATTTTTCCTATCATCAAGTTTAATAATTGTAATTTGTTTAATTTTTGAAAAATAAATATTATATACCCAATAGATTTGTATAATTAATTAATTAGCGGATTACTAGTTTTAGTTCTGCCCACACAAAAAATTTAAAGTGTGTGAAATATGGGCAAAATTAAGTTGTTTTTTTTTTTTGAACTAAAATTAAGTTTATTTTACAGAGAAAAAAAAATAGAGTTGTTGATGAAATTATTTTGAAATTTTAATAACCGTTTTAAATAATACCGTTGTATAAAAATCAAAGTTAAATACAATTTAATGAGATTGTGACAAGTGTATCACTCAATCCCCTTCCTTCCATCTTCATCCTCTTCGTGAAGAGGATCAAGAGCAATCCACTTGCCTAAGAGGATTGTGATAATCTCTCAACATTTGAGAGGATATCCTAAGAAGGAAAGAGAGTGCTAAAAGAAAGGGGACATCGGATATCCTCTGGGATATTCATGGTATAATCAAATTAGCTATTAACGGTAGTTTTTTTCAAGATTAAAATACATGCACTTGCTTGAATATATCAAATATCAATGTGAATCACACAGATAGGAGCATCAAATCACCCATTGTGGCAAAAAGATCATCTTATTGTTATAGAGATGATCTCTTACTAACAATGGAGTAATCAAATAGATTATGTATATATTTATAAAAATTTGGATAAACATGAAAATATATGCCACATATGTAATATCTCCAAGATACCAAATAAATCAACAATAATAAAAAAATCAACAATCAAAATTAAGACAAAATTTATACTTATTATGCACTTCAGGATAATGCACATTTTAAAAAGGAAAAATTATATTAAACTACCTATTCTATACCTCTTTTTTCAAAAAACTACCTGATATAAAATTTTTTTCAAAAAACTACCTTGTATAATATTAAAGTTTGCAAAAGACTACCTTGTTATAAATTTCCGTCATTGACTGTTAGTTTTCACGTTGACTGGCACGCTCTTTGCACGTGCAACCTCTAAAGCTTTCCTTCTTCATTTATAAACCAGATTCATCATCTTCTTCCAAATCCCCATTCTTTCTTCATCTATCTTCCAAACCCAATATCCTAAACTCAACGTCCTAATTCATAATCTAGATTCTTCCAAATCCCCATTCTTTCTTCATCTATCTTTCCTAATGTATTCCTCTTCTTCAACTTCAAATTCATAATCAATGATGTTTTGTTCTAAGTAATTGGGTTATTTTGATGTTGTTTGCTGAGTTCAGAAGTTATTATGCTTGCACAAATTAGAACACATATACAGCTATTTTGTACTACACAGCAAAATCAGTGTCCAAATATACAGCTTTTTGTATACTACACAGCAAATTAGAACACTGATTTTGTATACTGCACAGCAAATTAATTAGAACACTGATCTTGGATAAATTAGAACACTGATCTTGGACATTGCACAGCAAGCACACAAAAAATCAAAACACAGCAAGCAACCCATGAAGCGGATTGTTGAAAATTACACAACAAAATCCATATATTGCACAACAAAATCCATATATTGCACAGCAATAAATCAGAACACAGCAATAAATCCATTATACTGCAATAGTTGAAAATTACACAGCAATCCATTGAAAATCAGAACATGAGTTGAAAATTACAATCAAAACTACTACACTAACTAGATATTAATTGAAAATACATGAGTACTTGCAAAATAAATTTAAGAAATGGAGCAGCAATTGTTAGGGAGAGTGAAAAGAGAGAGGATATGGAGTAAATGATTTGTCTTTGGTAGGTGAGATTTAGGAGTAAATTCGAACAGCAAGTGAAATGAAGGAGAAAGAGGTGTTCTAAAGGACAGCACGTGACCCAAGCATGCTGGTCAACGTTAGTATAAGCGGTCAATGACGGAAATTCATAACAAGGTAGTCTTTTGCAAACTTTAATATTATATAAGGTAGTTTTTTGAAAAAAATTTTATATCAGGTAGTTTTTTGAAAAAAGAGGTATAGAATAGGTAGTTTAATATAATTTTTCCTTTTAAAAATAATCATTAGAAATCAACAAAATGGTCAATATTAATATTGTTATTATTTTGACTTTATTTTTGGATAATATCAAATCATCTAAGCACGGACTATAATTTATTTAGTTATTAGTATTTACTTTAATAAATTAAAAAACTTGATAAAATAGAATTATTGTTTTTTATTTTTTTAAGCGAGTAATCATCAGCAATAACATAAATAAATTAACCCGAATTAATTAATTATTTTTTGTCTTATTTGTTGCATTTTATTTGCTAATAGTCTGTCAACTAGTCTATCTGTAGCAATTGATTTATGATAAATACCTATTTGCTCAATATAGAAAGTAAATCGGCATATACAATTCGCTTAGCCATCATAAAATATTTGTATGTCTCATTTCCAGTTAATATTCTATGTGTCATTTTTGAATTTCAATTTCTTTTTTAGTATGTATAAGTAACACAATTTACCTGTCCACTATTAATACATTTATAGTTCTTATCCCATATATTATTCTTTATTAATCTCTCTTTTAGGTATATAAGTAATACAATTAACATAATCATTAGAAAATTTCAATAGTGCTTAAGTTCTAATAACAAACAATAAAAAAAACATAAATGAGAAACTTGGTTTTAAAGTGGGTGTTGCTAGGCTTTTTGTGCACAAAAATATGTGCTACCAAATACAATGGTGGTGCGGGAAAATATCCAAAAGTAGCAAAGCAATTTGAAGCTATCTACCAATTTGGTGATTCTCTTAACGATAATGGCAACTTCATTCGACAACCTTACGGGAAAAAGTCTTACTACAAGTATTTACCTTATGGCCAAACCATACACCGACCGACGGGCCGGACCTCCGATGGCCTTGTCATTGCAGATTACATTGGTATGTCATGTGTAATTAATTATTAAATCATGCGTTATATAATGTAATTTATGTTTAATATTTTTTAAAACTTTTTATATGTCATACGTTGACCGGTTGATAGAGTTGTTGGAATTTTGATCCGAAATTCAACCAGAATGATTGTATCATATTTTGAAAACTTGATTTGAAATCTGAAAATCACCCGGCCAGAAATATTGAAAAAATTGAGTCAAATTCGACTGTAATCCAAATCCCCATCGTTTTTACCAATTTTTTTTTTCAATTTTATTAACCTTTTCAAATTGACATCATTATTTTTTTCGTCAGAAATGATTACATTTCAAGTTAAGTTTTGCATTTTAAATTGATGTCTTAATTATTGAAAGTTGTAAATAGGTATATATTGACCCGGTTTATAATAAAATATGTTCTATAAAAACAAAAAAATTGAAAAATAGTAGTTTTAAAGATCGCATTTAAATTATTTGCCAAAAGCCCTAGCTAAACCCAACACGAATCAAGGAATTGGGTTTAGTATTATTATAGTCTTAAGAGTTGTGAATATTATTGTCGTTTATAGTAGAAGTATTTTTTTATTTTATCAATATTATTATTATTATTCAATCTAAACATCAATTAATTTTGGGATTTAATTCTACAGCAATGTACTTCCAACTTCCACTACTAAGCCCATATCTTTCCAATAACACAAGTGATTTCAACCATGGAATCAATTTTGCGGTGGCCGGCGCCTCAGCAAACGGCGGAGTACAAGACAATTCCTTGGCTGCGCAACTTAATTGGTTTAAAACTCACCTCACCTCAACTTATTCTAATAATCAAACAGGTACATTTTTACTTCTATTCCATTAAATTGTTATACTCCCTCTGTTTTCATATGTTCTTCTCACTTTTCCCATTTGGAAATTTTTAAAAGTTCTTCCCATTTAGAATCTTTCTATTTTAGTAACCAATAGAATTCAAGGAAATTATTACACTTACATTCTAATCTATAAAAATTAATTTACATGTTAATTCCCAATGCATTTACTTTACATACACCCAATGAAATTTAATGATATTATTACACTTACACTATAATCAATAGAACCTTTATTTTTTATATTATTTTACTCAACTCTCATAGTATTTATTTTGTAATTATAGTTTATATTGATTTCTTCCCAGATTCCATATGGGAAGAACAAATGAAAACGGAGGGAGTATTAAAAACTTTCACATTGATATATGTAATTATTTAATATATTTAAAGGATAATTAATTAGGACAATTTACTACATTATTATATTAAAAAGTTTCAAATTTTACAAAGCCAATTTATTTATAATTGTTACAGCAATCAAGGAAAAACTCCAAAAGTCATTAATAATGATGGGAGAAATTGGAGGTAATGATTTTAACGGTCCTTTTCATCAGCGCAAGACTATCGAAGAAGTATCTAAGCTTGTTCCAGGAGTTGTTAAAACTATTAAAGACGCCGTTGAGGTAAATTGATTTTAATTAACTAACAGCAAGATTTCTGAAAGATCGTCTATTTGAATGACGCTTTTTAGGTTCAGTTCATTAAAGTTTAATTTCCACTCTTATTCTATATTTTTCTTTATGAGTCATCTAATTAGAGTTGGTCTCTCAAAAAAACTGTCTCTCATAAAAATTTGTGATTAACTAAATCAAGTGTCAATGATTAATTGTTTTTGATTTATTTTTTTTGCTTTATTACGTACATCAATAGAATTTACTCAAATTTATTGTGGTTTGATTATTTGTTATTGGCTAGATATATGTTTACTCATCATGTTGA